>JAFMOB010000079.1:1160206-1822702 GCA_018985215.1 Larimichthys polyactis
AAGATGCTTCAAAACGTCTAAACTTTAGGATGCAGACTGGACTGTGGGTAGCAGATAACAGCTGCACTCAAACTGCTCCATAAAGTTACCTGAAGGACACGTACATCTGCCCAGCAGCAGAGACCAATGACCAGCTCAAACGTCACACTGCACACAGCATGAGATAAACTTTTTGAACAGAAGTGTGAATGTCCTTAAAAAGTTAGGATGGAGAATGGAAATTTCAGTGGTTAGAAGATAACATCCTTCAATAAATAACAGCTGCACTCCCATTGGTCTGAACTGGTCCATAAACTTACCTGAAGGACACGTACATCTGCCCAGCAGCAGAGACCAATGAGAAGCTGAAACATCATACATGTACGTGTGTGCATGCATGCAAAGGGTTTAAAAAGCTGCATTTTCCCATTACAATCCACTCCAGACGAGCACAGCATCACTCACAGCACAGAGGCCGGCTGACTAGAGCAGGTAAGAAAACCTCTTCATCACTTGTCATCGTGTTCAGTTGTTTGATTCTTTTATTAGATTCTGGTTTTTCTTCTTTTCGTGCCTCAGATTTTCAACTGACTCAATTAGGAAACTTTTAGTTTTTCGACTTAAAGTACAGTAAGTAAAGTCAATTTTAGAGAACCTTTCCAGATCAGTGTTCTGTGAAGTCTGGGGCAACTGGACTGTTTGTTGATCAGTGAAGACGTGGATGACGGGCAAAACATCTTCACGGATCTGCAAACAGTCCAGTTGCCTCAGACTTGACCTTTTTGAAGAGTTTCTAGATCAGATGTATCGTCTCTTTGTGTAAGACTAAATGTTGGAACAGCCTTGAGCGAGGAGTAAACTTTGAAGTCTATTCTGAGTCAACTGTCTGTGAGATTGAGCTGAAATGCAAATTTAAAGTTACGGGACGTATGCCCCAATGATTTGCAAATTAAGAAATTATCATCAACATCCTATTAAACTTAATTCTTTTTGTACTTGGGTGTTCATTGTAGATGTTGCATGTACAGCAGGGGTGTCCAAACTTCTTTTAAAGAGGGTCAGATCTGACAATGTGAAGATGCCCGGGGGCCAATACTAACATTTTAACAATGAAAACCCGTTACTGACACACGTAAACTCAGATCTCACTACTACAATGTTACATGCACTGACATTAGATAACACACATGATGAGAAACCCTAACATGATTATGTTAGTACACCATGTAAAATCACGTTACTGTAAATACTGTATTATTTTCAGGTCTCTGTTAATATGGCCCTTCACAATCCACTTCTTCTTCATCACTTCGTTATTTGGAAATCATTATTTGGGCTTATACGTACAGCCTTCACGAAGTGGTGAAGAAGAAGTGGATTGTGAAGGGCCATATTAATGGAGACCTGAAACTTGCTCTTGTCTTTAACAAAATCATTCAGAAAATAATATTTTGTGTCACATCTACAGATACACACCAGCAGTTATGTTCCTAAAGGTTCAAATGTCAACCAACCAAAAAACCAACCCTACAGTATCTGACAATCCAAGCAGGACATAAATAACATCTTATAAAAACCAAGCTTCGGGCCATGATTGGCCCCCGGGCCGTACTTTGGACATCCCTGATCTACAGCATGTGGTCAGTTACTTTCTGCTGTGTTCATGTTGTTTAAAAACTCTCGTTCTGTCTTTCACTTTAGACAAGATGAACATCGTTCTCCTGATCACCGCCACCTTCACTCTGGCCCTCGTTCATGGGCAACAGCCTTGTCAGCATAGGACTCCCTATCATGTACAGGATGAGTTTCTTGTAAAACACGTTTTATACACGAGCGCTCCCGCTGACAAAACATCAACGAAAGACTGGGCAGAGTGAGTTAAAGACTTTAATCATTGTGAAACAGCCACAGTTAGACAGAGATACTACATGACAGTAACATTTGTCAAAAGGTGTTTCCACTGTGTCCGCTGATTGACCAACATTTCACATTCATTTCATAATTAATATCACACTGCTGCTTAATTTACATGTTTCAAAGTGTCACAGTAAAGTCTACTTCAATCACATTAACTATGCAGTGAAAGGTTGATCTCATCATTTTACAGGGACGTCAATAAGTTTATATAAGATATGTGATATCAGATATTGATCTCTTTGCAGATACCTCAACGGCAAAGGACTCTGTGGCAGAGAGCGTGTGCAGACCTTCATGCCCGTTACAGCATCGTACAAGGAGCTCTGTACTCCTGATAGCTTTCATTATAGAGGTCACAAGTGCCTCAGCAACGGAAAAATGGATGTATATGAGGTTGAATCTGAAAAAAAGGGAGAAGAATGCGAAGTTACAGTAACACCCGTAAAAAAATATGTGGTTGTAGGATGTACTCTGATGGGAACGAATGGAAATAAATGTGAACCTATGCATTTTGAGACATCGTTGGATACTGTTGATACAAAAGGTTTTCGTATATGCAAATATGATCCTAAATTTCTGGTGGGCTAGAGCCCGACTGATTCCAGCTGTCAGGCTTGTAACTCCCTGACGTCTGAACTTTCTATCAAGCTTAGCTAAATGAATGATTTCTGCTTATTAAGAATATGAATAAATATAGACATGCCTTTTCAATCTTAAGCCACGCATTCTCGCTCTACATCTTTGAACATTTTTGTGAGATGAGTATGAATGAATATTTGAAATTAACGTTCCAATGAAACGACCTCTCTGTCATACACAGTCATGTGAGCCATTGTTCAAATGAAAATATAGATCTGAAAGGCCACAAACAAGTTCAGACATTTGCTTTTTATTTGAAACTGGACATTTCTGTTTAAACGAAAATGACATGTACATTGAGGAATTTCCTTCAATTGTTATATTTTTAATATTGATTGCAAATTGTTTCCCTACGGAAGACTGAATAAAGAATGTTCTGCTCTCTCAGTGATTTCTCCTCATTCTTTAAGTGCTTAAGACAAATATGAATACACCCAGTATTAGTAACAGATACATTAAACACCACAATGCAGTGGAAGCACATTGTAAGTGTTCACCTTCAAACTGTATGGTAATGTGCTTTGTATGCCGTCAAATAAATGCTTTAAACCTGCATGGATCAATATTTAAAACTAACATTCCAATGCAATGACATAAATGTTAGAAATGAACCAGTGTGGTATAATAATAAGCAGCAGAGTCTGCCATCATGTGGAGGCTGTTTGCCTCACCACTTTCCAGCGTAGTTGTCCTTTCCCCTCCCCTTGTCTTTCTGTGTGTGTGCGTGTCGCTGGGCATGGCCTCTAATTTCAGACGGGTAGTGTACAGTGGCTTTCCTGAAAATGTTTGCTGACCTGGCCGGTTTAAGTCCAGCACAGACCAAAGTATGGAGGGTGGACTCGGAGATGGAGAGGTGCCAGTTCACCTCCTTACCCTGGAGCATGTACTGAACCTCTAACTGTTGCTAGAGGGGCGCTTTGTGTGGCTGCCATCACTCCACCATCTCAACACATTTGCATGTCTGCGAGCACTGTGTGTGTGTGTGTGTGTGTGTGTGTGTGCGTGTGTGTGTGTGTGTGTGTGTGTGTGTGTGTGTGTGTGTGTGTGTGTGTGCGTGTGGTTGTATTTCAGGTAAATGCTGCAGTAAACTGAGAGCCGCCACGGGTCTTTCATTTCACCAGCTGTCAGACTCTTACCTGTTCAGTGATGAGATTTTCCCGTATTTCAGTCCACATCTTAAACAAAATGGGAAAAACACTAGTCCTCTGATTATATATTATTATGTATGTATATTTCTTATGAATGATCTTGTACTTTATTTTAAGATCATTATTATGATCACTGTATGACTTTATTATGCAGCCTGTGCAGCAGCTGCTCTGATGATGATTTTTTCAGTGACGCAAAAACGAAAAAGAAGAATTGAAGGAAACACCTGAATGAAAAGATCATTTGTTTGTTCACACAGGGATGTCCAGCAAACATCAGCAGTGTGGATGATGAAAGTTTGTCTCATGCTGTGTGCAGTGTGACGTCTGAGCTTGTCATTGGTCTCTGCTGACACACACAGAAAGACAAGGGGAGGGGAAAGGACAGCTACGCTGGAAAGTGGTGAGGCAAACAGCCTCCACATGATGGCAGACTCTGCTGCTTATTATTATACCACACTGCTTCATTTCTAACATTTATGTCATTGCATTGGAATGTTAGTTTTAAATATTGATCCATGCAGGTTTAAAGCATTTATTTGACGGCATACAAAGCACATTACCATACAGTTTGAAGGTGAACACTTACAATGTGCTTCCACTGCATTGTGGTGTTTAATGTATCTGTTACTAATACTGGGTGTATTCATATTTGTCTTAAGCACTTAAAGAATGAGGAGAAATCACTGAGAGAGCAGAACATTCTTTATTCAGTCCTCCGTAGGGAAACAATTTGCAATCAATATTTCTTCATATTATCAGATTTGACAAGTTTGAGTGATGCAAACAGAATATCTTAAATGAAAAGAGAAAACTTTACAAGAACAATTGAAGGAAATTCCTCAATGTACATGTCATTTTCGTTTAAACAGAGATGTCCAGTTTCAAATAAAAAGCAAATGTCTGAACTTGTTTGTGGCCTTTCAGATCTATATTTTCATTTGAACAATGGCTCACATGACTGTGTATGACAGAGAGGTCGTTTCATTGGAACGTTAATTTCAAATATTCATTCATACTCATCTCACAAAAATGTTCAAAGATGTAGAGCGAGAATGCGTGGCTTAAGATTGAAAAGGCATGTCTATATTTATTCATATTCTTAATAAGCAGAAATCATTCATTTAGCTAAGCTTGATAGAAAGTTCAGACGTCAGGGAGTTACAAGCCTGACAGCTGGAATCAGTCGGGCTCTAGCCCACCAGAAATTTAGGGGTTCCTTTGGCATTTGCCAAGACCTGTTGTATCAACAGTATCGAACGATGTCTCAAAATGCATAGGTTCACATCTATTTCCAGTCGTTCCCATCAGAGTACATCCTACAACCACATATTTTTTTACGGGTGTTACTTTAACTTCGCATTCTTCTCCCTTTTTTTCAGATTCAACATCATATACATCCATTTTTCCGTTGCTGAGGCACAAGTGACCTCCATAATGAAAGCTATCAGGAGTAGCAGAGCTCCTTGTACGATGCTGTCATGGGCATGAAGGTCTGCACACGCTCTCTGCCACAGAGTCCTTTGCCGTTGAGGTAGCTGCAAAGAGATCAATATCTGATATCACATATCTTATATAAACTTATTGACGTCCCTGTAAAATGATGAGATCAACCTTTCACTGCATAGTTAATGTGATTGAAGTAGACTTTACTGTGACACTTTGAAACATGTAAATTAAGCAGCAGTGTGATATTAATTATGAAATTAATGTGAAATGTTGGTCAATCAGCGGACACAGTGGAAACACCTTTTGACAAATGTTACTGTCATGTATTATCTCTGTCTAACTGTGGCTGTTTCACAATGATTAAAGTCTTTAACTCACTCTGCCCAGTCTTTCGTTGATGTTTTGTCAGCGGGAGCGCTCGTGTATAAAACGTGTTTTACAAGAAACTCATCCTGTACACGACTGGAAGTCCTATGCAGACAAGGCCGTTGCCCATGAACGAGGGCCAGAGTGAAGGTGGCAGGTGATCAGGAGAACGATGTTCATCTTGTCTAAAGTGAAAGACAGAACAAGGTTTTTAAACAACATGAACACAGCAGAAAGTAACTGACCACATGCTGTAGATGCAACACCCAAAATGAACACCCACCAAGTGCAAAAGGAAACATCTAATAATTCACACATGGACTGAGGTTTTCTTTTTGTCTTTGGGGCTTTCTTTCAGCTTCGTCTCACACATGTTTAAAGACAGTTGTGTTAACTTGAATTCACTCAAGGCTGTTCCAACATTTACTCTCACACAATCAGATGTGACGTCTAGAAGATCTAGAAAGCGGCTCATTTTGAACTTTACTTTATGGAAGTAGCAAAACAAAAAGATTCTTAATTGAGTCAATATATAATAGAAGTCAAAGGACAGAATCTAATAAAAGTATCAAACCATTTATTTTCTGTCAGTGATAATGAGGTTTTCTTACCTGCTCCGATCAGTCAGCTCTGTACTGTTGTTGATGATGCCGTGTTAGTCTGGAGTGGATCTGTACCAACTGATGTCTCTGCTTAAATATGTTTTGTCTCTTGTCTGAACAACCAATCACTTCAACCCAGAGAGATGGATAGCCAATTATATACTGTGTATTGATCTATAACTATATATGTCTATGCTAATTCATGCATGTTTTTTTTCTCACCTACCAACGTCTATTTCTGTGAATGAGGAAGTTCTTTTGCGTGAAGTTACAGTATGTGAAGCATTCACAGTGCATGAAAACATTTTCTCTTTTCTGGCATTTGGCAGTAGCTAAACTGCTTCATGTGCATACAGTACAGATTAGATGTGTCTGAATACAGCCATGAGTCCATGTGGCTGAAGTGCAATAAAGGCTGAGGCCAAGGAGAAGACAGACCTTCTGAATGAAATACAATGTCAAACGACTTTTATTCAATTATTTTTGTATCAATATCAACATCTTATGAAATAAACTTTTAAAAAATGGCAGTTCTATTCATGCATTCTGACTTTATACCAAGGAACATTTTGTAAGAGCAGTGAAATGATATATTTACAGTGACCACAGAGGGAACATCCGCATTTTCTCATTTCATCAGTAACAACAGAAACCACACGATGAACATGGAGATATGAATACATCATATGAAATCCAAACATATATTCAACATCTATACTTTGGAATAAAAACAACAGAAAGAGGATAAGATTTAATATTCAGTGATTCTTTGATATAAAATGTGTAAAAATAGTGTTTTCAGCAAAAAAGAAAGTCTCCACACAGCTCAGACGATCAGGCCAGAAAACCCCAGTTAACTCCTCTGGTGGTCTTGTGAACTGTCATACCACAGTAATGCATTACTGTACCACCCAAACTTGTACATTTTATGTCAAGTTGTGCAACTTTCAGCGCACCAGTCGCCCACGCACTTCATGAAACTGCTTTTTAACAGCAGAGAGAATCAGAGGACTAGTGTTTTTCCCATTTTGTTTAAGATGTGGACTGAAATACGGGAAAATCTCATCACTGAACGAGCACTCGGTGAACGAGTAGATGTGCGATTGGGCCGTTGTGTCGTAGAAGGACACGAGACCTTCCTCGTAATCCACGAACACGCCAACCTTCTCAGGTTTCACCATCAGGGGGAGGCTGATGGGTGGATCTGACAGGGCTGCGTACTTTTTATCTTTATAATGTACAATAACCCAGTAACATTTATCTGGGGTCAACGTGAGTTTCCCCTTACGGTTTGCATTGTGTCTTGCTACGCCGAGATCCCATCCGGTCTTGTTGCTGACCTCCACCTCCCAGTAGGACTTCCCAGAGGTCAACCTGTTGAGTCCTGCACAACCCACACTGCCAGACAGGAGTGTCGAAGAGCTGAGTGGAAGTGGAGAAAGAATGTCCCCTGCTCTGCTGTGTTGGATACATTTGACCCTGTGACCCTGCACCATGTGCAGGAGATTGTGGGTCATTTGAAGCCCACAGGTTCTTTGGATGATACTGTCCCACCCCGACTTTTTAAGGAGGTTTTTCCCACCATTGGGCCATCTTGTCTCGCAGTTATTCATAGCAGTCTGTCCTCTGGAGTGGTCCCTGTAAATTTTACACATGCAGTTGTGCAGCTTCTGTTTTTTTTCGGGCCTACCTCTAAATTGCCTTTCTTCTCTAAAATCTTAGAGAAGATTGTTTATTCTCAGCTTATGGACTTTTTAAATGAACAAAAGATTCTTGAGATTTTCCAATCCTATTTTAAAACATTGCACAGCACAGAATCAGCACTTTTAAGAGTTTTTAATATCTTTTTAGCTACTGACTCTGGTCACTGTGTTGTCCTGGTACTTTTAGATTTGACTGCAGCATTTGATACGGATGATGATCTTAAAGCTTGGATGGCTTTAAATTTTCTGAATTTTAATGAGAAAAAGACAGAAGTTATGGTCTTTGGTGGCACTTCTGGGACCCCCCCCCCCCCCCCCCCTTCTAGTTGATCTGGGTTCTTTGGCACATTATCGTGTCCCAATTGTTAAAAATCTAGAGGTAAAAGTGGACGCTGAGCGCTGTAACACACTTTATTTGAGAGTTAGTGGGTCTTCGATTAGTCGTCTTCAGCTGGTACAAAATGCTGCTGCATGTCTTTTAACTGGCACAAGCAAATATGAGCACATTTCACCGATTTCAGCTTCACTCCACTGGCCGCTTGTCCATTTTAGGATTCATTTTAGTGTTCTTTTATTTGCTTTCAAAGCCTTGAATGGCCTTGCCCCACCTTACCTCGCTGAGCTGCTGCTCCCCTACACGCCTAGCCGTTCTCTCAGGTCAGCTGACCAGCTGCTCCTGTCAGTGCCTAAAGTTTGGCTTAAGCTCAGAGGGGATCGAGCGTTCGCTGTTGCAGCTCCGAAACTGTGGAATGAACTGCCGCTGCACATGAGACAGGCCTCCGCTCTGTCTCATTTTAAAACCCTTCTTGAAACCCACCTCTTCTCATTGGCCTTTAACACCATGTAGATGGTTGATTTTTTGTGTATACATGCATATTTTTATTTACATATTTATTTATGTTTATTTTATTTATTTTATCTTGTAGTGCTTTTTATTCATTTTATTTTATTTTATAGTTCTTTTTATTATCTACTTCATGTTTCTGTTGTGTTATTTATTCTGTTTTATCTTGTTGTGCAGCACTTTGAAAACCCTGTGTTTGCTAAAATCATGCTATAAATAAAGTGGATTGGATTGGATTTTTTGTCTCGGATTCACTTGGGTGCTGAGGGACTGTGACATCGGCATCAGGAAAGGCTGTGAGGGAAAAGTGGAAGATAGCTTCATGACATTTTAAACTTTATTTACAGACACATTGACATATTGTGTTTATGGATAACACATATTGACGGTTGTTCCAAAGTTTGTCGGTTGTTTGAAGATGTTTAAAGAATCTGCTGTACCTGCTGTGCAACCGTGGAGAGATGGACGGAGTTGGTGTCAGTTAGATGAGAGTGCTGCTGAGGTTCAAACACTGCAAAGAAAGATGATGGTCACTGTAAAACAAAGCTCCTTTAAACAGTTTTTATCTTGTCCCTGCTGTGTTCTGAAAGTTATAGAGCTTACATAATATGTTTGTCTCCTTCATGTTGATTTCTGTGGTTGCAAAGTTCACTTGGGTGTTGAAGATGCGTGTCACCGGCGTTAGGAAAGGCTTTCAGAGGAAAGAGGAAGATGTGGTTTTGTGTTTTACTCAACAAAGTTCTGCTAAGGGTCATCGAGGGGTGAACCCAGGAGTGCCTCGAGGGAGACATCTTTGAGACATGAATTGAGCTCCAAGAGGGTCCAGTCTGGACCTTTAGACCAGAGATTTGGGTGGGTCCAGAAGGCCATGCAGCGAATTTTAGCGGCCCAGTAGTAGTGGCGAAAGTCATGGAGCCCATACCTCCATCTTTTTTTGGGCTTTTGAAGCAGGGTTTTGGTAAGTCTAGGCCTCTTACCCTGCCATATATATGAAAAAAATTTTATTTTTAAGTGACAGAAAAAATGAATTGGGAATAAATATAGGGATGGACTGAAGTAGATATGTGAATTTTGCTAGGATATTCTTTTGCAACCACAGAAATCAACATGAAGGAGACAAACATATTATGTAAGCTTTATAACTTTCATAAGAACAGAACAGGACCCTCTTGGAGCTCAATTCATGCCAAGATGTCTCCCTCGAGGCACTCTTGGGTTCACCGCTCGATGACCCTTCCCCAAAACCTTTAGATAATCCGGTGGTGCATCACACCCTTAAGATATGGGCCCAGTTTCGTAAGTACTTTGGGCTGAGATGCCTTTCCCTCCTGAGTCCAATTGCCTCTAACCACCTCTTCATTCCCTCGTGCTCTGACCCAACCTTTAATACATGGCACAGGAATGGCATCACATGTTTTGCAGACCTGTTTGTCGACGGATACTTTGCCTCCTTTAGCCAATTGTCTGTGAAATACAACTTGCCAAAACCCCACTTTTTTCAATATTTACAGGTTAGACAGTACATTCGCTCCCACCTACCTAGCTTTCCCTAAAAACCAGACATAAACCCGATACCTAAACCTTTCTTTCTTTTGATCCGTTATCTAAAAGCTCAATGTCTAAATTATATAGGAACATTTCAGTACTGTCGTGCCCGTTCCTGGATAAGATCAGATTGGCCTGGGAACAGGATCTGGGACCCGTTTCAGATGACCAGTGGGACTCTATATTACGGGCAATACACAAAACCTCACTCTGTGCAAGACATTGCTTGCTTCAGTTCAAAATTGTCCATCGTGCTCATATGTCTAAGACTAAACTGTCTAGTTTTTACCCTATCTTAAGTCCAATCTGTGACAAATACAAAACCAATGATGGTACCCTCCTCCACATGTATTGGCTGTGCCCCAAAATATAGATATTCTGGAACAATGTTTTCAATACTTTGTCTAAAATATTGGGCAAGGATCTCGCCTCTAGCCCCACTGTAGCTCTATTTAGCATTGCCGCAGTGGGGATCCACACTTGACACTTAGGGAGCAACATATGGTCGCTTTTGCCCTGCTTCTGGCCAGACGTGCAATTTTGCAGAGATGGAGGGAAGCTGCCCCTGCCCCCCTGACCTGTCTCAAGTTGGAAATGCTACACTTTTCTATCAGCGCCTCAGAGAAAACTTTTTATAAAACGTAGGATCCTTTTTTATTACACTTTCATAATACCCAAACAACACAAACTTGAATTGTGCTCAGTTTTGGCCCTTGACATAAGCATACGCTTGACCCCTGTGAGGGGGCTACACCATAAACTAATCTTCAGGACTGTGCCTTAAAATGCTCTCAGTACTTCAAGGGGTGGGTGGGTGCGGGTTTGTTTGGTGCACATGTACCTGCCTGAGGAATCAAAATAAAATCATTTGAAATTATAATAATCTGCCCAAAACTTATCCAAACTGCTCATTTTACACAAACTTTCTTGCGGCTATTGTGTTCACTTTTTTGCTGAAAACTGGTTAAAATGCCCGATGAAGAAATGTTAGCAGAACCTTGTTGAGTAAAACACAAAACCACATCTTCCTCTTTCCTCTGAAAGCCTTTCCTAACGCCGGTGACACGCATCTTCAACACCCAAGTGAATTTTGCAACCACAGAAATTAACATGAAGGAGACAAACATATCATGTAAGCTCTATAACTTTCAGAACACAGCAGGGACAAGATAAAAACTGTTTAAAGGAGCTTTGTTTTACAGTGACCATCATCTTTCTTTGCAGTGTTTGAACCTCAGCAGCACTCTCATCTAACTGACACCAACTCCGTCCATCTCTCCACGGTTGCACAGCAGGTACAGCAGATTCTTTAAACATCTTCAAACAACCGACAAACTTTGGAACAACCGTCAATATGTGTTATCCATAAACACAATATGTCAATGTGTCTGTAAATAAAGTTTAAAATGTCATGAAGCTATCTTCCACTTTTCCCTCACAGCCTTTCCTGATGCCGATGTCACAGTCCCTCAGCACCCAAGTGAATCCGAGACAAAAAATCCAATCCAATCCACTTTATTTATAGCATGATTTTAGCAAACACAGGGTTTTCAAAGTGCTGCACAACAAGATAAAACAGAATAAATAACACAACAGAAACATGAAGTAGATAATAAAAAGAACTATAAAATAAAATAAAATGAATAAAAAGCACTACCCGCACAAGATAAAATAAATAAAATAAACATAAATAAATATGTAAATAAAAATATGCATGTATACACAAAAAATCAACCATCTACATGGTGTTAAAGGCCAATGAGAAGAGGTGGGTTTCAAGAAGGGTTTTAAAATGAGACAGAGCGGAGGCCTGTCTCATGTGCAGCGGCAGTTCATTCCACAGTTTCGGAGCTGCAACAGCGAACGCTCGATCCCCTCTGAGCTTAAGCCAAACTTTAGGCACTGACAGGAGCAGCTGGTCAGCTGACCTGAGAGAACGGCTAGGCGTGTAGGGGAGCAGCAGCTCAGCGAGGTAAGGTGGGGCAAGGCCATTCAAGGCTTTGAAAGCAAATAAAAGAACACTAAAATGAATCCTAAAATGGACAAGCGGCCAGTGGAGTGAAGCTGAAATCGGTGAAATGTGCTCATATTTGCTTGTGCCAGTTAAAAGACATGCAGCAGCATTTTGTACCAGCTGAAGGCGACTAATCGAGGACACACTAACTCTCAAATAAAGTGTGTTACAGCGCTCAGCGTCCACTTTTACCTCTAGATTTTTAACAATTGGGACACGATAATGTGCCAAAGAACCCAGATCAACTAGAAGGGGGGGGGGGGTCCCAGAAGTGCCACCAAAGACCATAACTTCTGTCTTTTTCTCATTAAAATTCAGAAAATTTAAAGCCATCCAAGCTTTAAGATCATCATCCGTATCAAATGCTGCAGTCAAATCTAAAAGTACCAGGACAACACAGTGACCAGAGTCAGTAGCTAAAAAGATATTAAAAACTCTTAAAAGTGCTGATTCTGTGCTGTGCAATGTTTTAAAATAGGATTGGAAAATCTCAAGAATCTTTTGTTTATTTAAAAAGTCCATAAACTGAGAATAAACAATCTTCTCTAAGATTTTAGAGAAGAAAGGCAATTTAGAGGTAGGCCCGAAAAAAAACAGAAGCTGCACAACTGCATGTTTAAAATTTACAGGGACCACTCCAGAGGACAGACTGCTATGAATAACTGCGAGACAAGATGGCCCAATGGTGGGAAAAACCTCCTTAAAAAGTCGGGGTGGGACAGTATCATCCAAAGAACCTGTGGGCTTCAAATGACCCACAATCTCCTGCACATGGGGCAGGGTCACAGGGTCAAATGTATCCAACACAGCAGAGCAGGGGACATTCTTTCTCCACTTCCACTCAGCTCTTCGACACTCCTGTCTGGCAGTGTGGGTTGTGCAGGACTCAACAGGTTGACCTCTGGGAAGTCCTACTGGGAGGTGGAGGTCAGCAACAAGACCGGATGGGATCTCGGCGTAGCAAGACACAATGCAAACCGTAAGGGGAAACTCACGTTGACCCCAGATAAATGTTACTGGGTTATTGTACATTATAAAGATAAAAAGTATGCAGCCCTGTCAGATCCACCCATCAGCCTCCCCCTGATGGTGAAACCTGAGAAGGTTGGCGTGTTCGTGGATTATCTCTGCTGTTAAAAAGCAGTTTCATGAAGTGCGTGGGCGACTGGTGCGCTGAAAGTTGCACAACTTGACATAAAATGTACAAGTTTGGGTGGTACAGTAATGCATTACTGTGGTATGACGGTTCATAAGACCACCAGAGGAGTTAACTGGGGTTTTCTGGCCTGATCGTCTGAGCTGTGTGGAGACTTTCTTTTTTGCTGAAAACACAATTTTTACACATTTTATATCAAAGAATCACTGAATATCAAATCTTATCCTCTTTCTGTTGTTTTTATTCCAAAGTATAGATGCTGAATATATGTTTGGATTTCATATGATGTATTTATATCTCCATGTTCATCGTGTGGTTTCTGTTGTTACTGATGAAATGAGAAAATGCGGATGTTCCCTCTGTGGTCACTGTAAATATATCATTTCACTGCTCTTACAAAATGTTCCTTGGTATAAAGTCAGAATGCATGAATAGAACTGCCATTTTTTAAAAGTTTATTTCATAAGATGTTGATATTGATACAAAAATAATTGAAAAAAGTCTTTTGACATTGTATTTCATTCAGAAGGTCTGTCTTCTCCTTGGCCTCAGCCTTTAATGCACTTCAGCCACATGGACTCATGGCTGTATTCAGACACATCTAATCTGTACTGTATGCACATGAAGCAGTTTAGCTACTGCCAAATGCCAGAAAAGAGAAAATGTTTTCATGCATTGTGAATGCTTCACATACAGATGTAGCAACTTAAAAGTTCCCGTGTTTCCGTGACGGAACCGTGACGGGACCGTGGCTGGTCCGTCACAGGTCCTTGGCTGGTGCGTGACCGGAATGTAATCCCCCGCGATGACGTAGTCAGTGAGGCCCCGACTGGAAACGCCCCTAAGCAGTCTGTGTGAAAACCAGCTGCAATGCCTCATTTGTCCACGGGGAGGAGCAGTGATGTTCCGCTCTCACCGTCGACTGTCTAAAGACACATCTGAACAGATACGCCGGGGTGAGCTGATCAGCTGATCGCCTAGATGTTGATGGAAAAAAAAAAAGTTGTGATAAGGTAACAGTGAGGCAGCAACAAGAACATGCCAACATAAACGCGTTATTAAAGAAAACTCCGCTCGTAACGTCCGTAACATAGCCTAGATGTTGTTGATTTAAACAGTGACCATAGGCTAAATGGTGTAAAGCGCAAATCGAAAGAATTACGGGTGAATCAAGTATGAAATAAATCAAGTATTTTTGGTTTTAATAAAGTTTGCAGTATAAGCTTACGAAACCATCAAACATATATTTAGGCCTTCCATGAAACACTTTATTCGCAAGGAGGCTAAGCCAGGCACAAAACAGGAGCTCGTCGAGGACATACAGACGTTTTGGCAAAGGAGAGTCACCGTGGACTTTTGCAACAGACTTCTCTCTGGACTTTAAAAAGCTGTGCCGTGTATTATTATAATGGAGGGAGGCATAGTGGAAAATAAACAGTGGTGTCCATGTAGAATAAAAACATAACATATATACTGCAAACTTTATTAAGACCAAACATACTTCACTTATTTCATACATATTGTAACGGGCTGTGTATACACTGTGGCTGTTGAGTTGTGTTCAGTAAGTTAGGCTGCAGTGTATGGGGTGACGCCTGGGGGGGTGGCGTTGTTAGAGGCTGTGAAGCCTGTCAGTCATGGCAGTTGCCATGGCGATGAGGGGCACGAAGTAGCTAATGTGTTAATGTTATAGGCTGCTGTGCTTGCCTGGTTTTATTGTTTTTTGCCGTTGGCTACGGCACACAGGAGCCTGTGTTCCAGATTAGGAATAAAGTCCAGCAAAACCAGTTGCTTCGTAGTTTCATTGTTCCGGGTCACTACAATATTCTTTCCATTTACGCCATTTAGCCTATGGAATGGACGAAAATGAAAAGGAGTCATTCATGTTCATGAACACACTCAAATCACAAGGCTACTGTATAGTATGCAGTACTCAAACCAGCTGCATTCTCCGCTCTGTGATCTGTGACACTGGGAGACCAAAAAGCCCATCAAGTGCAAACAATGAGATGCTAATGAGGTTTGTATGGTTTACCTGGCCTAAAGCGTGCACTACAGTAAATACCTGCATAACAAAGGGCTTCCTGCAGCTCTATGTGCGCACAATAACAACGAGCCCTCCCCTCCAAATAAACTGTTAATTAAAAATAAACCATCGCTTGTATCTGCAGGTCTGACACACAGGCCTGGCAGCCCTGAGACGTCCGAACCGTTTTTTGTAACTTTTTTAAGGGTTAGTTTGTTGTTTACATGCAGATAAACGAGAGAGAGGCGCGAACACAAGAGAAGAGACGCTCCTGTAATTATGCAAAGACTAGTGGTGGCCATAGATTAATGCGCCAATCAAACAGCTGATTGCGCCAATGCCGGCCGGCATTTCTCTGAGTAAACAAAGGCAGCTGTCCAGGTGGAAGCGGCATTTAAAAAACAACACCAAGAAAAACCACGAGAAAAACATGACAAAAGCACAAAACTCTCTGAACTGCTATAGAGATCAGGACTCCACGGAGTTACAGTGAAGAAAACAAAAACGAACAAAAGAGAAAAAAGTCAAAAAGTAAAAAAGCGACCTGAGAGGCTGGAACAGCTTTGAGAATAGATTAATGGTGATGTTTTTTTTATCGCCTGATAAGAGTCTCACGTTAACGCCGATAACGGCCCACCGCTAGTAAAGACAGAACAGCCTAGATGTTGTTGATTTGGTGAATGCTGACATGTTAGATATAAACACCTTAAATTTAATTTCAATTCATGAACACGCTCAAATAATACGGCTACTGTATAGTATGCAGTAGTCAAACCAGCTGCATTTTCCGCTCTGTGATCTGTGACACTGCGAGACCAAAAAGCCCATTACTGTAAGTGCAAACAAAAGGTTGAGCAACGAGAATGCTAACGAGGTGTGTAAGCTACGTCATCTCCAGGTAGAACAACTGTAAAAAAGTTCTGTGAGAGAAGCGCCATCTCCTGGTCATACCCTGTAATTACATGAATGGGTGGAGTTACAGTAAAAAATAGACACGCCCAGGAGAAGGAGGGGGGTCTCTCCGTTCACGAGACTTGGCAGGGAGCCAGCTGGAACTCAGCTGGAAGACGGCTGCCATTCAGCTGGCGTTCAGCTTGAACGGGAACTTTTAAGTTGCTACTACTGTACTGTAACTTCACGCAAAAGAACTTCCTCATTCACAGAAATAGACGTTGGTAGGTGAGAAAAAAAACATGCATGAATTAGCATAGACATATATAGTTATAGATCAATACACAGTATCTAATTGGCTTTCCATCTCTCTGGGTTGAGATGATTGGTTGTTCAGACAAGAGACAAAACATATTTAAGCAGAGACATCAGTTGGTACAGATCCACTCCAGACTAACACGGCATCATCAACAACAGTACAGAGCTGACTGATCGGAGCAGGTAAGAAAACTTCATTATCACTGACAGAAAATAAATGGTTTGATACTTTTATTAGATTCTGTCCTTTGACTTCTATTATATATTGACTCAATTAAGAATCTTTTTGTCTTGCTACTTCCATAAAGTAAAGTTCAAAATGAGCCGCTTTCTAGATCTTCTAGACGTCACATCTGATTGTGTGAGAGTAAATGTTGGAACAGCCTTGAGTGAATTCAAGTTAACACAACTGTCTTTAAACATGTGTGAGACGAAGCTGAAAGAAAGCCCCAAAGACAAAAAGAAAACCTCAGTCCCTGTGTGAATTATTAGATGTTTCCTTTTGCACTTGGTGGGTGTTCATTTTGGGTGTTGCATCTACATCATGCGGTCAGTTACTTTCTGCTGTGTTCATGTTGTTTAAAAACTCTCGTTCTGTCTTTCACTTTAGACAAGATGAACATCGTTCTCCTGATCACCGCCACCTTCACTCTGGCCCTCGTTCATGGGCAACGGCCTTGTCTGCATACGACTGCCATTAGCGTACAGAATGTGTTCCTTAAACAACACGTTTTAGACATTGCGGTTCCCACTGGCACACCTGAAGAACAGCAGAAAAAATGGGCAGAGTGAGTTAAAGAGTTTAATCATTGTGAAACAGCCACAGTTAGACAGAGATTGACCAACATTTCACATTCATTTCATAATTAATATCACACTGCTGCTTAATTTACATGTTTCAAAGTGTCACAGTAAAGTGTACTTCAATCACATTAACTATGCGGTTGTTAACTATGCACACTTTATTCTTTGATGTAGATAAGGCCATATTGTTTATCCATGCTTTTATCTTGTTAATATGTGTTTGTGTATACACATGCTGCTCTCTTTAATGTTGTACAGACTGAATGCTGCCAGCCTCTTTTATGCTGAACCCCAATCCTTCCACTAGCTGTTGATGTGGTCATTTTGGTTGTAGTTATTCATTTAATTATTAATCAGAATTTACATAGAACACTTTAGTGTATTTTATGAAACTGAAATCGATCAATTATTATAATTAATAATGTTATTTATTCTTATCTTTTGATAAGCTTGATAGGCCTGATAGCCAAAGCTGATTGATCGCACCCTCGTAGTTTGGTGCTCCTTTTAACCATTTGAAATTCCCAACACATGAAACATTGATCTCATCATTTTACAGGGACGTCAATAAGTTTATATAAGATATGTGATATCAGATATTTATCTCTTTGCAGATACCTCGACCGCAAAGGACTCTGTGGCAGAGAGCGTGTGCAGACCTTCATGCCCGTTACAGAATCGTACAAGGAGCTCTGCACTCCTGATAGCTTTCATTATGGAGGTAACAAGTGCATAAGCAGCGGAAAAATGGATGTATATGATGTTACATCTGAAAAAAAGGGAAAAAAATGCGAAGTTACAGTAACTACCGGAAAAAGATACGTGATTGTAGGATGTACTCTGATCACAATCGGACGAAAAACTGTATGTCAACCTACCCATTATCACGGTTCTGTTGATAATCTGCCAGCCAGTCTTGGCAAATGCCAAAGGAACCCCTAAATTTCTGGTGGGCTAGAGCCCGACTGATTCCAGCTGTCAGGCTTGTAACTCCCTGACGTCTGAACTTTCTATCAAGCTTAGCTAAATGAATGATTTCTGCTTATTAAGAATATGAATAAATATAGACATGCCTTTTCAATCTTAAGCCACGCATTCTCGCTCTACATCTTTGAACATTTTTGTGAGATGAGTATGAATGAATATTTGAAATTAAAGTTCCAATGAAACGACCTCTCTGTCATACACAGTCATGTGAGCCATTGTTCAAATGAAAATATAGATCTGAAAGGCCACAAACAAGTTCAGACATTTGCTTTTTATTTGAAACTGGACATCTCTGTTTAAACGAAAATGACATGTACATTGAGGAATTTCCTTTAATTGTTCTTGTAAAGTTTTCTCTTTTCATTTAAGATATTCTGTTTGCATCACTCAAACTTGTCAAATCTGATAATATGAAGAAATATTGATTGCAAATTGTTTCCCTACGGAGGACTGAATAAAGGATGTTCTGCTCTCTCAGTGATTTCTCCTCATTCTTTAAGTGCTTAAGACAAATATGAATACACCCAGTATTAGTAACAGATACATTAAACACCACAACATGATGGCAGATAATAAACATTCATTACAGCACATTTATGCACCTCTGTCCCAAGTCCATGGCTCTCCACACATGGCTGTTACACAAACAAAATGTTTTGGCCACTTATGCATTTTAGCTCCATAGAAAACTTCCATCCATTTGAATGACACACGTTTAAATGAACTAATAAACTTAATGTGAAGCAGCTCATAAGATTTATTTACAAAATGGCTGCATTCATTCTCTCTGTTGGGTTTGGACAAACAAATTGTCTTTATTAATATTGAATGCATAAACCTGGTTACTGCTGCACTGCTGTGCAGTGGAAGCACATTGAGCTCATGAGTCATGAGGCTTGTACGACATGTGTGTGTGTGTGAATGCAAAAAATCGGGGATTCCAGGGATGTCCAGCAAACATCAGCAGTGTGGATGATGAAAGTTTGTCTCATGCTGTGTGCAGTGTGACGTCTGAGCTTGTCATTGGTCTCTGCTGACACACACAGAAAGACAAGGGGAGGGGAAAGGACAGCTACGCTGGAAAGTGGTGAGGAAAACAGCCTCCACATGATGGCAGACTCTGCTGCTTATTATTATACCACACTGCTTCATTTCTAACATTTATGTCATTGCATTGGAATGTTAGTTTTAATCACCCAGTAAAAAGAAAGAAAATATTCACACATCTCAAACAGCTTGAAACAGATATTGTCTTCCTACAGGAAACGCATGTGCGCTCCTCTGAAAACTCCAAACTCATGGCGTGTTGGGCGGGGCGGCATTTCCACCCCACCTTCCAGGCAAAGGCGAGAGGGGTCTCCATCCTGGTAGCCAAACATGTATTATTTGAACCAGATAATGTTACAGCAGATAAAAATGGAAGATTTGTAATTTTCCCCCGGAAGCTATTTAACACAAAAGTTATCCTTGCTAATGTATATGCTCTGAATGTAGATGATGTCAGCTTATTTGACCGTGTCTTCTCTCTCCTCCATGACCTTGATTCACACTTTCTAATACTCGGGGGAGACTTCAACTGTTGGTTGGACCCAACCTTAGATCGCTCTTCTAGCAGACCTGGGGCAGTGAGTAAATCAGCCCTGTGTATTCAGTCTTTTCTCACAGAGTTTGGGGTATCGGATATGTGGCGGTTTCTCCACCCCCACGGGACAGAGAGTATTCCTCTCTCTCCAGTGTCCATCATTCGTACTCAAGAATAGACTACATCTTTATTGACAATAGACTGATCCCCCGAAGTTCGCTCCTGTACATATCACGGTATCGTCGTATCTGACCACGCCCCTGCAGTAATGGAACTGTTTCTCCCGCACCACAACCCACGAGGCAATGGCGCTTTAATTCAACCGTACTCTCAGATAGCGAATTTGTCAAATTTATTGAACAAAAAAACTGCTTCTTTTTTTAAACTAGCATCACTCCAGATGATGTACGATTCAGCGCTCAATGCAGCGTCTACGTATATATGTCTATATATCCTGAAGTCCTCTGGCGCCCCCCACTTTGAAAACGGCTGATCTACAGGATCAGATTACACACTCCTGCATCCACCTCTCTCTTTCTCCCTGCATCTTCACCTTGGGTCTCTCTCCCTCTTCACTCTCTACTGGTTAAGAAAGAGAGGAGGGGAAAAAGCAGTCTGTAGATCGGTCGGAAAGTTCAATTAAAGTGCAGGCTTTTGTGTGTGTGTGTTTACTTACCTGCATATATGTGCATTTGTGCTTAAGTGTGGAAATCCTGCAGGGTACGTACAAAGGGTGTGTGTGTACTTATGTGTTTATGGTTATGTAGAATGATGTTTGTGTGTGTGTGTGTGTGTGTGTGTGTGTGTGTAGCTGCCCCATGGGGATAATAACAAAGCCTGTGGTGTGATGTGTGATGTAAACAGGGATCATTAGCATAGTGACAGCCACTAGCATTCACACTGTGTTTACACCACCTGGGAGATGCTAAACACACACACACACACACACACACACACACACACAAGAAAAAGGTGCATAAAGATACACACCTGGAAAGTATTACAGAGTCACTGCTTATGCAATATAACTCCTAAAATACAGTGCATGCGGAACGACTCCGGAATGGCGACGCAGCCGACACGTTTCAATGTTAGTCAATGTGTCAGCTCACAAAGTCTCCGGTCCCGCTGCGTCACGGCTCCGGAACGACTGCAGCCTCCGGCAGCCCCTCCGCAGCACATACGCAGAGCTTCTATCGTTCACGGACGCCGGAGCACGGCGCATAAATTCAGCACAGAGCAGATTGTGCGGGGAAGGGAAATCGGCTACAAAATACAACAAAACCTTGTTTATTTTCAAAATAAAATACTCCGTATTCACCGCGGATCGAGTTTCATTACAAGAACACGTCATAATGGAATGACTGCGGCAACCGGCAGCCCTCCGCAACACATGCACAGAGGTCAGAGGTTTTCAGGCGTCGTTTCACCCCGTCGACACATTCTGGAGGTCCAAAATCAACCTGTCATTTATAACACCTCACATCCTTTTTATAATCGCAGGAGTCAAAGAGACAACAGCCGACAATATCACGCGATTATGCGTGAATTTGCGAGATCGTTTTCTGCATGCAGTGTATTTTTGGTGTAAGTAAACCAGAGCAGACTTTTACACACAGAGGTAAAGGAAAGAAAATTGTTATAAGTGGATGAAAAGATGAACAGAGAGGAAATAAGGGGTAGATTGAAAGAAAAGACATTAAATCGGACAAGGAGGAAGAAGAAGCAAGATGGACGAGCAGCGAGAATCCTCAGTGAGAATAGGCGGGAACAGAAAAGAAGAAAAAGAGGACTGAAATTAAAGGAAGTAAAAATAGAGAGAGATAAAGGGGAAATGGGGAGGAGAAAGTGAAGATAAAAAACACACAGCGCTCCTGAACAACCCCTCCACCATCCACAAACTGTCAGCCACCCAGTGTCTCAAAGAAGCAAAGAGTGTGTGTGTGTAGGTGTGTGTGTAGGTGTGTGGTGGCATTACCGCAACCCTAACCCATTTGCCAAACCAGAAGGTGGCAGTGGTGAGCCCAAATCTGTTTTCCCGCCAAGTACAGAGAAGAAAAAGCAGACTTTGACTTTGACCAGGAGCTTGTCCTTCATTTCCTACCCGCGAACCAGAACGGATGGATCCCGACGTGAAGGCGCTTCTTCCTACTCCAATGCAAAATGTTTACGCTCCAAGGTAAGCAAGGTTTTTCTTCTCGTCTTGCGGGACACATTCAGTAGGTTTACATGCAGCAAAAAAAATTTAATTTCTGATCGTATCAGACATAGTTTGAAATGCTTGTAAACACCTTAGTCCGACCTACTTCGGACCGTAACGGAAAACGGATAACACCTAGATAATTCGTTCATAGTCGGCATTTTAATGCCATGTATACTCAACAATTGGATCGGATTATACGCGGCCATTCTAGTCAATGTATCAAACCCCACCGGCTCCGGCGTGGTCCGTGTCCGAGCACGTGTAGCCAGAAGCGTGAATTACGCGTCTGTTCTATTTTAGATGCTTCACGCGAGCAGCACGCGTCAATTTACACAGACCACCTCGAGCGGGCGCCTATCACGAGACATAACGTGCAAACTGCCGGTCGTAGAAACAGACAAAAACAAAACTAATTAACTGCACAGCATATTTTCACATGTAGAAGCATGTTTAGAAGAACACACACCGGGAAAATGGCCAAATTTGAGCAAGTAAACAGAGTCTGGCAAGGCTGACCGCTCGCTTCTGAAACGCTCCCGGTGGGTTTGACGTTGCGTGCAGGACGGACCAAATACATGACGCTCACGCAACGCGCCGCGGACACACAGGCAGCAAAATATTTCCAAACAAGGTTTTTGCCTTTTTCATTTCCCACTGGCTGGTCTGGCTCTCCTGCAGCTGCACTGGCCATAGTGTCAGCAACTGACTCTGCGGCTCACTTCTCCCAGGAAGGTAGGTCCCGCTCTTTACCGATGATTACGTGACGTGATTTCAATACTTGAAAACTGGAAACTTTACAAGGGAAATAACTGATGACTGCCCATACCGACGATACAGTGAACAGCCTCCGTCTCCCGCAATGAGAGCCAGGTAGGTCCGTAACTTTTACAATGTCTTTGTAACTTTACACGATGCACTGTGTGTCAGGATCTCTCTCAAGACAGAATCTTACAGCGTCCAGTAGTGGTGTGCGATACTGCATATTTTGGTATCGATCCGATACCAAGTAAATACGGGCCAGTATCACCGATACTGATACTTTTCAATAAATAAGGTGGATGCTAAATCTCAATTAATTTTTTCATGACCCCGCTTTTGGCTCGAAAATGGAGCCACATGGCGCTACTCTTCCTCTCTGCCATTCTTCTCTTCAAGTTTAAGTCTTTTAAGTTACTCGGACCTCTTACTCTTTCTCTCTTTTTATGAGTCATTTCGTTCATTTCATTCAGCCCTCTAATGGCTGGAGTAAACGTGACAAATGAACAAACGTGCTGCTGCGTGTGCAGCTCCTCACAGCCTGAGCGGCCTATCACGAGACAAATGAATGATCCGTATGAACGAACTGTTTAAGTAAAAGTGTTTTATTGATTAATCATGCATGATACAAGAAAGAAAGATTACTGCAGGATAAAGTTATGCAAAAAGCGTTCCTTTCATTACCGTTCAATCTGCTCCTCAGCACAAGGCCGAAGAAGCAGCCCCTGTTTATGTCACTTGTCGCTTCCTTCCTTAAGTAGCGTTACAGCAATAGCAAAGAAATACAGATTTGATTTGAGATATAAAGCCTTCGGGTTATGTTTGAGACTGATGACACAAAGACAGATGAGTGTGCACAAAAACACAAACGCACATCCTCCAATGTTTGTGCTTTTCACAGCTACTTCATGCCTCCGTGATGGTCCTGGAATCACTGAGGTGCCCGTCCACACATATATGGAAAACGATGATGTACACAATGATAGTCATGCCAGCAACCTGTGAGTACCAAAAGAAACATGAGTCAATCACCATGACACAAACCAAAACCTGACACTGCACTAAGAACTTGATGACAGTATCAGCACACAGTTACAGACGGGAAGTTAACTGTCATCACATGAATATACAATGGTATACATACATCTTCAGAAAAAAAACTTAATGTTAAGATTAGGGATGCAAATTATCGATTGATTCATTAATTGTTAGTTGATTGACCTTATCGATCGATTAACGATTAACTGATAAGCGCGATAAGCGCAAGAACATACATTTCTTAGGGTGTCTTTAACATAAAGCAAAATATTACTTATATACTGAATAAAAAATGCACGTTATATTCCTCAACTAATGTTTTACTGTACCAGTTGGGATACGGTACAGATATGGCATTTAACCAAAATAAATTCTGCACAGAAAATTGAAATACATTAAAAAAAATAATTGTGCACTGGCTCACCTGTTGCATGTGAAACATTAAACAACAAAAAATATTTTTTAAAGCTATACAATATGGGCTTAGCCTACACAATATTAAGCCTACATATCATTATCTGGTAAAGTACTTAGATGAAAAACTTGAAACATTAGCAGCACCACTTATAATCTCCCTTGTTCTGAGGAAGGTAACAGTAGGATTACTAGCCCTGGAAACTTACAGTAACATGTAGTACTGAACACAGCTTAAATCATCCCTGAGGAAGGTGACAGTAAAATTAGAGGGCCTCTATCAAACTATGTCCCGCAGAAATTTTAAGAGTGACGAGTGGGCTGTTGCCGGGGGTCTGTATTCATAAAGCACACCTCAAATAGTCATTTTTAACGTGTTTATTTAGACACGTTAAAAAACGTTTGTGCGCCGGGTCTCTCGCCACGATACGTTCAGGTATTCTGGCGACACCATGACATTTCACTGAAATGGCCCTAGATTCAGTTAACCTAATTAATTTAATTTAATCGATTAAATTCTTTTCGACAGTTAACGATAGTCGATTAACCGTTTACATCATAAACATAAAATAAATCCTATTCATTGCACTGTATAGAAAGAAATGTAATATTTTATATTGATATTTGTATTACTAAACGATTTGATTAACCCATATTTGACTCAGAAACACTATCAGTTTGTCATTCATCATTTATAATTTTAACAGCAGGAACTCTATCTGTCATTCTGTCGTTTCCACAAATCAATGGATATGTTTTTAATCATTTAAAAAAAACAGTTGCATGTTGCTCCTAAGACATCTTATTTGTCTTGTCATTTACCTTTCCACAGTACTGAGCAGTGTTCACTGCTACGTCCGTTATTAGGCTGTCCACTACACCAGTTGTTGTAATTGAAGGCTGTACCATCGATCCAGAACCAATGTTTTTCCTAGAAGACAGAACAGTATTAAATATTGAATATGAGAAATCCAAAACACATTTAATGAAATACCCATCAGCCTTTGTCTAATGTACCTGCTGTGCATCAGAGAATCCGATCCATGTTGTTTTCTTTAGTGCCAGAGCCCAGAACTGATCATTCTCACCCTTGTTGTGCACAGATGCTAGGTTTCCACCTAGGGACCTACAGTGTGACTACAGTGGAGATAACACACAGACAGAGAGTAATATGTCTAAAGAAACGATTTCCACACATGATTTGTGCAAGTGAGTACAAGCAGTTTGTTATTTAATTATCTTGATTACCTGAGCCTCAGCCCAAGTCTTGGCTGTTGCAAAGTAGCGAAAACAGCTTTTCCCGATCGTAGTCCAATCACGAGAGCATGCAGATCTCATGACAACACATTTTTCTAAATAGAAATAGAGATGTGAGGGTAACGTTGAGTCCAAACAGATACATAGGATGTGTCTCTATGTGCATGATATTCAAACATCATACAAGAGGGCATGATAAAATAGGTGTAATGCTCTAAATATTGTAAATATTGTAAAAAAAAAAAAAAATATGTACTCACCTTCTCTTGTTATGAATTCTGCCTCTTTAATTTCTGATTCAATCTCTTTCTCTGACATACATGAACAAGGGAAGGAAGGAAGGAAGGAAGGAAAATATAACAAAGACAAAAAACTTATTGTTATATATATATATATATATATATATATATATATATATACACTGTTGTTGTAGTAAAAAAACATATTAGCTTGTTTGCTCTTGGTAAAAGGAAATAAATGCTGACAACCTAATTTGCAAAAATGTTGGAATTATTTGTATTATTCCTTGTATTAATTTGCAATAACTTCCTAGCCATGTGTGATTGCAGGTCATTGTTTCTCACGTGCACCTATACCTTGAATTGCCGCTATTAACTCCAGAGCGTCCTCTTCTCCTGGAGGTTTAAAACAGCACAAAAATTGTATTTAATCTTTGGCTCTCCATCCCTCATCATCCCATCCCATCTCTCAAACACACTACTCACACTTACCAGTAGCCAGAGCCATCATGGCAACAAGAAGTACAGACACAGCTAGTATCTTCATGGTGACGTTCATGCAATGTCCAAAATGATGACCTTCAATAAAACCAGATCACAATATTAATAAGACTTGTATACAGAGACTTAGTGACCGTCAATCCATTGAACAAAGGACAGAAAATAATAAGATTAAATCGTCAACCTGCTGCAGAATTATCTTCTCTTCTTCCTTCTCGGCGTCTGATGTTGAACAGGAGAAAGTCTGGCTCTTAAATAGTGTTTTTTTGTTCTGCACTGTAATCCCAAAAGCAGGAACTGACAATGCACACACAAAACACAAATATTTAATATTTGTCTTGTTCAAGTGTTTGTTGAGGCTGGTCATTCAGGCCTGTACTCTTCTCGCAGGTTAACAAAATCGTGTACTCTAGCACAAAATATGTCTTATATGAATTCTTTGACAAGTCCAAGAATTAAGACTTATAACTGAATTGTCTAAAGCCTTTCATTCATATAAATGTGACAAACAAGTTACTATTAATATTTATTGTACGGTTGGTTGTATCAACTTGCCTTTAGAAATACTGAAGTACTGAACACAGCTTAAATCATCCCTGAGGAAGGTGACAGTAAAATTAGAGGGCCTCTATCAAACTATGTCCCGCAGAAATTTTAAGAGTGACGAGTGGGCTGTTGCCGGGGGTCTGTATTCATAAAGCACACCTCAAATAGTCATTTTTAACGTGTTTATTTAGACACGTTAAAAAACGTTTGTGTGCCGGGTCTCTCGCCACGTTACGTTCAGGTATTCTGGCGACACCATGACATTTCACTGAAATGGCCCTAGATTCAGTTAACCTAATTAATTTAATTGAATCGATTAAATTCTTTTCGACAGTTAACGATAGTCGATTAACCGTTTACATCATAAACATAAAATAAATACCATTCATTGTACTGTATAGAAAGAAATGTAATATTTATATTGATATTTGTATTACTAAACGATTTGATTAACCCATATTTGACTCAGAAACACTATCAGTTTGTCATTCATCATTTATAATTTTAACAGCAGGAACTCTATCTGTCATTCTGTCGTTTCCACAAATCAATGGATATGTTTTTAATCATTTAAGAAAAACAGTTGCATGTTGCTCCCAGGAACTGACAATGCACACACAAAACACAAATATTTAATATTTGTGTTCAAGTGTTTGTTGAGGCTGGTCATTCAGGCCTGTACTCTTCTCGCAGGTTAACAAAATCGTGTACTCTAGCACAAAATATGTCTTATATGAATTCTTTGACAAGTCCAAGAATTAAGACTTATAACTGAATTGTCTAAAGCCTTTCATTCATATAAATGTGACAAACAAGTTACTATTAATTAGTGATGCTCCGATCACCATTTTTTGGGCCGATCACCGATACCGATCACCAAAAAACTTGATCTGCCGATTGCCGATCACTGCCGGTCAAAGAATGAATTTAAAATTTAAATAATTAACAATAAAAAAAAAAACAGTCAAAATCTTCAAATGTACAGAATGCCTTTATTTTACTGTAGCCTTTGAGAACAATATCCATGTCACCAATATCATCAATATCCATGTTTCAAAATAAAAATATGAATCTTTCCATTCAAAATGTAAATAAAAGACCATTAGAAAAGCCAAGCAGACAGCTACTAACTCACTGTCGAACTGTCGAGGGTTACTCCCACCTCGAGGTATTTCGTCATTGCATACATTGCATACAGCAAGTTTCACATCTGCCTCACTCACTTTAAAAAAAGTCCAGACAGGAGAAGTCATTGTGCTGTCGATATGCACCTGTTGGCCCACTGTTCCACGTGTTTGCCAGTTAGAAACGTCGCTAATAATGTACGTCACGTGATCGGCTTCCTGATCGGCATGTTTTTCCGATCGCCGATCAGGCTATTTTTAGACAATATCGGCCGATCATGATCGGCAGCCGATCGATCGGAGCAACACTACTATTAATATTTATTGTACGGTTGGTTGTATCAACTTGCCTTTAGAAATACAGATCCACAGACAATGCTCCCAGGGATTGCATCAACCCACCTTCACCTACTTGGGCAAAAGGAGGGGGACTCTGTGAGTCTGCTATTGATACACTTAACTCCAGTTCTGCTTTGCTATAATTTCCACCAAACTGGCTGGAAGGATGATTAGACAGGGGACTAAACATCTTCCTCCTTCAAAGCTTTTTCTGATAGCCTTTGGATCAATCTAGTGAACTCTGAACTGATCCTCTGCATATAGTCTTGACCTTGTGAAGTCACAGTCGGGTCATCATTGGACTAGACTGCATTGGAATTCTTTGACAGGTCCAAGAATTAGGTCACTTAAGGCTTGATTGCTGCTAAGAACCAAAATTTGACAAGGTAGTATTTACTGTACAAGTGAACATATTGTCAGAACAAACTGGCATGTAAATGAGAAATGCTGCATTTTCAATGTTTGGTAATAGATCTCTGATCCATGATTGCTACATTATAATAAGTAGGCACTATCACGTAGATAAATCAACATTGTTATGAACCTGGGTCATATTAGTGTCAATGTGGCAGATCTCTCGCTCCTCCCCTCAGACTCTCTATGTCTACGTAGTGGTGATGAAATAGGTGGGGCCTTGTGATTGGTGCATTTCAGGGGATTGCATGGGTTGGACCATTGGATGACAGCAGTCTCCCCTCTGTTGACTTTACCACTTCCAGCAATGAGTCAGCAAATAGTTGTGTTGTGTACATGTGTGAGTCAAACAGCATGGCTATGTCTGAGCTTCCCCTTGACCCAGGACATGACAACAGAAACAAACAAATAATTTTGGCATTTCCTGATGTTCTTGGGAGGATGGCCTCATAGTGACTACAGACACAGCTGTGGGCAATCTCCTGCACTGACGTCTCATTTATTCTTAAATCTATTATCTATTCCATTCTATTGTACTCATAAGAACTGTAGAACAGGGTGACACTTAGTATTTTTTTGGCAGGACCCTAAATTAGGAATCTATGGCTGCATTTTCTGACATACCTAAAGACATTTGAGAATGTTGACAATTCTTTGAGCTGATGTTCAATAAATGTATCTTTCATAGAGCTTCACAAGTTGATGTTTAGACTTATATACAGTATAGAAATTAAATCAAATTTACAGTGCATGTCATCTAACGTCAAACCATGAAAACGTTGGGGACCCTGCTGTAAAAATCTGAGTTGTACATTTCAAAATATCTCCAGAAAGCCACAAAAAAAGTTGTGTAATAGTCATATCCTTGGCTGTGGTGGTCAGTCTTGTTTAATCGTACTCTGGAACTCTTTGAGATACAGGATTTAAACCAATTAGGGCAGTGCACAAACTCACAAACAAGCTTGTTTTGATGCTGAAGCGTTTTATTGATTAATCATGCATGATACAAGAAAGACAGATTACTGCAGTATAAAGTTGTGCAAAAAGCGTTCCTTTCATTACCGTTCAATCTGCTCCTCAGCACAAGGCCGAAGAAGCAGCCCCTGATTTATGTCACTGGTCGCTTCCTTCCTTAAGTAGCGTTACAGCAATAGCAAAGAAATACAGATTTGATTTGAGATATAAAGCCTTCGGGTTATGTTTGAGACTGATGACACAAAGACAGATGAGTGTGCACAAAAACACAAATGCACATCCTCCAATGTTTGTGCTTTTCACAGCTACTTCATGCCTCCATGACGGTCCTGGAATCAACGACGTCTCCGTGTACAGACAAATGGCAGACGGGATGAACAAGACACGTCATTCCAACAGTCCCCTGTGAGTACCAAAAGAAACATGAGCCAATCACCATGACACAAATCAAAACCGGACACTGTACTGTACTGTATTTATATATTAAAACCTTAAGGTTAAAGAAAACATTTGTCATTTACCACTATGATATGCACAGTGTTGTTTGTTTCCTGCGTTATCAGGCTGTCCGTGACACCACTTCCGATAGTTGTAACGTGTACCATCACTCCAGAACCAGAATCGTTCCTGGAAGACAGAACAGTATAAAATTTTGAATACAAGAAATCAAACCCATCAATAAAAAACCCATCAGACTTTATCTAATGTACCTGCTGTGCATCAGAGAATCCGATCCATGCTGTTTTGGTGCCTGTCACAACACGGATGATATGATTTTCATGGCTGTTGTGCACAGATGCTAGGGTTCCACCTAAGGCCCTACAGAATGCCTACAGTGGAGATAACAGACAGACAGAGAGGAGTTGTCAAGAACACAAACATCACCTGAGTAATATGAGCAAGCCAAGTCAGAAATTATTTCTGCAAATGATTTGTGCACTGTTGAAATCAATGCAACTAAATTAAACAGCATTTTGTTTTCTAATCATCTTGATTACCTCAGCCTGAGCCCAAGTCATACTGTATCCAAAGTAGCGGTAATAGATTTTTCTGTCCAGACGCCAACCACCAGGGCATGAAGATCTCTTGGCAACATAATGTTTTTCTAAATACAAATAAAGATGTGAGGGGTATGTTAAGTCTAAAGAGATATAGAGTATGTCTCTTTCTGTACACAATATTTATATGTCATACAAAAGGGCATAATAAAATAAATGTAATGCCCTTTAGTAAAAAGTGTACTCACTTTCTCCCTCTGTGGATTCTGCCTCTTCCCCCCTCTTCATCTTCTGATTCAGTCTCTTCGTCTACCATTGAAATACATATAGACAATTAGACACATTAGTGACGGTGGATACGGAAAATAGAACAAACAAAAGAACAGCATGGTTTGTGTTGTTAAAAAACAGTGATCAGAACTATCTTACATTACATCTTTTTCCCATTTTTCGGAACAGTTCAGTATTTGGAGAAATTTTGTTTATACATACTTTATTTATGGGTATTTTTTTTACTCATGTGTATACTTTCTATCAAGTACATGACAAAGTGTAATGTGCTTTTATAAAAATCTGTGGAAAAATTCACTCACTTGAACTGTCATCAGCTGCTTCATCTGAAGAAAAGAAAGGTTTAACAAACCAGTAAGTGACATAATGATGAAGTTTTATTTTTTACGTGCACTTGTGCATTTTTGTACATACCTTGTTGAACCGGTGCTTCTGTCACCGCAGCTGCCTCTGCTTCTGGAGGAGCTTCTGGAGGTTTAAAAGAGCATTAAGTGACTTTTGTTGCTTGAGTGTGTTCAAAAAAATTGGATTCAATCTTTGGCTCTCCTTCTCTGTATTTTCTCTCAAACACAATATTCAGAGTACTCAAATACAAACACTACCTAAACACAAAATACTTACCAGTAGCCAGAGCCAGAGCCATCATGGCAACAAGAAGTACAGACACAGCTAGTATCTTCATGGTGAAGTTCATGCAATGTCCAAAATGATGACCTTCAATAAAAACAGATCACAATATTAACAAGACTTGTATACAGAGACTCAGTGACTGTCAATCCATTGAAGAAAGGACAGAAAATAATAAGATTAAATCTTCAACCTGCTGCAGAATTATCTTCTCTTCTTCCTTCTCAGCGTCTAATGTTGAATAGGACAAAGTCTGGCTCTTAAATAGTGTTTTTTTGTGCCGCCCTACCATCCCAGAACCAGGAACTGTGGATACAGAGACTGACAGTGCGCACACAAAATGCAAATATGAATACACCTGACATCACTTTCAGATACAATTTCTGTATTTGTCTTGTTCAAATGTTTGTTGAGTCTGTTCAGGCCTGTACTCTTCTCTCGGTTAACAAAATCGTGTACTCTGGAACGAAATGTATCTTATATGAATTCTTTGACAAGTCCAAGAATTAAGACTTATAACGGAATTGTCTAAAGCCTTTCATGCATATAAATCTGACAAACAAACTGTTTAAATCAAGCTGTTATGCATAACAGTGGAACGCAGTTATGGATATGTGAAGTCTGACGATATATGTGCTTTACTTGTAGTATTTACTGTACAGTTGAACGTATTGTCAGAATAATCTGGCATGTTGATGATACATGCTGCTGCATCTTCTTTGTGATTCTCATGTTGGTACAGTAATACAGATGTCCCTTAAGTTTCAGTGAACAACTAAGGCGTTGTTTTCATTGTTTGGTAATAGAAATTCGATCCCTGTTTGCTAGACTGTACAAAGCAAGCACTGTCATGGAGATAACTGAACAAGATGAACAAGGTCAAAGATTGGAGGCTGTAACTTTGTCTGTCTGAGCATGGTTCACCCCCAGGTTAAGAATACAGTGTGGTGTCCTGCAGGCTGAGATGCGTAGCCAAAGAAGGTTAACGGACAATGTAGAGTCTTGGTTATAACAACTTGCCTTTAGAAATACAGGTCCACAGACAATGCTCCCAGGGATTGCATCAACCCACCTTCACCTACTTGGGCAAAAGGAGGGGGACTCTGTGTGTCTGCTATTGATACACTTAACTCCAATTTATAGTTCTGCTTTGCTATACTTTCCTCTAAACTGGCTGGAAGGATGATTAGACAGGGGACTAAACATCTTCATCATTTAAAGCTTTTTCTGATAGCCTTTGGATCAATCTAGTGAACTCTGAACTGATCCTCTGCATATAGTCTTGACCTTGTGAAGTCACAGTCAGGGGTCATCATTGGACTAGACTGCATTGGAATTCTTTGACAGGTCCAAGAATTAGGTCACTTAAGGCTTGATTGCTGCTATGAACCAAAATTTGACAAGGTAGTATTTACTGTACAAGTGAACATATTGTCAGAACAAACTGGCATGTAAATGAGAATTGCTGCATTTTCAATGTTTGGTAATAGATCTCTGATCCATGATTGCTACATTATAATAAGTAGGCACTATCACGTAGATAAATCAACATTGTTATGAACCTGGGTCATATTAGTGTCAATGTGGCAGATCTCTCGCTCCTCCCCTCAGACTCTCTATGTCTACGTAGTGGTGATGAAATAGGTGGGGCCTTGTGATTGGTGCATTTCAGGGGATTGCATGGGTTGGACCATTGGATGACAGCAGTCTCCCCTCCGTTGACTTTACCACTTCCAGCAATGAGTCAGCAAATAGTTGTGTTGTGTACATGTGTGAGTCAAACAGCATGGCTATGTCTGAGATTCCCTCGACCCAGGACATGACAACAGAAACAAACAAATAATTTTGGCATTTCCTGATGTTCTTGGGAGGATGGCCTCATAGTGACCACAGACACAGCTGTGGGCAATCTCCTGCACTGACGTCTCATTTATTCTTAAATCTATTATCTATTCCATTCTATTGTACTCATAAGAACTGTAGAACAGGGTGACACTTAGTATTTTTTGGTAGGACCCTAAATTAGGAATCTATGGCTGCATTTTCTGACATACCTAAAGACATTTGAGAATGTTGACAATTCTTTGAGCTGATGGTCAATAAATGTATCTTTCATAGAGCTTCACAAGTTGATGTTTAGACTTATATACAGTATAGAAATTAAATAAAATTTACAGTGCATGTCATCTAACGTCAAACCATGAAAACGTTGGGGACCCTGCTGTAAAAATCTGAGTTGTACATTTCAAAATATCTCATATTCTTCATGTAAATGACCAGAAAGCCACAAAAAAAGTTGTGTAATAGTCATATCCTTGGCTGTGGTGGTCAGTCTTGTTAAATCCTACTCTGGAACTCTTTGAGATACAGGATTTTAACCAATTAGGGCAGTGCACAAACTCACAAACAAGCTTGTTTTGATGCTGAAGCGTTTTATTGATTAATCATGCATGATACAAGAAAGAAAGATTACTGCAGGATAAAGTTATGCAAAAAGCGTTCCTTTCATTACCATTCAATCTGCTCCTCAGCACAAGGCCGAAGAAGCAGCCCCTGTTTATGTCACTTGTCGCTTCCTTTCTTAAGTAGCGTTACAGCAATAGCAAAGAAATACAGATTTGATTTGAGATATTAAGCCTTCGGGTTATGTTTGAGACTGATGACACAAAGACAGATGAGTGTGCACAAAAACACAAACGCACATCCTCCAATGTTTGTGCTTTTGACAGCTACTTCATGCCTCTGTGACGGTCCTGGAATCAACAACGTCTCCGTGTACAGACAAATGGCAGACGGTAAAAACAAGTCAAGTCATCCCAACAGTTCCCTGTGAGTACCAAAAGAAACATGAGTCAATCACCATAACACAAACCAAAACCTGACACTGTACTAAGGAAAAAAAATTACACACATGAATTTATATATTAAAACCTTAAGGTTAAAGAAAACATTTGTCATTTACCTCTCTTATATGCACAGTGTTGTTTGCGTCCTGCGTTATTAGGCTGTCCGCGACACCACTTCGCATAGTTTAAACGTGAACCATCACTCCAGAACCAGTAACGTTCCTGGAAGACAGAACAGTATAGGATATTGAATATGAGAAATCCAAAACACATTTAATTAAATATCCATCAGACTTTGTCTAATGTACCTGCTGTGCATCAGAGAATCCGATCCATACTGCTCTGTTGCCTGCCACAGCACGGATCACATTATTTTCATACGTGCTGTGCACAGATGCTAGGTTTCCACCTATGGCCCTACAGTAGTACTACAGTGGAGATAACAGAGGGACAGAGAGGAGTTGTCAAGAACACAAACATCACCTGAGTAATATGAGCAAGCCAAGTCAAAAATTATTTCTGCAAATGGTTTGTGCACTGTTAAAATCAATGCAAGCAAATCAAACAGCATTTTGTTTTCTAATCATCTTGATTACCTGAGCCTGAGCCCAAGTCCTTCTGGATGAAAAGTAGCGGTAATAGGTTTTTCTGTACCGACACCAACCATGACGGCAACGGCATGAAGATCTCTTGGCAACGTCATGTGATTCTAAATGCAAATAAAGATGTGAGGGTTATGTTAAGTCTAAAGAGATATAGAGTATGTCTCTTTCTGTACACAATATTTATATGTCATACAAAAGGGCATAATAAAATAAATGTAATGCCCTTTAGTAAAAAGTGTACTCACTTTCTCCCTCTGTGGATTCTGCCTCTTCCCCCTCTTCATCTTCTGATTCAGTCTCTTCGTCTACCATTGAAATACATATAGACAATTAGACACATTAGTGACGGTGGATACGGAAAATAGAACAAACAAAAGAACAGCATGGTTTGTGTTGTTAAAAAACAGTGATCAGAACTATCTTACATTACATCTTTTTCCCATTTTTCGGAACAGTTCAGTATTTGGAGAAATTTTGTTTATACATACTTTATTTATGGGTATTTTTTTTACTCATGTGTATACTTTCTCTCAAGTACATGACAAAGTGTAATGTGCTTTTATAAAAATCTGTGGAAAAATTCACTCACTTGAACTGTCATCAGCTGCTTCACCTGAAGAAAAGAAAGGTTTAACAAACCAGTAAGTGATGTAATGATGAAGTTTTATTTTTTACGTGCACTTGTGCATTTTTTGTACATACCTTCTTGAACCGGTGCTTCTGTCACCGCAGCTGCCTCTGCTTCTGGAGGAGCTTCTGGAGGTTTAAAACAGCATTAACTGACTTTTGTTGCTTGAGTGTGTTCAAAAAAATTGGATTCAATCTTTGGCTCTCCTTCTCTGTATTTTCTCTCAAACACAATATTCAGAGTACTCAAATACAAACACGACCTAAAGACAAAATACTTACCAGTAGCCAGAGCCAGAGCAATCATGGCAACAAGAAGTACAGACACAGCTAGTATCTTCATGGTGAAGTTCATGCAATGTCCAAAATGATGACCTTCAATAAAAACAGATCACAATATTAATAAGACTTGTATACAGAGACTCAGTGACTGTCAATCCATTGAAGAAAGGACAGAAAATAATAAGATTAAATCGTCAACCTGCTGCAGAAATATCTTCTCTTCTTCCTTCTCGGCGTCTAATGTTGAATAGGACAAAGTCTGGCTCTTAAATAGTGTTTTTTTGTGCCGCCCTACCATCCCAGAACCAGGAACTGTGGATACAGAGACCGACAGTGCGCACACAAAATGCAAATATGAATACACCTGACATCACTTTCAGATACAATTTCTGTATTTGTCTTGTTTAAATGTTTGTTGAGTCTGTTCAGGCCTGTACTCTTCTCTCGGTTAACAAAATCGTGTACTCTGGAACAAAATACATCTTATATGAATTCTTTGACAAGTCCAAGGATTAAGACTTATAACTGAATTGTCTAAAGCCTTTCATGCATATAAATCTGACAAACAAACTGTTTAAATCAAGCTGTTATGCATAACAGTGGAACGCAGTCAAGGATATGTGAAGTCTGACGATATTACATGTGCTTTACTCGTAGTATTTACTCTACGGTTGAACGTATTGTCAGAATAATCTGGCATGTTGATGATACATGCTGCTGCATCTTCTTTGTGATTCTCGTGTTGGTACAGTAAAACAGATGTCCCTTAAGTTTCAGTGAACAACTAAGGCGTTGTTTTCATTGTTTGGTAATAGATATCCGATCCCTGTTTGCAAGACTGTACAAAGCAAGCACTGTCATGGAGATAACTGAACAAGATGAACAAGGTCAAAGATTGGAGGCTGTAACTTTGTCTGTCTGAGCATGGTTCACCCCCAGGTTAAGAATACAGTGTGGTGTCCAGCAGGCTGAGATGCGCAGCCAAAGAAGGTTAACGGACAATGTAGAGTCTTGGTTATAACAACTTGCCTTTAGAAATACAGATCCACAGACAATGCTCCCAGGGATTGCATCAACCCACCTTCACCTACTTGGGCAAAAGGAGGGGGACTCTGTGAGTCTGCTATTGATACACTTAACTCCAATTTATAGTTCTGCTTTGCTATACTTTCCTCTAAACTGGCTGGAAGGATGATCAGACAGGGGACTAAACATCTTCATCATTTAAAGCTTTTTCTGATAGGCTTTGGATCAATCTAGTGAACTCTGAACTGATCCTCTGCATATAGTCTTGACCTTGTGAAGTCACAGTCAGGGGTCATCATTGGACTAGACTGCATTGGAATTCTTTGACAGGTCCAAGAATTAGGTCACTTAAGGCTTGATTGCTGCTATGAACCAAAATTTGACAAGGTAGTATTTACTGTACAAGTGAACATATTGTCAGAACAAACTGGCATGTAAATGAGAAATGTTGCATTTTCAGTGTTTGGTAATAGATCTCTGATCCATGATTGCTACATTATAATAAGTAGGCACTATCACGTAGATAAATCAACATTGTTATGAACCTGGGTCATATTAGTGTCAATGTGGCAGATCTCTCGCTCCTCCCCTCAGACTCTCTATGTCTATGTAGTGGTGATGAAATAGGTGGGGCCTTGTGATTGGTGCATTTCAGGGGATTGCATGGGTTGGACCATTGGATGACAGCAGTCTCCCCTCCGTTGACTTTACCACTTCCAGCAATGAGTCAGCAAATAGTTGTGTTGTGTACATGTGTGAGTCACACAGCATGGCTATGTCTGAGCTTCCCCTTGACCCAGGACATGACAACAGAAACAAACAAATAATTTTGGCCTTTCCTGATGTTCTTGGGAGGATGGCCTCATAGTGACTACAGACACAGCTGTGGGCAATCTCCTGCACTGACGTCTCATTTATTCTTAAATCTATTATCTATTCCATTCTATTGTACTCATAAGAACTGTAGAACAGGGTGACACTTAGTATTTTTTGGTAGGATCCTAAATTAGGAATCTATGGCTGCATTTTCTGACATACCTAAAGACATTTGAGAATGTTGACAATGCTTTGAGCTGATGGTCAATAATTGTATCTTTCATAGAGCTTCACAAGTTGATGTTTAGACTTATATACAGTATAGAAATTAAATAAAATTTACAGTGCATGTCATCTAACGTCAAACCATGAAAACGTTGGGGACCCTGCTGTAAAAATCTGAGTTGTACATTTCAAAATATCTCATATTCTTTATGTAAATGACCAGAAAGCCACAAAAAAAGTTGTGTAATAGTCATATCCTTGGCTGTGGTGGTCAGTCTTGTTAAATCCTACTCTGGAACTCTTTGAGATACAGGATTTAAACCAATTAGGGCAGTGCACAAACTCACAAACAAGCTTGTTTTGATGCTGAAGCGTTTTATTGATTAATCATGCATGATACAAGAAAGAAAGATTACTGCAGGATAAAGTTATGCAAAAAGCGTTCCTTTCATTACCGTTCAATCTGCTCCTCAGCACAAGGCCGAAGAAGCAGCCCCTGTTTATGTCACTTGTCGCTTCCTTCTTTAAGTAGCGTTACAGTAATAGCAAAGAAATACAGATTTGATTTGAGATATTAAGCCTTCGGGTTATGTTTGAGACTGATGAAACAAAGACAGATGAGTGTGCACAAAAACACAAACGCACATCCTCCAATGTTTGTGCTTTTGACAGCTACTTCATGCCTCTGTGACGGTCCTGGAATCAACAACGTCTCCGTGTACAGACAAATGGCAGACGGTATGAACAAATCAAGTCATCCCAACAGGTCCCTGTGAGTACCAAAAGAAACATGAGTCAATCACCATAACACAAACCAAAACCTGACACTGTACTAAGGAAAAAAAATTACACACATGAATTTATATATTAAAACCTTAAGGTTAAAGAAAACATTTGTCATTTACCTCTATTATATGCACAGTGTTGTTTGCGTCCTGCGTTATTAGGCTGTCCGCGACACCACTTCGCATAGTTTAAACGTGAACCATCACTCCAGAACCACAAACGTTCCTGGAAGACAGAACAGTATAGGATATTGAATACAAGAAATCCAAAACACATTTAATTAAATACCCATCAGACTTTGTCTAATGTACCTGCTGTGCATCAGAGAATCCGATCCATACTGGTCTATTGCCTGCCACAGCACGGATCACATTATTTTCATACGTGCTGTGCACAGATGCTAGGTTTCCACCTATGGCCCTACAGTAGTACTACAGTGGAGATAACAGACGGACAGAGAGGAGTTGTCAAGAACACAAACATCACCTGAGTAATATGAGCAAGCCAAGTCAAAAATTATTTCTGCAAATGGTTTGTGCACTGTTAAAATCAATGCAAGCAAATCAAACAGCATTTTGTTTTCTAATCATCTTGATTACCTGAGCCTGAGCCCAAGTCCTTCTGGATGAAAAGTAGCGGTAATAGTTTTTTCCGTACCGACGCCAACCATGACGGCAACGGCAACGGCATGATCTCTTGGCAACGTCATGTGTTTCTAAATGCAAATAAAGATGTGAGGGTTATGTTAAGTCTAAAGAGATATAGAGTATGTCTCTTTCTGTACACAATATTTATATGTCATACAAAAGGGCATAATAAAATAAATGTAATGCCCTTTAGTAAAAAGTGTACTCACTTTCTCCCTCTGTGGATTCTGCCTCTTCCCCCTCTTCATCTTCTGATTCAGTCTCTTCGTCTACCATTGAAATACATATAGACAATTAGACACATTAGTGACGGTGGATATGGAAAATAGAACAAACAAAAGAACAGCATGGTTTGTGTTGTTAAAAAACAGTGATCAGAACTATCTTACATTACAACTTTTCCCATTTTCAGGAACAGTTCAGTATTTAGAGAAATTTAGAGTATTTTTTTTACTCATGTGTATACTTTCTCTCAAGTACATGACAAAGTGTGATGTGCTTTCATAAAAATCTGTGAAAAGATTCACTCACTTGAACTGTCATCAGCTTCTTCTTCATCTGAAGAAAAGACAGGTTTAACAAACCAGTAAGTGACATGACAATGTATACATCACAAAGTGTGATGTGCCTTCATAAGAAATCTGTGGAAAGATTCACTCACTTGAACTGTCATCAGCTGCTTCATCTGAAGAAAAGAAATGTTTAACAAACCAGTAAGTGACATGACAATGTATACATCACAAAGTGTGATGTGCTTTTATAAAAATCTGTGAAAAGATTCACTCACTTGAACTGTCATCAGCTGCTTCATCTGAAGAAAAGAAAGGTTTAACAAACCAGTAAGTGACATGACAATGTATACATCACAAAGTGTGATGTGCCTTCATAAAAATCTGTGAAAAGATTCACTCACTTGAACTGTCATCAGCTGCTTCATCTGAAGAAAAGAAAGGTTTAACAAACCAGTAAGTGATGTAATGATGAAGTTTTATTTATTACGTGCACTTGTGCATTTTTTGTACATACCTTCTTTAACCGGTGCTTCTGTCACCGCAGCTGCCTCTGCTTGTGGAGGAGCGTCTGGAGGTTTAAAACAGCATTAAGTGACTTTTGTTGCTTGAGTATGTTAAAAAAAAAAAAGAGTACTCAAATACAAACACTACCTAAACACTCATACTTACCAGTAGCCAGAGCCAGAGCCATCATGGCAACAAGAAGTACAGACACAGCTAGTATCTTCATGGTGAAGTTCATGCAATGTCCAAAATAATGACCTGCAAAATCAGATCATAATATTAACAAGACTTGTATACAGAGACTCAGTGACTGTCAATCCATTGAAGAAATGACAGAAAATAATAAGATTAAATCGTCAACCTGCTGCAGAATTATCTTCTCTTCTTCCTTCTCGGCGTCTGATGTTGAACAGGAGAAAGTCTGGCTCTTAAATAGTGTTTTTTTGTGCCGCCCTACCATCCCAGAACCAGGAATTGACGATACAGACACTGACAATGCACACATAACATGCAAACATAACAAGCAGCTGTAATAACTTTCACTGATGACATAGTTTATGTATTTGTCTTGTACTGTACCAACCTATTGGTGGATCTCACTGTCTGTTTTAAAAACAAAGTTTTCTTAGCCAGAGCTATCATGACAACAAGAAGTACAGACAGCAAAGGCAAAAGAAGAAATAGCAGGCAGGCAAACTGGAGTTTTTAATAGTGTGAGACACCAAGCACACCATCCACCACTGCCCATTGACAAATATCCAGCCTTTGGAGAACAGGATGAACTACGTTAAAAATGAGACAAACTGGCTTCCTCTGTCTGACACAAAGATCGTTTACCTGGACATGGAGTCCAGAATACAATGTGGTGGCCTGCAGGCTGAGATGTGTAGTCAAAAGAAGTTAAAGGACAATGTAGAGTCTTGGTTATATCAATATGCCTTTAGATATACAGACAATGCTCCCAGGGATTGCACCCACTCACCCACTTGGGCAAAAGGAGTGGGATTTTGTGAAACTGCTGTTGTTTGTTTCTAGTTCATAGTTTTGCTTTCAATACCATAATCCCCACCAGACTGGCTGAGAATTCTTTGTGCCTGCTCTACTAGAGCATGAAACGGGCCTTAGAAGTCGAGCCCGAACCGGCCCCGGCCTGATAGAATTCGACCCAAGCCCAGCCCGGCCCGTTTTGATTGACAGCTTTGTAAAGCCTGAACCTGTATGCATATGGCATATCAGTCAAGAATGAGTAATTTGTGCTGTACATTTTGAACATTTTATATTCAGGACTACAAATGTCTGAACAAGAAAGTAGCCTCAATAAATAAATTCTCTGACCGCAGATTGAAACACATCACATGATCACTCATTTACCGCGCAAGTCATAACGCAAGCCCGAACCCGTCATGTCCCGTCCCCATATGCTCTACTACCTGTTCACACATTACTGTACAGCCTGGAACAGCTCCATCTCCATCCAACAATGACAAAAATGCCTACCTCAAGATGATTGGAGACCACTATGGTGCAAGTCCAACGATCTCTAACTAAATGTCATCAAAACCAAGCACTTGCTTCTGGATCTTTGAACGGAAGCAACAAAGGAAGATCATTGAGAGACTTGATTCTTTGTCAAGTCCAGGAATTAAGACTGGAGGCTGAATTGTCTAAAGCCTTTCATATATGTGAATGTGAAAATTGCCTGTTCATCAAATTAATCATTTTGTTTGACTTCTTTACATGTTATTTCCAAGTCGTATTTACCGTACAAGTGGACATATTTTTAGTATGGAATGGCATGGAAATTGAAATGCTTCTGCACTCTGCTCTGTGTTTGTGATTCATGTGTTGGTACAGTAATACGGCTGTCCCTTAAGCTTCCGAGAACAACATAGGAGGAGTTTCATTGTTTAGTAATAGATATCTGATCCATGTTTGCGCTGTACACAAACTTTCACGAAGCCAAATGTCAATGAAATGAGATGAAGCCTGTATGGTGTGACAGTCAGTGTCACCTGGGTCATTTTAGTGTCAATGTGGCAGCTGTATGCATAGTGGTGAGGTGGGGCCTTGTGATTGGTGCATTTGAAGGGATTGCTGCGTTGAACCATTGGATGACAGCTGTTAACTGTCATCATCACAACATTATGGTTAATTCACAATGGTATACATTAATTTTTAGATTAAAAACGTAATGTTCAAACTTAATGCATTCATTTTGTATGGAAAGTTATGTACGATGATGTATTGCTAATTGTATTGCCAACAAAGACTATTATTCCTTGCACCAGTTTGCAATGACCTCCCAGCAGTGTGTGATTGTATTTAAAGAGGTTGAACTAAAAAATACAGGATTATAGGTTTCTCTCTGTCAGTCATGATAAAGTCTACATCACAAAGTGTGATGTGCTGTCATGGAAATCTAAAAAAATGCACTCACCTAATATGATGTCAATGTCTTCTTCGTCAACAGAAAATATGATTAAGATTAAATTGCCAACCTGCTGAAGAATTACCTTCTCTACTTCCTTCTCAGTGTCAGCTATTGAAGTGGAGAAAGTCCATTTTAGGGGCCTTCAACCAGTGGTCCACCCCCCAAGGTGGTCCACAGAGGTACTGCAGTCGGACTGCCAATTTTTGTCAAATTTCATTAAAATAATCATAATAATATGAATCAGTGGACATGTCCAAAGACGCACAGCTCTTGAGATTTATTAATTATGTATGAACTTTTTATCAATCATCAACACATAGGCTAATAATCCAGTATATAAATAGGTTAATGAGGTGAAATTAAAGTTGCATAAAGTAAATACATAAGTTATTATAAGCCAGGCTTAAAAAGTGACACATTTTAAAATATTAATCACATATGGGGGTCCCTGTTCTGTTTGTTTCTGGTCCAAGGGGTCTTTGGGCTGAAAAAGATTGAACCCCCTGGTCTTGCTCTTGGGGCGGCTGTGGCTCAGGAGGTAGAGCGGATCAAAGTGTCCTTGGGCAAGATACTGAACCCCAAATTGAATCCCAACCTGCGCCATGATTCTGTCAATGTTTATGAATGGTTAGCTCCTAAAACTGACGAACAGTTGGCGCCTTGCATGGCAGTTAATAGGGACGATAGGGATGTAGAGCACTTCCTAGTCCAAATTCTGACTATATCACTTTGTTTTTAAAACACTGTTTTAAAAACAAAGAAGTATATTTCTACAAAGGCGTAAGAAGTAACACCAAACAACATACCAAACTGTAGTTTTCAACTGTCTGAGAAGCCATGGCCACCATCCACCCTTGCCAATTAACCTAATTGCAAATATCCAGTTCTTGGAGAACAAGATGAGACATGGTTCACCCTTCAGGTCCAGAATACATAAATAGACATGCAGTGTCTCTTGCTAAACTTTATCAAAACCAAGCAGCTACTGTAGCTCTGGATTTTTGGATGGCAGCAACAAAGGAAACTACACATTAGATCAACATGACATTTGGGAGTGCAAGTATGTCGCCCACTTCAAACAGTTCAAGAACTTTAGCCTTTTTGGGGGTCCTAAAGACCTTCCAATTTGGTGGGGTGGGGAAACATTCCAAAAGAGATGATACCATAGCTGATAGGGGAAGTGCGCTGCCAGGGCCCAACACAAGTGATTGCACCACATGATCTAAATCCCAATACCTAGTGCAGAACCAGAGCTGGTAGGATTATGACAGGTCATAGACTACAGCAATAGTGTCTATGCTCAGGCAATGTCCTCTGTGCAGACTCTCCAGCAAAGACTCTTCCCATAGCCTTATTATCAGTGACTAGACTGTCTCTCTTAGGAATTCTTTAAAAGTCCAAGAATTAACAGTTATGTCTGAATTTTCTGAAGCCTGTCATGCAAATAAATATGACAAACACTTGTTCAGCAAGTTAACTGGTTTGATCAAACTGCTACGTCAAGACAAACTGGCCTGTTAGTGCGAAATGCTGCTACGTGTTCTCTGTGTTTGTGATTCTTGTCTTGGCACAGTAATACGGATGTCCCTTAAGTTTCCTGAGAACAACTTAGGAGGAGTTTCATTGTTTGGTAATAGTATCTGATGCATGTTTTTACACTATACTAACAAGCACTATCACATAGATGAATGTGCCTTTCGCCAATTCTCGTGTCCGTCTCATCATTATATAACATTTGATTAGGTTTTTTTTTTAATCAAACTTATTTTTCTTTATGAGATAGTAACAATTATTTTGATTATACATGTGCTGGCAGCACCCAGGCGTTCATCAGTCAAATATGGTGAAATTCAATCTGGGCGTCAGTGAACAGAAGTATGTACACTCGGCCAAAACACAGATGAAACTGAAACGATGATAAACCAGTTGGTTTTTTTTCTCCCTTGTGTATCAGTTACAGGTTTATTCAAATAAAGCACACCTTGTTTGTGAAGATTACTGATGTGTGTGAGCCCCATGTGCACAGAAGCTGCACAGGTCATGCCTGCATTAGTGATGTTAGTAAGTACAGCATCAGTAAAAAGTTTGGACACACCTTCTTATTCAGAGGTGTTTCTTTATTTCTATGACTTTATAACTCTAAAATATAAAAGGCATATTGTGGTTTATTTACACTTTTTCATAGTTTCATAGTTGATATCTTCAGTATTAATATATGATGTAGGTAGAAACAAAAATAAAGGAAAACCACTGAATGAGACGGTATGTCTAAACCTTTGGCTGGTACTTTAAATGGTAAATGGACTGTGCTTATATATCTCCTTTCTAGTCTTCTGACCACTCAAAGCACTTTTACACTACATATCTCATTCACCCATACACACACATTCATACACTGACGGCATTAGCATCTAGCACATTGTCCTCTGTGAATCTTTTGGTTTGGTGAGTCACAATGGGGACTTATGATTGGTCTGTTTTTTTGTTTTAATGAATTCTTTGTCAAGTCCAAGAATTAAGACTTGAGGCTGTTATTCTTAGGAGGACGGCCTTATAGTGACCACAGACAGAGCTGTAGGCAATCTCCTGCACTGATGTGTCATTTATTCCTAATTCAATTATAACATGTTACTGCTAGAAGAACTGTAGAATTGGGTGAGTTGAGTACCTGAGTATTTTACGACAAGGCCCCAGAAATTAGTAATGCATTGCTGCTTTTGTTAACATACCTCAGGACATTTAAGAACGTTCAGAATGCTTTGAGCTGATGTACAATACATGTATGTTTTATTCAACTTAACAAGTAAATCGAACTTTACCATGTATGTCATATAACTTGACACACTAGAACTCTTAAAGGAGATACGGGATTTATACTAATTACGGGAATACACAAACTCACAAACAAGCTTGTTTTGATGCTGAAGCGTTTTATTGATTAATTATGCATGATACAAGAAAGACAGATTACTGCAGGATAAAGTTATGCAAAAAGCGTTCCTTTCATTACCGTTCAATCTGCTCCTCAGCACAAGGCCGAAGAAGCAGCCCCTGTTTATGTCACTTGTCGCTTCCTTCCTTAAGTAGCGTTACAGCAATAGCAAAGAAATATAGATTTGATTTGAGATACAAAGCCTTCGGGTTATGTTTGAGACTGATGACACAAAGACAGATGAGTGTGCACAAAAACACAAACGCACATCCTCCAATGTTTGTGCTTTTCACAGCTATCTTATGCCTCCGTGATGGTCCTGGAATCAACGACGTGTACAGACAAATGGCAGACGGTAAAAACAAGTCAAGTCATCCCAACAGTTCCCTGTGAGTACCAAAAGAAACATGAGCCAATCACCATGACACAAACCAAAACCTGACACTGTACTAAGGAAAAAAAAATACACACATGAATTTATATATTAAAACCTTAAGGTTAAAGAAAACATTTGTCATTTACCTCTATTATATGCACAGTGTTGTTTGTTTCCTGCGTTATCAGGCTGTCCGCCACACCAATTCCGGTAGTCGAAACCTGTACCATCACTCCAGAACCAGAAACGTTCCTGGAAGACAGAACAGTATAGGATGTTGAATACAAGAAATCCAAAACACATTGAATTAAATATCCATCAGACTTTGTCTAATGTACCTGCTGTGCATCAGAGAATCCGATCCATGCTGGTTTGGTGCCTGCCACAACACGGATCATATGATTTTCATGGCTGTTGTGCACAGATGCTAGGTTTCCACCTAAGGCCCTACAGTATGCCTACAATGGAGATATCAGACAGACAGAGAGGAGTTGTCAAGAACACAAACATCACCTGAGTAATATGAGCAAGCCAAGTCAGAAATTATTTCTGCAAATGGTTTGTGCACTGTTGACATTAATGCAAGCAAATCAAACAGCATTTTGTTTTCTAATCATCTTGATTACCTCAGCCTCAGCCCAAGTCTTACTGTATCCAAAGTAGCGGTAATAGATTTTTCTGTCCAGACGCCAACCACCAGGGCATGAAGATCTCTTGGCAACATAATGTTTTTCTAAATGCAAATAAAGATGTGAGGGTTATGTTAAGTCTAAAGAGATATAGAGTATGTCTCTTTCTGTACACAATATTTATATGTCATACAAAAGGGCATAATAAAATAAATGTAATGCCCTTTAGTAAAAAGTGTACTCACTTTCTCCCTCTGTGGATTCTGCCTCTTCCCCCTCTTCATCTTCTGATTCAGTCTCTTCGTCTACCATTGAAATACATATAGACAATTAGACACATTAGTGACGGTGGATACGGAAAATAGAACAAACAAAAGAACAGCATGGTTTGTGTTGTTAAAAAACAGTGATCAGAACTATCTTACATTACAACTTTTGTAATTTTTAGGAACAGTTTAACATTTAGAGAAATTTAGAGTATTTTTTTACTCATGTGTATACTTTCTAATATAGTACATGGCAAACTATACATCACAAAGTGTGATGTGCTTTCATAAAAATCTGAGGAAAGATTCACTCACTTAAATTGTCATCAGCTGCTTCATCTGAAGAAAAAGAAGGTTTAACAAACCAGAAAGTGATGTAATGATGAAGTTTTATTTATTACGTGCACTTGTGCATTTTTTGTACATACCTTCTTTAACCGGTGCTTCTGTCACCGCAGCTGCCTCTGCTTCTGGAGGAGCTCCGGAGGTTTAAAAGAGCATTAACTGACTTTTGTTGCTTGAGTGTGTTCAAAAAAATTGGATTCAATCTTTGGCTCTCCTTCTCTGTATTTTCTCTCAAACACAATATTCAGAGTACTCAAATACAAACACGACCTAAACACAAAATACTTACCAGTAGCCAGAGCCAGAGCCATCATGGCAACAAGAAGTACAGACACAACTAGTATCTTCATGATGAAGTTCATCCAATGTCCAAAATGATGACCTTCAATAAAAACAGATCACAATATTAATAAGACTTGTATACAGAGACTCAGTGACTGTCAATCCATTGAAGACAGGACAGAAAATCATAAGATTAAATCTTCAACCTGCTGCAGAATTATCTTCTCTTCTTCCTTCTCGGCGTCTGATGTTGAACAGGAGAAGGTCTGGCTCTTAAATAGTGTTTTTTGTGCCGCCCACCATCCCAGAACCAGGAACTGAGGATGTATAGACTGACAATGTACACACAAAATGCAAATATGAATACACCCAACATCGGTTTCAGATACAATTTCTGTATTTGTCTTGTTCAAATGTTTGTTGAGTGTGTTCAGGCCTGTACTCTCCTCTCAGTTAACAAAATCGTGTACTCTGGAACAAAATAGATCTTATATGAATTCTTTGACAAGTCCAAGAATTTAGACTTACAACTGAATTGTCTAAAGCCTTTCATGCATGTAAATGTGACAAACAAGTTACTAGTAATATTTACTGTACGGTTGTTTGTATCAACTTGCCTTTAGAAATACAGATCCACAGACAATGCTCCCAGGGGTTGCATCAAGCCACCTTCACCTACTTGGGCAAAATGAGGGGGACTCTGTGAGTCTGCTATTGATACACTTAACTCCAGTTCTGCTTTGCTATAATTTCCACCAAACTGGCTGGAAGGATGATTAGACAGGGGAATAAACATCTTCATCATTCAAAGCTTTTCTGATAGCTTGGATCAATCTAGTGAACTTTGAACTGATTTTGCATATAGTCTTGACCTCGTGAATCCTTTTTGTCTTTGCGCTGCACATTTGCTGGTTTATTCAGTGATTCACAGTCAGGTGTTATGATTTCTCTCTCTCTCTCTCTCTCACTCTCTCTCTCTCTTATACATGTCCCATTAATGCATGTCACTAACTAAATTTCTTCCCCAGAGTGTCTGTGCTCTATTGTCCAGCAGGTTCTCGTGGATCATGGCTGCTGCTGTGATCCTGCACGACTTCCACTATATATTCCTACTGTCATTATTGTTGCCATATCTCCATTACAGTTTATAGTTAGTTGATGATTTGCTGCTGCTGTGCATCTGTGTCTTTCTATCTCTACCACAGGTTCCACTGCTACTGTAATCATTTTATCAGTCATTGTAATTGTACAATAAGTTTGTGTTGATTTGTTCTGTACACGTGACATCCATTGCGCGTCTGTCCGTCCTGGGAGAGGGATCCCTCCTCTGTGGCTCTTCCTGAGGTTTCTTCCACCTTTTTTCCCTGTTAAAAGTTTTTTTGTGGGCAAGTTTTTCCTCACTCGAACCGAGGGTCTAAGGACAGAGGGTGTTACTCCCTGTACAGATTGTAAAGCCCTCAGAGGAAAATGTACTTTGTGACTTTGGGCTATACAAATAAAATCTGATTGATTATGATCTGTTGTTCTATCAACCTATTTTTCTCTGAGAGACAGTAAAGGTTACTTTGACTGTGCTTATTCTGGCAGCACCCATGTGTTTATCAGTCAGACATAGTGAAATAAATCTGGGTGTCACTGTCACTGAGGAACATGTGTGCGGAAAGTACTCATAATTTTTAGGACCACTAGGGGGGCCACGCCATGTCAACATTGTTATGAACCTGGGTCATATTAGTATCAATGTGGCAGATGTCTCATGTGTACATATTGGTGAGGTGGGGCTTTGTGATTGCTGCATTTGAAGGGATTGCTAGGTTGGACCATTGGATGACAATTGTTAACTGTCATCATCACAACATTATACCTCAGGACATTTAAGAACGTTCAGAATGCTTTGAGCTGATGTACAATACATGTATGTTTTATTCACCTTAACAAGTAAATCGAACTTTACCATGTATGTCATATAACTTGACACACTAGAAATCTTAAAGGAGATACAGGATTTATACTAATTACGGGAATACACAAACTCACAAACAAGCTTGTTTTGATGCTGAAGCGTTTTATTGATTAATCATGCATGATACAAGAAAGACAGATTACTGCAGGATAAAGTTATGCAAAAAGCGTTCCTTTCATTACCGTTCAATCTGCTCCTCAGCACAAGGCCGAAGAAGCAGCCCCTGTTTATGTCACTTGTCGCTTCCTTCCTTAAGTAGCGTTACAGCAATAGCAAAGAAATACAGATTTGATTTGAGATATAAAGCCTTCGGGTTATGTTTGAGACTGATGACACAAAGACAGATGAGTGTGCACAAAAACACAAACGCACATCCTCCAATGTTTGTGCTTTTCACAGCTACTTCATGCCTCTGTGACGGTCCTGGAATCACTGAGGTGCCCGTCCACAGATATATGGAAAACGATGTTGTACACAATGATAGTCATGCCAGCAATCTGTGAGTACCAAAAGAAACATGAGTCAATAACCATGACACAAACCAAAACCTGACACTGCACTAAGAACTTGATCATAAAACTATATAAAACACATGGATTATTCTGGGAAAATTAATGTTTTTCTCCATGACACGTATCAGCACACAGTTACAGATGGAAAGTTAACTGTCATCACATGAATATACAATGGTATACATACATTTTCAGAAAAAAAACTTAGATTAAACATAAAATAAATACCATTCATTGTACTGTATAGAAATAAATATTTTATATTGATATTTGTATTACTAAACGATTTGATTAACCCATATTTGACTCAGAAACACTATCAGTTTGTCATTCATCATTTATAATTTTAACAGCAGGAACTCTATCTGTCTTTCTGTTGTTTCCACAAATCAATGGATATGTTTTTAATCATTAAAAAAAAAACAGTTGCATGTTGCTCCTAAGACATCTTATTTGTCTTGTCATTTACCTTTATACAGTACTGAGCAGTGTTCACTGCTACGTCCGTTATCAGGCTGTCCACTACACCAGTTGTTGTAATTGAAGGCTGTACCATCAATCCAGAACCAATGTTTTTCCTAGAAGACAGAACAGTATTAAATATTGAATATGAGAAATCCAAAACACATTTATTGAAATACCCATCAGCCTTTGTCTAATGTACCTGCTGTGCATCAGAGAATCCGATCCATGCTGTTTTCTTTAGTGCCAGAGCCCAGAACTGATCATGCTCACCCTTGTTGTGCACAGATGCTAGGTTTCCACCTAGGGACCTACAGTGTGACTACAGTGGAGATAACACACAGACAGAGAGTCATATGTCTGAAGAAATGATTTCCACACATGATTTGTGCAACTGAGTACAAGCAGTTTGTTTTTTTAATTATCTTGATTACCTGAGCATCAGCCCAAGTCTTGGCTGTTGCAAAGTAGCGGTAAAAGGTTTTTTCCGATCAAAGTCCAACCTTGAGAGCATAGCACATCTCTTGACAACACATTTTTTCTAAATAGAAATAGAGATGTGAGGGTAACGTTGAGTCCAAACAGATACATAGGATGTGTCTCTATGTGCATGATATTCAAACATCATACAAGAGGGCATGATAAAATATGTGTAATGCTCTTATGTAAATATTGTAAAAAAAAATATGTACTCACCGTCTCCCTCTATGGATTCTGCCTCTTTAAGGAAGAAGGAAGGAAGGAAGGAAGGAAGGAAGGAAGGAAGGAAGGAAGGAAAATATAACAAAGACAAAAAACTGTGTTATTACACTGTTGTTGTAGTGAAAAGCTATTAGCTTGTTTGCTCTTGGTAAAAGGAAATAAATGCTGACAACCTCATTTGCAAAAATGTTGGAATTATTTGTATTATTCCTTGTATTAATTTGCAATAACTTCCTAGCCATGTGTGATTGCAGGTCATTGTTTCTAACGTGCACCTATGCATTTATTATGTGATACAAATCTCAGGAAAAATGTGCATACTTTCTTGAATTGCTGCTTCTGACTCCGGAGCGTTCTCTCCTTCTGAAGGTTTAAAACAGCACAAAAATTGTATTTAATCTTTGGCTCTCCATCCCTCATCCATCCCATCTCTCAAACACACTACTCACACTTACCAGTAGCCAGAGCCATCATGGCAACAAGAAGTACAGACACAGCTAGTATCTTCATGGTGAAGTTCATGCAATGTCCAAAATGATGACCTTCAATAAAAACAGATCACAATATTAATAAGACTTGTATACAGAGACTTAGTGACCGTCAATCCATTGAAGAAAGGACAGAAAATAATAAGATTAAATCATCAACCTGCTGCAGAATTATCTTCTCTTCTTCCTTCTCGGCGTCTGATGTTGAACAGGAGAAAACCTGGCTCTTAAATAATGTTTTTTTTGTGCCGCCCTACCATCCCAGGACCAAGAATTGACAAAACAGACACTGACAATGCACACATAACATGCAAACATAACAAGCAACTAGAACTTTCACTTTCACAAAAACATATCTGGTCCAAGGGGTTGGATTTTTGGATGGCAGCAACAAAGAAACTACACATTAGATCAACATGACATTTGGGAGTGCAAGTATGTCGCCCACTTCAAACAGCTCAAGAACTTTAGCCTTTTTGGGGTCCTAAAGACCTTCCAATTTGGTGGGGTGGGGAAACATTCCAAAAGAGATTGATACCATAGCTGATAGGGGAAGTGCGCTGCCAGGGCCCAACACATGTGATTGCACCACATGATCTAAACCCCAATACCTAGTGCAGAACCAGAGCTGGTAGGATTATGACAGGTCATAGACTACAGCAATAGTGTCTATGCTCAGGCAATGTCCTCTGTGCAGACTCTCCAGCAAAGACTCTTCCCATAGCCTTATTATCAGTGACTGGACTGTTTCTCTTAGGAATTCTTTGACAAGTCCAAGAATTAACAGTTATGTCTGAATTTTCTGAAGCCTGTCATGCAAATAAATATGACAAACACTTGTTCAGCAAGTTAACTGGTTTAATCAAACTGTTACGTCGAGACAAACTGGCCTGTTAGTGCGAAATGCTGCTACGTGTTCTCTGTGTTTGTGATTCTTTGTCTTGGCACAGTAATGTGTCCCTTAAGTTTCCTGAGAACAACTTCGGAGGAGTTTCATTGTTTGGTAATAGTATCTGATGCATGTTTTTACACTATACTAACAAGCACTATCACATAGATAAATGTGCCTTTCGCCAATTCTCGTGTCCGTCTCATCATTATATAACATTTGATTATGTTTTTTTTTTAATCAAACTTATTTTTCTTTATGAGATAGTAACAATTATTTTGATTATACATGTGCTGGCAGCACCCAGGCGTTCATCAGTTAAATATGGTGAAATTCAATCTGGGCGTCAGTGAACAGAAGTATGTACACTCGGCCAAGACACGATGAAACTGAAACGATGATAAACCAGTTTTTTTTTTTCCTCCCTTGTGTATCAGTTACAGGTTTATTCAAATAAAGCACACCTTGTTTGTGAAGATTACTGATGTGTGTGAGCCCCATGTGCACAGAAGCTGCACAGGTCATGCCTGCATTAGTGATGTTAGTAAGTACAGCATCAGTAAAAAGTTTGGACACCTTCTATTAGATTTCTTATTCTATGACTTATACTCTAAAAATATAAAAGACATATTGTGGTTTATTTACACTTTTTCATAGTTTCATAGTTGATATCTTCAGTATTATATATGATGTAAGGTAGAAACAAAAATAAAGGAAAACCACTGAATGAGACGGTATGTCTAAACCTTTGGCTGGTACTTTAAATGGTAAATGGACTGTGCTTATATATCTCCTTTCTAGTCTTCTGACCACTCAAAGCACTTTTACACTACATATCTCATTCACCCATACACACACATTCATACACTGACGGCATTAGCATCTAGCACATTGTCCTCTGTGAATCTTTTGGTTTGGTGAGTCACAATGGGGACTTATGATTGGTCTGTTTTTTTGTTTTAATGAATTCTTTGTCAAGTCCAAGAATTAAGACTTGAGGCTGTTATTCTTAGGAGGACGGCCTTATAGTGACCACAGACAGAGCTGTAGGCAATCTCCTGCACTGATGTGTCATTTATTCCTAATTCAATTATAACATGTTACTGCTAGAAGAACTGTAGAATTGGGTGAGTTGAGTACTGAGTATTTTACGACAAGGCCCCAGAAATTAGTAATGCATTGCTGCTTTTGTTAACATACCTCAGGACATTTAAGAACGTTCAGAATGCTTTGAGCTGATGTACAATACATGTATGTTTTATTCAACTTAACAAGTAAATCGAACTTTACCATGTATGTCATATAACTTGACACACTAGAACTCTTAAAGGAGATACGGGATTTATACTAATTACGGGAATACACAAACTCACAAACAAGCTTGTTTTGATGCTGAAGCGTTTTATTGATTAATCATGCATGATACAAGAAAGACAGATTACTGCAGGATAAAGTTATGCAAAAAGCGTTCCTTTCATTACCGTTCAATCTGCTCCTCAGCACAAGGCCGAAGAAGCAGCCCCTGTTTATGTCACTTGTCGCTTCCTTCCTTAAGTAGCGTTACAGCAATAGCAAAGAAATATAGATTTGATTTGAGATATAAAGCCTTCGGGTTATGTTTGAGACTGATGACACAAAGACAGATGAGTGTGCACAAAAACACAAACGCACATCCTCCAATGTTTGTGCTTTTCACAGCTATCTTATGCCTCCGTGATGGTCCTGGAATCAACGACGTGTACAGACAAATGGCAGACGGGATGAACAAGACATGTCATCCCAACAGTTCCCTGTGAGTACCAAAAGAAACATGAGCCAATCACCATGACACAAACCAAAACCTGACACTGTACTAAGGAAAAAAAATACACACAATGAATTTATATATTAAAACCTTAAGGTTAAAGAAAACATTTGTCATTTACCTCTATTAAATGCACAGTGTTGTTTGTTTCCTGCGTTATCAGGCTGTCCGCCACACCAATTCCGGTAGTCGAAACCTGTACCATCACTCCAGAACCAGTAACGTTCCTGGAAGACAGAACAGTATAGGATGTTGAATACAAGAAATCCAAAACACATTGAATTAAATATCCATCAGACTTTGTCTAATGTACCTGCTGTGCATCAGAGAATCCGATCCATGCTGGTTTGGTGCCTGCCACAACACGGATCATATGATTTTCATGGCTGTTGTGCACAGATGCTAGGTTTCACCTAAGGCCCTACAGTATGCCTACAATGGAGATATCAGACAGACAGAGAGGAGTTGTCAAGAACACAAACATCACCTGAGTAATATGAGCAAGCCAAGTCAGAAATTATTTCTGCAAATGGTTTGTGCACTGTTGACATTAATGCAAGCAAATCAAACAGCATTTTGTTTTCTAATCATCTTGATTACCTCAGCCTCAGCCCAAGTCTTACTGTATCCAAAGTAGCGGTAATAGATTTTTCTGTCCAGACGCCAACCACCAGGGCATGAAGATCTCTTGGCAACATAATGTTTTTCTAAATGCAAATAAAGATGTGAGGGTTATGTTAAGTCTAAAGAGATATAGAGTATGTCTCTTTCTGTACACAATATTTATATGTCATACAAAAGGGCATAATAAAATAAATGTAATGCCCTTTAGTAAAAAGTGTACTCACTTTCTCCCTCTGTGGATTCTGCCTCTTCCCCCTCTTCATCTTCTGATTCAGTCTCTTCGTCTACCATTGAAATACATATAGACAATTAGACACATTAGTGACGGTGGATACGGAAAATAGAACAAACAAAAGAACAGCATGGTTTGTGTTGTTAAAAAACAGTGATCAGAACTATCTTACATTACAACTTTTGTAATTTTTAGGAACAGTTTAACATTTAGAGAAATTTAGAGTATTTTTTTACTCATGTGTATACTTTTCTAATATAGTACATGGCAACTATACATCACAAAGTGTGATGTGCTTTCATAAAAATCTGAGGAAAGATTCACTCACTTAAATTGTCATCAGCTGCTTCATCTGAAGAAAAAGAAGGTTTAACAAACCAGAAAGTGATGTAATGATGAAGTTTTATTTATTACGTGCACTTGTGCATTTTTTGTACATACCTTCTTTAACCGGTGCTTCTGTCACCGCAGCTGCCTCTGCTTCTGGAGGAGCTCCGGAGGTTTAAAAGAGCATTAACTGACTTTTGTTGCTTGAGTGTGTTCAAAAAAATTGGATTCAATCTTTGGCTCTCCTTCTCTGTATTTTCTCTCAAACACAATATTCAGAGTACTCAAATACAAACACGACCTAAACACAAAATACTTACCAGTAGCCAGAGCCAGAGCCATCATGGCAACAAGAAGTACAGACACAACTAGTATCTTCATGGTGAAGTTCATCCAATGTCCAAAATGATGACCTTCAATAAAAACAGATCACAATATTAATAAGACTTGTATACAGAGACTCAGTGACTGTCAATCCATTGAAGACAGGACAGAAAATAATTAGATTAAATCATCAACCTGCTGCAGAATTATCTTCTCTTCTTCCTTCTCGGCGTCTGATGTTGAACAGGAGAAGGTCTGGCTCTTAAATAGTGTTTTTTGTGCCGCCCACCATCCCAGAACCAGGAACTGAGGATGTATAGACTGACAATGTACACACAAATGCAAATATGAATACACCCAACATCGGTTTCAGATACAATTTCTGTATTTGTCTTGTTCAAATGTTTGTTGAGTGTGTTCAGGCCTGTACTCTCCTCTCAGTTAACAAAATCGTGTACTCTGGAACAAAATAGATCTTATATGAATTCTTTGACAAGTCCAAGAATTTAGACTTACAACTGAATTGTCTAAAGCCTTTCATGCATGTAACTGTGACAAACAAGTTACTAGTAATATTTACTTACGGTTGTTTGTATCAACTTGCCTTTAGAAATACAGATCCACAGACAATGCTCCCAGGGGTTGCATCAAGCCACCTTCACCTACTTGGGCAAAATGAGGGGACTCTGTGAGTCTGCTATTGATACACTTAACTCCAGTTCTGCTTTGCTATAATTTCCACCAAACTGGCTGGAAGGATGATTAGACAGGGGAATAAACATCTTCATCATTCAAAGCTTTTTCTGATAGGCTTTGGATCAATCTAGTGAACTTTGAACTGATTTTGCATATAGTCTTGACCTCGTGAATCCTTTTTGTCTTTGCGCTGCACATTTGCTGGTTTATTCAGTGATTCACAGTCAGGTGTTATGATTTCTCTCTCTCTCTCTCTCTCACTCTCTCTCTCTCTTATACATGTCCCATTAATGCATGTCACTAACCTAATTTCTTCCCCAGAGTGTCTGTGCTCTATTGTCCAGACGGTTCTCGTGGATCATGCTGCTGCTGTGATCCTGCACGACTTCCACTATATATTCCTACTGTCATTATTGTTGCCATATCTCCATTACAGTTTATTAGTTAGTTGATGATTTGCTGCTGCTGTGCATCTGTGTCTTCTATCTCTACCCACAGGTTCCACTGCTACTGTAATCATTTTAATCAGTCATTGTAATTGTACAATAGTTGTGTTGATTTGTTCTGTACACGTGACATCCATTGCGCGTCTGTCCGTCCTGGGAGAGGATCCCTCCTCTGTGGCTCTTCCTGAGGTTTCTTCCACCTTTTTTCCCTGTTAAAAGTTTTTTTGTGGGCACGTTTTCTCACTCGAACCGAGGGTCTAAGGACAGAGGGTGTTACTCCCTGTACAGATTGTAAAGCCCTCAGAGGAAAATGTACTTTGTGACTTTGGGCTATACAAATAAATCTGCTTGATTATGATCTGTTGTTCTATCAACTATTTTTCTCTGAGAGACAGTAAAGGTTACTTTGACTGTGCTTATTCTGGCAGCACCCATGTGTTTATCAGTCAGACATAGTGAAATAAATCTGGGTGTCACTGTCACTGAGGAACATGTGTGCGGAAAGTACTCATAATTTTTAGGACCACTAGGGGGGCCACGCCATGTCAACATTGTTATGAACCTGGGTCATATTAGTGTCAATGTGGCAGATGTCTCATGTGTACATATTGGTGAGGTGGGGCTTTGTGATTGCTGCATTTGAAGGGATTGCTAGGTTGGACCATTGGATGACAATTGTTAACTGTCATCATCACAACATTATACCTCAGGACATTTAAGAACATTCAGAATGCTTTGAGCTGATGTACAATACATGTATGTTTTATTCACCTTAACAAGTAAATCGAACTTTACCATGTATGTCATATAACTTGACACACTAGAAATCTTAAAGGAGATACAGGATTTATACTAATACGGGAATACACAAACTCACAAACAAGCTTGTTTTGATGCTGAAGCGTTTTAATTGATTATCATGCATGATACAGAAAGACAGATTACTGCAGGATAAAGTTATGCAAAAAGCGTTCCTTTCATTAACCGTTCAAATCTGCTCCTCAGCACAAGGCCGAAGAAGCAAGCCCCTGTTTATGTCACTTGTCGCTTCCTTCCTTAATTAGCGTTACAGCATAGCAAAGAAATACAGAATTTGATTTGAGATATAAAGCCTTCGGTTAGGTTTGGAGACTGATGACACAAAGACAGATGAGTGTGCACAAAACACAAACGCACATCCTCCAATGTTTTGTTGCTTTTCACAGCTACTTCATGCCTCTGTGACGGTCCTGGAATCACTGAGGTGCCCGTCCACAGATATATGGAAAACGATGTTGTACACAATGATAGTCCATGCCAGCAATCTGTGAGTACCAAAAGAAACATGAGTCAATACCATGACACAAACCAAAACCTGACACGTGCACTAAGAACTTGATCATAAAACTATATAAAACACATGGATTATTCTGGGAAAATTAATGTTTTTCTCCATGACAGTATCAGCACACAGTTACAGATGGAAAGTTAACTGTCATCACATGAATATACAATGGTATACATACATTTTCAGAAAAAAAACTTAGATTAAACATAAAATAAATACCATTCATTGTACTGTATAGAAATAAATATTTATATTGATATTTGTATTACTAAACGATTTGATTAACCCATATTTGACTCAGAAACACTATCAGTTTGTCATTCATCATTTATAATTTTAACAGCAGGAACTCTAACTGTCTTTCTGTTGTTTCCACAAATCAATGGATATGTTTTTAATCATTAAAAAAAAAAACAGTTTGCATGTTGCTCCTAAGACATCTTATTTGTCTTGTCATTTACCTTTATACAGTACTGCGCAGTGTTCACTGCTACGTCCGTTATCAGGCTGTCCACTACACCAGTTGTTGTAATTGAAGGCTGTACCATCAATCCAGAACCAATGTTTTTCCTAGAAGACAGAACAGTATAGAATATTGAATATGAGAAATCCAAAACACATTTATTGAAATACCCATCAGCCTTTGTCTAATGTACCTGCTGTGCATCAGAGAATCCGATCCATGCTGTTTTCTTTAGTGCCAGAGCCCAGAACTGATCATGCTCACCCTTGTTGTGCACAGATGCTAGGTTTCCACCTAGGGACCTACAGTGTGACTACAGTGGAGATAACACACAGACAGAGAGTCATATGTCTGAAGAAATGATTTCCACACATGATTTGTGCAACTGAGTACAAGCAGTTTGTTTTTTAATTATCTTGATTACCTGAGCATCAGCCCAAGTCTTGCTGTTGCAAAGTAGCGGTAAAAGGTTTTTCCGATCAAGTCCAACCTTGAGAGCATGCAGATCTCATGACAACACATTTTTCTAAATAGAAATAGAGATGTGAGGGTAACGTTGAGTCCAAACAGATACATAGGATGTGTCTCTATGTGCATGATATTCAAACATCATACAAGAGGGCATGATAAAATATGTGTAATGCTCTTATGTAAATATTGTAAAAAAAAATATGTACTCACCGTCTCCCTCTATGGATTCTGCCTCTTTAAGGAAGAAGGAAGGAAGGAAGGAAGGAAGGAAGGAAGGAAGGAAGGAAAATATAACAAAGACAAAAAACTGTGTTATTACACTGTTGTTGTAGTGAAAAGCTATTAGCTTGTTTGCTCTTGGTAAAAGGAAATAAATGCTGACAACCTCATTTGCAAAAATGTTGGAATTATTTGTATTATTCCTTGTATTCATTTGCAATAACTTCCTAGCCATGTGTGATTGCAGGTCATTGTTTCTAACGTGCACCTATGCATTTATTATGTGATACAAATCTCAGGAAAAATGTGCATACTTTCTTGAATTGCTGCTTCTGACTCCGGAGCGTTCTCTCCTGCTGAAGGTTTAAAACAGCACAAAAATTGTATTTAATCTTTGGCTCTCCATCCCTCATCATCCCATCCCATCTCTCAAACACACTACTCACACTTACCAGTAGCCAGAGCCATCATGGCAACAAGAAGTACAGACACAGCTAGTATCTTCATGGTGAAGTTCATGCAATGTCCAAATGATGACCTTCAATAAAAACAGATCACAATATTAATAAGACTGTATACAGAGACTCAGTGACCGTCAATCCATTGAAGAAAGGACAGAAAATAATAAGATTAAATCATCAACCTGCTGCAGAATTATCTTCTCTTCTTCCTTCTCCGGCGTCTGATGTTGAACAGGAGAAAACCTGGCTCTTAAATAATGTTTTTTTGTGCCGCCTACCATCCCAGGACCAAGAATGACAAAACAGACACTGACAATGCACACATAACATGCAAACATAACAAGCAACTAGAACTTTCACTTTCACAAAAACTATCTGGTCCAAGGGGTTTGGATTTTGGATGGCAGCAACAAAGAAACTACACATTAGATCAACATGACATTTGGGAGTGCAAGTATGTCGCCCACTTCAAACAGCTCAAGAACTTTAGCCTTTTTGGGGGTCCTAAAGACCTTCCAATTTGGTGGGGTGGGGAAACATTCCAAAGAGATGATACCATAGCTGATAGGGGAAGTGCGCTGCCAGGGCCCACACATGTGATTGCACCACATGATCTAAACCCCAATACCTAGTGCAGAAACCAGAGCTGGTAGGATTATGACAGGTCATAGACTACAGCAATAGTGTCTATGCTCAGGCAATGTCCTCTGTGCAGACTCTCCAGCAAAGACTCTTCCCATAGCCTTATTATCAGTGACTGGACTGTTTCTCTTAGGAATTCTTTGACAAGTCCAAGAATTAACAGTTATGTCTGAATTTTCTGAAGCCTGTCATGCAAATAAATATGACAAACACTTGTTCAGCAAGTTAACTGGTTTAATCAAACTGTTTACGTCGAGACAAACTGGCCTGTTAGTGCGAAATGCTGCTACGTGTTCTCTGTGTTTGTGATTCTTGTCTTGGCACAGTAATGTGTCCCTTAAGTTTCCTGAGAACAACTTCGGAGGAGTTTCATTGTTTGGTATAGTATCTGATGCATGTTTTTACACTATACTAACAAGCACTATCACATAGATAAATGTGCCTTTCGCCAATTCTCGTGTCCGTCTCATCATTATATAACATTTGATTATGTTTTTTTTTTTAATCAAACTTATTTTTCTCTATGAGATAGTAACAATTATTTTGATTATACATGTGCTGGCAGCACCCAGGCGTTCATCAGTCAAATATGGTGAAATTCAATCTGGGCGTCAGTGAACAGAAGTATGTACACTCGGCCAAAACATAGATGAAACTGAAACGATGATAAACCAGTTTTTTTTTTCCTCCCTTGTGTATCAGTTACAGGTTTATTCAAATAAAGCACACCTTGTTTGTGAAGATTACTGATGTGTGTGAGCCCCATGTGCACAGAAGCTGCACAGGTCATGCCTGCATTAGTGATGTTAGTAAGTACAGCATCAGTAAAAAGTTTGGACACACCTTCTTATTCAGAGGTGTTTCTTTATTTCTATGACTTTATAACTCTAAAATATAAAAGACATATTGTGGTTTATTTACACTTTTTCATAGTTTCATAGTTGATATCTTCAGTATTAATATATGATGTAGGTAGAAACAAAAATAAAGGAAAACCACTGAATGAGACGGTATGTCTAAACCTTTGGCTGGTACTTTTAAATGGTAAATGGACTGTGCTTATATATCTCCTTTCTAGTCTTCTGACCACTCAAAGCACTTTTACAATACATATCTCATTCACCCATACACACACATTCATACACTGACGGCATTAGCATCTAGCACATTGTCCTCTGTGAATCTTTGGTTTGGTGAGTCACAATGGGGACTTATGATTGGTCTGTTTTTTTTTTTAATGAATTCTTTGTCAAGTCCAAGAATTAAGACTTGAGGCTGTTATTCTTAGGAGGACGGCCTTATAGTGACCACAGACAGAGCTGTAGGCAATCTCCTGCACTGATGTGTCATTTATTCCTAATTCAATTATAACATGTTACTGCTAGAAGAACTGTAGAATTGGGTGAGTTGAGTACTGAGTATTTACGACAAGGCCCCAGAAATTAGTAATGCATTGCTGCTTTGTTAACATACCTCAGGACATTTAAGAACATTCAGAATGCTTTGAGCTGATGTACAATACATGTATGTTTTATTCAACTTAACAAGTAAATCGAACTTTACCATGTATGTCATATAACTTGACACACTAGAACTCTTAAAGGAGATACAGGATTTATACTAATTACGGGAATACACAAACTCACAAACAAGCTTGTTTTGATGCTGAAGCGTTTTATTGATTAATCATGCATGATACAAGAAAGACAGATTACTGCAGGATAAAGTTATGCAAAAAGCGTTCCTTTCATTACCGTTCAATCTGCTCCTCAGCACAAGGCCGAAGAAGCAGCCCCTGTTTATGTCACTTGTCGCTTCCTTCCTTAAGTAGCGTTACAGCAATAGCAAAGAAATACAGATTTGATTTGAGATATAAAGCCTTCGGGTTATGTTTGAGCCTGATGACACAAAGACAGATGAGTGTGCACAAAAACACAAACGCACATCCTCCAATGTTTGTGCTTTTCACAGCTACTTCATGCCTCCGTGATGGTCCTGGAATCACTGAGGTGCCCCGTCCACAGATATATGGATGACGAACACTAACACAATGATAGTCATGCCAGCAACCTGTGAGTACCAAAAGAAACATGAGTCAATCACCATGACACAACCAAAACCTGACACTGCACTAAGAACTTGATCATAAAATTATATATAACACATGGACTATTCTGGGAAAATTAATGTTTTTCTCCACGACACTATCAGCACAGTTACAGATGGAAAGTTAACTGTCATCACATGAATATACAATGGTATACATACATCTTCAGAAAAAAAAACTTAATGTTAAGCTTAAACACAAAATAAATACCACTCATTTACTGTATAGAAAGAAATGTAATATTTTATATGACATTTGTATTATTAAACAATTTGATTTACCCATAAACACTATCAGTTTGTCATTCATCATTATAATTTTAACAGGAGGAACTCTATCTGTCATTCTGTCGTTTCCACAAATCAATGGATGTTTTTAATCATTTAAAAAAAACAGTTGCATGTTGCTCTAAGACATCTTATTGTCTTGTCATTTACCTCCACTCAGTCCTGCGCAGTGTTCAATGCTACCTCCGTTATTAGGCTGTCCACTACACCAGTTGTTGTAATTGAAGGCTGTACCATCAATCCAGAACCAATGTTTTCCTAGAAGACAGAACAGTATTGAATATTGAATATGAGAAATCCAAAACACATTTAATGAAATACCCATCAGCCTTTGTCTAATGTACCTGCTGTGCATCAGAGAATCCGATCCATGTTGTTTTCTTTAGTGCCAGAGCGAATAACCAATTATTCTCAGCCTTGCTGTGCACAGATGCTAGGTTTCCACCTAGGGACCTACAGTGTGACTACAGTGGAGATAACAGACAGACAGGCAGAGAGGAGTTGTCAAGAACACAAACATCACCTGAGTAAGTCAGGCCAAGATTTGTGCAAAGTGTACAATACAAGCTGTTTGAATAAAGTTAAAAGCATTCTTTTTCTCTAATAATCCTGTTTACCTGAGCCTCAGCCCAACTCCTTTTGGATGGAAAGTAGTAATACTCAGCTTTTCCATACCGACGCCAATCACTACCACGGCACGGGCAACGGCATACAGATCTCTTTGCAACTTCATGTTTTTCTAAACGCAAATAAAGAGGTCAGGGTAACATTGAGTCTAAAGAGATATGTAGTATGTCTCTTTTTGTACCTGATATTTTATCATGCCCTCTTGTATGATGTATGAATAAGTGTAATGCCCTTTAGTAAAAACTGTGCAAAGTGTACTCACTTTCTCCCTCTGTAGATTCTGCCTCGTCCCCTCCTTCGTCTTCTGATTCAGTCTCTTCGTCTACCATTGAAATACATATAGACAATTAGACAGTTTGAGATAAGAGCGAGCTGCCTCTTCTCTTTTACTCATGTCAAAGCACATGAGAAAGTATACATCACAAAGTGTGATCATCATAAAAATCTGTGGAAAAATTCACTCACTTGAACTGTCATCAGCTGCTTCATCTGAAGAAAAAGAAAGGTTTAACAAACCAGTAAGTGATGTAATGATGAAGTTTTATTTATTACGTGCACTTGTGCATTTTTTGTACATACCTTCTTGAACCGGTGCTTCTGTCACCGCAGCTGCCTCTGCTTCTGGAGGAGCTTCTGGAGGTTTAAAAGAGCATTAACTGACTTTTGTTGCTTGAGTGTGTTCAAAAAAAATTGGATTCAATCTTTGGCTCTCCTTCTCTGTATTTCTCTCAAACACAATATTTCAGAGTACTCAAATACAAACACGACCTAAACACAAATACTTACCAGTAGCCAGAGCCAGAGCCATCATGGCAAACAAGAAGTACAGACACAACTAGTATCTCATGATGAAGTTCATTCCATGTCCAAAATGATGACCTTCAATAAAAACAGATCACAATATTAATAAGACTTGTATACAGAGACTCAGTGACTGTCAATCCATTGAAGACAGGACAGAAAATCATAAGATTAAATCTCAACCTGCTGCAGGAATTATCTTCTCTTCTTTCCTTCTCGGCGTCTGATGTTGAACAGGAGAAGGTCTGGCTCTTAAATAGTGTTTTTTGTGCCGCCCACCATCCCAGAACCAGGAACTGAGGATGTATAGACTGACAATGTACACACAAAATGCAAATATGAATACACCCAACATCGGTTTCAGATACAATTTCTGTATTTGTCTTGTTCAAATGTTTGTTGAGTGTGTTCAGGCCTGTACTCTTCTCTCGGTTAACAAAATCGTGTACTCTGGAACAAAATAGATCTTATATGAATTCTTTGACAAGTCCAAGAATTTAGACTTACAACTGAATTGTCTAAAGCCTTTCATGCATATAAATGTGACAAACAAGTTACTAGTAATATTTACTGTACGGTTGTTTGTATCAACTTGCCTTTAGAAATACAGATCCACAGACAATGCTCCCAGGGATTGCATCAAGCCACCTTCACCTACTTGGGCAAAATGAGGGGGACTCTGTGAGTCTGCTATTGATACACTTAACTCCAGTTCTGCTTTGCTATAATTTCCACCAAACTGGCTGGAAGGATGATTAGACAGGGGAATAAACATCTTCATCATTCAAAGCTTTTTCCGATACTTATACATGTCCCATTAATGCATGTCACTAACTAAATTTCTTCCCCAGAGTGTCTGTGCTCTATTGTCCAGCAGGTTCTCGTGGATCATGGCTGCTGCTGTGGTCCTGCACGACTTCCACTATATATTCCTACTGTCATTATTGTTGCCATATCTCCATTACAGTTTATAGTTAGTTGATGATTTGCTGCTGCTGTGCATCTGTGTCTTTCTATCTCCACCACAGGTTCCACTGCTACTGTAATCATTTTATCAGTCATTGTAATTGTACAATAAGTTTGTGTTGATTTGTTCTGTACACGTGACATCCATTGCACGTCTGTCCGTCCTGGGAGAGGGATCCCTCCTCTGTGGCTCTTCCTGAGGTTTCTTCCACCTTTTTTTCCCTGTTAAAAGTTTTTTTGTGGGCAAGTTTTTCCTCACTCGAACCGAGGGTCTAAGGACAGAGGGTGTCACTCCCTGTACAGATTGTAAAGCCCTCAGAGGAAAATGTACTTTGTGACTTTGGGCTATACAAATAAAATCTGATTGATTATGATCTGTTGTTCTATCAACCTATTTTTCTCTGAGAGACAGTAAAGGTTACTTTGACTGTGCTTATTCTGGCAGCACCCATGTGTTTATCAGTCAGACATAGTGAAATAAATCTGGGTGTCACTGTCACTGAGGAACATGTGTGCGGAAAGTACTCATAATTTTAGGACCACTAGGGGGGCCACGCCATGTCAACATTGTTATGAACCTGGGTCATATTAGTATCAATGTGGCAGATGTCTCATGTGTACATATTGGTGAGGTGGGGCTTTGTGATTGCTGCATTTGAAGGGATTGCTAGGTTGGACCATTGGATGACAATTGTTAACTGTCATCATCACAACATTATACCTCAGGACATTTAAGAACGTTCAGAATGCTTTGAGCTGATGTACAATACATGTATGTTTTATTCACCTTAACAAGTAAATCGAACTTTACCATGTATGTCATATAACTTGACACACTAGAACTCTTAAAGGAGATACAGGATTTATACTAATTACGGGAATACACAAACTCACAAACAAGCTTGTTTTGATGCTGAAGCGTTTTATTGATTAATCATGCATGATACAAGAAAGACAGATTACTGCAGGATAAAGTTATGCAAAAAGCGTTCCTTTCATTACCGTTCAATCTGCTCCTCAGCACAAGGCCGAAGAAGCAGCCCCTGTTTATGTCACTTGTCGCTTCCTTCCTTAAGTAGCGTTACAGCAATAGCAAAGAAATACAGATTTGATTTGAGATATAAAGCCTTCGGGTTATGTTTGAGCCTGATGACACAAAGACAGATGAGTGTGCACAAAAACACAAACGCACATCCTCCAATGTTTGTGCTTTTCACAGCTACTTCATGCCTCCGTGATGGTCCTGGAATCACTGAGGTGCCCGTCCACAGATATATGGAAAACGATCTTGTACACAATGATAGTCATGCCAGCAATCTGTGAGTACCAAAAAAAATATGAGTCAATCACCATGACACAAACCAAAACCTGACACTGCACTAAGAACTTGATCATAAAACTATATAAAACACATGGATTATTCTGGGAAAATTCATGTTTTTCTCCATGACACTATCAGCACACAGTTACAGATGGAAAGTTAACTGTCATCACATGAATATACAATGGTATACATACATTTTCAGAAAAAAAACTTAGATTAAACATAAAATAAATACCATTCATTGTACTGTATAGAAATAAATATTTTATATTGATATTTGTATTACTAAACGATTTGATTAACCCATATTTGACTCAGAACACTATCAGTTTGTCATTCATCATTTATAATTTTAACAGCAGGAACTCTATCTGTCTTTCTGTTGTTTCCACAAATCAATGGATATGTTTTTAATCATTAAAAAAAAAACAGTTGCATGTTGCTCCTAAGACATCTTATTTGTCTTGTCATTTACCTTTATACAGTACTGAGCAGTGTTCACTGCTACGTCCGTTATCAGGCTGTCCACTACACCAGTTGTTGTAATTGAAGGCTGTACCATCAATCCAGAACCAATGTTTTTCCTAGAAGACAGAACAGTATTAAATATTGAATATGAGAAATCCAAAACACATTTATTGAAATACCCATCAGCCTTTGTCTAATGTACCTGCTGTGCATCAGAGAATCCGATCCATGCTGTTTTCTTTAGTGCCAGAGCCCAGAAACTGATCATGCTCACCCTTGTTGTGCACAGATGCTAGGTTTCCACCTAGGGACCTACAGTGTGACTACAGTGGAGATAACACACAGACAGAGAGTCATATGTCTGAAGAAATGATTTCCACACATGATTTGTGCAACTGAGTACAAGCAGTTTGTTTTTTTAATTATCTTGATTACCTGAGCATCAGCCCAAGTCTTGGCTGTTGCAAAGTAGCGGTAAAAGGTTTTTCCGATCAAAGTCCAACCTTGAGAGCATACACATCTCTTGACAACCCTTTTTTCTAAATAGAAATAGAGATGTGAGGGTAACGTTGAGTCCAAACAGATACATAGGATGTGTCTCTATGTGCATGATATTCAAACATCATACAAGAGGGCATGATAAAATATGTGTAATGCTCTTATGTAAATATTGTAAAAAAAAATATGTACTCACCGTCTCCCTCTATGGATTCTGCCTCTTTAAGGAAGAAGGAAGGAAGGAAGGAAGGAAGGAAGGAAGGAAGGAAGGAAGGAAGGAAAATATAACAAAGACAAAAAACTGTGTTATTACACTGTTGTTGTAGTGAAAAGCTATTAGCTTGTTTGCTCTTGGTAAAAGGAAATAAATGCTGACAACCTCATTTGCAAAAATGTTGGAATTATTTGTATTATTCCTTGTATTAATTTGCAATAACTTCCTAGCCATGTGTGATTGCAGGTCATTGTTTCTAACGTGCACCTATGCATTTATTATGTGATACAAATCTCAGGAAAAATGTGCATACTTTCTTGAATTGCTGCTTCTGACTCCGGAGCGTTCTCTCCTTCTGAAGGTTTAAAACAGCACAAAAATTGTATTTAATCTTTGGCTCTCCATCCCTCATCATCCCATCTCTCAAACACACTACTCACACTTACCAGTAGCCAGAGCCATCATGGCAACAAGAAGTACAGACACAGCTAGTATCTTCATGGTGAAGTTCATGCAATGTCCAAAATGATGACCTTCAATAAAAACAGATCACAATATTAATAAGACTTGTATACAGAGACTTAGTGACCGTCAATCCATTGAAGAAAGGACAGAAAATAATAAGATTAAATCATCAACCTGCTGCAGAATTATCTTCTCTTCTTCCTTCTCGGCGTCTGATGTTGAACAGGAGAAAACCTGGCTCTTAAATAATGTTTTTTTTGTGCCGCCCTACCATCCCAGGACCAAGAATTGACAAAACAGACACTGACAATGCACACATAACATGCAAACATAACAAGCAACTAGAACTTTCACTTTCACAAAAACATATCTGGTCCAAGGGGTTGGATTTTTGGATGGCAGCAACAAAGAAACTACACATTAGATCAACATGACATTTGGGAGTGCAAGTATGTCGCCCACTTCAAACAGCTCAAGAACTTTAGCCTTTTTGGGGGTCCTAAAGACCTTCCAATTTGGTGGGGTGGGGAAACATTCCAAAAGAGATGATACCATAGCTGATAGGGGAAGTGCGCTGCCAGGGCCCAACACAAGTGATTGCACCACATGATCTAAACCCCAATACCTAGTGCAGAACCAGAGCTGGTAGGATTATGACAGGTCATAGACTACAGCAATAGTGTCTATGCTCAGGCAATGTCCTCTGTGCAGACTCTCCAGCAAAGACTCTTCCCATAGCCTTATTATCAGTGACTGGACTGTTTCTCTTAGGAATTCTTTGACAAGTCCAAGAATTAACAGTTATGTCTGAATTTTCTGAAGCCTGTCATGCAAATAAATATGACAAACACTTGTTCAGCAAGTTAACTGGTTTGATCAAACTGCTACGTCAAGACAAACTGGCCTGTTAGTGCGAAATGCTGCTACGTGTTCTCTGTGTTTGTGATTCTTGTCTTGGCACAGTAATGTGTCCCTTAAGTTTCCTGAGAACAACTTCGGAGGAGTTTCATTGTTTGGTAATAGTATCTGATGCATGTTTTTACACTATACTAACAAGCACTATCACATAGATAAATGTGCCTTTCGCCAATTCTCGTGTCCGTCTCATCATTATATAACATTTGATTATGTTTTTTTTTAATCAAACTTATTTTTCTTTATGAGATAGTAACAATTATTTTGATTATACATGTGCTGGCAGCACCCAGGCGTTCATCAGTTAAATATGGTGAAATTCAATCTGGGCGTCAGTGAACAGAAGTATGTACACTCGGCCAAGACACAGATGAAACTGAAACGATGATAAACCATTTTTTTTTTTCCTCCCTTGTGTATCAGTTACAGGTTTATTCAAATAAAGCACACCTTGTTTGTGAAGATTACTGATGTGTGTGAGCCCCATGTGCACAGAAGCTGCACAGGTCATGCCTGCATTAGTGATGTTAGTAAGTACAGCATCAGTAAAAAGTTTTGGACACGCTTGGACTTTATAACTCTAAAATATAAAAGACATATTGTGGTTTATTTACACTTTTTCATAGTTTCATAGTTGATATCTTCAGTATTAATATATGATGTAGGTAGAAACAAAAATAAAGGAAAACCACTGAATGAGACGGTATGTCTAAACCTTTGGCTGGTACTTTAAATGGTAAATGGACTGTACTTATATATCTCCTTTCTAGTCTTCTGACCACTCAAAGCACTTTTACACTACATATCTCATTCACCCATACACATGCAAGGTGCCAACTGTTCATCAGTTTTAGGAGCTAACCATTCATACAGATTCACACACCGATGGCACAGCCATCAGGAGCATGCACATAATGTAGTTCAACGTAGAAGAGCAGCTCATAGCTCAGATAGCTGTCAGTGAGTTCATGACTCTTTATTCACTCTGTCATGTATGGGTAACTTCTTATGAATTTAGCTGTTGCTTTGTATCGCATAATTTTGCATCAGATCTTTTTTTTTTCCAATACATTTCAACATTATAACATATCAGAATAAAGAATGAGAAATGCCACTGTCTGTCATCTGTGTTTGTTATTCTGTTGTTGGCACAGTAATACTGATGTCCCAAGTTACCGAGAACTTGGTAGATATTATTACTGTTTGCTCACAGATATCTGATACGTGGTTGCTACATTATACTTTACAAACAGCATGTAGCCAAATATGAATATGCAAATGAAAGTCTGTAAGTTGGGTTTTGGTCTGCTGGTGTGGTGTTCTGTCTCACCCCTTTATGACATTGGATTATTATTTCTTTATTAATATATCATTAATATATGATTATTATTATATATGTATATATTGTTGTCTCTCTGTCTCTACTTTAACTGTGCTTGCACTTGTGACAAATTCATCTATGTGATATTTTTTCAGTGACTTTTTTTCCCCACTTTTTTTAGAGGGATTAAAATTTGAAATCCAGCAACTCCGTTGCAGTTGCTATGGCTGCTTTGGATTTTTTTTCTTCTTCTGTAAATTCACTTTAAATCTGATTCCTCTTACTTCTTATATGTAATAACGAATTGTGTCTAATATATTACATTTTTCTGCTTTTCACTAGATTTTGATATGCATGAGGAAATTCATGTATTTTGTAATCTAGGATATTAATGGAAATGTATGCACTCTGGGTCTACTCATCATCTGCAGTATTTGAGATGGGATAGCCAGTTTTCGAGTTTTGACATCAATTGTATTTTATTATCTTGTAAAAAAAATAGAAAGTGTAGAAAATGCCTTTTATTGCTGATTTTTTGGAGTGCTTGTTCACTTTTTTTGTAGATTTCAGTCTTTGCCAGCTCATAGTTTTCTTTTGATTCACAGTGTGTGTGTGTGTGTGTGTGTGTGTGTGTGTGTGTGTGTGTGCGTGTGTGTGTGTGTGTGTGTGTACAGTGTAAACAGGGACTCACTCAGAAAAACCCTCCTTCACTTTACTGCCAGTGATCAAAGCTCCACACAGCTCCGCACAGCTCCACTCAGCACATCAACCAACTCTGTAATTGAGTCCCATTGCTCAAGAGAGGTCGCTTGTTCATATTTGTCCTCATAAAAGAATTACTAAATAGAATAATAGAATTGAAGCTGCAGACAGAAAGGGAAATCAGGAAATAAAGAGATTGTTGATTTGGGTTTTTTCTCGGGATTGGAAGCAACCTTCTTCTGTCAGATGTCTGTCTGGTGCACTCTAGCATGACAGGCCAGGATAAATATGGCAGTGGACATAATAGATGATGATGAATTAATATATTTAATGCAGTAACCTAACTAAAGATATAACTGCAAATATGTAGTGTGGCAGTTAGTAACATCAGTGGTTTCAAATTATTTGATTTTTTAGTTGTAGCTGCAACCCCCTAACGCCTATCCCTTACCCACCTTGTATATTGTGAGCTGTAGTAACAAGTGGATTTCTCTGGTATGGGATCAATAAAGTCTATCTTAACTTAACTTAACTTAACTTAACTTAACTTAACTTAACTTAACTTAACTTAACTTAAGTGTCTTTTGTGTGTGACAACAAAACAGTTAGCGACTGCATGGTATACAAGGTGTACAAGTCTATGTGGAATTATTATGACATTGTATACATTTAGTAATTGAATAATAGATATAATTGAATGAAGTATTAAATTCTCCTTAAAACAAAGCCCAACATTCCCTACAGGCCACAAGGATTACTGTCGTAGTAATCTATTTCTTATAGCAATAACAACAACAAACAGCATTGGTTTTAAAATATTTTTGTCTTTCATTTTTAATATGAGAGCAGAAACAAATTGTTTTGTATTTTTTTATTATCCGGTATTTTATTTTTTTCAAGATTGTTACAATCTTAAGACTGTCCAGTGAGCTTAGTTTAATTGTCTTTAACAATAGTACAATAAAGTGTTTGTTACTTCTCTTCATCAAGTAGAAAACATGTCATTGAAACAGGATTACAGTAAATTGGAGAAAATGAGAAAGAGGTGAACCCCATTCTGTGACTTTAGGTAGAAAATGTCAGGGAAGCTAGCCTCTGTTAGCCTCACTGCTCACATTCGTTGTGAACCTCTGAGGTGAGAGACTAGGATGTTTTAATTTGAAGCTGCATCCCTGTTCATCAACAGAGATGCAAATCCTCTGCTTCTTTGAAAATCTCCCTCCCTGACTGACAGTAAAAGTTTCCCATAGGGCCATTATATTTGTCCCTTACAGGAAACCCTACAAAAAGCAGACACAAAGTGTGTTTGCTGCAAGATGTTAAAAAAATGGTGCTACTTTTGGGTTTTGCCATTACTGGCTAAATCATTTATTCATCATCGTCGTCATCATCGTCGTCATCATCGTCGTCATCATCGTCATCATCATCGTCGTCATCATCGTCGTCATCATCATCGTCGTCATCATCGTCATCGTCGTCATCATCATCATCGTCGTCATCATCATCGTCGTCATCATCATCATCGTCGTCATCATCATCATCATCATCGTCATCATCGTCGTCGTCATCATCGTCGTCATCATCGTCGTCATCATCTGGGTCGATCTTTCCAGACAGAACATCCTCAATCCACTGCTCGAGCTCGTCAGCTGACGGCATGTCATCATCGTCATCCATTTCCAGCCACACGCTGTCGGCCTGCCAAGGATAGGTACACAAATATTTACAAAATGATTTCCAAAGCACACGTTTTTGTTTTATTGTTTTTTGTTGATGAGGAACAACTTAAACTTTTCAACACGTTTGCCAAAGACCTTCACCACGGTGGTCAGAGAACACAGTATCAGGATCATGTCACAGAATTTCAGCTTGTTCTTACTACCATAGTGCATAATAAAATAACTTTCCATCAATAGGTTTTTGGTGTACTAGGCAATAAACAACGGGGAAAAAAGTTTTTCAGTTTAGGTTTTTGCAAGGGGATGAGAAAGGTTGCTTACGTCCTCAACATCAACCACACCGATCTGAGGAGAACCGAGGTCAATGTGGAAGGTCTTCTCCCAGTATGGCACCAGCTGAAAGTAGGAAGGACACAGTTAGGCTTACATATCCTGACACAATTATCTATGACACTCAGAGCAGATGACTCATCGTCTAAAGAGAATTAGTCATTTTTGCATATTTTTCTGTTTTTCTCGTCGTTAACATCTCCTATCATTTCATTATGCCATTCCCCTCCTGTCCTGTAGTTGCCCTCAGTGTGTTCCCACAACTCCTAGTCATCTGATTGCCTTATTCACGAGCACACCTGTTCCCCATTCCCTCATTACTTGTCTTGCATATATACCAGCCATCTTTCCCAAGATCTTCAAATGGTAGCTTTCGTTCTTGGTGCTGCCTGCTTTGTGTGACCTTTCTGACTAATTACCTGTTTCATAACTCTACTTTAAACTTTTTACCCAAACGGCAATCTTGTGCATGAAATATGTTTGCTAGTTAATATAGTTAGTTTAAGTAAGGGATGCTCATACCAGAGGGAAATTGTCAGGGTCGATCCAGATAATGCTGAGGTTAGGGTTATCAGTGTTCTCGCGTGCCACCTCCTTCAGGATTTCCAGGAATTCATAACCGTCTAGGGAAAAGTTCAGATGTCAGGCATGGTTTAAAGTATTGGCTTGATATTTGATCATATCAGTACTATCATTATATATAAAGACGCCCCTAAAGTAGAAATTTACCTGGGTCATCTTCCTCAGCAAAGGCAACAATGTGCTCTCCATCAATGTCATCCTCCTGTGAACACAAACATCTGGATAAAACAAAGATTCAAGGATCTTGTATTTCCAATTTCTCGACTGACAGGAAATCTGAATTTTAATGGGGACAAAAACTAACATTATTTCTTACCCAGATCTCATACATGCTGTGAGGCTCAAGCTTCCTCAGAGTGGGCCTGTAACATTCAAACATCAACCAACATGTTACGAAAATATCTTATCAAAGAACCAATAAAATTATCTAAATTAGCTCAGATAAATAGGTCTCACCTGTCATGCTGTTCAATGAATTCAATAAGCTCAGACTCAATGTAGGGCTTTCCTGGAATTGGGACGGGTTCCTCCATGAACGGCTCATAGAAATCAACTTCGTTCATCTTAAGCTTCAGCTTCTTTGCAATCTGAAATGTTAATGTTAAAATAAAGAGGAAATACAAGGTCAGTATAATCAAAGTCGGTCTTGTTAAATACCATTAAAATTACATTGCTAACTCTAATCACACAAACAAGGAATTTAAACCTTGGGGTCAAATGTGGCAAAGAATTTGACGAAGGGGTGGAATTCCTCAGCAGCGTCATCATATTCAATGAAGTCTGGATGGAGAAAATCAGGCAAAACATTATTAGGGTCACAAAGCAGTTTCTTTTATGAATAATCTGCTCAAAGGTCAGTATTTAGATCATAATCGTCAGCCTACGGGAAGATCTCTCGCTCTTGAAATAGCCAACCAGCTTGATGACCTCATCCATGTTGTGGAAACCCTTGAGTTCACGATCGTTGTCGATGATCTCCACTGGGTCTTCAATTACCTGAAAAGAGTCAATTTGTTCTGCCGCTGTTTACATCAGTCATTTGTATTAGTCCAACTATCTGGGTGATTTAATTCCACAAAACAGTCAACCACTGGGCCAAACCACTGACCATAAACCACTTACGTCATAGAGGAACTCAACCAGCGTGTCGGCAGCCAGCTCTCCATCGTACTCGATGATCTCATTGTCGGCAAAGATGTAGATGCTCTCCACTTCATCCAGACCTGGTGAAAGGAATAAGCTAATTAATGGTAAGGCATTATTTTGCAAATTCATACATAAAAACTGCAGTGGTTTATTAAAAAACCACACTGCATGGTGGTACCTGACCAAACCAGGTGGAGGTGCCAAATGTATCTAAATATGAACGGGGGGGTTTTAAAAGTTGGGATGGTCGCAGCTGCCAGAACAATCCTCAAATTATGGAAAAGTATAGTCACCCCAGATGTCAAAAAATAGATGGAAATCATGTCAGAAGTTGCACCATATGAACGCATGTTGGCTAGAATAAACAATGAAGAGGAAGATTTTAAGAGGACGTGGGACCGTACTTTTTGCATGTAGGACATATGAGACACTTAGGCCTTTGTATATATGGTTGTATGTTAGATATTCTGTCTGTTGATGCTGATGTTTGTTTGATGAATGAATGTATGAATAAATAAAAGCTTTAATGACAAAAAAGCTGCATGGTGTGTAACATGTGGAGTCTTGGTACTGTCATGATTTTGGATTTCCACAAACTTTGGTGTGTTTTGTAGTATGTTTCTGGTTCTTCAGCTCAGTTTACAGCTGCAGCAGTTGTTACAAAGACGCTGTGACACATTTAGTTACCACTTGATGGCAGAGCTGTTCCATTTATTGAGCTCAGACGTTTATGCATTACAGTATGAATGTCATGTTTACAGTGAAGGTTGAACATACTTTTACACTTATTATTGGAATCTTTTCCCCCTTCTGTCTATATCTTCTATCTGAAATGCAAAGCCGATCAATTAACACAAAAGGGGCTCTAAGTAAATCCAGATTCCAATTAAGACTGTAATTCCAATTACATGACTGGAGACAGTTTTGGTTCATTAACTGTTAGTATAAAGAAGTCCTTGTCAAATCTTCAGAATGTGTTGAAAATACCAGAAGAGTCCCTGAGAAATGTGTCTGGACTTGATTGAAAGAGTTGATTTACACTGAGCCAAAGCTTCTTTTTTTTCTTTCTTGCTGGTATCATTGACAATTAGGCTATGTTTTCACCAGCAAGGACTCTGTTAGTGACTGGCAAGCTTACCCAGCTTCTTGGCAACCGCAGAGTCTTTCTTTTGATCCACCAGGCCGAATCCAATGTCCTCGTCGTCAAGATCGTCCAGAACTTGGGCTGCAAGCTGGAAGGACGGAGCAAGAGATGTGCGGGACAAGAGTGGGAATAAAGGAGATGAAGGGAAAGTTGTGTTTAGTAACATCTGATCTTGGTGATTCAGTTCTCTCTATATTTACTCAGAACTCCATTGAAAACAAGTCTATTGACACAAATAATCCCTTGGCATTTCATAGTAATTCCAAGGCCATAAAAGCAAAAGCTTTGGTTTGCTACCTTGCACTTTCTAAATCTGAGTGAAACTGAAGCCAACAATTGACAGCCCTCATAGCCGGCGTGAGAGAAGCACGGACAGCAGGGTTTCCAGAAGAACAAGAGGGGCAGAACTCGAGCCAACTATGTCGAGGGGAAGAGACGCTGCAACAGGTGTGGTGGAAAGAAGAGGAGCTCACACTTTGCGAAAGTAAAGCGGCTGCATACATGCTCGTACATATTTACACATACTGTAAATATACCGATTTAAGCACACATTGGGGTTCTTAACTCTTCTTTCTCTCTTGATAAACTGTTTCTCACAGTTGTCTACGAATACACACCATCATTTTCCATTTTTTTAAAATACTGATTTGTTATTTTCTTGCTTTTGTCACTCAATTTAGCACTTGATGAAGAGCGGATGATGCAGATGATGATAAGTGTTACATAGCGGCTTGCAAAGCAGCAGTGCGAAATAGATAACATTCATAAGCTGCCAAATGCCTCAAAGCACAAGCACAAATAGCTTTTACAGTATGTATCATATGGTATAGTATGTGCTGTGTTGCTCTTTATTGGCGATCTTTAAAGCCATCCATTCTGTTGGTCCAGACACATTAGCTCATGATTGGACCCAGGGCCAATTTTTCTCTAATCTGGTTAGGAACATTGGCTTATTTCCCTTGAAACACTAAAGCAAGATAATCACCGTGTAACAGCTAAACAGGAAAGGTTCGCATCAGGATAAGGCTTCTTTTACTTTAAAATGTAAGTTTGCCCAAATTAGAAAAACTAACATTTTCTCCGTCGTAGCTCTGTCTATGTAGATAGTTTTAGTTTTGTCTGCCGAGGTTTAGTTGGGAAAAATATGCAGAGAGATGAGATTATCAATACAGTTGCATATCTGTCTGTTCAATATGAAGCTACAATAGCTGAAGTCTTGTCATCACCAGCAAAGACTTTTCTATTTTTGATTAAACAAACTTTTTTGGGGGTATTCTCGCTCCAGCGTGTAGTCAAAACTATACATAGCTGAATAGGTCTGATCACAATACAGTGGAGGTCAATGGAATTTCATTTGCACTGCTTAAAGCTTAAAAAATTCAACTCGCAAACCACCAGAAGTTTTGTTTTCCCATTGATGTTTAGTTGGTTTTGAGTTTCATGGCATTGAGCAGCACAAATTGAACATGATTTTGTTGTATTCTGGTTTATTTTAGACACTCATAAGACCAAAACTACCTGCAAGGTAAGACTAGTCGTAATGAGTCGTATGATTTTCAGCATTTATGATCTTTGATGGCTGCATGGATAAACGATGGATGGACTTAATGAAGTGTGATTAGTAGATTAGATGGGAACCCTTTTCAAACATTTTCCCCTTTTGTCTTTCACAACTAAATCAGCTCGCTTTGGCAAACAGTGCAGTCAAAATCTAGACTCAAACTGGCACAGCTCAAGCTATTGTTGCTGGACTTTGAAAGCAGTTCAGTCTCCATCGGCCTTGTGATGTCTGGTCGTTTGCTTTCACCTTGTTTTTAAAAACTAAACTGCAGTCAAGATGTGGAAGAGAACAATCAGCAGATACTGCAGCAGCAGAGGAAATCTGCGTTCCACAGCCCAGCTTTACAGACAAAAAAGGCAGACCTTAACATACCTGAAAGATAACTGATGCTTGACTTGTGATCAACTGCAAGAAGAGGTAACGCTTTAGGGCAAAGCACAATAGTCACAGCCTCCAGGTTTACAACAAATCGGAGTGGCCTTCACAGGAGACAAAATAGGTCCAAACTTAAACACTGAGATTGTACTTGGGTGATTAAAGCCCCATTCACACAGGACTGTTGTTAACCTTTTATTTTAATCCCTACATTTTAGCATTTATAAGCAGGATACATAATAAATGTTTTAATAAATGTCACCCATTAGCCGCTTGTATACCTATATCCATTTATTATGTATAAACTGCTTATAAAAGCTAAATAGAGGGATTAAAAGTAAAGTGTTACAGGGCTATTATAACCTGAGGACCATTTCTTTTTCTGTCTTGGGGATTTTTAGATTTATGGTTTTCATTATCAAAATAAAAAACAGTTTAATGACTTTGTTTTTTTGCCGTTTACTGTATCAGAGGTCAGTTCCTGCATCACATGAGGTCCTGAGGTAATGCTAGCTCAGTGCGAGTGGGGCTTAACACAAGAAATCAAACCAATATTGAATCATTAAAAAAATAAAAAAATGTGTGTGCACCAGTAATTGAATAAGATATTTTCTTTCAATCACTGCCTGGAAGCAGAAGAGTGCCAAGTTATACTGAAACACCACCATTTGTTTTGGATCAGCTATGAATGGATGGGCCATTATTAAACTTGTATATTTTGCATTTGTTTACATGTTTTGGGTTACAGGAACCCGATACAAAAGTCAGTTTTAAAGAAGAGAATTGACAAGACAGTGACAATGATACTACAACAAAATTGACTTGCCAGTTTGAATTTCCAAGTGTTGTTTGTCCAAAACTATTCCCCAACAGCTCACCCTACATTCCCCTCCCCGTTACCACATAAGGCATGGCCGTATTAGTAACACTGGGGTATTTATAAGAGAGGTGAAGTTTTGGTTGCTTGCTTGCAGTGGGGTTGGAAAGCAAAGCAGGGACTCCCACAGCTATATAAGGACGTGTAAGAAAGCATGTTGAGGACAGAAAAGAAGGCTGAGATCTGTTACATATAGAAAAGGGTGTGGAAAGGGGGGAGGAGAGGCGGCGGGCAGGGTTTATGAAAGGAAGAAGACACTTGACACGCAAGTTAACACTTCACAGCTTCTCCTTCTGTCATGCAGTTTTGTCCTCACTGAAAACATCAGACACATTTCTTGTGCTCAGTCTTTTAGACTAAATCAGTATGCACTCATGCATCCCCCCTTGAGTTCACAAAGCCAAGTGACAGTTCAGCAGTGTAATCACTTGGCTCCGTTTCCCAATGCCCAGTCAGTGTCAGCTTGTCAGGTGACACATGGTGAGGGCACAGTGCCATGATGAGTTGTCAAAAACGTGTCCTAGCTCTCGGCTGCACTCGGCTGTGGCACCAAACGATAGGAGAGGGTGGCGAGTTTGCAATTCTGTAGAGGGTTCACATTTCTTGTAATATAGCCACCGGTATTCTTACTCTACGCTGCTCAATACAGGTTGTAGGTTACTTTGGTTTAACTCAACTTGAGTGGCTGGTGTTATTGTCACTGAGTAGACACGTTTGTCTTGAGCATGCTCTCATTTTTAATGAGAACCACCGTCCTAAACCTCCCACTCAATGATTTGTTCTCGCTTTGCTGTATCGGTTGGACACTTTGAGAGTATTAAACATTCAATTGGCTTGAACAGTGTCTCTTAAAAAAGGTTGTGTCCTGCTCTGTTGCAGAGGACAGACGACATTGATTCTCAAAAGTAAATCCACCTTTTACATTTATCAGTTTGGCTGATAGGATCTGAAAGATGCTGAACTATGCCTGGGCAGGGTGAAGCCTTTTCAGGAATGCTACGAGCCGCTACGAGCCAGCGTTGTTGGGTTTCCAACAACGCTGTTGGAGGCTCGTAGCAGTCCTGACATGCAAGTCTTCGTCCAACCTTGGTATAGGGCCAAAGAACTAATCAGTCTAGTAGCTGGTTCCCTCAGGATAGATCTGATCCCAACATCGTCAGCCTAATAGCATTTCTGCCTAACTCATTTTATTGCCAAATTGAGATATTGGCCTAACTCTACTCTCCTATCACTGCTGCACCACCCTGTGTAATCACCAATGTACTCAGCCAATCAGAAAGCTTGTAACATTCAAAAAACACTATCTGCCTTAGTCATCTAGTTGACTTGGGCATTTTTGATGCATATCAAAATGTTTTTTTCCAAAAACCTGAAAAAATGAGTTAGGCAGATATGCTATTAGGCTGACGACATGTTTTCAGACTTTAAATGGGTAGGAAGTCCCTGCTTGCTTCCTTGCTTAGAGCTGGGCATTGAACAGCCTTTTGGGCCACTTTTGGTAAATTAAACTGGCATTGCGATGAACAAATGAGGTACAGTCCAAACTACAGTAGATCAAGAAGCCTCCAAAAAATAAGTGCCACAGCACTCAGTTACATATTCCACCTGACACAAGTAAAAATGATTCAATCCGTGACCCAGTTTCATGGCAACAAAAGTCTGACATTTGAATAACTCCTGAAACATAATACACTAACATGGTTAGTAACAAAAGGATGTTTATTGCTGATGCTTGTGGCCAGCAGCAGCAGAGGTCAGTGCCAAGGTTTAGTAGTTTATTTGGTAGATTATTCCTTTTACGGTGCAATATTTTGCTCAGGACATACCACAAGATGGCAGTATTGTACTTGTTGGTGTTTGATTGGGATGCCTTTTAATTTTAAGAGAAGTTATGTTTCTAACTTCAATACTCTAAAATAATATTTCCCTATGCAAAGATGCCTAGGCAATTTCTTTTCTGTTTATAAGAACCAGATACCAAATAGAACAGAACTTGACATATGGCTAATATTTCTGTAGTCATCCATCCACTCAGCACTGCCCTTCATTACTTCATCATCTCCCCTATGCGTCATTCTCCCTTATAGATCCAGCCCTGAGACTTTGAAAAGACCATTCATGTAAGAGAACTTCCCTTGTTGTTCCCTTCTTTATCATTGAGTCTGTTTGTTCGGGCTGCTTGTGTGTTCCTCAAGTGAATAACTGAGCAGTTGACACATCACGTGTTACCTTATGATGTGAGTCACCCAAAGGACACAAACACACACTCTGACTGTGATAGCTTTCACGCCAGCTGCAGAGAAACAGCGAGCTTTGCTGTCAAAACAGTTAGGTCTAAATATTCAGTGTTGCTACATTTGTGTATGCACAGGTGCTGTATAAAGTTCACATTTAAAAAAAGGCCGTAGTATTGGTGAGGAGGTTTTACTTACACACAAAATGCAGGTAAACAATGTCAGTTTAAATTGTGTAAATTGTAAATCTTTTCTCATAAAGCTGATTGAAGCCTCAGATTTTGTTTCTAAAAATTAAAATAATATCCCCAATTTTTGTCCACAAAACATTCCATAGTTCATATTTAAGAATGTCATCACCCAGTCAGACATTTATTTGGTAACTACGGTATGAAAAAGCAACATGTGCAGGAGTTATAGACAATTTATAGTTGGTAAAAAATTGTTTGATTGTAAAAGCTATTGTTGCATCCTGCAGTAATGTAGCATCCAAATTATGGACTGCTCTGCCTTTTCTATTTTATAAAACTTTGACTTCTGTCTTGTATATTGTTTATTGCCCTTGTAAAGCACTAAAGACAAACACATTGTCTCTGTTAAAGTGGCTATGCAGATTTTTATTTACTTACTTTCCGACTTACTTACTTAATACGGTTAAATGCAGATTGATTTTATGTAATTGTGTGTAATTCTGGCTAAAATACAAGCAGACAGAATACAATCCTGTGATGGATTACTTGCGTATGTTTACACTGGAATAAATACAGCATATAGAAACCAAATTGGTTTGAGGCAAAACACTATTCTGTACTAGAATTTCTTGAAGTGATGAATCATATCCTGAACACAAACTAGTGAGTACAACCAACAAAAAACATAAAATATTCATATTTCAGCTAACATGTGGTCTGCTACCTGGACAAAAAAACTGCTGAATCTCTAAAACTTTAAAGGTTTCCAAGGAGCAATATTTCCCATCATCCTGTATGAACAAGCGTCGTGGGATGTGAGTAAATTTAGAAGTTAAACCAGCTTTTCCCTCCAGCCAGATCGTAAATTAATAATAGCTGCTGTAACACATCAGGACGTTCTACACTGGTCTTTTTACATAACACAGTGGCAGAAAGAACAGTGTATAAAACACACACACATACACACTGACTTGCCACCAGCTAGTGTAACTGCACTATTTGGAAGGAGGGGATCCAAATGTTCGAAGCTACTGTAATGTGTTCCTGTTTTTAGGGGATTCAAAATCTTAAAGGAAATCTCAGTAACTTGGAGTTTATAATTCTCACTTATTCATAGCACACTGTCTCGTGGGAGATATGATGAAATGCACGGAAAGCTAGTAGCAATCTCAAAGGCACACAAGCTGATTCACAACACCAAACTGTGAGGAGCAGAAGTGTCTGGGACCATCTGTGAATGACTCACTTTGACAAGCAATAAACCACATCACAAACGTGTCACATAACAATCGCGGCTAATAAACTCCTGCAGAGTCCCTCTTGCATTTGTCGACCTTGTTTTTGAGTCACATAAAACTCGGGGTGTAGTGAGGAACAAGCCCAAGTAAATTGAGTTCATCCGCCTCTTTAAAATGAGGCAGGGAGTTTGCTACCTGCCAATCGTACTGTGCAAATCCATGAGGGGAAACAAGGTGGGTAAACTACACTTCACCCACAGTTTAACCACATTATACCCATGCAGAAATGTGTTTAATGCAACTAAGATGTGTTCTTTGACTGGAGTCATTTGGACTGGATGTGGGTTTCTTTCACTGTGTCAGTTTATCATTGAGACTAAGTTAAGTATTTGATGGGCTTTGATTGAATTTTGTACAAACAGTGCAGTCATGGCTACCAGAGGATTTGTCCATAAACTGTATAAAACATGGAAGTGGTCTCCAATGACGTAACGCACAGGTTTCCATCTTGGCCGATAATCCCAAAAACAAGCAGAGACGTGCTGGGTTGGTGGCGCCAAAGAGACCAAAACTATTGAGAGGTTGCCGCTTGGATGTATCCCAATGATTCCCCTGACCGTTTCTCTAGCGCCGCCATTGGGTTTTTTGGTTTTGATTGACGTATATTATCTACCTGGTGACTGACACAAAATTCGGTACATACCTTCCTGTTGTATCATCAGGTCCAAATTTCTGTTTATCCAATCATGACCAAGCCTCAGCCTCAGTTGTACTTTGTGTTTACAGCTATTGCCATCGTGAGCCTGTTTGCGTGGTTATGTTAACATTGCTGTGCTTTAAAGAGCTGCTAGCACGGTTGGAGACTCTTGGTAGCAGATCTGTTATTTTAATGGAATTTTTCCAAATATCTACTGCGAGCTTTAAAGTGACTCAGCCTTTTTTTAGTCCTTCTTATACACAGGGTCCATTACCTGGAATTAATGGATGACGGGGCAGCCAGAACCAGATGCGCATTACTTCCTGATACATATATAATGTGTATAAATGTGTACATCTTTGCAGGTATTAGAAAGAGTATCCAATGACGACTGGGAATGGGGTAATAAAGTACCAAGAAACAGATACAGCATGTTAAACTAAAGTACTTATACTCTGTACTCTCAGTGCTATCTTTAGTCAGGTCCATCACTTTGTAGAATGAGGATGTAAGCTGGGGATTCAACGTCACAAAATGTAAATTTTTCATGTTGCAGCTTGATCCCCTGCTTTTTCTTGGCATTTTTCTCCCATGAATAAATTATACGAAGACATTCCCTGATACAGAGGGGGGAAAGCAGAAAAGAACATTTCGGTGTGGGGAAAACAAAGAACAAAACATGTATGTTGTGTTAAGCACAGCAGAGCGGCTCATAAATAATTATGTACAGCAACAAAGGATGTATACTGTAACACACCTGGTGCAAATACAGAAACTTGCGTTCTCACAAGTCACAGTCAGTCACTAAAGTATCAGACTTTAACACAGACGTATTGAGATGAATGGACTTAAAGGGTCATGCACCCAATTTGCACAAATATCCCACTTATTCTTAGTCATATTGAGCCGTACAGACTTTGTTTTGTTTGGTTAACAGGATATTTCTCTGATAAAAAATTACCCCAACTCCTTTTTCTGCACTGCATGATTTTTTTTTTTTTTTCATTTTGTTCTTGAACAACCTTTTGATTTACACTGACTTGTAATGGTGTCTCTGTCATTCATACGTCTGTTTCTGGACTACGTAACTTTGTACTCCGATGCAATCACCCACGAGAAATACATAGCAGCACTGAGTCAAACACCACAAACTATTTCACTTTTGGTGAAACTAGATCATATATAATAGAGAAAATGTTTTCTGGTTTTCCCTCTGAAGGAGCAGAGCCAGTGTCGTGCCAGAACAGGAGCTGGGTCCAGCAGCCTCTATGGACACAATGACAGAAGTTCAAAGACCAAAGGGGACGCTGACAGAGGTAGTTTTTGACAATAAGTAATGTAATTATGATGATGTAATAGTGGTCATCATCTGGTTAACTCGGCTTGGCCTTTTATAGCAGAATAATTTATAGCGGATAACCTGCATTATAAACCGGATCTGTGGAGTTTGAAAGAGGGGGGTATTAGCGAGGCACATGGGGTCTAATGAAAGATGCTAGTGTGCTGGATTATGGGAAATGTAGTCCAGTGTTTGCATTGCTTGTAGCTTGATACAAGCTCTGCCACTTTTTTGGATTGTCTTGCCCTTTCTGTGAAAGTACTTCCGTGTTGAAACAGTTTTTGAGATCATTTTCCACTGGTCCTATTCTATTCTGGCTATATTCTCTTCTATTGCTGTATCAAACAATTCAGTTTAAGTCTTGTAAGGTCTTTCACAGAATAGGCCAATGCAACAAAACCACATTCATAATGACCAAACTGTCTTTGCAACTCTGCTTTATACCAAATTAAACAGTGGTTGATACGCGTGTCTAGTTAATATGATCGTCTCGCTCGCAGCCACACTTCAGATCCAGGCCTAGTTCAATCAACAGCTGCTCGATGGATCACTAGTGACGATAAAACCATTAAATGTTTTTACCAAAACAAGGTTGCAGATACTGTGAAGACACCGTTCATCTGCAGAGTGGGGTTTGCTTCCACTATGTTTATACTCTAAAATACATTTTACAAAATCATCCAAAATACCTCACTGCATGTACCTCAGAAAAGGTGAAGAGCTGATTCCATGTCTAATGGAGTCATATTGAATCTGTACAAAACACCTCTCCTGAATAGACAAAAACACAATATCAAAGTATCATATTAAACTATATATATACATTACTTACCACACAGATGCACAGTCATGTCTGTGATTAATGAGATGCATATTTTTTCATATTGAAAGCAAGAAAGGCCAGAAAAGAAGTAGAAACATATTGGGGATAGTTTAACACAACCTTTGAAGTGATCCATATTGTGAAAGTGCATCAGGCAGCAGCGTATATAGTTTCAACAACAGCTGAGAGCCATGAAATCAAAAGGCGCAAAAGCTTCTATTATTAATCCTTTTCAAACAACAGGTGGTTTCTGACATGGAACAAACTGGACAGGCAGGAAGCCTTAGTCTGGCCCGAAAACAAACATCTCCACCCATCAACGCCGATGAGATGACATCGGAGAATAACACCAAGGACACTTTATCCAAACTTAACTCCCGTCACATTTAATGACATCACGTCTGACAAATTAGTCCTTAATTTAGCGCCTCTTTCGCACTGTTAATTGGGGAGCTGAGATGTAGCGCGAAGAAAGGTAAGAGGGGATCAAGACGTGATGTTTGCCCTCACACAACTTGACAGCAGTGTCACTTAACGGAGGGAAATGTTAAGTATTAACAGCTGTGCTACTTGAATCCATAAAAGGAAAACAGGTTTTCTGACAATTGCAGCTAAGGAGTAAGGGGAGCTCTTTACGACACTGGACAGTCTCGTATCCTGGAGGAAATTAAGTGGCTGGAAGCCCAAGAACCTAATGTGGAGTTCATGAGGTAAAGGGGCGATGGGGACTTGGCGTGTTGGCCCAAGATAACTTACGGTAATGAGATCCGATCCGACTTATGCATTCTGGATGTGGGGTGACAATGTCTGTCTCTTAAAATCAGAGTCAGTAATAGTTATCTGGCCGCCTGCCAGGTTCACAGTTTGTTGCCAGACGTGTGCTCCTGAGAACATATGAGTTAATACTGACCCCGATTTAGAAGAAAACGCACTTGACAGAATTGCAAAGCGCTCATTTTGTTCTCTGTTTACGGGAGCATCAGCAAGAGCCTGATGAGTTTTCAAGTTTTCAAATCTGGTGTCAGTTTAAAGTTTACAGCCACACGTAAACACGTAAATATTCAAAAGACATGATTTGTCTTTAGGATGCATAACGTAACGAAAAGTTTTCAGTATTTTTTTTATTTTTATCTGCATCTTAGTTTGAAAAAAAACATGTTGGCCTTCAAATTTAATTAAATGAAAGTGTCTGGGATTATTCATGCCAGAGAAATATCCAACAGTGGCCATGGCATTGAGAAAATCCAGCAGGTAGAGGAGCAATCTCAGCCTCTTTCCATCAATACCATCCACTACTATTAAAAATGTAACCATGAATTATTATTTTTTTGTGCCGGTGAAAGGAGGGAGTGCTCCGACAGTTTCTTTGGATAACGGTTACCACAGCGACAGTGTGACCTTTTTACCAGATCTCTCAGTAGACAGACGGAGATTAGACAAAGGCAAAGCAGAAGCCTCCTTCAGACCATGCACATTACGAGACGACGCGTTGGCTTGTCTCGTGTGTACCTCTGACACATTTCTCAGTTATTAACATAATCTGATGCAACCTGTGGAGGAAAGAAAGAAGGGAGAACAAAAAGCCCTCGAGCTGTCTTTTCTTCTTCAGCTGCTTCCTTACAGCGATACTTTCATGGCCCTGTAACTCTAGCTGTGTCTCACTGTACCGTGGGGTGTCTTGTAGCAGTATAATGATCCGTAAATTAAGGCTTGTTTTACTGTTCCAGTCACTGCATTGCTCTGTAAGTGTCTGCTAAATATAAACGATGAAATCATATATATTTAGTTTCATAGTGCTGAAGAAATGCAGAATTTCAGCAGCTTTGTGAGGCTCTATTTAGAAGCAACAGTGTTTTAAGCTGAACACTAAGGTCTAACAGGTATGAGGTTTGCTCATTTTTGCCTTTGGCTTATTACAATACGAACATTTCTGAAAGGAGCAGTGTGTAGGATTAAGTAGCTTCTTTCTGATTGCAACCCTCTGGCCTCACCCACTCCTTTACATGCAAAAAAAACCCAAACATTTAAAGCTATGTGTTTGGTCGTTCTACACTAGTGTAGAAACAAAACAAAACAAAAAGTCAACCTCATGGTGACACTAGAGCAGTGGTTCTTAACCTGGGTTCGATCGAACCCTAGGGGTTCGGTGAGTCGGTCTCAGGGGTTCGGTGGAGCCTCCGCCCTGGAATTTTTTATACCATTTGTTACAACATATCTTTGTGAGCAATCGTTTTCGAGGATGCTGGACATAAAAACTAAGAAAAGGAACAGACTTTGCTGTGAAAATGACATGAGACTGGCACTTGCCAAGGTGAAGCCACGCATATCTGACCTGGTCTCTCAAAGGCAACAGCAGAAGTCACACTGAGGTAAGTTGTTGTGAGTTCATGCACTGTGTTGGTTTTGTTATTTGAACAAGGTGATGTTAATGCACGGTTCATTTTGTGCACCAGTTAAAAAAAAAATCATATTTTATTTTTTACTAAAGAAGGGTTCGGTGAATGAGCATATGAAACTGGTGCGGTTCAGTACCTCCAACAAGGTTAAGAACCACTGCACTAGAGGAAAAGTCTGGGCATCAACAAGGTTTGTAGGGTTCATCCACTGAGGATCATTAATGTCTGGATAAAATTTCATAGAAATCCATCCAACAGCTGTTGAGATATTTCAGTCTGGAAGTGATCCACCGACAAACCAAAGGACTGACCGACAGCCAATGCTAAAACACATCGTCCAAACAAACACAAACACATTGTCCAAAAATGACTTTTTTTCAGGAGGATGAAAAAAGAAACCAGCTTACAAAATAAATCTGAAACACTGTAATGACACACTTAGTACCAGAAATGTAAAATTCTAACGTTAGAACGAGGTGCAGGGTTATTCCAACCGGCTTCAGAAAACCTACAGGTGACGTCCTTTCTTTATGCTGTCATTGGTTCCAAGCCTCGACTCTCTGTTTATGTCCACAGCAGGTGGTAAACTAGCAACAGCAAAGATTCAGAGAGATCACAGAGCTCGTCGTCTATCCTTGAATCAAAACTCAAAATGTTATTTATCCAAAGCTGTCCTCCTTCCGCCTATCCGACATACATGATGTAACAAAACATCTTTTCATGGTCAATAAGACTTGATATGCTGTGGGTAGACGTGGCTTTCATCAGACAGTGACAATATTTTAGCTTTGTTCTCCAAGATTCACAAATATAGTCATCAAATAACATAATCCTGCAGCATTGGTCAATGCTTTTTTCTATTGAAAGCATTGACAATTACAGTAACTGTCAGACTGTAGCAATTTAGTTGAGTGTGCCTTTATGTTGCTTTTTACTTATTTTCCCAACAAGTTGTCTAAATTTGGTATGTTTACATCATAAAAACACCAATGTACACTGCCCATGTTGATAAATGAATTTAAAAAGCTGTAACCCTATATTATTTTGTATAAATTATATTTCCATGTCTCTGTGGTTGTTAGGGTTAGAGTATGACGACGACGGGGGTAAATAAGGTTTGGTTACTGCTATTGGTTTGTACAGTTTCCTGAATGGTACACATGGTGCCATAGCAACAATGTGTATGTGCATGTGTGTGTGTGGGGGGGTGGTATGTTGGTAAAGATCACTGCAATCCGAGCTGTGTGGAGTGCAGTGACTGATGAGTGTGTGCATTTACAGTATGCAGCGTGCCAAAGGTCAGAGTCCAAACAGAAAGAGAGAGAGAATGAATATGCAGACAGCAGACAAGCACTCTTAAAATTAGAAATTCATATAATCAGCCTTTGGCGTACGGTTGCTAATTCTGCACCCTACATGTTAGTGGTTAATTATATCTTGGGATGAGTTATAATAATGAGAGATATTTTGGGCTAAAGTGCTGCAGGTGAAGTGGCCTTCTGTTAAGAACCAACATCAGGACTGTCAAATCTGTTTCACCATTTCTGAATGAGCTTCCAGTTCATTAAACAGATTGCTGTTGCCGCTTTGCACAGACTGAACGTTGAACACCTGCGATTCAGTGGAGTGCTATGTTAAACCCTGTTGCTAAGCCAAACGTGAAAACCTCCATGAAATTAAAAGAGCGGCAACCCATTGGTGTTTCTACTCACCCAAATACTTTGAAATGATAGGAATGTTTTTAAAAACTTTATTTCTTTTTGACTCATTTATCAACATGTTAATGTTTTCTGTATGTTCAAGCATCCTTATTGTCACAACATACAAATTAGAAGCTTGGAATCGTAGATTGTAGCTTGGAAAACTGCGGTACAACAATTCTGCAATTAATCGATTAATCAGTCGACAGGAAATTACTATTTCGATATTTGATTAATCATTTGAGTCATTCTTCAAGCAAAATACCCCAAATTTGATGGTTTAATATGAGAATTTCTTACATTATAGTAAATTAAACCTTTCTTTGGGTTTTGGACTGTTGGTTGGACCAAACAAGACATTTGATTTTGAGGGTTGGCATAGTTTGTTGCAGCTCTACTATGGTTAAGCTATGAATAAAGAAAATAATAATGGCAATAACCTGTATTTTATGTTAATTTGCTCCCTTTTTGGCTCATAAACCAGTTCAAGTTTGTCTCAACAGATGAAGCGGAGTCTTATCTGGGTCACTAAAAGTCACAGCTTCTACTAACTGATTGGCATCAGCTGTTTCATTCATGCTTCACAATCACAGGCTCATCACCAGCAGTGTGACGTGCAATCATATTCATATTCAGGTGCACAAAGTAGCCATCATGACCTGACACTTTGATTACACTGCGGAGACTTTCGTGGCAACTGTGCAGCTCCCTCACACACCACGACCTCCACCTCATGTGCTCACTTTAAAACTGAGATTACAAACTGCTGTTGTTTGTTCGTTTGATTTATTTTCGTTTTTTATATGTATTTATTCTGTTGTACTCAACATTATTGAAAATGAGGGCATGCCCTCGATGATTTTTCAAGGTTTAAATAAAAGTTGAATATAATAATGTATGTTTTTATCAATGTGGGATTGAAAAGGTTTGACAAATCCAAATCTATAGACATCAGTTCGTCAGTTTCTTGGACTGAAATGTAATTAAGCTCTTTCCATCTTTTTGTACAACAAAAGCCAAAATATACTAATTACTGTCTGCTTCGTTGATTCAACAATTCATTTAGCAAATACAGGTTTTGTGACACCGCATTTCACTGAGTATTGGAAACTAAACCACATGATTTTACCATAATATAAAAATGCATTTCATATCCACAGTTCTAGGCCTCTACAGGGGAGCTGCCATACCCACAAACACAGCAGCGAGGACACGCTGGATTATTTTTCACAGACTAAGTCCAGCCGGGGTCACAGGTGACATATTGGACATATTTAAGGAGTGAGGGGGGCGACTCTTTCTGTCACACAATCTTTTTTGAGTGGAAAATGCTGAGTTTGTTGGTGACACATGTCGCGGTGTCGTTTTTCTCTGGAGGTTTTTCGCTACCTGTCTTAGCTGCTGTCAGGATTTCTGCCATGGCTGCATTTTGTTACTTTGAACTGAGACAAGTTGAGCACATCTCCATAAAGTCTCAGAAACAAAGCGAAAACCCCAGTGCAGTTTTGAATTCTTTCGTAAGCCCAACAGGTTTGTCCATCCGCAGTAGACCAACAAATCTTCACAGTTACGCAGATGATAGATGCTTTCATGCGTCATCATCAATGCTCTACTTGTGGAAGATTATTTGAGCCTAATCATTTGCTCAATGCATTGTATTTCAAAGAGGAAACAATGAAGAATGTTCATTTATTATGACACGTCCTATCATACATGGATGGTCCTAGTTTCATACCGAGGCGGTTTAGATTTGATTCCCTGAGCTCTGCACTTTAATAATTCATACTTCCTGATTCATAGGTGGTAATGACCAGCTATTTTAAGCATCCCCTCTGAGCGCCTCTTGTGCTCTTTCCCGATTGGCTGAATGGTCACAGCTGGCAGGAAGTCAGTAACACAGTAACAGTTTAGCAGGGACCTTCTTTGCTAAGCATCTCTTTCTTAAGCCAAGAAGCACAACTTGGCAGCGCTGCAAGGAAATTGATCTGATCCGATGACTTGGGCGTGTAAATGATGGGTTAGGACTTCAGCCTGCACACAGAGGGGTGTGTAGTAATATAAAACAGAACAGTGTGTGTTGCCTGACAGAGCGGTGGGAGTAGTAGTTGAGGTGAGATATGGCCCTAAACTCTCTGTTCATCCCAGGAGGGCTTTTAGCCTCTTGCTAAGCATGCATGACTGTCCTGGGCTATTTGCAGAGGTGACTTATAGAGGCTCGTGTAAGGTACACTGTGTCTCTGTAAGAAGACACTGCTGCTCTGACAGGCAGGGGATTGCTGTGGTGAATACACTGGCTGACAGTGGGGCCCAGGTGCATCGACTGCGGGCCGGTTCGTAAAGAGTGCTTTAGATTTACTTATCCAATACGAGTTTCCAAAACATGCATACTTTTTTTCTAGCACCACTGAAGCAATTTAAGCAGAAGTGCCTGGCTCAAAGGCACATCAGCGATAGCTATTTAAAGACGTAAACCCAATGGTCATTGGTCCTTTATTACTAACAAAGCCTCTGGTTAAATGGCAGTTAAACTGAGCTTCAGGAAGAGTCACCCACACGAGACTTACAGAAGGAAGTACACAACAACAACAACAACATATCGATGGGTCATTTGTTCTGTAAAGTCTTTTATGTATTTATTTATGCTCATTGTGGTGGTGTAACAAGGTATGACTGATGACATGTGACAAATGTTGGATTATTTCTACAGTATAAATAGTTTTATGAAAGAGAACATGGGTGTGTATTGGGAGTGTGTGACATAAGCCTTCAAATGTATCAATAAGTTAGAAAAGTAAATTGCCACTTCATACATGATACTTCAGACACATAATGATAATGTATTTATATGTATAAAATGCATTATTGTGTTGTCCTGGACTCAACATGTGTCACAGAAACAGTCTTGAGTGGGTTGGCATGTTTATCTAGCTCTCATGTGACTTTGGTTTAACTCAGATCCATAAACTCAAAGAGGGGGTTAGTCATTGTGAAAGAAAACATGAATCTAAAACAAAGTGGCTCTGTATTTGTTGACCTAGGAATGAGATAATCAACTACAGTTTCCATTATGACTGACTCAAACTTTAAATGGCAAACCAAAAAGTTCCCAAATAGTTGGTAAAAATGATGTAGGAGGCTCCTGTGCTCTTCACCAAACTACACTAAAGTCATGAAAGTATGAATTGGGCTGACCTGACTAGCCCGGAGAATGCTTGAATTGAAATAGATCACGCAAAATGCCGTCCAAGAACATCTAAAGACGCGTGCTTAAGTGTTTATAGCTGTTCTGAAGAAGCCGGTGTCCAACAGTGTCTCCACAAAACTCAAAATGATTCAAGTAGTTGTGTGAGAGAAGTTCAAATGCTACCTACTTTCTCATCTCAACACACCTGGCAAATCCCTATGCAAAGTGGAACTGACTGTTTCGAAGAGTTGCAGAAACTGTTTGGATTACAGATGCTGTCCAGCGAAACATTCAGACATGCCTCTAGCATAGCCTTTACGAACAAGGTTTCTAGATGGAACTGAATTACCAATGCACCTTAATAATTTAAGGTTTTATTTATTCAGATAATGTCCAGCTATGGTCCAGTAACTATGTGATGTTTTAGCTGCTGGACAGGTTGTGTTTATTAGGTCCATTGGGTCAAGACAAGCTGACCCAATCACAACTTAACTGATAATCAGACAACGGGTGATTAAACATGTGTTCATCCATCATTTGACGTATAGTTCCCCATCAGTACTTCCCTTCATACTGTTTCTCCTGTCCTCACATTCTCCAACCTGCCTCCTCTAAGTCAGCATCTCTCCAGTCATGTTTGGCAGGATGCCACACCTGAAGGGTCCACAAATCCCTCAACTTGACCCTACCCTCCATCATTCCCATCTGCTGTGTTTGCGTTCCTCCTCACCTGTCAACAGCCACAAACCCACTCAACCCTAAAGTGTGAAGGCCATGACTGCATCCAGGAATCCCCAACTGGAGCCAAAGTCTCCATGTGAAACCCTTACCTTCTTTCCCCTCTTCCCACTGTGACCCTTCCCCCACATGGCCCACAGATCCATCCACTGTCATGCTTTGGCAGAGACCCACCTCCAAAGCCAGCTCCTCTATCTGAAACTGCTTCATGGCACTGCGGTTCCCATCCACGTATTTGTGGTAGTAGATCACCATCACATCGTACTTCTTCATGATGGACTTGTAGTTCTTGGCGGTGAGGTCATGGACGCGGTCTTTGCCATCATACTCAGGGATCTCCAAGCCCGTCTCCCCCCAGGACAGGGTCCCCAAAGATAGGAAGACCCCCAAAAACACCCAGCCCCACTTCATGGCTATCGTCACCTGGTGGCTGCAAAAACGCCTCTTCTCAGAGCCTTTTGACGTGGGGTAGAAAGGAAAAAAATCACTTCAGAGGTTTAAAGTTGTCCCTAAGGCAAGTTGGTGTCAAGTAGGGAGAGTTAGGAACAAAGTCTGCTTCCTTTCCCCACCGGCTAGAGAAGAGCAGGTCTGACAGTGACACCCTCCCTTTAAAAAAGAGGTACACGTGGTCTTGCTGATGCCACTGGCCGAAGAAAGGGGGAGAGTCCCTTTTGGTAGACTCAAATCGGCATGTGAGTAGGCGAGAAACTTATCCCACCCATCCAAGAGCCGTGCACAGGCCACAGGGGGCTGCCAAAAAAGTAGGACTTACAGTGAGAGGGGTGGGGTTGGGTGGGCTCCAGCGCAATGGTCAGAAAAATAGCAAATGGATATGAGAGGAGCCATTCTTAGGTCATACAGCCACCTGTTTGAAGCCGTGGCTATGAAAAGGGACAGCGGTTGTGTTGGGTGTTTGGAGCTCTACAGATACCAGCTCAGTGTCTTGAAGAACTGACAGTAAGGATGGATATACGATGAGAGCTTGAGGAAAGAAGAGCTCCAAGATGCCATTCCCATATTAAGTTTTGCACAGGAGCCGGACTCTCGCTAAAAATAAGGCCACTGCGGGACAACGCTGTGGACAAGATGGTGTCACTGCAGAGGGTCAGAGGGTCGATCTGCTCTGTGGGCACAGATGGATGATGCATTAGAGAAATGGATACAAAGAGTCATGCACACAGTTGTTTATGCATCTTGTTATGGTCATGGTGAAAGGAAAAAACTACTTTTTAAACTTTAATTGCAAATCGTTTCATGCCATAATAGTCATTATGTTGTAATGACTTAATGACGTTAAGTGTATTTTGTGCAAAACCATAATTATCTAATGAGATGTTGTTTAGTTGTTCTTATTGTTTGAGTTATGGGTCTGAATAATGGAGCATTGTACGGTACCGTCAAAAATATTAGAAGATATTTAGGATATTTCTACTTCATTGTGTTCTTATATACACTTCTCATTAGACTTAAGATTTGCTCCAGCTGTAGGTGTAAATAAAACTTCTTTAACAATTAAATCATTGTTGAACTTGAAGGTTAGCGGTAGAGTTCACTGTAAACCAGCAAAAGAACAGGAACCCAACTGTGAAGACGTAGCGCTGGTTTAATTCTCACACAAACACATTACTCAAATGACTTAGTTGTCATGGAGATGGTTCACTTGTCGTCAACCACCCCAAAAGACGATAAAAAACAAAGCTGTGGTTGCCAGAATTTTACCGTAATAAATACAGTATAAACTTTTACAATATTATGGTAAAAGGATATGAGTACTGTTGATTTTCATTTAAGTCAGTAATTTCAAATTGAAGATTTTATGGTGAAAAACTGCCAAACCACGACAGTAAAAGTCTGTAAAATATGCCATTAAATACATTACATTACAGTTTTTTACTGTACAATTAACAGCCTCTAATATCAAATATTACTTTATTCTCTATAAATTTGCTGCGTAAATAAAGGTTTTGAAAAATGATACACTACATAAACTTCTTCTTTTTTTACTGTCATGATTTGGCAGTTTTTCAGACGGACATTTTACATTTCATTTACAGTGTAAAATCAAGGCAGCAGTTTTGTTGGGGGAAAGAATCTCGAACCTTATTTTTGTGCAGTTTTAAATTGTTTTACATTTTTTTACAATTCCAAGAGAATGAGAGATCCAAAGAATGAGGAAAGAATTTGAAAATGTTCATTCATACATTTGAAAGAATGTTTATTGTGGAGAAGGTGTAGTAAAAACACAGGAAACATTCTCTGGTGTTGAAATGACATTACCTCTGTCATCAATACACAGGGCACCAAGCTGAGGCGTAAATATTGCTTTAACCAAAGGTAAAACTTGATAAGGTGTTTGACGGACGCTGTCACGTGGAATAGCTGACACGCCAGCGTCATGGACAGTATGTCATATTTCTGCACGCTCGTCGGGCATGTGGAGTATATTTTAGGAGAAATGATCCAAGTGGAGTCGAGAAATGAAAACATGGAACGAGAGAGAAAGAGAGAGAGAGAGGCAGTTTGAGAGCGTGTCTGCTATTAGTTTACAATGAGAAAGAGGAGAGGGTGGCTATTAATAACAGTGTGTAATATGATCGGCCTCTTCGTCCTGCTAGCATGGCGGGTCAGACAGTGTGTGTGTGTTGGATGCCAGTGAGGGTGTGGGCACTGGTGGAGGGTCTTTACTACACTGATACAGTACAGAGCATCATGACAGTGTGAACTTTCAGATATGAAAATAGTTGACGAATTGTGTTAAAAGCTAGAACAAGCTGACACACAGTATAAACAGATGTCATATGACAGTGTGCAATAATTCCCACACACTCATGTGACAAACCACCAACTATTTTGGTGATTTTGCCGAAACTGGATCATATTTTACGGAGAAAAGTTTCCTGACTGCTGCCAACTGTAGCTGCCGTTAGCTAAATGTTAGCTGGGCTGTGAGCTCAGAGCACCGGGGGAGTGTTAGTGTTTATTCCACAGGCGTTTTGGGCCACCGGGAGGAAGAAGGAGAAGAAGAAGAAGAGGAGGAGGAGGTCAGAACAGAAGCTGAGCAAGCAGGCAATGAAACCGGGCTCAGCAGCCTCTGCGGACATAATGGCAGAGGAGAAGAGGTAGAAGCAGACGTTGATGGAGAAATCAGAGCTGGGCTTCTTGCTGGCTGTTATCAACTTGCTAATTGTTGATCTGAGCAATATAATTACTACAAGACAGGTATAACTGTGCTGTTGTGGAATTTTCTATCCTTAGGTTACACGAGGTCACGTGTGGGCCTTGAGGTCCTCAGCAGTATTAGTTGTTTGTCTTTGGTTGGGAACAGTAGGTGCCAGTCTATCTCAACACTGTGGTGGCCAGGGTCAAAGAGACCTGTTGCTGCCTTCATAGACATGTTGACGGTCCAATCTGCGTAAACAGACATCTGTGTCTCCAGACTAGAATATGCTGACAATAACACCTCCGTGGGTAAAGACATTCTCTGTGACTAATTCTGGGCGTGTAGTATTTGTGGTGTTATCTTGGGGTTCAAAGTCGATCCACCAGGATGAGTTGGACAGAATGTGAGACCGACTCAGGCACTTCTGATGAACTTTGAGAGTGTCTCTAATTCTCCTTGGCCAAGCGTCAATAAATAATACAGCATAAGACATCGAGGCTCCTGAACACTTTCTTCCTTCCTGACCTCACCACTGACCTTTGACTTCAGCGACTTCTCCACAACATGTGCATATTTACGACAGTAGTATTGCACTGTGAAACTGGGGGTGCTAAACTGCAAAGATATCAATTTCAAGGCAGTGTTTCTGAAAACAGGGAAATGAAAAACAGCTGACTGTTAAGGTCTATCAAAACATATGTACTAACAACCGTAGAGATCTCTGCTTGTTTCGTTAGCGCTGCCTGTATGCCACATAAAAATAATAACCACTTCCCATTTTTCACCTGTCAGAAAGTGCAAGAAATGTCTGTGACGAAAAGCTGAGTTCAGGTTTCACTCGACTCTGTCTCTAATGTTTTGATCGAGCCGTTGCAGGTTCTTTGGAGTACACACTGACACAGAGTTACAAGCACGGTACACACATCCCTATTCAGCTTCTAACACCTATCACCATGGAGAATAACTTTCACTAAGACTTTCACTGCCACCGAGAGCTGACATTTACCTTACATAGCAACAGCTCATACTGCCTCCTTTATTTAATTACCCACTGTACAGGCAGTTTGTGTCTATGTGTAGATGCATGTAGGTGACTGAGTGACCTGTTGCACCTCTGAAGTAAACAGCACCCTCCTCTGGCAGTTGCTCTAATAGACCTCATTACCTCACAGAGTCCATCTTCTCCCGTCTGTCTCGTCCTTCCTTCGACCTCTTTTCAAGCAAAGTGAGTAATAACAAGCATCTGTACGGTTTGTGCTGAGTCATTAAACTGTGTGTGTGTGTGTGTGTGTGTGTGTGTGTAATGCACGCTGTTGCTATGTCGACTGAAAGGTTGTCTCAAACAGCTCCCTTTATCAGACACACTACTGCAAATATTTCTCATGTGGACGATTCGATGTTATGAAATTGCAAATTAAAGTTAATAAATTAAATCTATTTGTCCAAATTAATGTAAATTCATTTTTTGTTTTGTGTATTGTAAAAAAAACTTCAAATGTGTCAAGCAGACTTGAAAAATTATATTTAAAAATCTTTCAACGCCCTCAGTTGATCAGCTCAGAGGTTCATGATGATATAACAGTCTTTGTTGCTTCGTCCATTTATGATAATGAAGAATCGGTTCCAGACGGAGACAAGGGACTCGCGGCGCGTCTCGGCAGGGCGATGAAAGGCCTCCGTGTTGTACGTCACCTCCTCCACCAGGCAGTGAAGGTGAGAATGTAACACATCTGAGTATGGGGCACTAATGAGATCCAAAGGCTCTGTGGCAGAAAAAAGGGTCTGCAAGATGAAGAGGTGGGAGGGTGTGCAAGGTGTGATGGGAAAGAGAATATTAGGTGAGAGAGCGAGGGACGAAGATGAGAAGGAAGGAAGAGGAAATGAAAGAACGACGGCACGAGGTGAAGATGAGGAGAGAAATGTGTCTGTGTGATTAATACGTAGATAGTTAATCAGTGAAAGGTAATCGAGCTCGGCTCTAACCCTGAAATTCCACCCTGTGCAGGTCTGTGATGCCACAATGCTTCTTGGTCCATTACCCACATGGTTTCAAACACCACCAGGAGCAGGTTTTGCTCTCCAGACTTTATTAACGTGCCCAAATTTGGTGTTTTTCCTTGGCTTTTGAGCTTTAACCATGGGTTTCTGGATTCTGTCTGACTCTGTCTCTATTTGTTTTGCACATATGCCAAAAATATGTCAAGCGAGTTGCTGCCTCAAGTGAAGGAGTTCAAGTATCTCGGGGTCTTGTTCATGAGTGATGGGAAAATGGAGCGTGAGATGGACCGATGGGTTGGTGTGGACGTTGTACTGGACCGCCGTGGGGAAGAGGGAGCCCAGACGGGAGGCGAAGCTCTTGATTTTCCAGTCTGTCTACATTCCAACACTCACCTATGGTCATGAGCTTTGGGTAGTGATCAAACGAAAGAGATACGAGCAGCCGAAATGAGCTTCCTCCACCGGGTGGCTAGAGATATGAGCTCGAAGTAGACCTGCTGCTTCTTCACATCTTCACCCCTCCTTAGCGCTTTTCTTTAGAGATGTTCCAGGCACGTCTAACTGGGTGGAGACCCAGAATTTACTGGAGGGACTATATAGTCCATCTAGCCTGGGAACACCTCGGGAGGTCCAGTAGGAGCTGGAATGTGTTGCTAGAGAGAAGAAGGTCTGGGGGGGCCCCGCTAAACCTGCTGCCACCACGACCCAACCCTGAATAAGCGGAAATGAATGGATGGATGTACGGATGGACGGATGGATGGATGGATGGATGGATGGATGGATGGATGGATGGATGGATGGACGGATGGATATGTCAATATAGTCTTCTGGTGGAATTATAATTGATGTCAGACTTTAAAAGAGTATAATGGATTTCAGCTTTAAGGTGCATTGGCTTTAACATTCAGCCATGGCAGTTGCTGCCTGGCGTCCATGCTTCGTGCTGGCCTGAGTATCCTGCAGGCAATCAGAGCTTGGCAGTGGGTGTACAAATATGACATCAACCTGTTGTAATCATGTGTTTTTCTCCTCTGAATCACATCGACATACTGCAGCTGACCACGTCTGAGATTCAACAAGATTTCTTTGATTAGTAGTTTATCAAATATGACTAATCTGCCGAATCAGACTCAAGTCACAACCCCACGCACATGTTGCCACCTCCCACCAGAACCGGTCTGGCCCCGGTGCCTTGTTCCCTTTCTGTTGCACACCCACGGTCCGTATGCTGGCATAAATGTTACTAAGCGTCTCCACATGCTACCAACACACTCTCCTGCTCTGACACACACACACTAACATGAGTGAAAGTTTATAAAAATGGTAATAATAATGTTCCACATAAAAATTCACATACACGGATAAATGTGAAAGCATCAAGGATGGTGGGTTGGCGCTCTCACAGTACTGGTGTCCAAGCAACCAGAGATAGCAGAAAAGAGTGCACTCTGTCACACAGATGGAAACGCATGCACACAAAACAGAAAGGATAGATATACGCACTTGACACAGTGCAATTTTATATTATTAGCAGTTAAGGTCTTGACATTTCCAGAAGAATTAAGGAAAGGGCATGTGCAGCGGCTGTGAGCGAGCTCAATTCTTTACACTTCAGAAATCCCGAACTTTCAGGTGAGACGCTTTGAGCGGCTGTCAGTTCAGCTGTCTCTCAGGATAGCACTCAGCTGTGAATAAACAGTTTGACTTTATGAAAGATACAATACCCGAGCGTCCTTTTGAATAAGACTCGAGGCTTGAATTTGACTCGGTGCAGGAGATGCAAAGAAAGCGTGCTGCAGGGTAAGAAGTGACTTCACGAATGAATCTAAGCTTTATTGCAAGTTTGTTTTGCTCTCACAGTTAGTTAGTTGGTGAACATAGTGGAGCATTGAGCAGCTACAGAGCCAGATATGTCCCTAGTAGAGGCCAAAAATAGAGGTAAAGTAACTAGAAGACTAGAGAGGCGCTATATAAGTACAGTCCATTTGACAATGAAGATAATTTTGATCTACTTATGAAAGACCTAATATGTCAGGATAGGTTTTCTGAAATTGTTGATTTGGTATAAAAAGGATCCATTAAAGCCAAGAGGGGTATTGTTGGAAAATTCTATTCAGGAGTCCAAGATGTCTCATGCTGAAAGGTTTATTGAAGCTCGGCCAAGGAGAATGGAGGATTTATCAGTACGCTTGTCACGACACGATGACGCCTCAACTCTGGCTCCTCTATGTGCCCTCAAGACAATAACACAACTACTCTATGTTTCTAAATGTCCATTAATCCGCAGAAAAAGAAACATGTTTACCTTTAGTGGTCCAACATTGTTATCTGACTCTATAGAGGCTTTTACGTTATGTACCTATCCGTTGTGTCGAGGGAGTGACCCAGCTCTATCCTCTGACTTCAGTTACCAAACAAACTTGACTTCATTGCTGAGTTATGGAACAGCATGACATTGTGTTGCCTTGTATTTTTTATTTTTTATTTTTTGTTGACGCTGTGGTTTTAGCACAGTACTGTGCTGCCAACATTTCCAACTGCTTCAGGCTGTGCACTTGGTTTTCTACCACATTATTTCTCTCACACAGAATACACTGGAGAGAATCCCCTCAGTCACACATCACCCACACTGGCCCACAGGGGACGGCATTTGCATCCACCGTGAATATTTCGTAAGTCAGTGGATAAAATGTGAAATGCAGAGACAGCTTACACCTAAAGCAGGGACACTTTGAGGCTGTTACTGCTTATTTTTCTGAACATCTGTGGAGTGCAGCAGAAGTTCATTTCTGTCTCTGCAGTCCAAGGCTAATGCCAGTGCTGTGAGACCATTTAGGCTCTGTCGAGAGATGTCAATATGAGGAGCCTCTTTGACAGTTGGCTGATGACTGGAGGATGAGATGTTGCTTAGTAACTGAAAACCTGACAGACTGACTGATCAAGCTTCAGACTGAACAGTTGGCTTGTGTTGGATGAGTATATGTGCTGTAGTAAGTCTGCATGTGTGTGTGACTGTGTGAGCTCTGTAAATCCATGAAAGAGACAGTGAGGGAAAATGTAAAAGATTGAAGCAGCATCATCCAACCGTGGTTTAACCTGTTTACAATCAAGAGACTGAAGAAGATAGTCTTTTAATTGATGAGTTGTCTAAAGAGACTTGAGAGCTTTGCAGAATCATCCAATATCAACATTGTGTCTGGTCCGTAAGTTGGACTTTCAGATCTGGAAACCCTAAATCGTGACCTGAAGCAGCATGAACCAACACAACCCATTGCTTCTTTAAAAAAATAGGATGATTTCTACCTAAACAAACACACCAATTAGTGACCAGTTAAAGCTGTTTCCACCAGATTATACCCGTTGCATGCTGGGATGAGTTCCAGCCTGAGGAAGAGCACCAAGCTGTTGCAACAGAGAAGCTGATAGTCCAACAAGTCCTCCCAATAAAACGTCATTGTTCCTTGTTGGAAAAAGTGTTTATGATGTGACAAGGCTCGGGTTAAGGTTTGGCCAGGTTCAGGGAAACACTGTGGGTTATTACAAGCACTTTGCTTATGGTGGTTATGGGGCCTTCATCATCTTGGTTACAGTAATAAGTACGGCTAAGGTTCAGGAATGAGCATGGTCATACAGAAGAAACGTTTTGCTGAGCCGTCCATTCACCCAACCAACCCCCTCTATACTACTTTGTTTCTTTATAATAACATCACCTGCCTTTTGCTGCCTGCCAGCTCAAATAAGCCACCATTCTGTAGCCAGCCTCAAGTGGCCATTGGAGGAACTGCAGTTTTTGGCATTGACACATTGGCTTCATTTCATTTTTGCTTGCTCTAAGTCATGATTCCCATCTTTGTTTATGAACATAATGCCATTTTGGGGTGATGCTGTCTTTCTTCTTTGGATCACAGCCTTGTTTTAAGCATTTTTGTGCCAATTAATTAATTCAATTCAATTTTACTTGACCTCTTTCTTCTGTGTTTGTGCTTCACCATCCTCAAGTCCCAGACCTGGGTTCAGGAAATGGGCATGTTTGAGAAAGAACATTTTTTAACACACTTTCCAACTTGTTTTGAATTTCACTCCTGCATCATTCTGTGATTGTTTGTTCTCTAGCGAAGCCCGCCTTTGCTTAGTGTTCTGGATTTACAATAATCTTTCTCATTATCTCTGAAATTAACACTGAGATTCTTCTTCCTCCATAAATCCCCTCCAACCATGCACAGCCTGCTGAGCCAACCCGCACTGAAACAGTCATGTGCTTCATGTTGGAAAAAAAAAAAAAAAATACACCCACTTCGATCAAGCCTTTCAGAACTCAGTTCATTAAATGCATCATTTTTTCCAACTGCAACCCTTTTTCCACCCACAACTGCACAATGCAGCAGCCATTTTGTGTTGTGATTAATGAGCTGTAATCAATAATCTCTGTAGGTTTCTGAGCAACACCTAATGTGACAACCCTTTTAGGCCATAATAGCAAACTGTAATTGTGCCCTGGCTAACAGGCCTTGTGGGGATGGTATAATTAAGAAACTGCTGGTAATGGAGAGCAGTTATCATTGTATGGAGGTCGAACCCTGACCTGGCCTGATGCAGCTGGAAAGTCATCAAAAGGAAAATGACATGGAAAAAGTAAAAGTGTTGGAACAAGTGATTTGATTAAATCTGTCTGTCTTTGTAGTGTCTTTGGTTCTTTATGACGTTTCTGACATATCTAACAGCTGGAGTGCAAACACAAAGACGAAATGATTGGACAACGAAAGAGTAACCCTATTTTCATGCTAGCAAAATGCGTCATATTGATGTCATGTGTGATGAGCCCATTCAACATGTACAAGATACAAAAAAAAAACCTTTTCTTTAATCAGTCATTACTCATCACAGCACCATACAACGTCACGGGGATGCAATTAACAAACCACGCTGAGGAGTCACGACCGTCTGACACATTTAGACGAGTATTTCAGGAGAGGGGGCTGAAAACAAAGCCCTGAATGACTCAAGTCACCCTGAGATTTGGATCTTGACTGAAAACTCATCATCTTATCAGGTTCAGTCAGAAAGCGGGGCTGCAGATGTCTGTGTTGAAGGCATACGTTAGAGATATTTTTAAATTATGGTACCAGAGAGCGACAAGTTATACTTAAGATCTAGTTTTGGTATCAGTCCTGCATTAAAACTGCATTAATTATTTCTGTCTTCTTTTTTTGGCCACTTGAGGGCAGCACTAAAAACGCCACTGACATATTATCACCCTTTAAAGATAATATGGCAAACTAGTTAGAAAACAAGACATTCATCGGATGTAGAGCACTGATTTGGAGTCATGCTTTTGGCCACCTGATGAATGCAAGTCTCTTTTTTTAGCCTTGGTCTGGTTGGCAACATTTACAGAGAGAAATCTCTGGCTCATAAGCTGTTCAACAGTTTCTCCTTCACGTTGGGGAACAGAGGGTGAGGCAACAAGGTTGCAATCCCCAAATACACCTAAATACTAGATCTAAATTGTCTCAATAGACCTGTTGGAATGCAATTTAAAATATAAATCCAATCTATTAATACTGACTATCGTTTCCAATGATAATGATGATGTCTTTCCCACCAAATGTCTTGCTAAAATCCAGGAACGAGGCCACATCGCTACAGTTTGACACCAAGAAGAATGACAGCCTCAGCTGTTGCAACAAATGCCCCAAAAATCTGTTTACGTGACAACGTCCTCTAGTGGCCTTAGTAATAGTTACGGGAACAATGGAGAAAATAACAAAGTCTGCAAAATGGGGGAAGTCAACAAACACAGATCAACGCTTGTTCCAATTTTTACACCATCAAGAATCACATATTTAGTACAAGACATTCATAACCTACATGAACAATGACTGCAAACTTTTAGAAAACTACGCAAAGAACCGGAATGAACACAAAATCCTTTAAAAACTCATTTTGCATGAAAAAACCCTGAGGACAAAGAGTTCACACCTGTTGACTGGCACACAGTACTCGCAACAGTTTCAATCACTATCATTTTTGTGTTGGTCGTAGCAGTAATAGTGGTGCTTTTAGTTGTGATAATTAATCGCAGCAGCGAGCACGACAGAAAGCATTAAACGGTGTCATGGTTTAACAAGGGAGGGCAGGGTTGTCTCTCTGTTATCAACCGGCTGCTGTCTGTGGTTTGTCATTACCGCTCTGAGCTGACTGTCTCTGTGTTTATAATGGGCTCTGATGCCGGGAGCTGCTGGCCTGCACTTAGTGCTGTCGGTGATTAGAGCTTGGCCTTTAATTTCTGCTGCAGAGTCAGTGTCATCGTGTTGAAGGGTGAGGACAGTATAGAGAGGAGGGTGGTGCTGGTGCTGGTGGTGGTGGGGGTAACAGGAAAGATGCCAAACCAAAAATGAGATGAAAATACGTGTGAGCACCTTCCAAGTTTGAGTGTGCAAAGTGGAAAAATCTCCATAAAGAGGATTAAAAAAAGAACAGATAGGCAGTGAGTGATGACTGCAGGCGGGAGAGATGGCAGAATGATGAACGGCAAAAGACACCTGCTGGAAGAGCAAGACGAAGCGAAGCGAGGGAAATATGAAGCTCACGGTGTCGCATGTTTTAACCCATTAACAACACAGCGTCTTTAATTCACATCACTGTTGTACATCTTCTTAACCTTTCTACCGTACAATAACAGCTTTATTTATTATCATTTTGTTGGGTGAATGGTTGTTTTTGCACTGTGCAACTTTGGACACTTTACGGCACGACCAACTATTTCACAGATTTTGGTGAGACTGGATCATATTTGAGTTTTCTCAACTCTCTGTGATTTACAGAGTTTCCTGATGGACAGTGAAGTAAATGCATGGATAGGCACAGGAGGTGATGGAGGACATCGCCGGGGTCATGCTTGAGCAAGAAATGTAAGACAGCCAGCAGCTTCAATGTACAGAGCTGATGGCAGAAGCGAAGAGGCCTAAGAGGACAACAGAGGAAGAAGAGAAAGGTGAATGTGGGACTGACTTTTAGTGGTTGGTGAGAGCTTGGTGAAATGAAAGGCTGAAAGACAGACGCCGGGCCGGGCCGGGCTTCTTGCTTGTAATATCAGCCGGCGATTGCTTGATGTTTGGCTATTAGCAAAGTTGTCGACCCGCTATAGGTTTTCATCATAAATAATGTAATCACAACAAATACGCTTGTACAACTGTCTATATTTACAACAGCGGTATTGCACTTACTGAAACTGGGGATGCCAAATTGCAAAACAATACCAAATCTTACATATTGTTGCTTTGAAGGGGGAGTGTACGAAGCCTGGACAGAGTGAGATAATCTGTCTCAGGGGATGTCACTTCGTCGGTTGGGGCTAAAAGTTTATGTAAGACTGTGGGCAGAGTTAAAAATATTTCCACACCTCATCTGAGGTTACATAATCTCAAACTAGCACATAAACCACGACGATGTAATGCTTTGAAAACTCTTTCTTCACGTCACATGACATTTGTTTGTAATATTTCATCGTATGTGGAGTTCATAAGCAAGAACTATTGTTGTGAAGTTAGTTTTGTACAAATGTCGATGCTAAATGCACGTCATGCATGAAAGCCAATCAGACGATCGTGTGGTGAAATATATGACAAATGTTTGGGACGTGGACAGTACGACCCTGCTTTGCATCATCACTGACTGCCTGCAGTAGCTCACAAGTCTCCACTGTCCGACTGAGCCACATCAGGAATAGGAAAATATGACTTAGTGCATCTTTCCACACTGACTAATGAACACGGGATGCAAACAGAGGAAGAGAAAGTAAGAGCAGCAGAATAAGAGATGTGAATGAAAGGGGCGCAGTGACTCTGCATTTTCATTGTTTCTCTTTCCACTGACTCATCCCTTTCAATAAGCACATTCACACACAGTCACACAACAGTCCCTGTCTCTCTCTCTCTCTCTCTCTGTTTATCTTCTTTCTGACGTTCCTCCATCCTTCCACTTTTCTCTCTCCATCCCTTTGTCTTTGCTTCTTCCTTTCCACCTTCCTGTCCTGTCTTTCCTTCCCTCCCTTCCTCCCTCCTTTCTCTGCAGCTGAATCCTCGGAGTTGTTTTGTTTTTGGCAGAACTTCCTCTCTGTGGCTCTTTCTTCTTCTTCTTCTGTCCTGCCTTCAATGAACGAGCCGGTCTTGTGACGGGAAACAAGAACTTCACTATTTCAGTCTGCTCCGGGGAAAAAACACACAGATACACAAGCAGCATTAACATGCACACACACACACACACACACACACTCTCTACATAAACACACAGATTCAAACAACATGTTTCGTACGTGCTGCATTAAAATGTGGTATGAGCCAAGCTGGGTGAGAGCGAGTGAGCGAGCTTGTCTTTGTATTTAATCTGGATCCTGTTTGTCAGTCAGGGAGGCCACTTCCACATCCCCAGGATGCAAACACACACACACACACACACACACACACACATGTTCTCCACACATTTTATGTGCGAGAACACATCCATGTAACTGGTCCAACATCCAAGTAAATATCGCATATTGCCTGAGATTTTAATTACACATAAGTCAGAGCGAAAACCCACGACGAAGAGTTATCATTGCCCACATCTGTGGAACAGCAGCAGAAAATGTTTTTAAATATGTTTTTCATCTGGCTTTTACTTGAACTATATTTATTTATTTGACTATTTATACATATATGGATAAATAGTAGCAATAATGTAACAGATTATATATATTATATGTTTATCTACTTTTATTTTGTTTATATATATAATCATTTTTTGTCATTTTATTTGTTTAATTTTTTTATTTTGTTACTATAGACCATGTAACCATATTGTATGTAGTTGCTATGCAATCAACAAGTGTTATACAAATACAGTCTGATTGATTGATTGATTGATTGATTGGGTGGTTGGTTTGTTGGTTGGTTGGTTTATTGGTTGGTTGGTTGGTTGGTTGGTTGGTTGGTTGGTTTTATTGGTTGGTTGGTTGGTTGGTTGGTTGGTTGGTTGGTTGGTTGGTTGATCGACTGACTGACTTGTTAGTTGGTGTCAGATTATTGTTGGGGGTCTTTTCATGAGATTTGTTGATAAAAATCAAAATATCCTTTAATTCCTTTAATTTGTCAGATAATATCATCGTACCAACAACATAAAATATGTTTGATATCTCCGGAAACTTTTGGGATCTTTAAAAAACATTCTTTGAACTGTACAAAAAGAGGTTCGTACTGAGTAGTCCACCATCACTGAGAGAGCAGCGAGACGTTTTTATTCGGCCCTTTGTAAACCGAGCACGTTGTGAAATTCTCATAGAGCCGTTAATGGATTAGTGCTCCATACTGTGGCACTGTTTTCTTCAATGCTCTGGCACTGTCAGGTGTCGTTTCTCCACTTCACTTCTTCTCTATAGTTCAAAGTCAACGTGAAAGCAACTCTCCAGCCGACTGTTGCAAAGCCCAAAGAAAATATCACACAGAAAATATTTTATATTCAAAACTGAGAATAGACCGAAGAGATACTTTATCGATCCCTCGGTTGGGAAATTCTGTTAGCTGTGTTTGTTCCTTTTCCTCAGTGACAAGACAAAGTCGGTGAGCTCTTGTCTCTCTGTAATGTTGAGAGCATTTCCATAAACCCCAGCATGCTAATCAACATATGGCCCCCAGGCAACCAAAGATCATCAACTGACTCATACATCACCCACTGAGAGCTATTTGAATATCTGACATGTGAAGTATGAGTTAGAAAAATAGCTTGTTGTTTTCCACTTCATTTTCCGTTTGGTAGACGCTGAAACACTCTTGTTCCTGCCAAATGTTGTTGTGTGTGCATTTCTTTGTATTAACTATAAAAGGGAAGTTAATCGAAAACACTCTCAGGTGAGAAATGTATATCAGAGAAATCATAGTTCAGATTGTTACACACAGGTAAGTATTGTGACGCTCGTGCATCTGTGTCACTGTGACTCCAAAGAACATTTTCTGTTGCTCCGATGCTAATGACTGTGCTTATTTGCATACATTAACAACAATATGCCTATTGTTTCAGTGAAACCAGCCGGTGAGAGGACTCCATTTCATTTAGCTGGTCACAGGTGGAGGACTGTGTGAAGACCTTGTTTCAACAGCTGCAGTGATGATGAATGATGATTGTATTCATTATGTTCAGCAACATGCATTCATTTTAATTGGATACCTTTGCTAAATGTATCTTTTTTCAGTGCCCACACAGACGTGATGTTTTCCATCAACTTGTTCACCCTCAGCCAACATAAGATTTTAGTGACTTTCTTTTAATGCAACTGTTCAATTTTCTGTTTCAGACAGGTAGATCTTAATAGAACAAACATTAACCAGGTCACCAACAGCAGCTAATATCACTGACTAGTCCAGCAGCAGTCAGCCCAGCTCGGCGTCTGTCTTTCAGCCTTTTATTTCACCAAGCTCTCACCAACCACTAAAAGTCAGTCCCACATTTACTCTTGTCCGGCGGCTTCTTGCTCGCTCACTCTCTCTTTTCTCTTCCTATATCTTCAATAATCTGTCATTATGTCCACAGAGGCTGCTGAGCCTCTTGCCCGGCTCCTGTTCTAGCACGACAGTGAACTAGTTTGCTGCTGTTTGCCGTTTGAATTCAGGCAAATTTGTGAATAAAATCAAGTGTAGTTATTAATCAAAGAGTTGGATACTTTCTAAAGAGTGCATTTATGGACTTCATCTTTGCCTCTGGGTCACAGACCTTACAACAAAAGTTTAATTCATGTTCAAAGTTTTGGCCTCATCATGAGTTTTAGTGCAACTACAAAGTCAGAAGTCTTTTTGGTGAAAAGACACACGGTCATGAGACCGACAACACATTTTAGGAAGTTTCCAGAACCACGAAATAGTTTTGACTCATTTCGAAACTATGACTTTAACTGAGTCATTCTGTACTTTTAAAATAATAATATATATTCAGTACTGTCTAACCTTACTGACAATTTATACAATCTACTTACAAACCGAGGGAAAAGAACCACATTCACACACATCTGTGGCATGTGAAACCATTAAAGGTCATTAGCCCCCTATAGCTACAAGCAGGATAATTTCTTTCAATGGCTTCATGTGTGGTCGTGGGCCACTTTGGTTCCCAACACCTGCGAACCTACAAGGCTTAAGTTTACAAGAGCCAACATAAGAGTATTTTCGCAGATGAAATCATAAGAAGTCGGCCTGTCAAGGACAATTCTGTACTTCAAAATCAAGCAATCAAGAAGCCATGGGACGAAATCTCATGAAATTGGGTCATTTTGTCTTTCTGGGCGTCTTGGACACCAAAAAACTGTAAAAGTTCAAAGCTGTACAGGTGCAATCCTCAACTTTATTCCGGAGTATAGAAAGTACAGCAGAAACCAACTTCAAGTTAAGTGTTTGTGTCCAAATAAATTGGTTACGGACCAATCAGTGTCCTATGACCAACCACTATGGCATGAGTTACGGGTGTGGTTCGTGTGATGACATGTGCGAGACGTGACAAACGATGGTGGCCACTAAAGAGGTTAGCAGAGATGCTGCTAGCGTCAGAACTGAGGCTGTTTCTTGGGTCTGTAACCGAAATGTTTTTGCTCTTCTCCTGACCAGCTTGGGCAAGAGTTTGACTACATTATCCATTGCCATGACAGATGGTGACAGAAAGATGGTTCCATCCAATCACCGGGCTTGTATTTTTGGAAAGTGTTTTCCAAAAAGTTTCCAAGGACGAATTCCAAGATAGTTCTATGTGACAAACGGGTTCGTTTTCTACTGTACCTCTTAGAAATCTGAGAGCTGATGGATGTTTTAACTTCGACAACACCCAGCAGTTCAGCTCCTGTTGGCTCACTGTCACTTTTAAAAGAATAGAGTTGGGTTGGGAGGGTGGAGGTGGTGGTGGTGTTTTGGATCGTGTTGTGATGGAGAGAAAGAAACAGGAGGAGGGATTTGCTGACCGGATAGCATGGTGACATCAGCTTTGAAAAATGTGTGTGTGTGTGTGTGTCTGAGTGTGTGTCAGTGTCTGAGAAAAAAGTGGAATCAGAAGGGTGGAGGACGGAAAGAGCTCTCACTCTGTCGCTTTTCCTGAAAACCAAATATCAGGCAAGGTGTGCAGGGAGCAAGAAAAAAATCTGCTCTTTTGTCGTTACCTTGGATAAAATGTTTTGTGTGTTTTGCATGTTTACCACGTTTTGTTCGACACGTGCATTTTAGTGACACATGGGTTGGAAACCTGTACAAGCTGCACATGCATGCCGGTACACCCTTAGCCCTGAGTATCCAGATGTAAAGCTGATCAAAGAGATGCACTGTTGGCTGCAAGAATACTTCTTTGCATGACTCACTGACTCGCATTTGCTGACCATAAACTTGTCTGCTTCCTTTTTGTTTCCCTTTTTTTGGCAATTTCAGCACCGGATAGGACTCATACTTTAAACTATGATTAATTTACAGCAAGACCAGCTCTACTGCATTGTGCACTGCAGTCTGAAGCAGTGGTTGCACAGCAGTTTTATACTTTATACTAATTCTCAGCAGGTTTTAAGTTCTGTCAAACTATCATTATTTGCAAACGCAAATTGTTTAATGCTGATAAAAAGTTGATGAGTAAAGTTTGGTTGGTGGTGAAACAGCTCCAGAAAACAAATAAACCAAAAAAAACTACAAAAGGTGCAGTGTGTATTATTTAGTGGCATCTAGTGGTGAAGTTGCAGATTGCACCCAACTGAATACTGCTCGCCTCACCCTCCCTTTTTCAACAGTGGCTGTCGAAAAAGATCAGATCTGGAGTGAATGTTTGGTTTGTCCATTCTGGGCTACTATAGAAACATTCTGAGGTAATAAAAACATAATGATGTTTATGTACAGGTTCATCAGCGGCCTCGTGTTTCAGCTGTTTAGGGCAGCCATGTGCACATTGATTGTACATTTATAGCACAAGATGTAGAATTTAAATGCTTCGGTTTAAACTGTCAAGACCTGTCGAGATTAACAACAATGCAAAATACCCATAGATACTACTTTATATATATATATTGGTTTTCATCTGAAGACAGTGGTTTTGAGATTTCTGTTATGCTTCAATGTTCAATCGCTGCCTTAAAAACATGAGTGACCTTAACTTCAAGTTTTGTTTCAACACATAAAGTTGTTTAACAAATGATCATTTGTTTTGTTTAAACTTGATTATCTGAGTTTAAACAACTAATTATATTATATTATCTATCAGGAACACTCTCCTGTCAAAGACACATATAAATCCATATACAAATTATATTCATACTAATTACCTTTTAAAGTGTCAGCTTGTGTTTTTTAAGGCGGCAGTTGAAGTTTCAAACGTGTAATCTCATCTCAACTAATAATGGCAGCAGTTTTCCTAAAGAATTCTCCTTTGAATAAAGTTTGGCAGATGACTGAAAAAAAATTAAACAGTATATTAAACAAAATATTGTATATATGTGTGTGTGTGTATATATATACATTACACATTACACATAAATAAATAAACTGACATATATATAAATGGAGAAAATCACTTCAACTCTTATTATAATTATAAATTCACTCTTATACTTCATTTATTTTGTTTTATTGTATTTTTTTTCTATTTCTAGTATATCTTACTTATTATTGATTTATTTTATTTATGATTCTTATCTACCTTGTATCTTATTTTTTCTTACATTTTCATTTACCTATTAGTTCATTCATGGGTTTTATTGGCTTTAATTTCTTATCATATTGGTAGAGAGTGACGTGTTATTTCTCAATAGACGATCTGTGGACGAATCAGACAACGTGCTTAACCGTGACCGGGAGAGAGAGAGAGAGAGAGAGAGAGAGAGAGAGAGAGAGAGAGGGAAAAGAGAGAAGAGAGAGAGAGAGAGAGAGGAGAGAGAGACAGAGAAGAGAGAGAAGAGATAGAGAGAGGTGAGAGCTATAGAGAGCGATGCAAGCGAGATCAGCGCGCTAGCATAATCGGATCTATGCTATCTGTACATTCGTGTCCACTTCTCCGCCGCCCTCGCCGTGTGACCGATCCCCACACCGAGCGACACGCACAGAATCGTGATCACGACACCATCCTCACACCGTGCACGCCACCTCTGCCTTTGACTGCATCCATCATCCTGGCCCACGCCTCTTCCCCCCTCCTCCCCTCCCCCCTCAGTCCACCAGTGAACCGCAAAAGTTAACCCAACCTGAGCCGATCCGACCGACTAGTGACTTTTTTAAAAATATTATTATTATTATCTTTCTTTCTTCCTGCAGCACCTCTGTCCTACATTTAAAAACAAAACCCCAGAGCTGCTCCAGAGACACCCAGAGGAGATTATCTATCCCGCAGACTCCCGCAGACTCCCGCATCTCTCCCCCTGTCTGTAGCTGACTCATTTCTCTCTGCTGCTCTCGGGGTGAGTACATCTGTGTGAGCTGTGTCATGCCTTCAGACACGGGCTGCCTCCTTCATTTCCTCATAGCAGTAGAGTTACATGGTGATGTGTGTGTGTGCGCTTCACAGGCCTGCCTGGAAAATCTGCTTTACTGCCATGAAAATGGGGTCAGGCGCACAAAGGTGGAATGTTCATGGGTTCACATAGGCTGTAAAAGCAGATGATCATTGAGGACAGTGGACATCTGGGACACGTCCTGTTTAGAAATCAAGAGTTTGGCCAAACAAAAAATGCAACTTCGTGTCTGTAAAGTGAGAACGTGCGTGAACTTCGGTGAACCTAAAGTTGGTGGTTTTCCCATTCCCAAGAGTACGTTCAACACACCATTGATTAAACTAATTGGATTGGATGTAGTGTTGCTGTTAGGTATCCAGTGTCCTTTTCATTAAAGTCATAATATTCTATTCTATTGGAAGAGTTGATTAATTAATCCAACGTTTGGGTTCAGTGGGTTCATTTCTGTTTTTGTGCCCATCGCTGCAGAGCATCAGAGGATCTTCTGCCTGTAAAGCTTTCGATAATAAACCACCGGCGACCACCTGTGATCATCCCTCTGTGTGTGTGTGTGTGTGTGTGTGTGTGTGTGTGTGTGTGTGTGTGTGTGTGAGCGGATGGGGAAAGGGTGGGTCTTTTATGAATGGATGTGTCTGGCCTGCCAACACTGTGTGTATGTGAGCGAGGGGGGAGAGGTGGGGGTGACTAGTACTCCTCTCCCTCCCCGAGACCTCGTTTAATATCTCCGCGTTGTCCGGTTTTAATAACCTGACAGTGTCACTGAAGTATTCCTGTTGATCTTTAAAGCCTGCGGTGTTTCTTTCTTTGCTTGGACTCCGTGTAGAGTTTCTTAAAGGCGAGACAAGAAGGAAGACTAAAACATAAATGATAGCCTCTTCTGTAAAGTTAATTCATAGCTTTTTCTTGCCTAAAATAAGTGTAAAAGAAAACTCATATTTGGACAATAAATAGAATAGCAGCAGTAAATATAAAGCAGTGAAAGCGATTGTGATTATTTGTGCACTTTGCAATGCAAACTCATCGCAGTATTATTTTGAGAAGGGCTACGACTCAGGATTATCTTTGGTATCGATTAATCTCGTGTTTATTTTCTTGTCTGGGCTATAAAATGTCAGGAAACAGCGTAATTTTTAAAAAAAGTTTACGTCCTGAAATTGCTCGTGTGGTCCGACACAAGACAAAGAAAATCACCAAATACTTATTTTCTGTTCTTTATTTTAAGCATTTCATTTGCCAACGTGCAACGTCTTTATCATTGTCCTGCATGTACAGTACATCCATCCACGTACTGTACACAAAACCCTCAGTGTGCGACACTTGTACAGCGTGACAGCTGTCAGTCCGTTTCCTGTGAGGCTGCATTCCAGTCATATTATCCCTCCACAGTCCCGGCATTTTTTCCACAAGCTGTTAAACAATCCCAGCACTGCAGAAACAAGAAGAGAAGACTCGGCTTTATTTTATTGAAACAGTAACCGCGAGTTCCTGCAAGTGGACAGAGTAGAAACTTCTAGTTAAGTTTCACTGTAACCCGTGTATTTTATGTGTTTTGCAGGTTTGTGGGGACATTTTGACTCCCTCCGATGGTTGTCTGAAGGTTAGGACGTGGTTTTAGCGGCAAGATAAGATTTCTGTCCTGTTAAGGCAGGAGGGCTTCGTTTGTAGGTGTGATAGCCAGGGTCCTCAGAAGTGTACAAGCACAAACGTATGTGTGTGTACCTTGACTCAGCTTTTTGGGAGTCGGTCTCCTCTCCGCTCTGATACATATCGATCTGTCTTCTCGGACGGAGAGAAAGCAAAAACTGGGCAGCGCAGCAGAAATGTGCTTCCTCTCTCGGGTTCACTTCCTCTGTGTGTTTGTGTGTGTGTGTGTGTGTGTGTGTGTGTGTGTGTGTGTGTGTGTGTGTGTGTGTGTGTGTGTGTGTGTGTGTGTGTGTGTGTCGGTGGTGTCGGTTGTCCCCTCGCCGCCGCCAGGGGAATGTTTGTGGTTGACTGTTTGCAGGCGCTGAGTCAAACACGGTTTTCGGGAAGATCAGCGTTAAACTGGTGGAACGTGAAACAATCACAACAAATGAAAAACATGTTGTTGTTTGTTTGTTTGTTTGTTTGTTGGTTTGGTTTTGGGTTTTTCTTTTCCGCGTAGACTTTCACGACTCCCTCACCAGCAAGCTGCTCGTTGTCACACATTCCAGATAATGAGAATGACTTCATCACTTCACCAGAACTGTCAGAAACTATTTGTAGCTACTGTTTCCAGCATAACAACCAAAATATTAAAGGGGTATTTTAATTTTTTTAGGAAGGAAGCGCTTCACCGCAAACTGAAACCCAAAAAGAAAGTCCAGTGTTGAGCTCGGTCACTTCTGCAACCGCAGAAAAATGAGGAATGGAAACTTTGCTCAGATGGAATTGGACATCTGATTTATTTCCTCCCCCCTTGGTTTCATCTGGTATGCGCACCAGCATGCAGTGTTCTCTTGCCAAAGTAAAGATCAATCAATCAATCAATCAATCATTTTATCGTCATGTTAGACCCCAACACCAAAGCATCTGCACTGCTCGCGATGCCGGCAGACTGACATCCCTAGAGCCATGCCGCTAGCACGGCTAAAAATACATGTCATTACATACAGTTATGAAGTATCACCTACGCTTCAACTAATTAGAGCACGGGCATCCAATTCAATAATGAGTTTCTTTACTGACGAGTAGAAACTCATTCATGTGCTCCTGCTGCTCCTTGACATAAATAGTAATACCATGACTATTCACTGACCAACTTCTTTTGTGCATATTGTAATATTCCTGAGAAAAACTGGAATTTATTTACTTTAATTCAGCATCAGACTTACATTGAGGTCTGAAAATGTTAAAGTTGTTGTGTTTTTAGCAAATCAGGCCCAACCATCATGTTTTTAAAAGTGTTTTGTATAAAGAAATGCACAAAATCAAAAGTATAGAAGAGTTATTTCATTAGATTGTTTAATTCATCACTTAATTCCCCAAGGAGTGACAGGAAAGTTAACTGAAAGCTTATGTTTGTGTCTGTTTCTGGACCAAAAAGTAGACCTCGATTTTCAAATTTTGTCTCAATGTGCAATGGTGGAAAGTCTCTGAATATCATCACGCCGTGCATGCATCAGCTGTGGACGACACTGTATCAGCCTCATCTGAGAACAGTGCATGTCAACGCAGCAGCCTGGGTAATTAAAATCACATCATGTTGGAAACCAACACAACTGCGCGTGGTCTCGGATGTAGGGACTCGGATGTCACGAAAAACAACCCGTGTTTTTCAGCGGAGCAGCCTCCGCGGCCTCTCTCTCTTTGAAAGGATTGCTTCCTGCAGCGGTGGATCCGCTGACATGCCTCCCCCCGGTACGCACAGGGAGCAGATATGTCACTGTCGGACCATGCCTGCCTTTTGTTTCCCATCTGTCCACCCCCTGCCTGCGCGTTTGTTTACCTTCACCATGTGTGCGCCGGGTTCTCAGGAAGCTATGAGTTACAGAGGGTCAGTGTCATTACGGCGAGTTACATCACCGCCTGTAATCTGCGGCTGCTCGCGTACATCGTCTTCTGCTGCCGCCCCCTGCTCTCCGCGATGTTCTAGGTATCCATTTACAGATTAGCAGATGACATTTTCTGACTCAACGGGAAACAAACAGGCATATTCTAGAGCAAAGCAGCTTGAGGTAACTTCATTGTAAGGTTTCTGCGTGGACTTTGCATGATCTACCGGTACCTAACTCCTACAGTCCAAAGACATTGGTGACCCCATTGGTGCACATGTGAGCATGAATGTTTGTTTGTTTCTTGTCAGCCCTGTGATTGAACTGGCGACTTGTCCAGGGTGTACCCCACCTTTTGCCCAATGTCAGCTGGAATTGGCTCTAGCACTCTCGATCTCGATAAGTACAAGCTTGATGGATAGATGGATGACTTTGGTTTCCACTGACCTTTACTGCATTTAAAACGGGCTGCAACCTAAATTTCAATGATACGAGAGAGATGATATATTGAGCAGCCCCGTAGAGCTGAAGCTCATTTGTAGTCAGTTTTTTTTTTTTTTGCTGTGTCATTGTACACTTTGAGCCAATGAGCCTTGGCAGGTTGTAATCTTGCAAGTGCAAGTCTCAAAATGACCCAACTACAAAACTATGGAAACAGTGCAGGAGTGACTTGTTTCTGCTGAATGCTAGCAAAGTCAGCTAAATAACTTCTTGTACGAGGCGCTGGTACAACCTCTATCTGTCTAGTGTGTGATTGACTCTTCTGCTGACAGTGCTGTCAGGTGGCACACAAGACCTCCTCAGGGGTTTGGGGATATGATTACTGAACTATGACCAGGACTCACGATTTAGAAATGTGATGTTTTTTTGTGTGTGTGAATCTTGCAGGTCAAAACTTATATATATGTATTTGTCAGAAATATCACCGATAATAATATCCAAAAAAAGGTCTAGTGTTTGTCCTAAACTGGGAACTCAGAGCTGGATTGGAAAATTCAGATTCGGGTACATCCCCTAATACTCACAACTGTATATCAGGTGAAACGGCTGGAAACTTTAGCCTGATGTCTCTGTCATTGGGGGTCACAGGAAGTGATACTGCTAACAGGACAGAGTAGAACTGGGCCAAGAGTGAAACAGAGCTGAGGTTACTCCCACCCCCACGGTTTTAAAACGTCTATAACAAACAGTGTTTGTTGTGCCGTACTCTTTGGCAAACAGGAAGTTTGAAGGCCTTAAAGGGGAATGCTGGATTTACAGTTACAACACCAGTTGTACTCACAGACTATGTGAAACGTGGACGTAGTCATCGTGGGTTCACCCACAGGAGTCATTGTGACGCTCAGATTGTGGTTGGCGTCATCTTGGCGGTCCAGCCTCTGCCGACTTCCAACTAATCTAAAAATAGGCGCATACGTGGATCGTTGGTGGAGCTGAAGGAAGCCTGGTTGCTTGAACAAGCCGCCTGTAATGGCACCTTTTAACATGGGAACTTATGGAGGTTGACTTATTTTGTTGCCACCCTCAAGTGGTCGTTTGAGGAACTGCAGTTTTTGAGGCTGCAGCTCGGTTATGATCAGTTTTTATTCCCCGTTTATTCCAACTCCAACCACTAGCCAACAGGTTAACATGATAATGTTGAAGTTTACATTTATGTTACTTAGAAGAGGAAATGAGCAACTAGTCACAATGTATCCTGTTTTTAACCTGAAGGACAGATTTACCTCGATACAGTGTTTGTTTATCTGAAGCATGTGCAATGATTTATTGTAAATTCCCCAGTGCCACGAAGGTTAAGCCTTTTCTCTCTCAGGCGGCAGCCACATGGACAAATCCCTCCAGCAACTGCTTGGTTGCGTGGATGGTCGGTACAAGCGACGCCTACGCCAGCGAAAAGCTACTTTTTTTTAAATGTTTGCTTCCACTTTCGATGCTGTTTATATTGTTGTTGTAATTGCATCCATGTAGACACAACATGGTGCAGAGTTTGCAGATTTCCTCTTCTGGGTGGAGCGGCTGCACATCAGCAGGATAGCGAGGGTGCGAGGTGGTTTTTGTTGATTTTATGGATGGAGGGAGAAACGAAAGGGTGTTTCCTGTCTTAACGCAGCTGTGGAAGTGTTTCATAAACCCAATCTGTCTGACTGGCAGTGTTACAGTGGCCCGGAAGAACGGATGAGAATTATGTACACACACATGCAGTACACCTAAGCCAACACAGACGGGCACAGCGACGGTGCAGATGGGCTGAGGCGCACACGTGCACAAACACTCTGTTTTACATGCACGCACGCACACGCTTCGATCCATTCCCCTCCGTCAGGCGTGCATAATCTACTCTGCTGCTCGACTCCAAATGAAACGCCTCAGTGGGTCTGATTGGATTTGATAAGAGTTGATTCGATTGAAGCCGGGAGGGAAGGAGTGAGGGAGGTGAATACAGTTCTGCAGTGTGTGTGTGTGTTTCAGGATACAGTATTCCCTGCATCCAGCTGTTGCCTTCCAGCGTGTACACTCGTCTACATGTGTGTTTTAATCACACCAAACTTCCGTAGCGTCATCGCACTGTTTGATCAAAGTTGGGCGTCGGGTAGGAAACATCATGAGACCGAGTGTTCTGTGATCAGCTGCTCGACAAAGGCCCTCGAGTCCTTCTGATGCTTTTCACATGCTCTTCTCATCTACATGTGCACAGATCCTCGCACGCACAAACACCAGTCATGAGTACTTTAGCATGTAGGTCAGTTTCCAGACTGACTTCACTGAGCTAAGAAAATAAACCTATGTGGTGCATTCAGGTTCTTGTAGGAAAGTCCAGGTGTCTGATATTTAGTAGAAAGTTCCAAAGGAAACTTTCAAGAAGCTTTCAAACAGCCTGGTATTAAAACGTGTTCGTGTTCTTCAGTGATAACCTAAAATATGTTGTGAATATGCATTTTAAATTAGAGAATCACACGACGAGAAGATTGATACCGGTGTCATGAAACTAGACCAAAGGTTGTTGGCTTAGCTTAGCATTAAGACAGAAGGTCAGAATTCAGACGAGCCGTCACACCTGTCCAAAACGAACCGGACTATCCGAGGAAACCGACTCTGGTCTCCGCTTTAAGACCTGCTGTTTCTAATTGTTTCCAATGGTTGTGTAAGCTAAGCCTACCTATCAGAAATACCTCCAAGACATCTTTAACTCCAATGGAAAAACAAAAACTCTTGAACTACAATAACCCTGGTTTGTGTTGGTGTGTGTGTGTGTGACATAACTTTATGGCCAGTTTTTGTTTTTGTCATCCGACAGACGAGCTGGCCGTGCCCGTCAGGGGGTCTGGTGTGTTTGCGCTTCGTCTTCATCTGCTCTTTGGAAGATGAAGGATATTTGTGTGTGTGTGTGTGTGTGTGTGTGTGTGTGTGTGTGTGTGTGTGTGTGTGTGTGTGTGTGTGTGTGTGTGTGTGTGTGTGTGGGTAGAAAGTACAGGTCGGCAACAGTTGCTCTGATGATCCATGAGTGCCTCGATGACACACTTTGTGTTGCTGAGGTGACTCAGTCATCGTTTTTAAACCAAATGTTGTCCTTCTGTACTTCATGAAACAAGTTTGAACATGTTTCATAATGTTTATAATGTTTTATTTCCCAATGTTTGGTCTCACCTCTGAGCATCCATCCATGTCATCCGTTAGTTGAAGCTCAGAACGTGTCTTCGCCTGCCTTAACGTCATTACCTGTGTGTGTGTGTGTGTGTGTGTGTGCTCGTGTACTGTATGAGCGTTTGCAAAAAGCCTCAGGAATCAGGTTAACCTTCCTGCCACAGAGATGTAAAAATTCATAAAGTACATGCACACACACGCGCGCTCCGGCTCAAACTGATAAAATGCGATGCGTGTATGTTGTTTATGTAACCCTCCGGGGACCCGCGTACCCACATAGTGCTCGCAGCTTGCACTAATGCATCGTACCCTCACGCGGAGAAGCTTTATCTTTATCGCGTCGAGTTAAACCTGGTGTGCTGCCACATCTGCCCTCGTCATTGTTTCACTTCAGCTCCACATCTGCAGCACTTCAACGCCTGCAACATCTTCTCTTTTAAAAGGTGGAGATGCATCACCTTGCTCGTGTGTGTTTGGAATAATGAGCTCTAATTTGTATCAACCTTTAGCTGTTTAATTACACGTGTAACCATGGAAACATCTTTCTAAAATCTCAACCAGTTGGTAAATGAGGATCATTTCTGTCTTTTATCTTCAGCTTCGAATTCAGGCTTTTTTTTTTAATTGGCATAAAATATGACTGACATAACGATCACACTAGATGTTGACTGTAGTTATTTACCTTCAGTTTAAAGACACACACACAGTCTCTTTCCAATCTTTTTGATGGCGTATGAAAATCCGTCTTATTTGATTCTGGTGGTGAAGTCTGAAATGCTACCCATCACATAATGGCTTTAATGTAGCCAGAGAGCCAACTTGTAGCAACTACACATCACCGACACGAGTAAAGACCGGAGTTTGTGTGGTTGGAATAACACGTGAGCTGGTTGGCTGACCTGATATCACCTTGTTTAACGTGCAATATGTAAAAATGTATTAAAAACATCAATAAATAAAAATAAAATCTCCAGTTTATTGTTTAGACTTCACAGCTGTTTTTAACATTGGGTTTGTATGAAGCAGGAAAGCCAGTTTCCCTTCAGCACTATGCTTTATGTTCCTTTTTTAAGACCTCTCGCAGCATCTAGTCTCACATTAGGAGAGGGGGGGGGGGGTAACAAGGATGTTTAATAGAGCAAATTGATCTTTAATGCCTGCCTTACATAAGCAGTAATTGAATTCAAGCAATCTAAGTGATGACAGTTACATTTCCTCTGTGCTCGGCCTGATAATTGTTGCAAAAAGACGGAGCTGCGAGCTGTTTCGGTTGCCAAGGGAAGTGCTTTGGTAACCAGGGAGTCAATTAGCAATCTCTCATAACGACATCCTACTACTGCGACAATTCAGCTTGCACGTGACGGGTTTGGAAAAGTCCTTGAGATCGTTCTTCATTGTAATAGTGGAGACTTTGACGGCTGCTCTTTATGTAACGTCACTGTGTGCCACATGTCTGAAAAATGACGTTTCCTCATGAATGTAAGAGATTATAGTTTGGCATGGAAGTGGCAGATATCCATGGTGACCATGACTTTAGTGATCCCCGCCATTCATGGTTTCCAGAGGACGTACCCCACTGACTTCCTCTATCGCCATACCCACTGTAAAAAATGGTTAAAAACTGCCAAATCATGACAGTAAAATACTGTAAAATATGCCATGAAGTATGATATTTTTTTCATTTATTCACCATTTTAAGCAAATTTCTATTTATTTTATTATATATTTCATGTTAGAGATGTTAATTGTACAGTAAAACATCGTAATATTTAATGGTTTGGCAGCTTTTCACCGTAAAATAAATACATAATAGAATATATATAAAATATTGCTTTTATTCTGAATAAATTTGCTTGAAATGGTGTATAAATAAAGTTTTTAAGATATCATACTTTAGGGCATAGTTTTACTGTCATGGTTTGGCAGATTTTCACCATAAAAATCTACAGACATTTTAAAATATTGAATAAAACGTGAAATCAGCAACACTAACGTCCTTTTACTGTAATATTAGAAAATATATATCGTATTTATTACCATTAAAAACAGAGTTCATGTTGGATGGATTATCTAATACCCTCGTGGCAGAGGTGATCCCCATGCCAGCTCCTTTTGCCTTTTAGATCACAACTCTCACTGTTTGTCTTTCAACAAGTTTCCAAGTGCAACATGTCCGTAAAGATCTCCCCGTAGTCTGGCTTTGCCAACGGGAACATTGAATTGAACTTGAGTTATTACTTCAATAATGTGGAGAAGAAACAGAGAAGAACTGCCGTGGATTCATCTACGGGTGTGTTATTATAGAAATCCATAATGGAGCCGTGATGTGCAGAGGCGATGAAGGCGAGCAGGTAAAGTGCAGCAGTTAGATGGTCTAACGTCCCCCCCGATGCAGGGTGATGGACCGAGTTTCATTTCCTCTAAATTGCAGCCGTCGTCCTCCCCGGTACCGACGTGCTTAATCCACTAATGGAACAATAGAGCGACAGAACGAGAGACGGAGGAGTGGAAGAGAAAGCGAGAGAGACGGAGAGAGGAGGCAGAGTAATCTGAAATTTTGAGTCACGCCTGGAGTCTGAGACTTGAACAAGTTGTTTAATCTCTAATGGACTGTTTGGGGACTGTGTGTGTGTGTGTGTGTGTGTGTGTGTGTGTGTGTGTGTGTGTGTGTGTGTGTGTGTGTGTGTGTGTGTGTTGCGTACGCCTTGTCTCTTCTCCCCCTTCGGCTCAGATGACGGCTGCAACTGACGATGACTCAGACTACACCCCACCTCCACCTCCACCCCTTCCTCTTCCTTTCCCTCATCCTGCCCTCCTTCCTCTCTTTTTCTTATTTATCCCCTCTGTCACCTCCTCTTCCTCCATCCTTCACGTTCACCATCCTCTTTCTCTGAGATTTATGGCGGTGGCGGTAGAAGCAGCAGCAGCAGCAGCTCTCGTGTTTCTCGTGGCGGTTTCTGTAGATTAAAGCTCAGGGTGTAGATGAACTCTCTCTCTCTCTCCGCCCACGTTTTTCCTTTTATCTTCTTCTAAAATGCTGACGAGTCGAGATCAAGAGTAATTCTTCAGTTCAAACCGTTACACAGGTTAATGTTGGCAAAAGAACTCTTGTTCATACGATTTTATGATATTCGTCCAGCAGAATATTCCAAATTCGACAGATTACAAAACATTATAATTAAGGTTATGTTGATGTTTCAGGACTTTTAGTGTTTCTTATTTTTGCAGAAATGCTTTTAAAATCCTCAAAGTGGAACTTTAACTAAAAACATTTCATAATTATGTCTTTTTAAAAAGGTAGCTCTTTCACAAATGCTTCTAACACAAAGAGAAACAGTTCACAGGGACATTTTTTCACAATTAAATAAAAGAAAAAAATGAAAAAATATTGAGATTCAGAATATCAGCCCAAAAATAAAAGTGTTGATACTGACATTAAAAGTCTATTTACGTCCTTATTTCATAGTCATACAATATATGAGCGAGTATTCATTGACTATGCAGCAGTGCGGCGTCCTGTTAGAGAAGAAATTGCATAAGTTGGATAAGACTAAAAATAAAAATATAAGTTCTCCCTGCGCCTGGTCCTGCAGAGAACGAGACAAAATGGCACAGAGTTGTTTTTTTTATTATGCATGCTCGGTTTGTTGATGAGATACTAAAAATCCATCAGAGGAGAACGACGACACGTTTAATTATGACGCAGCGTTAAGTAAAGATTCTGTTTACAGTAATCTGAATCATTGTGCGACACTGACAAACGTCATTACCTGAATCCTAACGATCTAATGAAATGATGTGTTCATCTTTTGCTGGAGGATCCAAAAAAAATAAAAAATTACATAATAAGTGTGATGTGATAAGAGTCTGTTAAGTTACATAAGAAACTGTGACCTGATGATGGTGCTGGATGAAAAGTTAAAGGTGCAGGGTGACATGGAATATAATATAACTATGTTTTCGTGCATGTATAATCACCTTTAAAATAAGAATCTTTTTGTTTTTGTTACTTAAAAATGATCTACAGTGGCAGCGGGTCTTAGTGACTCCAGACGAGCTGCAGCGATTAGTCCACTAAACTCTACACGCTGGACCTTTAAGGGGTCGCCAAAATGATTAATACTCCTAAGAAATGTGAAATATTTAACTTAAAAGGACAAGCCGGTTGCAGCTCCCTCGCCTCACCCCGTCCTTCCTATCGTGAAGACAACATAAAAGGCCACTGTAGAAACGTGGTCGACCCACATTGACCGCTAACCGGAGGTTTTTTTTCTGGCTTCCTCGTCTAAACAGGTCAGAATTGGGCGGCATAACATTCGTACTTCTCAGCGACAAACACACATCGTGGCTCCTCCATAAGAGCTTGAAAATACAACAAAAGGCAGTTCCTCCTCCTCCTCCTCCTCCTCCTCCTCCTCCTCCTCCTCCTCCTCCTCCTCCTCCTCCTCCTCCTCCCACTCTTCCACCACTTCCAGCACCGCTGCCACCTTTACTTTCCGCTGCTGTCAGAGAGAGGAGCTGCATGATTACAGCCAGCACTCTTTGTGAAGTGTGCTCTCTGTAAATGTGTGTACGTACGGAAAGTGTGTTTCATGTCGAAAAACATATACAGTACAGTAGATATGTCGGGTGCATCTGTTTTTCTGGAGATGCGAGCATTCATGTGGGTTGATGCAGGCGTGGGTGCTCTGGCCTGTTTATTCTCGTGTGTGTGTGTGTGTGTGTGTGTGTGTGTGTCTGCAGCTGTGGCTCTTGTCCACTGTGTGAAGCGAGGTTATGGCATCCTGTTCCTTTTCCTCACTGCCTCTCCATCTGGAGCAGAGCCAGCCTCAGTGAACTGTGCATTACAGTGGGATACAGCCCCATTATCACTGTGGAGAATGCCGGCATCCGGACTGAGGCCTGCTGTGCAACTGTGTGTGTGTGTGTTGTCGTGTTTGTGTACAAGTGTACAAGTTTCTAGTAGCTCGGTGAAATGATCTGATTTGAAAATCTCTCTTCCAAAGAAAATACCAATCCCTCTGTGGTAAATATGTTCAGCTGTACTCGAGTATTCGTTCTACTAAAAGTCAATTCCACATTTACTCTTGTCCAGCGGCGTCTTAGCTTCCTCCGTCAGCGTCCTCTTCACTCTCTTCTCCTCTGCCATTATGTCCAAAGAGGCTGCTGAGCCTGCTTACATTGGCCCAGCTCCTGTTCTGGCACGACACATGCAAAAACGTCCTGTTCTTCCCAGTGATCCAAAACAGAAACATTTGTACAACAGCTGCTGCTCTGAGCTCACAAACTGTGTCAGACAAACTTAGCGGAGTAAAAAGTCTAATATTTGACTCTTTACTTTAGTATAAAGTTCCATAAAGTGATCTGGACGTCACATTCCACCACAGCAGCTGCCGTGATAGGCGAACCTGAACTGAACTGCTTAACACTCCTGCATATACTTCACACTAATAAACACCACAGACCAACAATAGGCTACGGAAACATGTTGCCGAGGCACAACGTTCGCACGTTGATAACAGTTTGGAGAAGGTGAGAATGCGTCTGTGCAGGTGTCTGTCAAACGTGGACTCGAAAAACACACAAACACACCTACGCGCTCGAACAATACGCAGCGGGTGGAGTGAAGGATTCTCTCTCCCGACTTTGTCCAAATGCTCCAGCAGCATTTTTCCATCAAGCCATTTCTCCATCTGGGATCAGGCAGGAGCCAAACAGGAACACGTTTTTTTTTTTTTGTTCAGTCAGCGGCTTGAAGTTATTTATGCAAAGGTGCTGTGTGCAAAGTGAGTGGGAAATGAACCCTGCATCAAACCATCAAAGCCAGCTCGGGCCTTTTATCAGCACTGCTTTGCATGTCTGTGTAAGTGATTCTGACCCGGTGTGTGTGCCGCACTTGGCTCCTCTTCTTGTTTCTTTGCTCTTTGTTTGCATATTGCTGAGAGAAAGAGGAGAGGGAGTGTACTGTATTGTGTGGTAGTGGTTGGAGGTGTTGGTGTTCTTTTCAGGGCAGAAATGCCACGTCATGGCACAGACTGCACCTCCTTTATTTGCTGCACTCTTAGTTTTATTGTTTTAAATGAATAAAGCTATATTTCTGCTTTTTATACCAACCAGTCGCCGACCTGCCCTGCATTACTATTTACTGCACAGACGCGAGGGTGGTGTTGATCTCCTAGTCCAACTCCCTGCAAACACATGAGGCAAGCAAGTGTGGAACTATTCCTTTAACTGTGACTTTAAAGTTGCATCGAATGCAACTGCACATTTATAGTCTCAGCTGTGTGTTGGCAGACTCGAAAATCTGCCTATGACTATGTCCTAAAACTCACTAAGTAATACGTTATTATATTATATTCGCCTGTTGTTTTATAGGAGGTAAAACTTGTTTTAAAGTCTGCCAATCTCGGTGATGGAGTGTGGGTGGATTCGCTGCCTGAGAGGTTTAAGTTGGGGAAGAAAAGTCCCCAGCGACTGATGGCAGGGAACAGGAAGGGAGTCTTTTCTTGTAGAAATCAAATTTGGAGCTCAAGATTCTTCCCATGGCAGTGAAAGTTTCCTACTCTGGCTAATAAAACATCCACATTTAGACCACAACAATGGTACGACCCTTTCACAGAGATTTTGTGATTGCTTGATTTACATCGTTTGGATTTGAAGGACGAAGGATGAAGGATATTCTAGGATTGTTCGAAGAGTCTCGAAAAGAGAAACGGGGGGGGGGAGAAAAAAAGAAACTGAATGTGTGAGATTATGTGAGCAGCGTGACGGGGTGGAAGAGAAATGTGATAATAGGAGTGAACAAAAAGGAAGGGTGGAGGTGGAGGAGATGCTCAGGGCGGTGAATGGAGGAAGGAAAGCAACAAGATGTGGAGCTGAATAGTGAAGAAAAGGTGTTGGAGACTGTGAGAAAAGAAAATCAGACGTCTGACGTCACCCCAAGTGTTACATGTGTTTTTCTCATCCAAGAAGGACGCAAGACAGTCGGAATACTATTAATGGTTTCATTTGAAAGTCTGTTTATTCATTTTCTTGCTGAGAGTTTGCCAAGAAGATTGATACTACTGCGACTGGAAGCAGTTTAATTGTTTACAGATTAACATTTCATATCTCAGTTATTTAATATGCACAAAAAACAAGGCGTAGAAGTGAAAAAATATTGTTTTTATTTGACCGACTTCCAAATTCCTAGAGTCGTGTCATCGGCATAAGTGATGAGCCAGGCTACCTGTTCCCCCTGTTTTGGGTCTCTTGCTTGTTTAATAGAGGCAGTGATATTCTTATCTGACTGAAATCATTTAAAACTTTTGCTTTAAAGTAAGGAAGATGATCTGTAGTACACAAAAACCAATGCACTCTACTGTAGGTCTTGTGTCAAAGTCTGGTTTTCCTTCAAGTACTGTTTCCTGTACCCGTTGGGGTTATGGCACCAAGGTTAGGTTGTGGTTCCATCGCAAAGACATCTGGTTGGGGTTAGGCTAATGATTTAGTTAAAGTCAAAAGTTTAGGATACGTTTTGGCTCAGGTCATCGTTGGACGAAACCCAAATCAGTGGCGAGACTTTGACGAGTTAGTTTCAACCAGCTTCTCTATCATCTTCTTTAGCTGCGACTAATGGATTAACTCTATAACCGACCTGTGTTAGTGTCCATATCCTTCATCAGACTCAAACCATTTTGTGAACAGCGGAGCAACAGTCGTTGCTGCCTTCACGTGCTCGTAAAACTCGTATTTACAACTTGAGAAGTTGTAATTAGGCGAGCGTTGGCATGTTTCAGTCGGAACGTAAACAAGATCTGTGAGTTGTTCTGTTGCACACCAAAGGAGATACACATTAGGAGTTTAACTCAACTTACCAACAAACCAAGGTAGAAGTATTGACACTGATGCTCTTTAAAAAGACATTTTCTCTTGTATGATGCTCTTACATTTATCAGACATCGTTAATATGTGATTCTTGATGTATTTACTCACAGATTAAGGGTTTAGTGTACCTAATGCTGCTCACCTTGTCTACTTCTGCGTCACTGAGGCTGCTCTGAGGACACGTAATCAGCATTTCAGCTGAAAATTAATGTCCCTGCTCTGCTTCCTGTCCTCAGAGTATTGGTTCCTTTCACCTCTTTCCTCTTGAAATGATGAATTTGCTCTGTGAACTTTAACCCATCGAGGAAATGAGATGCCATTAGAGTGACTGCTCTGCCATCTGGCTCTCATCTTCTCGTCGGGAGACGGGGTTGTAAAAGCGTCTTAAACACAAGTCAGAGCTCGCTGAAAGTGTATCTCACAACAGGCTGCTCGGGTTTAACATCCCATCGACGCCTCGTTCCCTCTTTCACACCCTCTTCCTCCTCATCATCCTTCTCTTTCTCGCTCTTCTTCCCCCTCGGGCCTTCTTCTTCTCTCGGCTTGTCTTTTTAATTTTGTCCTCGTGTTCGCACGCAAGTGCGTACGTCATCAGCTGATCGTCAGAAACCTGCCAGACTTCTGGATGATTTTCTTGATTACGGGAGAACCAATCAAAACGCCTCACACTGTTTCCCCGCAGGCCGACTGTGTCTGAATGTTTTCGACTCTTAATTAGTTTTCCCGCTTGACTACCTGGCCACCTGTCTGTCTGGCTCCTTCACTTATTTACACATTTAGAAGCATCCTGATTATTTATCTGAATACTGATGATCATAATTGAAGATGAATAAATCTTTTATTAAACAACCCAGCTGGTGGTTTTGCACGTTTTAGCCCTTCAGCTACAAGTCAGATGAGCCACATGACTACAAATCACAAAAAACAATGAAGTCTCCACATTTTAGTGACGGGTTTAGAAAATCACGCTACTTCTTAAACTAAATGAAGCATTTAATGAACGGATTATCATAAAATATAAACTGTTGCAGTTAAACATGTCTTCTTAACATTGCGAATAGTTCACAGTCCAGAAAACTCTTTATTATGAACTCATCATTCTGTTATGTTAGGTTTATTGGCATTAACTCTCTCTGTGCTGTCTGAGCAATGCACCCTACATTATGTAGACAAAGAGTTGGTGAAATAAGTGGGGAAAAAAGAAGAGAAGCAGAAGAAAATACGGTATATTGTTGTACCAAACATGGTTGTTTAGTATTCACAGTAGAGGAGGTTGGCGAGGTTCAGGTTGAACCATCGAGTGTTGGAAGTTGGGTCCAGGCGGTAAGGATGGTAACAGAACCGAAGAGGTAAACGTGGGGGAAGTTGTAGAAATCACCGCAGAAGGTCTAAATCCTAGTGGCTATGGTTACGCAAGGGGTTCAGATGTAAGCGCAATCCATCTCCAGGGGAAGTAGTGGATCTAAGTAAGTGGTTAGGTTTAGGAATGAGAGCTTAGGTGACAAAGGGTCCAAATGGGTTAGGGTAGTTCATCTTGGGTAAGATGGTATTTCCGAAGTAAGGCATTGGAGGTCAGAGTTCAAGTGGTTAGGTTTAGGCAAGAGGCCGGGAGGGTTGTAGAAAGGAAACTGAGCGTGTCCTCTGAAGGGGACATGAGGTGCGTGGTCCTGCCCCTGGTTGGTCCTGCCACCCTGGTCCCAGTTGCGGTTGATGCATGGATATTCTTCAATTCTCGATCTCTCGACCCACCGGCCTTCGCCTGGTTTAGTGCTGAGGTTAGGCCTGCATACGAGTAGATTCACATCTGGTTCTTCCAGTATCCGGGGGGGGGCTGAAACAGCTCAGCATTTCGAGCCTTTTGGCTGCTCGTTCCCGGCATTCAGCTCAACTGCCCATTTTACACATGACAGCTAGTTGTTAAAAACCTGTTACTACACCATCATTTTCCAGCAGGTCACAGCGAAACGAAAGGATCTGAAATGAGTGCAATTTAGTGTAATGATGCTCAATTTAGCCTCTCGTTCGTTGTAAGATCAGGTCAGGAAAATGTGTTCGTCTTACAGTCTGTAGCTATTCGTGGGAAGACGCTCAGAGTTTGGTTCGAGAGTCACAGTTGCTCCATGTTTTTGTTTGTTGTGGTCGCCGATGTATGTTTTTTTTTTTCATGCACCGCTGCAGTGTAGTTTTGACAAAGAAGCCAGAGGAAGAAGAAGAGCTGCAGAGTGAAGGAGGCCAGAGGAGATGAGGAGGGGAGATATTTTCGACTTCACAGCAGGGCGTCTGGAGAGGCTGACGTGCTGGCTCGTGATTTTGCGCCTTTTGTCACATCTCGTCTGGAAGTTTTTACTCAAAACGACGTCTCGCTCGTGCACAAACGCACAAAGGAAAGAAACTCTTGCATCCTCGCTCGGTTCTTGCACACAGTCATGCACACTACACAGGCGGCCCCTCCCGTCCTCGTCCTCTCTCCTCCCAGAGGCACAAAGATATTTTTATCTTCCATAAAGCCCAAACGCTAATGAAGCATCGACGACACAAATACATTTCCATGATTTATTTTTTCAAATCTGGGTCCTAGCACCACTGCTGTGACACACCGCAGCGTCTCTCTGTTTACTGTTGTGGACATAAACTGTCACATTGCATGAGAGTCAAGATTATATTAGTCGTGTCTGATGCTTTTATGGGAATTGTACGTTTAAAAAGAGAAAATTTAATCATGCACTCAGTCTTAAACTCTCATTAGGTGAGAGAGGCAGCCAGGTGAGATGATTCCACTTATTTCTAGTCCATTTACTTGTTTCAGGCATCTTTGTGAAACGGTTGACAGTGTCATAAACTAAGACTCCAACACAATGTGACGCTTAATTCACGGGGTTTATTTGCGTTGTAAGTGAGTGTAAGTAACAAATGCCGGATTTGGGAAAACAAGATTGGCTTTGTAAATCTGGTCTGAGCGTTATCCGTATCATTAGCTGCAGACATAAAGGATCCAATCACACATGAGGCATACAAGCATGGAACTCGGAGATGCCCGTATCATGTTATCGCTATCGAGCGATGTGCTTTCAGTCTGCGTGATGCAATAGATCATCAGGCGTGACGTGCCGAGGCACTTTGGCTCGTCAGCCCGTGGCCGGACAATGTGAGCCCACGAACTACTTCCCGGCAGCAAACGATATCATTCCTCTTAAGTGCTATCAGATTAGTGCCGAGGCAATGTGATACACCTGTTCTCTGATTCTTTTTCATTAGGATTTATATCAGATAATCCCCCCCGAAAAACATACAGTGTGTGTGACGCAATGTTTCATGGCTGAATCTAGTCGCCAATCGGTCGATGACTCCAACACGACTGGCCTGCAAGAGATGCGTAAATGTTTGTTATGTTATCTTAACAGTTCACACTGGACCTTTTTGTAAAAGTCAAAATTCGATTCATACGTTATTTCCTGGTGGTCTGAAAAAGGTTTGCCCACAGAACTCAACTCTAAGAGCTTTAGTCAGCAACATCCACATCATCAAGACTAAAGGAAGTCAGGATACCAACAACAACACCGGCAGCTTAAGACTACCTCGAAGCATTAACGGCTTGTAATGCCTGTTGACTGTGCCAACCTATCAGGTGCTGAAGGTTACCGGCTTGCTCACGGTAGCTTAGCCGAATGGAAGCAGGATTTTAATGGATTAGGGAATTAAACCTCGCATGGCGGTTCACCGTTGTGGGGGTGCGACGCGTGACTACGCGCTTTGGGCCGACCTCTATCACTGTGTGGGTCACGGAGTCGCGAGGTTCATCCCAGAATAGACGAGGCCTCGCTTTGGTCAGAGGGAATACACTGTGCGTCTCATCAGAGGACTCAGTAACTGACTCCTGGTATTTCTGCACATGCTCTAACCCATTTAGCTTCATCACCTCCTGGTCACTCTGCCTGCACCACATCTGGTCCCTCCCTCTCTCTCGCTCAGTCTGTGGTTTCACCCGTGACCATCTGGTCTTTCCCTGCAGTCACGATGAAGCGTTCGCCATTTAGAATTCAGATTAAGCAGAAGGCAGTGACAGGAGATCAAGTAACTCACCCTCGCTTCCTCTCTCTACTGTATGTCTCGCATCCACATGTGAGCGGCACATGCAGCCGTTCATATCCACACAGCTATTCATGCGTACAGGTAGATACTGTGCGCATGTCATAGAACCTCTTAATGTATTCACGGTATCAGCTGCGATACAAAAGGCTCAATATTTTATGCATGTATTTGCAGCCTGTATGCATACTTATGTAACTTAAAATAAAAAGGAGTTGCCGCCTTAGCACAAATTACTCATGCCTGATCCTGCAATCCAAATCATCAGGAGCGATATTCTTCAGGTCTGATAAAACGACATGGTTAAGATTAAAGAACAATCACAGTGATTGCTAAAAGAAACCGATGTTAACTATAGTAAATACAAAGCCGCCGCAAAAACGAGATGCAATGTCTTTATTAGTCCTTCGAAGGTTCTAGTTGGCAGATTTTGTTCCCTGCCTACCATCCACTGCACGCTACTCGCCCAACACCAAACATCTGGCAGACAAAGTCAGCAACTAGTTAGCGAACGCAGTGGAGGAGACCAAAAACGGAGCTAAAAAAAACAAGAGTCAGCAGTTTGTCTGCTGCTCAAAACCAACAATGTAAATGAATCTGCTGAACGTGCACCTTGTTTGTTTACATATTCGGCTTTTTGAAGTGTTTATTGTCAATATTTCATCAGTCCTGTGCAGCAAAATTGGATAATAACGCCAACATGTTGTCATTTGTTTGCAGTATCTTCCGTATGCATTGTTGAGAACATGGTTTGTCTGCTAAATGTCTCTCTGTAATGCCCCGAGGGAAGGAATTAGAGGCGAGGGTAGTGTTGAACAATGCGTGAGGGATTAGCTCCGGTTTTAATTCCGATGCAGAGTCCAGCTGCTGCTCTCTCTCCTTTTTCTGTCCGTCTCTCTCGTCCCCTTGGCGGCTGCTGTTTTTTCCGTTGCCCTAAACCCGAGGCCAGGAAGTGTGTCCATGGCGACGGCAGGAAGTAGAGAGCCTCGGCTGGTCAGTCGCAGCCAGGTCTCCATGGCACGAAAACACACCGTCTGCAGCAGCTCCTTGAAGTGACTTAGGTCCTAAACTCTTACAGCTCTGAGACGTTTTCATCCAATCTGATCCTACGTTTATCTGTTAGTTTCTTGTTTTTCAGGATTTCCAAGAGTTGAATTGTAAAGACGAGCTTCACGTCTTGTGTTCGTGTGCACATGCAGGCATCTGGTTTTTACTAATGAATCGGTTCCCGTCTGTACAGAACAGCACGTTTAGCTCCCACGGCGACACAACAAAATCCAGGACTCCTTTCATTCTCCAACATGCATTCAGATTTTTTATTTATTCTAGCCTTCGCTCGATTCATCGATTTAGTTGCTGAAAGTCTCCCGTGGTGTTTCTCTCGCTCTCTCTCCCTCGGTGACCTTTACCCTCTGGCTTTTACACAAACTTGTGCCAAAAAACATAAGGGGGATATCTGTATGCAGGACACATCCACACAGTGCCCACAGTGTGTGTGTGTGTGTGTCACTTGGGAGGATTGATTGTTGGTTCTGCCTACACAAACTCCTCATCGATGTTCTTCTATAGTTTAGAGAAAAATGAGAGGGTGGAAAATACCAACATGCACGTAAACAGATGAATACACGCTGCATGGACCCATAACTCATCTTTATGATAAGATTTGATTTCTAGGATGGCAGTTGGATGTATAAAAGATCAGTTCACTGCAGATTTTAGGGACTATTTTTTCAGTATAATGTAAAATGACAAGCAGCCGCATGAAGCTTTGGGATGATCCAGAAGAAATGGGCAAAATTACTGTTGAATTTTTCAATGAAAAAACAAACAAGCCTCAACACTCGAGCTAAAACCATCCATCCATCCATTTCCTGTAACCGATTATCCTTATCAGGGTTGCGGGGACAACAAAAAAAACCTTGTTGCGTTCGTTTTGTTGCCGTCAATCGGGCTGGTTTCACCGTTGGCCGCTCTCCAAGCTTCAATCAGCTCTTCATTCAGCTTCTAATCACGTTTCATTCAGATCGAACACGCGACTGAATGAAGGTCTGATTGTTGTCATGAAAAGAATTTATGGCGAATGCCTCAGATGAAACACTGCGGGTATAAAATCCATGTTGGCTTTTACACTTAAAAAAAAAAAGCCAGTTGCATAGTAACAGAATCCACTTGTGATTTTTGAGGCCGACGTTATTCCTCAGTAGCTGTTTTTCATTCATATTAAAGGATCTTCAACAAAGCAGGTGGTGTTACCCAGTTGTCATGGCGACGTTCAAAAGTATTTGTCAACAACAAAAGAGGTAAAACCTACAACGTGTCAGTCATTTCCCAACGTCCATGTCTTGTTCTGTAGTTTTTAGCAAACGTTACTCAAACAGGAGGAATCGTGCGTTTGTTGGGGGACTATTTTAAGCGGTGGATTAATACACATTTGATGTTTTTAATCATTTCTTTCAAACTACAGAGATGCAACCTGTTAGCAAATATTATTGTTATTTTCCAGGTCTCTTTGTTGTTAACCTTTAAGGGTCATAAAAGGGTTGCCCTCTAATTTAGCAATCTACAGAGTGCTCCCTTTCTTTCCACCTGTCCCTTTACGAAAAAACACTCCAATCTTTCAGTTGAACGGCTCTTAGTTTGTCCTCTCTTGTGATTGCAATATCAGTCGCATCTCAACGTTCACTTCCCCCACCTGACGTTTGAAATCTAAAGTTCACGGCCCCCTCAACGTTATTTCCAGTGGTTGTCCGATTTAGTTTGTTTTTTGCACCACTAAAAGTTTCTTCAGCTGCAGCTCTGTCACTTTCTTCTATTTATCGTACGATCAAAGCAGCAGCAAGTACAGTAGCAAACAAGAAAAGTTTTTGACGAAACAGAAAAGCAAAAACTGATTTATTTATGTGGAAACGTCACTGATGATTTCTGAAATAAAAGGCCAAAAAAAAAAAAGGCTTCAAGAAGAAGAAGAAGAAGGGAGAAGGAAGTGGTTTCGAGACAATCTGACGGATTGTTTTAAAAAAAGATGAAGATATTTAAATAACCGGCACTATTTTTACACGCAGCAAATCTTCTTTTCTCCTCAATGAGAAATGGGCCAGTGGCCTATATTCTCCGGCGCTTCGCTGCCTCTCCCCAGATTAGCGCGTCCTCCTCTCTCTCCCGCTCTGTCTCGCTCTGGGCTTTTGAACTGATAAGTGCTGGCAGTACTCACTGCCTCATTGGACACGAGGTCGTCTGTAAGGAAAAGGGCCGGGCCTCCTTATTTCTCTCCCCCCTGCTGCGTCATCTAACCTCCTCTCATCCCTCTTTTATCCCATAATCCTGTGCACAATATCACTCACTCTCTCTCTCTCTGTTGGCTTCTTCCTCCTCACTTTCCTATCCCTCTTTTTGCCGTCCAGGCCTCGTGGTGCGAACGTGGAACAGTGAACCGACCGGACGAGGGTTAATCCCACGGTAATGGGCAGGGAATGTCTTCCAAAGCATGGAAAAACAAACATCCAAGACGTCCAAGGGAGACGCACAGCAGGACTTAGAGAAAGAGGGGAGGACAGAACAAGTGAGCAAAGGAAGGGAAGAGACAGGAGAGATGGTGTTTCACACAGAAGTGTTTTATTTGGCGACTGTACATACGCAATGTTCTCAGCAAGAGAGAGACATCTAAGTAAGATTAATGGCCTGAAATCAATTCTAATGTTTCCCGGCAGTGAGATGTTCCTGTGATGACGACGACTTCATAGCCTAGAGTGTTTCTGCGCCGTAAAAAAAAAAGAGCACCGGGAGGTTTGAAAGAGCATTTAGGAAGAATGAAAACACAAATAAATGGCCGAGCGGTGGAGACGGGGGGAGAAACCGAGACGTAAAGAAGCAGCGTCGGTTCGAGGTTTGGGGTTTGAGGTTGAGGGTGCAGATGGCACGACCTTTGGAGCGCTGCGTTTGACCTTTCCATGGCCCGGATTGTATTTTAATTTAAGATGTGTTGTGTGTGTGTGTGTGTGTGTGTGACTACATGTACCAGATGGCAGCTCCAAGCTTAGCAGTGAAAAATGACATGTCGTCTTCGTTTAAAATCCACCTCGCACAAAATCGCGTTTTGCTAAATGGAACATCTGCTATTAATAGACAGACTGCACCAATAGTGGACTAACTTAACCGTTCTGATATGAATAAATCATAATATGTCCATTACTGAGTCCATTTCATATTTTGAGGGACGTGATTATTATAAATCATGTCAGCAGAATTTGAATATTCACTGGCCTTGAAAGTGCTTTTGTGCTGAAGTTAAAGGTCCAGTGTGAAAAGATTTCAAGGCTTCTATTTACAGAATATGATATGCTAATATGTTTTCATGACAAATATTCTCTTCTAGATAAGACCTGTCATGTTTTCCGCAGCCATCATAGTTTACAAAGGAGATGTTGTCGCAGTAGAGTTTCAATCTCACCACTAGATGGCTCTAGACTACACACTGGTCTGAAACTCGACCATCAAGAAGTACAATTGCTACTTAGATGCATCAGTAACAAGCGTGACTGTGAGGTGAAGTCCACTTGAGGCTGGCTCCAGTCAGTCTCCATAAGTCCCCATGTCCAAATGTCCAACTTCACAGCAGAAATAAACATGTTTACAGCCTGGTACAAAAAACAGTTTTGGTCTCTGTAGCTAATTTCCTCGTTCATGACAACTGTACTGAGGGTGAATTTATATACAACTCACCTGTTCACATTATATTAAGGCTTAAAGTTATGCAGGATTAAGAGCGTGGACGCTTTGATTGACAGGTGGTTGCTGTTATGCAGGACTTGTATTTTTAGACTCGCCTTACTTAGCACTTGAATATTTTTTATTTTAAAAGTCTCAGGGCCGACCTTCAAAGTGAAAAGACTCTTGTCTTTGTATGTATGAATGATGACGTCACTTTAATGGTCAACATCTGGGGACTTTCTTGCTTCAGAATACTTTGGGTTTCATTTGCCCTTCTGGATTTCTTCTACTTAGACTTCCCCTGAATAGCTCTGCCCCGGCGACTAACAGTTCGTTTACCAGTTGATTGATGATCATGAGGTTTAGATAGTGCCTGAAAGAGTGAGAGCACGGATACAAGCAGTTCTCTGCAAGGTGCCTGGACTTATACTCGCTGAGCTGAGGAGTTAAGAGAGGGAGAGCTCTGAGTTTACTGCTGCTGCTTCATGCAGTTGACGTTATTCGGGGCATCTGGGAACACCTCATCCTCGCAGACGAGCTGGAGGCTGGAAACAAAGATGTCTGGGTCATCTGGGGTTATTTTTTTTTAGCCCGCTCTCACGTCAACTTGGACCCAGATAAAATGCTCAAGCTGCAAGAAGCACTGGTACATTGTTGGTTTGAGACAGATGCATGTACTTTCTAATCGCTTGCTCATCGTCACCTGCACGCCTCATTAGCTGCTGGTTTTCTCACCAATTCTGCAACATAGTAGGCGGCATATCAAGACAAAGCCCAATGGAGTGCAGCCTTGAGTTTCCTCTGAGGGAGCACCAAGGTCAAAGCGAATCAGTGTTTGCAGCTGGCATTGAAAAACGCTGCACCTAAATCAGTTTCAACACTAACAAAAGTTTACCCTCACATCCGCGTAGTCAACATGTGTGCTCACTGGAGCGTTTGATACATTTACTCAGCGTTGGCGGCATTGATAATCCGGAGAGGCGGCCAACTGGCTCGACTGCCGGGAACCGAAACAGAAACCAAAATAAGCGCAGGCAGAGAATCAAAAACTCAAAACTTCCCCGAACCACCACCACCACCACCTCGGTAGAAACACAGCTGCGTGTGATTCTGTAGCCCGGCAGGATGCCGTGGTGGATAAAGCTGTTATCTGGCAATGTGCAGCGAGGGCTAGTTGATCCCTGCGGCGACTGGACGGTGTTTCCACCTCCTCCTCGGTCACCGTCTAAGCGGGGGGGCTGTTTGTTGTTTTGCTATTGGAAAAGAAACCCACAGAGAGGCAGGTTGAAACGCTTTAACTCATGCGGCATCAAGCACTGATCAAAGTCAGACTCGCTGCTCGCCAGCCAGTCAGGTTCTGCAGTGGTTTACACCTACAGGTGTACAGAGCGGAGAGCGTGCGGCATGTGATCTGCAGGATCTGTCAAGATCATTGACACTTGGGTGAGAAATCTTAATGCACAACAGCATTCCTTCATGCATACTTGCATACTTTGGCATGTATGAAACATGTTCAGCAGGCTGCAGATTCCCTACAAAAGGGGAGCACTGCTATGAATCAGGTATGTGTTTATAGTCAATAATTTTGTGTATGAGGAATATCTTGTTGAGCCAACCTCAAATATGAACGTGCATCTGTGCGAGAGAGAGACTAAAGCTTGGCACCGGCTGTGATACCATCAGGAGTAATGGAAAAAAGGAGGTACTATGGAAACCGAAATATTTAACCAATTCGTTTAATTATAGCTGCCAGCATGGCCAGCAACCACATCCAGCCCAACACTGCTGTTAAAACAGAACGGCTTCCGTGTTTGTACAGGGATAGCCTTTCATTACCTCATCTAGAATTACTCACTTCAGCCAACCGCCCCGGTATTCAACCCAAAACTCAATACTTCTGCTAGGTTTGCAGAGATAACCGCACAGCCCAGCACAAAGGAGGTCTGTGTAAGATTTGCACCTTGTTTGTGCTAAGCCGAGGAAACCTACAGTACTAAATCACGATAATAAGACAGGGGGCATTAGCATTCGAAGTTTCTGGTCATCTGATGAATGTGAGTCCAAGTAATTTGTCTCCTTTTAGCTCTGTTTTGGGCTCCACTTTCTCCACCAGCTCGTCACTAACTGCAGTTTTGCATTGGGCAGATATCATACAGATGGTTTGCAAGACATCCCCAGACACGGTGCGACGAGAGCGCTGAGAGTCAACCAAAAACAGCAAAATCAAAACAACGAGCCGAAAGACGCTAAAAAGGCTCCATGACAAGGAGGACAGCTGCAGAGCTGGATCGTCTCTGTTTGATGCATGTTATCCTGAAAAATATATGAATTATAGGCACTTTAAAGAAAAATACATACTATACCCACGTGTATTAAAAAGACTATAAATGCATGTTGTAACATTAAAAAAGGTGCCAGCACTGTTTGATTTTAAAACATTCCTAAAAGCCTCTCACTGTTGATGAATGCATTTAAATCAAAATTAAACTAAAGAGACGTCTGTGATTCGAACCGGGGCCAGCTGCAGCGAGGACTATAGCCTCCACACACGGGGCGGCCGCTTAACCCACTACGCTACCGACCGCCCCACAAACATCAATTTTAACACCAGAAACTTTCAAGATTTCCAAAAGCAGACTCTGCTCGTTTCTTAAAGATCGACTGAGCGTGAAGATGTGAAAGAAAAACCAGTAAGGAAGGAGGAGCTCCGAGCTGCAGAACATCACGTGTGGACGGGTAAAGACTTCCTGACCTGAGAGGTAGATTTCGGAGGCGGACGTTTGCTACGACCCGCAACAGCGAGCTGCTTCTGCCTCCCACTCTTTAATCCATCACCTCCTCCTGCTGCTCCTGCAAGGCTGGAGACGGTTTATAGAGTCAGAAAGACAATTACAATAAACGTTGCACCAAATTACACGAGGCAATTATGTAATATTTTGTCGTGGAGTTATGCTTATGTTAGAACAGAAAATCAAAAATTTTTTGTAAAGTGGAGGTGAGTTTCATGGGAGATTTAAAGATGGTGTGTGGGTGGGACTCCTACGTTCTCTGCCTCTCGGAGCGAGATAGAAAAATATACTAAGAGACGGAGAAAGAGATGCTGATGATGGGAGGGAGGGCTCTGAAATGTCAGGGTCTGTTTAATGAAGGAGATGGAGACTAACTGCTTGTTGCGCTCCCGGAGTAAAAACATGAAGCGACGGGGGCAGAGACAGCACGGAGAACACGGAGAACACACACTTCATGTGACAGACTGTGTTTACAGTTTGATGACACTTTGTCACGACGGATAGCTGCTGAATGATCCACTGTAAGGAACAAGCATCTGCAGCACGATCCAGCTCTGACTGCATCTCACTCACATATCTGGTCTTTTCATTCATGATGAAACATGAACATTTATTTTGAAAGTCATTTTCTGGCTTTAAACGTCATCAGGAGCAGCAGTGTTAGGGGTCGTCAGTAGAGGAAATGTGTTGGCAGACGACCCCTAAAACTAGGGACCTATGGCAAACTTGAATGAGGGTTTGGGTGCTGAACAATGAATCCATTAAGAACAAATGATTGACAAAGACATGAAAAGTTGATTAGTTAGCTGATTAAGGTCGACCAATAGAAACATTTCTAGATTCTCAAGTTTTTATAACACCGTACATCAATAATCTGTTGCGTTGAACAGACTGAATGATAACATTAATAGTTAACTGCTCCCCATAATACGAAGGCATCGCTGTTAACTGTTTGTTCTTTTATAGCTGAAACCATTAGTCCATAAATTAACAGAAAACTAATTGTCTAATATTTCTATTATCGGTTTCAGCCTGCGTCTCTCTCGGGCTCCTCAAACCAAACAGCAGTTTAAAGAAATGAGACAAAAAAAAAACTGGAACAAAAGGCGTCTGGATACGTTTGTATCGTGGAAAAACAGTAACAAACAAAGTCTGTTCCTCCTTCCAGATCTCTGTCAGAGACATTTTTGAGCTGCTCTCCTGGCGGTTTGGTTGCCATGGTGAAATCTAAAGGCTTGTCTCCGCGCTGAAGTCCAGCACAGTTGGCGAGCTCAGTGTTTGTCTGTGTGTGTGTGTGTGTGTGTGTGTGTGTGTGTTTGTTTGAAGGACAGAGTGTTTCTGTTCGTGCACGGACCTGATATAAATAAAAAAAGAGAGAGTGTTCGAGCATGTGTATCAATCATACGAGTGTCACTGTGTGGGAGCTATTGTCTTTTCTAGTGTTTTTATTCCGTCGTTGTTCTGATGAACCAGAACTGATAAAAAGTCACGTTTCAAACGTCGCAAACAGACTTTAAAAGTCTCAACACGCAACTTTACTGAAAAAAAAAAAAAAAAAAAGCACATGTGTGCATACATCAGTCACAATAATAGGGGTGCTTTTATTCTGAAAGGGGAGGTGGAGGTTGCGAGGTGAAGCGAGGGAGGGAGGGAGGGAGGATGGTCTCTGCCCTGTCGCTAGGTAACAGTCTTCAGGCCTTAAAGGCAAAGCCAGGCCTGGTCTCCATGGCAACGTCATTGGTGTGGATGTTGAATGGAGTTTTTTTTTTTTTTTTTTGGTTGGTTGGTTGGTTGGTTGTGGTATACATGTATGTCTGCACATGTGTGTGTGTGTGTGTGTGTGTGTGTGTGTGTGTGTGTGTGCGTGTGCACGCTGCCCTCGACAAAGAGAAGCACTCAGCAGGTTGAGTGTCGGAGCGTTCGATGAGGCGATAGAGTCGTGAAATATGAGGCGTGCGATGGGAAATAAAATAATAGATTTGCACTCTGCAGATATCTACACTTTGCACCTGACATTATCTTCATTAGCACACACACACACACACACACACACACACACAATGCACTAATGTACTCGATAGAATATATCGATCAGCTGCTTCTGTGTTTACGGAAGCCGTCACGATCTGACATGAGAGAAGATTAAAAATTTAAAATCTGTGCAGGGACGACGTGATGGACAATAGCCTGACTGCACAATGTAAAGCAGACTGTGGTGGAGCTGGTGGAGCTGGTGGAGGTGGTGGTGGTGATGGGGGTTGACAGTTTAGTCACGGAGTGGAAGAAGACTGCTTGGCATCCATTTACACCATGAGACCGTACGGAGGTCTATTCACGACGAAACTAAAAACAATTAAACAAAATAACAGTGTTTAAATTGACTAAAATCCCCAATAATTGGAAGTTGAGGTTGAACCAACGTGTTTCTACAGTTTACTTTTTATTCGCACATTTCATGGCCACCGTAGTTTCTCTTAAACGCTACAAGAGGGTGAGGGTGAGGCAGCAGGGTTGCAATCAGCAAATGCACCTAGATGCTACTGAAGTCTACACATTCTGGAGCCAGCCTCAAGTGGACGTTTGAGGAACTGCAGTTTTTGACACTTATTCTTGATTTAGCTTGTTGTTAGTTTAGGACAGTTGTCACGAACGGGGAAATCAGCTACAGAGACCAAAACTGTTTTTTGTACCAGGCTGTAAACATGTTTATTTCTGCTGTGAAGTTTTGAACATGGGGACTTATGGAGACTGACTCCAGCTGATAAACTGCCAGAGAAAACTGTGAGCATGAACACAAGTGGTAATTTACAACTTGACTGCTAATGCAAACATTTTGTCACTAATAATCTTCCGTATTTAACCGTACAGCTGTAATCGTATGTGAGCGAGGAGTTGTTTTTTTTCATGCATGTGAGTTTTCTTTGATTCTTCAGACTCACTCTCTGAATTTTGAGTTCAGTTGCAACTCTGTCTCATATTTAAAGACACACACACACACACACACACAGGCAGCAGAGACAGAGGAACGAGAAGACAAAAGCATGTTTGTGCTCATGAGAATGTGAAGCACAGTGGGTCTCTATGTATGGAGGCAGTGTCAGGCTCGTCCCAGAGAGACTGTGGAGGGGGGGAAGTGTTATTTAGAGGGGATTTCACAAACTCTTTCACAGAGCGTGACTACAAGATTGCACAGGAATTTTTAAAAAAAATGCATATTTATCTCTGTGATTTGGCCTTGACGTCGCAGAACGCGATGCACGGCAGAAATGTCTCACACAGGTGCTTTCATTCGTTGTTCATGTTCTTCTTCGTCTTGTCAGGCAACAGGAAACGCATTGATATACTGATCTGATTAATACAGCTGCTGTTAGACTCGTTCATGAGCCATGAACACTCTGCAAGATTTAAGACTCCCCTGAAGTTTACTGCTTTAATCCGACTGCAGAACAAAATAGCACCTGTGCTGGATACGGAGGCTCGATCGTGCCCCAAAAATGCCCCTTATAATTGTGAGATATTAAGTCAGTTTCTAGTGACTGTGGGACTGGATCTTCTAAAAAGCAGAAAGAAAGAAAAAAGTCATAAAAAGTGAGATTTAAACATCAATTTTTATCCAACTAACATCAACGCAAAGACGCGTGAATGAAAGTTTAACTAATTTAATAACTAAAATATCTCACAAGTAATTCTGGGATCCGTCATCACAAGTTTATATCTTCAACATTTTTAAATAATTCAAGATTGTTTCTCTGTTGATTTACTTTATTGTGTCAATTATCTTCAAATTTTCTTTAAAAATAAAAAAAACTGTAAAGAGGGAGTTATATCCAAGAAATCAAAGAGTAAACAACAAATAAAACATTAAAAATGAATGAAAATACTCAATACTCTCCAGTTCCAGCATCTTTATTAAGAGGATTTGCTGCTTTTTTGTTATATATGATATTCGACTGAATATTTTTGGACATTTGAAGGACGATTTTTCAAGTGTTGAGTTTTAAAAATGCCAAAAAAAGGAATCTGCAGTTTGATCAGTAATGAAAATAATCGTGAACACCAACTCTGAATCACTTGTTCTATCAAATATTGAAAAAATATTTCACATTTTATCAACGCCGGAGCCCAAAGTGATGTGTTCAAACACCTTAGTCACAAAAAAACAGCGAATAAACTGAAAGAAAGTTCAAAATAACACTAATACTGTTACATTTCCCAGCATGACTAACACTGATTATTTAAATGTTTTTTCGTGGCTGAGAAAGAGTTAAAGGTGACAGCGAGGTGGAGCGACGTGACGGAGCTCGGTGGGAGAGAAACCCTAAACGTAGCCGCTCCATCCATTGTCGTGTTTTTTTTTTTTTTCTTTCTCCTCTAAAAGTACACAAAAGCAGCGGCAGTCTATTGTGGTGCAAAACAGAGAGCAGGCAGGGCGACCTGGGTCGACACACACACACACACACACACACACACACATTCATTCTTTCAGTCGGCCTCCCCTCCGTCACACACTCAATTTCCAAGCTTGTGAGTTGAAGCACTGACACACACTTTCACTTGAGAGCATGCACACACACACACACACACACTTCACAAACTTGCATTTTGAGGCAGAACACACACACACACACACACACACACACAGCATTCAGACTCTTGTTGTATTCACTGAGTTAAGGTGCATGTCCCTGCTCTCTCCCACGCAGCGCTTTGTGTTGACTGAGTAAGTTGCTCTGGTTAGAGAGGAGACGAATGTGACATTCAAGACTGAAATCACACACACACACACACACACACACACACACACACACACACACACACACACACACACCATATGCACACAGTAAAATCTGCTCTGTCATCATTGTGCTCTCGCCCTGAGGCCTGCGATCTTGGATCAGGCGAACCGAACCAAACGCCACCTTTAGCCCGTTAGAGAGCAGACAAACTCGTCTGACCTCGGATCAGCCTGTCGGGATGCTGCAGCGTCACGTGTTAAACTTTGTCACTGTGCTGTCAACGTGCAGACTCATTCATACATGTGTGCAGATGGTCCTGAGCTGGAAAGCTGGAAGACGAAAGTGTGTGTTTGCTCGTCTCTGAAGCTTCAGCTCGTCTCCGCACGTCTCTCTGAGATGATTGAGTGAAGATAGTTGTTTGTTCCACTGTGACATCCTTTAAGTACAGTCATGTCACGCCCCACGGCAATGGGCGCCCTCTGGTGGTCGCTGTGGGTGACAGCAGCTCTATCATATGTAGGTCACGCCGTTCATCGCAGAGCTTTTCTGGGCTTTCCGCTCTCCATGTGGGGATCAGAGGCAGCCGCCTGCCAGATGCATGGATGCCAGGGATTGGTGGTGGTGGTGGTGTGTGTTCTGTGTGAGATGTTTCTGTCACAGGAAGCTTGTGGAAGGGAGGCGGTCCTGCTGCTGCTGCAACTTGTATCTCTGCACTAAAGTTGCCAGAGTGTCCCCGAGCAAGGCACTGGCTCCCAATCAGCTGTATGCAGCTCTAGTCCTGATGCAGCCATGTGATTGGATGTGAGGTCGGAGACGACACCTTCTGATTGGTTTTTTTAGGGTTTGTTGTAGCATGACATCATCGTCTGTCCGCTGCGTCTCCACCCGTCCCCTGACGACAAATATGTCATCACTAATAAAATCTTTACTAGCTCCTTTATGTTTTTCTTTTGGCACGCAGCGTCCAGTTTCATATTCTTAAACATATCACGTCCAAGTACAAGCTGTGTTTCTAGATTAAATGATTTTTTATCTCAGAGCTCAAACATTTAATCAGTTTGTCAACTGACAGAAAAATAATCTGCATTTTTCCGACGATTCGATGGATCATTTTAGGAGCAAAAGGAGTAAAAAGAAACGCTCAATGTTCCCCAGTTCCAGTGTCTTTATTAAGATGATTTGCTGCTTTCTTTGTCATATATGATATCAGACTGATTGTGTTTGGCTTTTAGACATTTGAAGGTGTTTTGAGGGACGATTCTTCAAGTTTTCAGTATTAAATGTCCAAAAAACGAACCTGCAGATTGATCAGTCATGAAAATAAACTCCAGCTCTGAATCACAAGATTTAACATTTTATTCGCACAGAGCCCAAAGTGATGTGTTCAAATACCTTCATTTGTCTGAGTTGCAAGGCTGAACTCAAACATATGAAGTTTTCCTCAACGTGTTACCAGTTCATTTTGACTCTATCTAATATTTAACTATCAATAAGCACAAGTTACAGCTCCGATTCTTCTGAACAGACGCAGTCGAACAGAGCAGACGGCCTCACAACACGTCTGAATCACTCGATCTGTTTTTCTGTCTCTTTTGTTGTTGTTGTTTTTTTGTCCTGGCTGCCATTTTCTGAGCAACTTTCATGCCAACACACACACACACAGAGACAAAAAAACATCTTTGTGAGGAGGATAACCTAAACCCAACAACACTCACTCCTTAATGCTACCCTGATCTGTAACCACTGCATGCCGATGTACCGAATCATTTAACCACTGCGCCCATTTAAAAAAAAAAACAGCCAGTGAAAATAAATGTAAAACCCGTTTCATGTGGCATGAAGTGTTCCTTCAAAGATCTGTGTGTGTAAGACTTCCAAAAACCAAAGTAGGCCTTTGTGCAAAGTTGCAAAGTGTGACCACGGCAACGTCGACCCGAAACGAAGGAAGTCTCGTGGCTGCATCTGAGCTTCATGCACACTTAAGACTTGTGATAAGATTTCAAACTTCCCTTTAAGTGGAACGTACCATTTCTTAAACTAACCTGAAGTTAGCTGAACGTCTCGTCAACTTGCCTCATCCCCGTAATCGCAGGGAGCTTGTGTTGCATGGTAGAAGAGATAGAAGGATAGAGGGGAGTGGCCCTAAACTGACTTTACAGTTGATGTCATACGTCGATTACTTTCTGGTCCTCGTCAACAGACGTGCAGCCGAGTGTTATAAAGCTGAAACCGAGCTGAGATCAGAAAGATGAGCATCAGTCTTATCGAAGCATTCTTTGTTATGCTTCTAACATGAGGTACAAAACTATGACCTGCATCAAAGATGAGCAGATTTCCTACTTGTTGACAGAAGTTTCATGTGCCGGTCTGCAGCTGAATACCTTTCATGCATGGATAACATGAATGTAGCTGACACCCAGGATGAGCTAAACGTGTTCTTCTTCCGTCGGTCCACTAGGAGGAGACAGAGAGCTGCAGAAGTTTTCTTCAGAGCTCGAGTTGATTTGTTGAAATTTGATGATGCTGGAGGTCAAAATCCATTTTTAGGGTACTTGTTAATGTACGGGGAGGGTTCAGAGTTTAAAAGACGAGGCTGTTGTTCTTCTGTATCCGTGAATCAAACATAAACAGTATAAATGGATAACCTTGTGATGGAAATGGCCAATGCAGACTAAAGTCCTTCACTGAGTGCACTGATCCCTCCTTTGGGACGCCGTTAGTTCAGCTGCAGGACGGCGTTTCATCCCAATTTGTCCCGTCGTGTCTTCTCCATAGATCTCTTCTTTCGGCTGTTTGCTGGAAAACAAAATCTGCCCACAGATTCTCTCATAAAAGAAGAAGAAGATCGACCTGAACGATATATTCTGTCTTCTTGTTATTTTTCCATCCCACTCTGACAGTATGCTATTGTCATTAGCTCTGATGTCCTAACTGTTTTCCATCCTGGAGTCTGGGAAGTAGGTGGGCTGTTGAGAAATTCAACAACATTGGGATATTTTCAGTCGCTGTTCACCTCTTTTACTCTTGGCATCGTTTTAAAGAACCGCTTCTCTTCTTTTTGTCCAGACCATGGCGGAGTACAGCTCTCTGCTCAGCGACCTGTCTGAAAACATCACCAACGAAGACTTGGAACAGCTCAAGTCGGCCTGCAAGGAGGACATCCCCGAGGACCAGAGCAACAACATCACCTCCTCCAAGGAGTGGTTCAGCTACCTGGAGAAGAACGACAAGCTGGCCCAAGGTGAGATCTCAGTTTCAGGGTTTGTCGTCTCTTCTTTTGAACAAAGGCCGCTAACAGCGCTTTCCGTGCAGATAACCTGTCGTACATTGAGCACATCTTCGAGATTTCGCGGCGACCGGACCTTCTGACGAGGGTGATCGAGTACCGCACCACCGTGCTGAAGATCTCCGAGGACGATGAGATCGACACCAAGCTCACACGCATTCCCTCAGCCAAGAAATACAAAGGTAATACGCTCGATCAGACATGCAGATATACAGTTAGATGTATATACCAGTATCAGGGTATCTTTGATTTGAAAGCAGTCCTGATGTGCCAAACACAGTCAAGCTCTGCCCTCTAATGGCTGAACAGAAAACTGCATTAACATCCTCGCAGGAAAATTCTGAAGAGGTCCTGGGATAACCTCTGACAAGTGCATGTGAGTGCTGGCACCAGTTCAAACATCTGGACTAGTCCTAAAACCTCAGGTCATGTTGACAGAACCTTTCAAATGTCACATTTATTAAGTCACAGGAGGCGTTTATGTTGCATGTGCAACATTTTCCTTCTTCAGGTAATCATTTAAATAATTATATTTTAGGGAGAGGAAACTGTTAGGTTGTTAGTTTATTTGTTTTTGCAGTAGTGTTAGTTCAGTCATACTAATTAAATCTTAATGAAAATGTGTCTCAACCTTTATTTCTTTTCTACAGCTGTTTTTGTAGCTCGGTTCAGTTCACTGGGGAAATTTAGCTCGACAATATAAAACAGTTGCAATGGCAATAAAAAAAAAAAAAAAAAAGTAAATTCCTCTATTATAAAAAAACGAAATGAAACTAAAAGAAATAAACAGCTTTCTTGTTTTTTGTTTTTGATGCAAATGTTGTGCAAATGGTTTCTTTATCTCCTGCTGCTGTTTTAGGACTGCTTGTGTATTAATAATGGTTCATCTGCTTTGAGATCGTGCTTCATACTGTTAATGATCCAATTCAATTTTTTAAATAAAAAAATGAAATATTCCGACTATACAAAAGAGCAAAAGACTGAATGCGATGTGAAGCAGCAGCTGCAGGAAATGCAGTAAATAACAAACAACACAAATCAGCAAAGCTGTACTACGCACATACATAATTTCCTCGTGCTTTTATAGGTAAATTAAATCCTGTGTAAGAGTGGTGGCGTCCGCCACTAACCAGTAGATTCACTATACACACCTTGATGAGAAAATGTACATAAATTGTTCAAAAAATGGGATTTGATTTGACAAAATTTTCGTTCTGTAACTTGAAGTTGCACGTCAGATTATTCTATAGCTTTAAGAAAATGGATTTTAAAGAGACAGGGAGGAAAAGATGCTTAAACTGGTGCTCTTCTTCTTCACTTTTTATGTGTTAAGGTGTAGTTTTCTTATGATTTCTCTCTCTCTCTGTCTCTTTTCCAACCCCTCCACCCTCAAAGACATCATCCGCCAGCCCTCTGAAGACGAGATCATCAAGTTGGCCCCTCCCCCTAAAAAAGTGTGAGGTCATGACCCCGAGCCCTGATCTTTGCACCTTGATTTCTTCAGTCCTGGCACTCCCAATCAACCGACCGACCGTTTCCAACAAACCCCATCACCCCCTTCACACATACACACACACACACACACACACAAATCCAGCCACGCCACCCTCCTTGCACTAACACATGCTGTGACACAAAAAAAGAAAAAAACCCACAGCCGCCTACAAAGCAACCAATCAGATCGTAGCGATGCAACCTGTTCCCAAAGCTGAGAGACGGGAAGCTGTGGGGGGGGGGGGGGGACAAACAACAACAACAACAACAACAACAACAAAAAGACACTAGAAGAAGAAATCCAAGGACGGACCGACAGTGTACGTGTGTGAGGAGAGAGAGCCAAAGTTAAACTGAGTGGGTCAGTTCAGAATGAGTGTAATCTGTAAACACTGTTCAGTCTTGAGATGCTGTGTTTAAGTGTGTGTGTGTGTGTGTGTGTGTCAGTCAAATCTGTTATTGTTAAAACATCCACCCGAGACTACGAAAACTACAAACCCCACCTTCAGAAACGTGACGACGAAACGACAAAGGCGGAGTTTCGTTTTTTTCAGAAACCGACGTAGGTAACCATAGAAACAAATAAGCGTTGTATGTACGACTATGACTAACGTAATTCAGCAGTGCTTGGTTGTTGTTTTAATTCACCTTGAATATGCAAAGTAGCCAAAATGTCAAAACTAACAGACTGAAAACTATTATCTCCAGATAAAGTGAAACTAAAACATGTAAACACGTAAAAAGTGGTATCAAAATTCTCACCTCTCGCTGCAAAAAGGCAAATGAAAGGGTTTCCTAAATTGTCCGACTACACCTTTAAAGCCCGTATAGTTCTTTAAAATACAAAAATAATAATAATTACAGCTATCAAACCGACATCTTCTTGCCACTTTTGGCCACACTGTCACGAGGTCACTGTATTTTAAACAAGACTTTAAGTCCAACTTAAAGGACGGGAAAGTTCGAGGTTCTGTATGCATTCCCTTTACTCTTACGCAGATAATTATATCATGTTTAAAGAGCAAAAAAAAAAACATTTTAGAGGATATTTAAAGTTGATTTTAATAGAAAAAGCCAATATTTGCCTTTAGCTTATGAGTCATAGCAAGAGTTATTATTATTATTATTATTAGAGAAAATATTTAGATGGGAAAGTTATTTCTATTCATTGAGGGTGGACCAGTTAGCATGAAAGTCTGTTGTACGAGCTGGCTAGAGATGTAAATATACAAATAATATATTACAAGAAAATATTGCAGAAATAATATATTGACCCACAGTGTGTAAGTCCATAGAGGACACTGTGGCTCTAGCAGCAAATTACCACTTTGCGTTCAGCTTCAACACGTCTGACTTTCACCCTAAAATTTATCTAAATCTGAAACTACGAGACGAAAACGCTTGAAGTACATCGACTTTGGACTACATTAGAGTGTGCAAAAGTATATTTTGAAAGAGAATATCAGACGTTACTGCGTGAAAATGTTGCACGATACACAAAGAGACACTAAACTTTCTTTCACCCCCTTTTGTCGTCATTTCATTTGTTTGCACTGGAAAAAAAAAAAAGAAAAACTGACCACATGGTGATTTTTCACTGTTTGAAAGAAGCTTAAAGGCATCTGGAAATAAAATTTTAAAAAATGATGATGATAGTGAAAGACAGACGAGGAAATGTCAAAGGAAAACAAGGAAAACACGGCATGTGATAATAAAACATGTCCTTGAACACAACACGGCTCATAACCCGCTAACTATGCCATTCCCGCCATGCACCAACATAATAGCTAGAAAGACTGTTTAAACTTATAATAACTGCTCTTTTGAACACTGTGTCTCTTTTTTCCCCACGTTGAAGCCTTAGCAGACTTTGCGTTTACCCACGAATTTTTTTTCCAGAACTGTGAGAGAGAAAAAAAAAAACACGACTCTCACTTTTAAAGAGAGCGATGCTACTTTTATTCTGAAAAATTTGCTAAGGACTTCAGTGTTGGTGTGTACAGAATGTCTGTGGGTCTATTTCTGCCCCCTTCCTCACCCGATCTTTGTTGTTATCAAAAGCTGTAGGATCAAAAAAAAAAAAAAAAAAAAAGATGAACCAACATCATAAAAAAATCTATCAGTGTATGACTAGTTAGCTCTCCTGGCCTCCTTCCTCGACTCCACTCCAACCCTTTGTGCCAACGACCAAGACTTTTATTTCGATCACAGTTTCAGTGATCTATTTTTTTCTTTTCTTTTGTATTGCTCGCAGTATATTGTAGTGTTGGACTGATTTGTATCCTATGCATTTATGTCTGTAGGAAAAACTCTGCACTGTAACATATCCTCCCAACAAATCACTTAATCTAAAGAACTGAACTCTTTAGTTGCGACAAGTCACGGTCAGATCCTGACATTCTCGTGTTGATGAGAGGAACTGAAGGCTTGCGTGGTTGCAAGGAAAGGTAATAACATGCTTGTTACTCAATAGTCATTGTTTGAAACTGGGAAAAAAAAGAACTCTTGTTAGACCAAATAAACTGTAGAACTCTCATTTTGCAAGAAAAGTCTTAAGACAACTAAAATATTCAAAAGTCCTTTAATGCCTGCATTGTTTGGCAATGTGGTTTGATAGGTGTTTCTTTGCATAAAACGTCCAGTTAATCCAGGCCTGATCACGCTTTTTTATAGTGTTGATGAAGGAATAGTCCACCCTTAAATACTTTAACACTGTTATATACTTTGAATTGAAGCGTTTTGCTCAACAACTTTTGGATGACTGATTGACTTCAGCAAGATTTTCCATCAAGTTGATGTTTGTGCTTTGGTTGCCGTTGCCACTAAAGGTCCAGTGTGTAATTTTTATTGGCAGGAATGGAAGATAATATTCATTAGTATGTTTTCATTAGTGTATAATAATAAGGAGAGGGTGAGGCGTGGAAGAGTATGCATTTGGTTGCTGTTTTCAACTTTACCACTAGGTGCCACTTAATCCAACACACTGGACCTTGGTCAATAGATTCACGACTGACCGACTTTGTTCTTTGCGTAAAGCAACATTAGCATGTTCACATTTTCATTGTGACCAAGTTAACATAAACTTATCAGCATTTAGCTTCAAAGTACCACCGTGCCTATAAGTGCGGCTTTGCAGAGCTGCTAGCTCGTTCTCGTTCATCTGTGAAGCCACATCTGAGTTTTTTTTATACGCTTCCTTAACGTAGAATCAAAGAGGAAGAGATTTTTCTGGAGAAATTTATAGCTTAAGACCCTTCAAAGGTAGACCAAATTCAGCCACAAGATCTGGTGTCTTCAAGACTGTAGACTACAACAATGAGTCCTGTTATGCACAGTGTCAGAGTATTTCTGGGTGGATTTTCCCTTCAGACCCCAGACCACGACAAGCCCTCACTAGGCCTGACCCCTGAAGTGAAGCGGTAACTGCCCTCCGATAGTTTGAGCCTAGTGAACGCCAAGCGGGAACCACTGCATTTATCACAAACCTGTCGGCGGTCGTACTTACTGCTATGACCTGCGGGTAACGGTCTTTCCCAGCGTTAAAATGGACGATGTCCATAAATGTTAGATCGTCACTCAACATTTTCAGTTTGGTCTTTTTTTTTTTCAGTTCATCGCACGTTTTTGTACAAAATATAAGTAAGGGAGGATTCGGACCATTGCATTTCATTTTTCTTCTCTTTTTATTTTAAGTACTTTTTCAGTATATTGTGAATTTTTAGATGTATGTGACCAAGTGACTTCAATTTCTTTTATTTCTTTTTTTTTTCCTCGCTCTTAAAATTTCAGTAGACAATGGGCTCCATGTTAACAATTGTGTGGTAGTTTGTCAGTAAGTTGTTGTTGTGTGATGCTCGAAATGCTCCCGGTTGAAGTCGGAAGTTTAAAAACATTTAGATCAGTTCGCAGCGTCAATGTCACCGTGGTAACCGTGGCAGAGCCCTCCCTTTAGACTTTCATCACCGGGCAGATTATATGTTTGGCATATAGCGCGTTCCTCCGTAGCCAGTCGGCACATAATATATCAACATATCAGTCACGAATGATGTCAGATTTGGATTTCCATGTACCAAGTACATATCAACTTATAGTAAATGCTGCAAAAGTATAAACCTACTAAAAATATATATGTATTAATGGTGAATACCTGATTATAACCCAATACATGAGTATAGATGAAGTAGGAAACGAAGAGGCCGATATTGTGTGAAGGTATTCAGCATGTAATGCTAACAGTTAATTCAAATTAATTCAAACACGAGTATCATTTTCCCTTACGGATAAAACTGTATTATGTTTTTTTTTGTTTTTTCATCTTATTAGGTTGTAAATATGTATTTTGAATATATATCACTGTGTTTGTTTTGAAATTGATTAATTTATTTAATGCCTATATATTGTTGTTTTTACGTATCCTGATTTTGTTTTACTAACTGGAAACAAATCAAGGGAGTGAAAACATGTTGCTTATCTAACGTTAAGCAGACCATGCATCAACACTTTTATAATTCATGTTATCTCTCTTCATTTACGTTTTTTGCTGTTTTTTCGGCTTTTTTGGGTGATGATTTTACGACGACGAAGAAGAAGAAGAAGAAGAAAAAAAAGTGATATTCATTTCATTGTATTTACTGATATGTAACATATTATGTTTTACCGTGTCGTACTTGATCAGATGTGTCGTGGTCACTGCTTGTAAAACGATTTTATTCAGAGAGTTTCCAAATCATGACAAAAGACAAAAGCAGTCACAGAATCATAATCTGCCATTTTTTTCGTATGAGACATGTTGTCACTTTTGCGCCATCGCACCAAGAGTAAGGAAATTTAAAGATTACGAGCGCATAGGAGACAGGTGCATGTGGAAGGTTCGAGAAACGTTGACGCCTGATGAGAATAACCGAAACAAACGACAACCCTCATCTGAACAATACGCAGTCACTCTAGTTTTGTACGGCACCCCAAAGTGTTCAATATTCAATAAATAAGTAATTATAAAATAGTCACATGAATGAATTGTGCAAAATAATCAATTGAACAATTGTTCAAGCTCAACGACTGCTACAATTTTTATTTTATTTAGCTTTCACGCGGCTGCAAACGCTGCCTACCTAAAGAGGAGCTAACTAGCACTGTTAAACAACCCATTCTAGTTAGTTAGCGAGCTCGACAGGTAGCCTGTGCGATCTTGTCAAACTAAATAAACGGAGAGGTCGGTTACTTTGTTTATTAACAGCTTCTAGTTTGGTCTGTTTACGCTCTAGCTAACTGATTATTACTTGTTCATTCGTATATTTTGCACAATATATTCATGTTATTATTTATTTCTGTAACGTGTTGTTTATGTATTCAATGTCTAACACTTAAGGCTCCATAGTTTCATTTGCTTAATATCATTTTTGAAGTAAGGTGTCAGTGAATGGTTAAAAGATGCAGGATGAAGGTAACTATATGAGTATCAGTGCTGGGTAGAGTAGTGTAAGTAGTGAAGTTTTGCAGGTTGTAGCTGTTAGAAGCTGTTGAACATTTAAAAAACACACCTCTGCATCTAGTTAGTATCGTTTTGAATGTGGCAGGTATTGCACAAGAATGCTGTACAATGGTGAGTTGTATTTAACGGCGTTAAGATGTGTTGACGTTAGGAATGCTGAACGTCCGGTGAGTCACATCAGTTCAAGTTGGGCGTTCCTGAATATTGTGCACAAGCTTTTTAACCACAACTAATTACCATTTGTCTAGAGTTGCACAGCAGGAAAAAATAAACTTAAAAAAAAAAGTTTTTTCAAGTTTACAAAAAGAGCAAGCTTTCACGTCGTAGGTAAAAGTGCCAACTTGGTTCAATTGCAAACTGCTGTGGTGGATGGACTTGAAATCATAACATGCTAAAACTAATTTTCAAGATATTAGTGAACAATCTTTATTTCAGATGGTCACATTAATGTTTGTGGCTTGAGTGTGTGCATTTTGCAATAGAGGACAATAGAAGATATTTGTGAGTGTTGGTGGTTCTCAACACTACTCTGAACTTTGTAAACTGGAGGTTTCAATGTGAGGCTGAAAAACATTCCTGTGGTGTGCTTTTTTTGATTTTATAGGCATCGGTTTGTATCGGCGTGAAGGTGATGTAGGTTAGTGGAGGGTTTTTTTTTTGTAGGCAGAAATGTCAGGGCTTGAAAAGTCTGATTATGTAATAGCATTATAAAAATGATCTCAATAAACCTTTGAAGGTGAACACATCTGTGACTTTGAAATACTAACCTCCAAGAGTGGCAGAGATTTTCACAAAAATGCATTTGCAGAGTTTTGAATTCTTCATTTTTCAACTTGACTTTTGACCGTTTCGTTCCATTAGTGCAGATGGGCAGCATTCAGAACAAGTTTGAAGAACATCAGCAAACGTTTCGACCGCACGTTCAAACATTCGGCTTTACGTAACATCGCTGAAGTTGCCCTGTGTGTCACTGCCTTGAGAGTGAGTCATTGGGATTGTTTTTGGCTCGTGTTCTACCTGTTATCTCGTAATGTGCTTCATTCTCAGATGGTGTAGCAAGTGACGTGTGTTCTTGCAGAGTCGATCCAGTCCATCCTGCTAGTCAAGACTTATTGGCTGTCAAACAAATGTGATCATTTACGGCTGTTGAAGTTGGTTTTGAGACAATGAGGAGATTCAGTTCTGTCTCAGTGAGAAAGAAACGGCTTTTGGAGGGTTGTGACACTGTGTTTATAACAAAGCAGAGGAGAACGTCATTACATCCATTTTTACATAATCGCATACGGCTCATAACATAACCCTGTTGGATGCCATGGGCTCAATGCTGTTAGAAACTTTTGCTAAGGTTTTCCTCTCATGGGGCAAGAAGTACTTCAGGATTTATTTTGCAATGACTGCAACAAAATATGATATGAGGTATTATTCAAACAGATATAAAGGTGTGGCTTTTTGTCATGATTTAAATGAGACTGAACTGAAATTATGCCATTTTGTCATTGTGCTAAAATGAATATAAATATTATATATTAAAATATATTTGCTAACCTATACTGTGTTGCCTGGAGTTCTTCTAAGTTCTAAGTATGCTGAACATCCGGTGAGTCACATCAGGTGAAATTGGGTGTCCCTGAATATCGTGCACAAGCTTTTTAAACACAGCTACTGTAATTGCATTTCTCTAGAGTTTCAATGTTTATTTAATGCCCCGTGTCCACAACAGAGACAACTCAGGAATGAATTGTTGGCATGGAGTAATGCATTATTAGGCTCCGTTGTGAGATAAACGAAAACAGGTTTGTCTCCCTTCATCATACTGGATAGTTCACCCCACCGTTTAATGGAAATCGTTGTAATCATTTCCAGTGAAACACTACTGCTGCAAGAAATAGAAAGCAGAGCGACGGGCAACCATGTAGCACCAAGATGGGGGCAGTTAGGCCTTGCTCAAAGTGTCCAGGAGGTGAACTGGTACCTCTCCAGCTACCAGTCCGCGCTCCATACTGTGGTCTGTGCTGGACTTGAACCGGCCACCCTCTGGTTGTCCAAGCCAAGTCCCTACAGACTTCCCTATGGCATATAGCTTACTTTCTGTTGGCAAAACTATGTGCTGTAAAATATAGAAAAAGTTGAGGTGTGACCAGAGAGAAATATGAATTATTGCTCTTAAACAAATGTGATCATGTACAGCTGCAGTTGTATTTGGTTTAAGACAATGGGTAAGGAACAATTGTTTCCATAGGTGTCCTTGTGAGGTTAACAGTAAACTGAAAGCATCTGTGTTAGCATTTCCAGTAAATCAAAACTACTGCAAGACAATAACAAGATAAGATACACCCACATACTTTGGGTGCAGCATGCAGCTATATTAACTCCAAGCACCTTTCAGGTTACATTATCTGACCACAAGACTTCCCGAGACCTCTGCATCGTACTGGGAAAGGTAAGAAAAATTACGGGAGATGTTTTTTTTCCTCACAAGGAGACTTATGGAAACAATATGTTCCTTCCTCATTGTCTTAAACCAAATACAACTGTGGGTACATTATCTAACAGCTGTAAATGAAATAATAACATTTATGTTAGAATTTTATAGTCTAAAATTTCACTTTGAGATTTTCGTTGGGTGTACTCATTTTATGCAACATGGTCTTTAATTAATTTGTTAGGAAAATTACAAATAACAAATCTTGTTTACAATCAATCACACACATTTGTGTTGATTCTGAAAGGAAACAAATCTGTTGGTGTGTATACGTAAACTAAATTATTACCAATTACTAATTATAGACTATCCAGCATCATGAAGTTTTTGCAGTGAGTCGGCTCACTGAAATTAATGAAAATAATCAAGCATAACATTCAAGCACTTGAACTAATTCTTCTGTTCAGAACTTTAATCTTAATCAAGAAATAATTATGTTCTTTAGTATTAGTTTTTTTGTAAAACAGTCAATTAGAAAATTCATGGATAACAATAACAACTGAATTCTAGCATTAAAAATATCATTTTGGTTAAAGAGCTTCTACATGCTGGAGCAACCGTTTCTCACTTTATTCACTCTTTGCTTGCTTACACCAATTTCCATGATGTCATATTATCTGAGAATGGCAACAGCCTTTTGAAATACGATTCTCTCTCTTTGCTTCTACTAGTTCATGCTGCTGTAAGCACAAGCTCTCTACTTCCTCATCACTGCACGGTCTTTGCAGATTCATCATTTCATCAGCCTCAGCAGTCATAAGCCTCTTAAACCACCAACAAGGCCTGGACTTCATATGGGACCCTTCGATCACAAATCTTCCTGTAGAGTCTAAGCACCAAAGACTTTACTAGGCTTATCATATATAATTTTTTAACTGAAAGTCTGAGATGGCAAATGGTGGGAAAACTTGTATGGGAAGTGAATTCAGAGATTCCTTCCCCCTGCTGGACGTTCTCCATGCAAATAAGTTTGAAGGAGAGTCTTTCGAGCCAAAACTTGTTGAGCAGATCGAGGAAAACTTTTATAGAGGGGCCCCGCCCAACTGGTTGAACTTTTACATAAGTGAACAGGACAGGCAAATGAGTCAGGTGGCATTATTAAACGAGATGGATACGATAGACTTGTGGAACAAATTCAGAAAAGAAAAAAATATCCTGGAATATCAACTGTTAAACTGTTCCACCAGCCAGGATGTGGAGGAACCACACTGGCCATGCAGGTGCTGTGGGACTTGAGGAAATCCTTCAGATGTGCAGAAGTTTTAACAAGCTCACCCCCAGACATCGCAAATGTTGCAAACGAGGTGATCGACCTTTACACGGCAGGCAGCAGAGGCCACCAAAACACTGTGCTGCTGCTGGTGAACGATGAGCAGATTTTAGAAAATCTGCAAGACAGCATCATGGAGAAGATTGCTGAACAGAAGATAGTCACCCAGTATGCCTGTGGTGATTTTTCTCAGCTGTATTAGAAAAGTGTCAATTGTGCAGAATGACAATGTTGCCCTTAAAGAGTGTACTTTCTGACACAGAGAAGCAAAAATTTGATGAGAAAAAGAAAGAACTTAGCCTAAAGTACTGGTGATAAATGCAAACAGTTCCATGGCTTTAACATAATGCAAACTAATTTCTCTTCAGATTATGTCCAACAAGCATGCAACGTATTCAGTACTGACAGAAGAGCAGATAGACCACAGAAAACACAGCTTGTTGCCTGCCTATCCCTGTTGAAGCGATTATGTACCAGGTTCATATCTCACAGAGTCTCAGTGCCTGGACTTTCTTAAACATGAAGACGACAATTATGGAGACCTGGAGGACAGAATGGAGCCCTTTAGTCATCTCATCACCTTCCAACAAGATAAAAGATCTGAAAAAAAAGTTAGCATGGCTCACCCTATGATAGCACAGCACTGTACAGAGTTGATGGCTGAGGCAGGTGTGACCAGAAGTGACGCAGCCCTAAAGTTGATCTGTTTGTGCAGCAAGGAGGTTCCTTCATATTTGCTTGGATTTGTGAAAGACATGCTGACAAAAAGAGAACCAAAAAAAGAAGAGAACCTGAACTATTTGTGCAGCAATGAGGTTCCTTCATATTTGCCTGGATCTGTGAAAGACACGCTGACAAGAAGAGAACCAGAAAAAGAAGAAAACCCAATCTCTGGTACAGAGACTGACAAGGACAAAGAATGGTTTTCTAGGCTAATCCTAGATATTAAACAGGAGGAGGACAATGCCAAGAGTGCATCTGTTTTAGAGGTAGCATCGAAAAAGTTTGATGAAAATCAATTTTTTCCACAAGCTCTTGCTCGTTTTTATTACATAGAACTAGATGATTACCAACTGGCAGAAATATGGGCAAAGCGAGCAAAGGAAAGAGATCCAAAAAATTCATTTGTTGCTGATACACTGGGACAAGTCCATAAGAAACATTTAAAGATTTGTCCGTCAAGTGAAATTCTGAAGATTGCCAAAAAGGCCATTGAAGCTTTCAAACATGAAGAAGAACTTGCTGAAAATGAGATAAAGGAACATGGCACTACCAAGGTTTTTAACACTGCGGGGAAGTTAGGTTGCCTGGAGGTTTACAACCAAATTAAAAGGAAACTCTTTAATGAGCTACTTAGCAGAGATGAGGTGGAGCAAAAATGTACATTTCTTGAGAAATATGTGATTTACTCAAAACCTGCCATGATGAAAAATTATGCCAATTATGCCAACATTACAAAGGCTACAGAAAGCTACAGATACTTTGGAGTCTCCCAACCAAAACAGTTCAAACAAACAGACACGGATTTCATCCAGAAGCTTAAACAAATCCTGGCGGACACTTCCACTGTACTACTCTCATGTCTTGACAGAGAATACACTGAATCACTGAAGGTGAAAATAACCACATGGTGGGAAGAAATCTTCAGATCGTCCTCCTCCGAGTTTGAACCCAATATGCCCCTAGGCCCCAAAGACAAACCTGAGCTCCACCTGGTATCCCTCCTGCTGTGCTGGCCTACAGACGGCGAAGACAAATGTGAAATCCTTAGTCAAGTAATTCAGTGTATGCACAAGTCTTATACACGTGAATACAAGGCATATTTTCAATCAAGGTACCTCCGCCCTCTGTTTTTCATCGGAAAAGGTCAAGGTCTGGACAGAATTGTTCATGGAAAGGACCTCGAAGGATTGTTTCCTGAGGGAAAAGAAGATTGGAGCAATGAGAAGGTTTTTCAACATCCCATGGTCCGAGAACGCCTTCTCCAAGTTGAAGGGGTGGTACGAGAGTACAGAATCTATGCAACTATTGCTGGCAAAGAGATTAAGGTGAAAGCAAACCTGAGAAACAGCCTCATGAGAAAACGCCATGTCTCCTTTTACCTTGGAGTTACCATCAGAGGTCCTGTAGCCTTTGGCATCCAGACGAAAAGCAGAAATAATGGTAATATACTATAACTTAACAATAATTAAATATCTACCTGGCAGAAATTTCAAAAATAGTTGCAGACTGTTTTAGGATTGTTGCTCTATGATTGATCTCTCCTGTTATGATCCTATGATCTGTTATCTTGTCATTGAGGTTTTGGTAGATGGTTCAGTAACATTACAACATACCCCTACAAGGCAGACCTGTTCCGTGTCCACTTTTATTGCTATTGACTGACAGACTACCGAATTAGATCAAATATCCTTGTATTTTTACTCCACTTGTCACTGTTACCTATTGACAGTACAAGATAAACTTGTTTAAATATTACTTTAGACTATTTCCAAGTAAGTCTGTTCACAGAAAAGTCTGTAGATTATCCAGTGTAACTGAGATATTGTTTCTGGAGTCACATTGCAGCTGAATATTATAAAACAAAATACAGTCTCTATATGAAAATTGTTATGAGTAACCTTCTGTTCGGATTTGTTGCTATATAAATAAAACTGAAATGTTTTTTTTAATTGCTTTAAACACTACTAATGGAATTTCAATACATTGTATTGTGTAGCAGAATTCGTCTCAGAGATGGATCTCTCAAATCCTGGACCGAGCATATCTAAACAGTCTTCCTGCACAGATACCATGAGAGGTATGTATACATGCAGAAATAAAAATTCACTTTGAGAGGGACTAATATGACTTCATATAGTTGCTTCATACATTGCTACACAAACATTTTTCTGTTCCTTGTTATACAATGTTAAGGTTTGTTGGCTTTGCTTTTATCTTCCATAACAGCTTCAGATCAGCATTTCGTGGATCGCCATCAGACAGCTCTGATTAACGGAGTGAGCGACACAGAATCATCCTGCGTAAGCTCAAAAATATGAATTTGATCTCAAATGACACCTATAAGGACAGTACGTGTTTTAAATACCACGGCAAACCAGATGAAGGGCATTCTTCAGTGTCTGACTTGGCCAAGAGCCAAAGATGCTCTCTTAGGACATCCTTAAAGGTATGAAGAGTATGAAGGCTCTCCTACGTGACCTTGAGGAGACTGAATAAAAGTAAAAAATAAGTGATGTAACTTTGAAACCTAAGGGGACTCGATCACTGAAAGGACAAAAACCAAAGCCAATGTGAAATTTGACGATGAAGAATTCTGACAGTGCATGTTTGTTTAACTACAACTTTATCATTGAATATAAAAAATACAATCTAAGCAACACAGAAAGTTGACAGGGTAATGTGATTATGACTGGACTGGACGGTAAACTCCTTGCATAGTAGTATCAAAGCTAGCAACAACAACAATTAACTGATTACAAAGACGACTGTACCCTGGGAACAACACCTACCTACCTGGCCCTTTGGACTTTCACAACAGCTTTGGATGCATTAGGAATTGTTCATTGTACTTTCTGATTTATTTATTTTTTACTACTTAGTCATTAAAAGTTGGAGGTGGAGAGAAAGATGTTGGACAAAAATACATGGACTCATTCAAAAGGACACTTCCGATAAAAAGAGTGACTTCATTAAGGAAGTTAAGCTTCTACAACTTTGGTCATTTACATAGTTTCTATTTTAGCACATTGTTTATGGATTTAATGAAACAGTGTAAAAATATTTAAAAAAATATATAAAAACACAAAAGACTATGCAACATACAAAGAAACTTGTGCAAAATGATTATATATTCTTCTAACATTATTGTCATATCTCTCTTTTTATGTAAACGACACACTTACATATTGTTTCAATTGTATTTTTTTATTACTATTTGTTTTTTGGAGCTTTTAAAAGTTAATCTGTTTTCATCCAGCTAGAATCTGAGCAGAGCTCCACCTACAGTACCAAAGAAAAACATTTTTTTAGGGATGTTCTATGATGTTTTGCTGTAATATTCTTGACTTGAAGTCTTTGAACATGTCCGAATTGTATCACTAATTTAATCAATCACATTTAAGGTTTGTTTGTTTTCTTTGTGCAATTAAAAACCTAACAGGGTCCCTAAATAGATGTATCCAAGCACAGTTTTTAGTAGTTTTATGAAGAGTTTTAATATAAAATGGATGAATTGTTTTAATCCTGTATTGGATTTTCTTTCCTGTTACATATATTTGTCATTTTTATCTTGTAGCTATACTGACAAGAGAAAATACGAAGAATAAGATTGTGTATATCTCGAGAGCCATGAAATACTTTATCTGTACTGTGTTTTATTTGTTTTATTCAAACAAAATGTGATATGTAACGCTGTATGTGATACTGTGAGTCTGTCTGAGAAGAGAACATAGGCAGTAACTCCTTCTGGCAAATGTAACACACAAAAAAATAAAAACTTACATCATCTTATTCTCTGAGAGCATGATTTGTTCTTAGAATAAAAAAAATCTTGTAATCTGGGGGTCCTAAATATGCATTGGTGGTTACATACATGATAGACAGACAAGACAAGACAAACAACCTGCACTCTAAATAGATGATCACTGCAAAAACTGTTTTGAGTTACAGTACTTCTTGGAGTCCTGTTGTCATGGCAGTTACCAGGCAACCATTAGAAAGTATATATATATATATATAATTATTATTATTACATTTATTATTATTATTATATACTGTTATTACTATTATATACGTATATATACTATGCATATATATATACTATGCATATATATATATCATTTGGCATATATATATATATATATATATATATATATATATATATATATATATATATATATATATATATATATATATATATATCATTTGGCATATATATATATTATATATTATAATATATTATTATTATTATTATTATTTTTCGGCCCGGAACGTTTTGTTCTGGCGGACAAAAGCCTGCCGGACTCACTTCCTGTTAGCACTTCCTGTAGTTGCAGCAGTGGATACATGTGTTGTTGACATTTTGTAGTTTTGTTGTTTCGTGTCAGCTGTTGAGCCGAATAACGCCGCGAAACTTACACGCTGTGCGTGTGCGTGTTTTCCGTGAAGATGAATCCCGCCGTTCGCAAGGTAACGTCTGTTTTCTGTCCGGTAACGGTTCGTTCACAGAGGTCACACAGCTGCGGCTGCACCGAGTGTCTCTCTGACCCTGCAGCTGCACACAGACTTCAACAGAGTCAGGTTTTAGGTTGCCAGGCAACCAGGGTCCAGCTGCGAGCCACTAACCGCAGCTGTACTCTGTCTGTGTGTGAGTGACTGCTGAGACACACAGAAAATCTCTAAATGAAGCCCCTCCAACTAGTGGACACTAATGCCAAACGGTAGGTGGTATCAAAAAGCCCAAATGAGCGTGAGCATCCTCATCTTGTCGACCATGTGAATGCTGAATTTCAGTGTGTGAAGTTAAAAAATGTGACCTGGGGAGAGAGAGAAAGAACAGGTGCCCCGTGCTCCTTTGGGGGAATTTCTTCTCTCCAGTTTACATGGGAGTAGATGGGGCTGTCGGTGGGTGATCCTGGCGCATCAGTGCGTCTCCCGCCAAAACTATAAGTCTGACAGCTTCAGCAGTGATATCGCTGCGTAGCCCACGAATTTTCCTACGTTTCTATGTATAAATTATTTCTGTAGAGTGACATTTGTGGCCACGAGAGCCGTTTACAAATGTATTTTTTCTCCACTCTAGCGACATTCTACCAATACACACCCATTGTTAAATTTGGCGTGGTTTTTGGTGATTTTTAGGCAAAACCGTTTGGTGTGACGCTTAGAAAAGTCACAGCACACCATTCCCGGGCCGAGCCGGTCGTTTTGATACCTTATTTGTGTATGTGTGATCTAAACTGCTGGAGAAGTAGCGCACCGAAATTCCTGGAATACGTCAGAATAATGTAAAGTATGGGGAATAGTGAATAATGCGCCTTGCAGGCACACTCAATAAGCATGGGCAGTAATAGATAGTGTGTCTTTCTCAGGCATACTCAACTTATATTATTGAGTGAATTTTGCTGTTTGTGCTGAAGCTGATGTTGTTGTATTCTGTCATGTTGCAGGTGTTAAATCAAGCTCTTACATCATGCCGGTAAGTCTCAGCATTGCTGTTTTAATTCTCATACCTCATGTTGGTTTAATTGGCTTTATCGTAAAGGTGTGATCATTCATAACAACAGGTTAAAACATGCAATCTTTTTAAGAAATTAGATACATATTTGAAGAATGATCTACACAATAAAATATGTGCTTTAACCATCCTTTTTTTTTTTTTTTTTTTTTTTTTTTTAACAAACTGTAATTATTTATCAATATCGCAGTTTTTTTTTACTCGGCTAAAAACAAAAAAAATGACGGATGTTCTGTCGGTTTTATAACTTTTCGATGATTATGAACATTAAATCTTATACAGATATTCATGACGGCCTTTGGGTGATCTCCAACTGTACAACTAGCAGTTATTTACTTAAATTATTTAGATTAAGTTATTGTAAGAATACAGAATATATATTTATTTTCCAAAGTGACAGTGATATGAATTCTGTCTTTCTGATATTGTTTCTGACTAATACTTTGTTGTTTTTAAAGGGCCACGCCGTGCCTCCAGCATCCTGTTTGGGGTAAGAATTTAAAGACTGCTATAAATAAAACTGCTATATCTAAAATCTGTTTTTATATGGACATTTTCTTCTCTTCATTGACAGCTTCTGTGAGTCAGAGACAGTACAAATCTATGCCAACTCATGGAATTGGGCGGTGGAGACATCTTTTACCTAAAGAAGCGGTAAGAGTCTGAAACAAGTGTGATAAAACTGTGTGGCTGAGATTAGGCAGAATCATTTTAGAGAATTTAGTCGCTGAATTTCTAATAACTGAGTCTGAAAACACAACCAGAAAATCAAAGTGTTGATTATAAAACTACAGTAATTCTGGTTTAATGTTAGATTTATGATACAAGCACACAGTTCACTCAAGTGAAAGTGTATTTATGTTCTATCTTACTACGTATACCGAGGCCAATTGGGCATACTAAAGGTAAAATTGATGAATTAAGAGCGCCATCTGTTGGTTCATGTGGCAAACTACTTCAAATGGTCTAAAGGACTCGAACATTTTGATTTATTCTTTTTTTTTTAACGGGTCAAACTTTTAATTCCTTCCCATTTTTTGATTTTAAAAAATTGACAGCCATAAGCCCTGCTGTATGCCTAATGAATGGTTGTAAATAACTGTTGTGACGTGTCTCATGTTCTTTTGTCTTTAGCCAAAGAAAAAGAAAGACAGACACCAGATGAAACAGATCATGTCAGCGACAGAAACAGCGTACGGCACTCTGAATGTGAAAGTGTCGGGTTTTGACATGACCGTGGTGGAGCACTACTCCCAGTACATCCACAACCTCTGCAACCGGTTTGGCATCAAAGTGGCAGAATGGTAAGGACGTTAAAGCATTGGCGTACTCTTCCACATAGGTTTCTATGGTCAGTTATACAATAAACAAATGTTGCACAAACAAATCTTTTCAGGCTGCTCAGATGTAGTCAAGAGAGGGTTGCCAAACCTACTTTTGCAATGATCATTCCTTATTGGCTCGACGAAGCTGTAATTAAAAAGCAAGGATCTCTTAGCTTTCAACTGAATCTACCACATCCGTGTCGTCTCTGCAGTTCAGCAGGAGAGATGTTCTGATGAGAAAAAATCTGTATGTATGTTTATATATACAATAAACTGTATATGAATGTTGTTTTTGTCGCTGTGTGTAGCTACGCTTTGCCAACCAAGAGCACGGAAGTGATGTTAATGCAAGAGCAAGGCACCAAGATGTATGTGGACTCCATCCTGAAGACTCACGAGCGAGTGGTCCAGGTAAAAGTCGTCTGCTCAACACGATCACTGAATGCTTTCTCGTAGACCCCGATCATTGAACCGCGTTATTTCTGTTTGTCTAGTTGAGCAGTCTGAATGCCGCGCTGTGTCCTGTGTTCATGGAAGTCATTTTAAAGAATCAACCAGAGGGAGTTCAGCTCTCTATGAAGGAGGTGAGTTTGCGTCATGTGATCACATCCATCTTGAGTTGTTTCTCCTTCAGCTCAATCGCACTTAAATGGCCACTTATCATCTCTCTCTTTATCTCTCCTCCCTGTTTTTCCTCTCAGCACACCGAGGCCGATTACCACGCTCGGTTCAAGGCCCGTCCAGAGCTGGAGGGGCTCATGGCTCAGATAGGACAATAGTCAATAGGACGTGTGGACCACAGACATTGTTTAGTTTTGTTTATTTATTCCCTGGCCTTCGTTCAATGAATGCTGTTAAAGGTGATCGTGTGCATTGGAAACAACTGTACACGCTTTTGTGACCCCTGGAAAATAAAATCTGTGTATATCATGTGTGTCACGTTATTCTTTAATTATGTTCCTTTTAAAGTAAAGTTGTAAATGTTTAGAAAAACATGGGGAGAACATGGAAACCCAGCCAAAATATATATATTTTTTTTTAAATGTTCTTGAGAAAACATAAAACTGTTAATATATCATGCGTTAAAATGAGCATCAGAGAGACGAAAATGTTTTTTTTTTTTAGACATTTTATCAGAAGATATATATTTTTAAACACATTTTATTGGAAAATATTTTTTAAACAATTTTAACATTTTATTAGAAAACAAAATGTAAACCTTTTATTAGAAAAAAATGTTTTAATGCATTTGTGAAAATATTTTTTTAAAACAGATTTTTTTTAACACATTAGATCTTTTTAACATATTTATAACCACATTTTATTAGAAAATGTATATAATAAATCACATTTTATTGGAAAATATATTTTTAAACATTTTATTAGAAAATATTTTTTCAAACAAATATTAGAAAATATTTTTTTAAACATTTAAATAGAAAACTATTTTTTTAAACATTTAAATAGAAAAATTATTTTTTTAACATTTTATTAGAAAAAAGTTAACGCATTTTAGAAAATATATATATTTTTTAATTTTAACAGATTTTTTTAACATATTAGAAAATATTTTTAACCACATTTTATTAGAAAATGTATATACATTTTTAAATCACATTTTACTGGAAAAAATTTTTTTAAACATTTTATTAGAAAATATATTTTTTCAAACAAATGTTATTAGAAAAGCTTTTTTAAACATTTAAATAGAAAACCATTTTTTTATTACATTTTATTAGAAACTTTTTAGATTAGCCGCAGGACTTACTTACCTTACAGAGAGCCCTTCATGTCTACAGATGCAGATCATTTTATTGTTTTTATTTTATTTATTGGTCGATCTCCAGTCTGCATGTCGAAGTGTCCTTGGGCAAAGGCTGCACATCCATGTGTGAATGCGTATGAACAGTTAGCTCCTAAAACTGATGAGCAGTTGGTGCCATCAGTGTATGAATGTGTGATTGACATATGTAGTGTAAATACAGTCCATTTAAAATCACGTACACATATCAGAAACACACTTCAACATGCTTTTTCTATTTCATTTTATTTTATTATTATTATGTAATAATTATTTCAGTTTGGCCCCTCATGAAATCACTCGTATCGAAAGAAAATCGACTTTTAACATTCAAATATCTCCGGCCTTGTGTATATATGTATAGATATACACATTTCTTGTAGTAAAGTGCAAAATTCCTCGTCACCTGAAATTCACATCTTGAGAATAATATATGAACTGTGCATAGGAACATTTCTTTTTTTTAAAACAATGCATTAACTACTTTTAAAGCACAGCTACGAAAAAGCAAAGTCATCCTGTAGCCTATGTAAACTGTTAAATTATTAAACACGTCGCATGCCAAGCAGACAGACTTATTGAAGCTCCCATGCACGCGCACATCCTTACTTCTTTGGCTTGCAATGTTTTAAACTCGAGCATGAATGAAACAATCACGACCCCGGCACACACAGGGACTCGTTCAAGTGGATCGTTACCAGCCTTTGTGCCTTCGCTCTGTCAGGTCGAAATATGTTGCCAAAAACTTCATAAAGATGCTGACCAAAAGGCTTTCCATGGTGTGTTTTCTCATCTGTCGAAAAACTGTCTTCGTTTAGTTTAGCACCTGTTGTATCAAAAGTTCAGGTGAAGTTACGTCAAATTCGTCAACGTCGTTTACATGTTTTGTAAAATCTTTAGCAAAGTGGTAAGAAAGGAAAAATGGCATCGCAGACATGCAGAGGATTTTAAAAAGAAAATCTAATTCAGTTTGCCGAGTCCTTCCAGTCACATCCCATTGTGATACATTCACCTTCGTGTGCATGTACGTATGCAGTAGTCGTCGTCTAACACAAAGCACCTTAATGCAACGCAGGTTAAGCAAGACGATTCACATTGGCAGATTCTCAGTGCTCAGTTAAGTTTCAGTTAATGGGGGTTGAGGCAGAATGTGGTAACTCCTCGAGTCGCAACACAAAGACGTGTCGCACTCGATCGCTGTTCAAATCCAAAGTGCTTTAATAAGTGTAAGAATAGATGTATACAAATCGAGTCCTCCGTTAAACCCCTCTCTCTTCCTCGTCGTCGTCGTCTTCTCCGTCGTCGTCAGTCGTCGTCGTCGTCGCCCTCCTCCTCCTCTTCCTCTTCCTCCTCGGGGGTGTAAAGATCGTCGGCCAGCTCGCTCTGGTCGGGCACGTCGTCATCGTCGTCGTCTTCCTCCTCGTCTTCTTCCTCTTCCCCCTCGCTCCTCATTTCCTCCAAGCTGCTGTCGTCGTCGTAGTCGTCGTCCGTCCTCCGCCACCTCTTCCTCGATCTCCTCCTGTTCCTCCTCCTCCTCCTCCAGATCTGACAGATGACCTGATGGGTGGAGAGAATAAAAATCGTTGTTGTTTTGTTTAAACTGAATTTAATGGGGTCAATAAAGAATCAGCAAAGTAAATACACTCTGTCTGTTTGCTCAGTAAAACGAGTGGAGCGTGCACCCCGTGTACGAAAGGCTGAGTCCTTGCTGCAGCGACAAAGAGGCATTCGGAGTTGATTCAATGAATGAAAACTTCTTACACAGACTGCTGATGGCAGCAATAACGTGACAGGGCAGCTCTTCATCGAGGAATTTCTTCAGCTCTGCCTCCATCATCACTCCGAGAACCTCCGTCTCCATGTCGACATACTCCGGGTAGAACATGTTTTTTCTGAGCTGTCTGCGGCACCTAAAACACACACACACACACACACACACACACATTTTAACACTTTAAACTAGGATTGAAAAGGGTTATTTTCCAGAAACTTTCCAAATTAGAAACTCCATTAATTAATGAATTAACAGTAAATTATGGGTAATTTAAACAAACTGTATCATATCCAAACATTTTGTTTCGTCATAAGAAGACGTGCAAAAAGAAATAAAAAAAGCATTCAACAGATTTATTTGTAAGTAGGGTTGCAAAATTCCAGGAATTTTCCAGGAAACCTTCCAGGGGAATTTATGGGAATTAAAAGGAATTTATGGGAATAAACTTGGAATTTACCTCTATGTTTGGATTGGATTTATGTTTGTTTAAATTACCCCCAGTTTACAGTAAATGTATAATATGTGAATTTACTGTAAACTGGGGGTAATTTAAATCAATAGCCATGTGATAGCAGATATTCAAGTGTACTTGCATGAAATCTGGTTGTTTTAGTCAAGATTATGATAAAATATATTTTCCACAACTATACAACAAAACAAACAATATTTAAATTCCCTGCTAAGGGCCAACCTTTAGTAAATTCCCAGTTTGTTCCCGTTTATTCTCATAAATTCCTATTAATTCCCATGGAAAGTTTCCAACACTACTTTGAACTATTATGACATTTAGAGACCAAAAAAAAAGATGAATCAATCGAGAAAATACAGATTTGCACTTACTGTTTTCCTGTTGTCCTGTATGCCTGAAAAAGAAACAAAAACTGATGTTTGAACTCACAAAGTAAATTTCCAGGAAGATAACTTCAGATTATATTTAAGTTTCCTTGACAGTTTTTGTCTCTGAACATAAAAAGAACTTCAACACTTGACACTTCAGTCTTGACACCTGAAGTGTTGAGGTTCTTACAAACACGATGGTCACTTTGGGAAATGTTCGTCAGAGATGTAATTGAATTGTGATTCAGAGGTAAGTTCAATGCGTCTCACCTCGATGAAGCGGAAAGGGTCGTTCTCCTGCAGGAGGCTCTCGAGGCCGCAGCGGACCTCCTGGAGGCGGGCCTGGTCCTGGCAGATCCTGGAGATGTTCTTCTGGATCGCCGGCCCGTTGGTGTCGCAGTGAGTGCGCGTGGACTCGTGCAGTCTGCCGACGAAGCGGAGAACTTTGGCCTTCATGTCCTCGCCAAGCCTGGTCAAGACCTGCTCGGAGTCGTCCAAAAACTTCTGGATGGGGGAAGTGACGAGGCGTGATCAGTTGATGGACAGAAAACAAACGGGCGGCTATTTCAATGAAACTCTAATGAGTTTGAAGAGAGATTAAAAAGGGTCAAATATTTTATAAACTTTACCTTGTTCTGCCTCTCCTTCTCCTTCTGCTCCTGCAGTTTCCTCTCGGCCATGCTGTACTTCCTTTCCACCCTGTACAGCTGCTTGTCCAGCGAGCCCTGGTGAACAACGTGCACAGTGATGCTGACGTCACAATCAGTTTTAAGATGATAAAACACTCCCTACACTTTGAAAGATCTCTTGGAAAGCTCGTCATGGTCAAGCACCATCATATCTTAAAGAGCTCGTAGTACTTTATTACCCCACTAGAACACTGCGTGCTCTGAATGCAGGGTTCCTCGAGGTTGAAATATCTGTGTAATTAATACAAATACTTCAGTTTGACTCTGTTAATCAGGGCAGAAAATGACCAGTCAAGTAATCAGACAAAGACTAAATCTTGGTTTGTCAACTTTGCTACGATTTTGAAGTTGTACTGTTGAAATTAAAACATCTAACACGTGTACAATAAGCTGCTCATTGGTCAGTTCAGTCTGAGGTCACTCATTCAACATGTTGAACTCAACAGGTTTCCATAGAAATGAACTGGAAGCATCTCAACTTCACACTCTGTTCAGGAGCAATGAAAGCACAGGAAGTGGATCTAACTCTGCTGCAGAAAGACCAAAGTCATGTGACCCCCATTCATTCATTCACACACACACACACACACACTATGGCAACAAAACCGACTGACAATGTTCATTCATAAAGATTCCAGACTCATCACAAGCCAACAAACAATCAGGCCTGAAAAAGCTCATTTCCCACAGCAGAACACAGACTTTTCTAACCGGCGAAGACGCCACGGAGATGTCTGAAGAGAGAAACGCACCTTGAGATCTTTCATCGTGTTTTTCAGGGTCTTGATTTTGTGTCCCAGGTGTCCTCCCTCTATGGTGCAGGCGTTGCACACGCACACTTTGTCATCCATGCAGTAATATCTGGAGGTGCACGACAATAAAATGTCAGATCTGTCCTGAAATACTGAACTCTCTCATGAAGTTAGAAGACGTTATTGAATCTGAATAAAAGCATGGAAAAAATAAGTTTTTAGAGCCCCAACAATCCCTTGACAAAAGGTTTACTTCTTTTTTAACAAAACTGTCAAACGTGAGGCTGCTGCTCTTTTCGTGTCATATATGTTTGCAATTACTGAATGTTCGGGGCATTTGTAGACGTCACGTTTTTCGCAGTTTTCAGACATTTTTAGACAAAATTAATTTCTAACTTGAGACAATAACTGGCGTCAGGCTTAACAGGGCGTTCCTGGCGTTCCTGACGTCCCTTTTCCCAGAAAAGGCAGCTAGATGGGCTATACAGTCCCTCCAGCAGGTTCTAGGTCTGTCCCGGGGTCTCCTCCCAGTTGGACAAATAAAAGGTGCCCAAGAGGCATCTAATCCGATATTGGACCACCTCAGCGGTCCTTTTTTGCGAAGGCCCAGCAGCTCTACTCCGAGCTCCTCACCCTATCTCTAAGGCTGAGCTCGGCCACCCGGCAGAGGAAGGTCATTTCGGATGCTTCTATCCGCAATCTCATTGTTTCAGACACTACCCAAAGCTCATGACTACAGGTGAGGGCTGGAACGTAGACGGACTGTACAATGGAGAGCGTCGCCTTCAGGCTCAGCTCCATCTTCAAGTAATTATTAGTTCCGAAACATAAACATCACACTGTATAAACAAATCGGTCTGGTGCATCACTCAGAATATTGTTTCTTTCCGATATAAGTGTACGATGGATCCCAGTAACTCTAGCTCTTGTGTGCATGCCTCCTACCTGTATATCTCATCATGATCCGGGCACTTCCTCTTCCAGAAGTCGTTCATCGGTTCCGTCAGTGGATGCTCACGAAACGCCGGCAGTTCCAGATGTGGCTTTACATGCACCTGGCACATCGACACCTCACACTTCAGGCACGTCTTGACTGCAAACGTCGATGCAGTGGTGGCGGCGGCGGCGGCAGCAGGAGCTTCCCGCGAATTGTCGCCATCTTCCTGAGAAACAGAAGCAGCACAGGACTCGTCCCCGGCGGCGCTGCTGCACAATGCCTCGGCGGCGACTGAGGGGCAGTAGTCGCACGGAACGGCAAACGAGCTCCTGGCTTGCTGCGGCGACAGCGAAGACGACGGCAGTTCTCTGGATTTCAAAGCTGTGGCAGATGCGGCGGTAACTCTGCGTCGGTGGCGGTAGTCATCGGAAATATTGGCAAGTTTGAAGTTTTTCTGAAAGTTGGTGCCACATCGGTGGCTGTCGCGGCACTCCGGGCAGCGGAAGCGACCTCGGTCCGCTTGACGCTTTAGGCGGTCTAGGCAGGTTTTGCAGAAGTTGTGGCCGCAAGGAAGCAAGAAGGGGTCGCGGTACAAGTCCAGGCACACCGGGCAGGTGAGCTCCTCCTGCAGGACGCTGGACTGCTCTGACCGGCCTGAGGCCATGTCGGTATACAGACGGTGAGGTCAGAGGGGTGAGCTGGAGCTTTTCTGGATTCCTAGTTGGAGAAAACAAGAAATTCGAAGAAGTAAACAAATGTTGGTTGTTTTTTCAGCTGTTTTGAAGCTGCCTTTAAAAAAACAGAATTTGGTCGATCGCCCAACATTCCTCTTCCATTCAAGAGTTCGTTCATTCGTTAGAAACCAACAGAGAAATTTGCGGCGACTAAGATATGAGGTTATAAATGAAATACATTTGATGTTGGGACACAAACAAACCTTAAAACATCACCTTTGGTTTAGGGAGATTATAGAAATGTGGAATTTATTTCGTCAACAGGTTCCACGTATTAAGTTAATTCAACACATAAAAATGTTACTTGAGGTCCTTAGCAGTATTAGTTGTTTGTCTTTGGTTGGGAACAGTAGGTGCCAGTCTATCTCAACACTGTGGTGTCCAGGGTCACAGAGACCTGTTGCTGCCTTCATAGACATAATAGATAGCTTGTTGTCGACGACATCTGTGTCTCCAGACTACAATATGCTGACAATAACACCTCCATGGGTAAAGACTAATTCTGGGCGTGTAGTATTTGTGGTGTTATCTTGGGGTTTAAAGTCGAGTTGGGCAGAATGTGAGACCGACTGAGGCACTTCTGATGAACTTTGAGAGTGTCTCTAATTCTCCTTGGACCAAGCATCACTAACATCAGAGGCTCCTGACCTCACCGTTGACCTTTGACTTCAGCAATTTCTCCACAATTACATGAAGCCTGTTGGCAAAATAAATGTATATTTATACTTAATTGATTGACAGCAATATCATCACTTCCTGCCTCCATGAAAACGAAAGTAAACAGTGTTGCAGCTCGGGGCCTTGTGTTGACACAGGTACCTGCTGTTCAAAGGTCCACGACCTCACGACGACCCTGGAAAACCTTGAAAACCTGCCAGGTGCCTGTGTGTTGACACACAAAAGGTGGCGTGTCCCAGTTTAGATCAGCAGTTGGTGTCCAAAAACAAAAAACCAAAGGCCCGTGAAGCTGCACGGTTTAACTCCCTGAGTCTAGCACGGGTTAATTATTAAGGGGGGGTCCGTGTTAGCCGGTTAGCTCGACTAATCTCCGCTCCTGGCGGTAAAGGACGAGCTGCTTACCTGTAATGTAGGAGCACAAACACGGATCACCGGATCACGACGAGGCGGTGCACCTGTCCAACATGTCCAACATGTCCAACATGTCCAACATGTCCAACATGTCAACGGTCCGACCGTTAGCGCACACACACACACCTTTGTGTGGTTTTTGTGTGTTTTAGGAGTCCCCCGGGAAATATTCCGTTTAGTTTGTCGTCTGGACTTTTCGGTATTTGACCTGAAAAGGATGCGTGGACGCTCACCTGTGCGTGTCTGTCCGTGTGTGTGTGTGCGGGTAAACTGAACTGACGCCGGGCAGGTTGATGCGGGGAAAATGCTGCCTTCATGGCTGGCTCGGAAATCCCACATGTCACGCTATGTTTAACTGTGTGTGGTTAAACCGCTGAGAGCGCTGTTTCCCATTTAAATAAAGGTGGTCCTGAACGCATCATGAGCCAGTTGATGCAAAACAAAAACAAACAAACAAACCAAAACACTGAAGAAAACTTTAATTTATTTGTGTTTTATTTTGAAGTTTTGCTGTTTTGTTACAATTTACAAGGAATTTGTCTCTGTGTAGTTGGCACAGAATAAACATTTAAGTAAAAATATTTTTTTTTAAATATAGGAAGATAAAAAAAAGTATTAAAATATAAACATTATAAATATATAAATATATATACAATATATTCAAAAATTAAGGAGCTGTAGGGCAGGTTGATGTGCAAGTATATGACAGTATAGGAGTGCGGTGGCCCAAAGATGCAAAACAAAAACAAACAAACAAAAAGCACTGAAGAAAACTTTAATTTCTTTGTGTTTTATTTTTAAGTTTTGCTGTTTTGTTACAACTTACAAGGAATTTGACTGTGTAGTTGGTGCAGAATAAATATTTAAGTAAAAAATATTTTAAAAATATGACAGTATACTTCACACTATATTCACAGAATGCTATAAATGTCCAGATAATACAGTAGTTTTTTTTTTTTGCATCATTGTAGTGTGCTCAAATGTTTAAAACTAAATTCTGAATGATTAGTTTCTTTTGTGTGTGTGTTGTTGTTTCTAATTTGTTAATGTGCTTTCTAAAATGTTAAAACAGAAAAAGCATACGTGTTTTCTAAACTTTTTTCTCTTTTTGTTTTTTTTGTTTTGTTATAATGTTTTATTAAAACTAATTCATGAACTTATACATTATTATAAAGTGTTTTCCTTTTTTGTTTGTTTGTTGTTGTGTTTTATTTTCATTTCATTATCAACATTGGTTTGTTTCGTTCTGTTGTCCTATTTGTTATTGTTTTTCTAAATTATTTAAAAAAATATTTTTAATTTGTTTTTAAAATGTTTTTGTTTGTTTGTTTTATTGTACTGCTTTCCAAAACATTTAAAACATAGAAACATAATTTTGGTTTTTGTTGTTGTGTTTTTCACTTCCACCCCAATCACTTAAATAACATAACTACTCAAATCATAATAAATACTGCATGTTAATATTGTTATTATTGTGCATCAATCCAATCCATGAAATCTATAACAGAAGACGGTACCAAAACAAAATGGCTTTGAAAAGTTGCAGGTTGTTTATTTGTCTTGATTACTTTCTGTGTTTTTGACAGTATGAAAAGAAATAAGTTACTATGGTGATTAGCATTTATTTATTGTTAAATAGCATCTTTTAGTTTGTATTATTTGTGTATTAAAACGGCAATGTTTGACAAATAAATTCTTAAGAAAGGAAAAATAGACACAGGCCTATATAATTTACCAATTTAGTATACTTATAGTAACTTCAGGTACAGTATGCTCTAAATTTAACACGCAATAGTCACATGATGGCAGCAAACATCATTATATATTTAAGTGCACTTCAGCTATCCTTAACTTTTAAAAAAAACACACATAGAAAGAAAATAATCCCATTCCAAGTTTGATTTTATTTCCACAAACAACACCATAATATGCATGCAATCTGTTCAATTATGTTTTCATAACATTTCTTTGAATGAAAAAAAAATCATAAAATATTATAAACTCTATAACTCTGCAAAACCCCAAACCAACATAACAATTCTAACTGTTCATGTTAATGCAGGTCGGCTGCATTAGAACTGTATCATCACATTTAAGCAAACAGTACATTGTTCAGATTGTTGTTGTTTTTCATTGCATCAGATTGAATGTTCACATTTCTAAATCTAATGTCAACACCAGCATTTTTCAAATGGAATTTCGAATATCCACACACAGTGTAATACAAATTACAATATCATACATGTTTGAGATTAAAGACACCCGGTTAAGATATTTCTAAATGTAAACTTAATTTTCATAGGGAAAAAAATTGATAATGCAGAATGGTTAAATGAACATAATTTGTGGGTCATAAGGTTGAAGATACCACCACCAAACCATCTAGAAACTGAAAAATTACAATAGTTGAGTGTCTGTAAATTTCTGTAGAGGTGGCAATGTTGGTCAGTCCAACACTTTCATCCAGACTAAAATAACAATAATGGGTTGCCAAGAAATTTTGAACAGACATTAATGAGGATATTTCCTACTGACTTTGTCAATCCCCTGGTTTACCTTGAAGTCAATTTTCTAATAACATAGTAAGTCTAGAATGTTGCCTAGCTAATGCTGTTGTAAGCAGTAAGTGTTCATTGTCAATCACTCGTCAGAACTGTGAGGAAATCCCACTTTAAAGACGACAGGACCCTGAATGGTGAAGCCAAGATAGAAAAGCATTGGCCCCAGAACTGAAGCCTCAGATACAACCTCTTCTGTAGCTATTATTTCCCTCCCTCCAGCATGAACGGACACTTTTTGTTGTTCATGCTCCGTTGAGTAGGATACCTCGACCGGGAGAAGGATATCTTGGATTTCTGGGACATGCCAAACTTTCCCATTGACCCACATTGTAGTGATTCGCCTCTTTTTCTCCCTCCATTTTCTCCTTCCTCTTTGTCCATTAGCTAGCTCAGCATCAACCTCCTTTTCCACGATTGCATCCAACCTTGATTTGTGAATCCATTTTCTCAGTCCAGTGCCCTTTCCTAGAAAAAACAGTGGCAAAAGGTATCTACCTCGGAGGTACTTTGCGTACCCAGCTGTCCCAAATGCATTCTCCAAGAATGTGATGTACGGTTGTAGGTCAAGGTCAAACATGACCTCAAGAGATGGTTGTGCAGTCCTTGCTCTTGTGTCTTCTTCCTCATGACTGTCCTCATTCTCCCAGGTGTGGTTTTCTGTTCCGTCAGCCTCTGAGGCCTGTTCTTCCACTTCTTCATCATCCTCTTCTTGCACTAGTTGAGGCTGTTCCTCAGGCCAAAACAACAGCAGAACCAACAAGTAAAACTCAGGGCTTCTACGCCCAACTTCAGTGTCCAAGAATCTGTGTATTATTGTTTGGAGTTCTTTCACTGGTGTGAGCTGGAGAGAGTTATGCATCTTGTTGCTCAAGATGACGTTGGACAGGATGTACCTCTCAGCTACTGTGACATCGTCAACATTTGCTTCGTAGGTGGATTTCAAATCATCTCTGATTTCCTCTAAATCAGACACTGTTACCTCATACTCGACAAACTTAGCTCGTCTTCCCTTTGATGTGAAACGGCCACGATTCAGGCGATCTAGAAGGCCCGGAAAGCTTGTGGATTCTGCCGCTGAATTTTCTGTGTACTGTTCGTAACAAAGTGCAACATCCTTCCAGAAATAATCTGGCTCTACATTTGTCTTGTCAGGCTTGGAGTAGGTTAGATACCGTTCAAAAAATTTAAACTTCGCTTCAACTTCCATTTCTAAGTTTTGGAAACTCCTGTGTTTCTGTGAATTATTGAGTTTCTCAAAGGCTAACTTTGCCACTTGAATGAATCCAAATAGGCCTCTGTTGTTAAAGCTATTTGAAATGCTTACAACACTTGCTGTGTCCTGTGGCATTCCTGGGCCCTCTTCTTCTTCAGCTTTCTCTTCCACATCTTTAAATGCTTTGAAGGCGTCTCTTGCCCTGTTGAAGATATTCTCCGGTGGCCCGGGTTCCCTCATCAAATGGTTCTTATAAATCTGCCCAAGAGTGTCAGCCATATAAGAGTTGTTTGGAGCTCTTCTAATGGCTGTCCTTGCCCATTGCTCAGCTTTGCTATAGCCGATGATGCCTCTTCTGGTGTAATAGAGACGGGAAAGGGTTTGAGGGAAATTGGGGTTAATTCTGAATTTATTTGATGCAGTTTTCAAGACAGAGACAGTGTTGTAAAAATTCTCTAATTGCCTTATATCTTCTATCAATCGTGAGAACTTCTCTTTACCATTTTCTCCCATTTCTCTCTTTGTCAGCAAATCTTTGATGAACTGGATAATATGTGGTTGGGGCTGACCTACACAAAGTGAGGAGATAAGTTTCTTCACTGTAGCACTCCTGGTAATCCTCAAGTCGGCAAGTAGTTCCACAGCTGTCTGTGCGAGCACTGGGTGAATCATAGCAATGTGCTCACGGTTTGAACCATCGGTATTGATAAAGACAGTAAATGGCTGCATTCTTTTTTTAAAGGGGGGGCCTCCGTGGATGGGATCAGGTGGTCCAAGGATCTTCTGACACTCTGACATTAGGAGGTAGGACTCAGGAATGTACGCATTCATCAGTGCCAAAAAGGAGAAGAGTTGCGTGTTGGTGGCATGTTGGTTTTGTTGCACGTACTGTTTAACATTTTCAAAATGATGCTGGTACATTCGAAGAAATTCCCTCCGTTTAAGCCTATTACCACCAAACAGAACAATTTCGTCTGTGCTGTCAGAGACTACAGTTTCTGTTGAGTTTTGTTCCATGATGATCCACGTTTTCTCTTTGTTTTTTTCAAAAACGTAGTTCGACAGGATTGAAACACCTGAAAAGATGATAACAACAGAGCCCATGTTAATAATTTTGTTTTATGACTTTATAATAACAGGTTTATTGGCCTCTCTAAGGCTGAAAGTCATTGTGCATGTAGTTCAAAGCACCATTATTCCTATGTACAGCCTCTCAGAGCATGGCTGTAGACTCGTATTTTAAATAATTGTAACCATTTAATTATGATTAACAAATCATTAACCGTTACTTGAAACAGATCAGTGCTTGCTGCAACTGTATACAGAAAAAAAAAAGTATTTCAAGATCAACGCTGACGTAGAGTCAACATCGTGACATTCATATAAAAAAGTGTTAACAACAAGCAGCAACTTGATAAGCATTATTAGATTATTTAATTAACAACGTTAACGTGTGATTCATCAGAAAGTGGTAACCTTTAAGGTCTTTAATATTTAATGAATTTAAGGTTGTAGTTCACTTCAAATCTGCTGAAGACAAAACACAATATTGCAAAAAAAAGGTTACTTACAACAAATCTGTAGAAAGAAAAATGAGATGACTAATCAAAACGTTATATCCCCAAACAGAAAAAAAAAAATCTAATAAACGTCAACTGTAAAGAAAAATAAATAAAATAAAACTAAATAAGATTAAGAATAAGATGATGGACTGAAAGCTCCATTCTGACTTAATGTTACTCAAATAATCTTTGTACTGATAGCTGTAATAAATAAAAACATTTTTTAAAATTAGAATCAATGAACAACAAATATTAACACAAGTCTTACCTGTCTGAGCTCCATCAGGTGTGTGGGTGAGCAAAGAGGACGTCCTTTATAAAGAGCTTTAAGCCACACAACCTGCATACTGTACATTCTTGGACATGAGCCATGTCTCATTGTTTCGAGTGTCATTCCTCCTTGGTGATCAAGCATGTTAATGACAAAAAGTGCACCATTGTTTATGTCAGAGCCAACCAATGCTTGACAGACAAGATGCCACTTTGGTTTCACTTTTCATTTTTCATTTACACAGAAATGAAAAGGAGAGTCATTAGGCTCAGTCATTGCAGTACTTCATTTATGTTCTGCTTTCCTGTAAACCGTCTTTGCATTTCATGTGTTTAACCTTTGAATGAAACTGAAACGACTTCACCTGTACGCTGTAAAGTTTATTGTAAGTCATTTAAAACATAGATTTCTTTCATGATTAAATCACTATGTGAAAGGTAGTTTTATGACCCCCAGCAAATGTTCCCTACCACCAAACAACAGACGGACAAATCAAGAAACTAGATGGGGAAGATATTGGCACATTTATCAGCTAAAGAGACACATATTTCACTCAGGAGTAGATAAGAATGAATGAATAATGATTGAACTCTTTGCTATCTACTTTATGATGCTGCAGCTTTTCTTTCTTTTTAATTCGAGTTTAAGAACTGAAGAGAAGAAAATCTCAGTTCAGGGTGAATTTCTAGCTATTTTCTTAAGCTCTCAGCCACATCTCATGGTCTTCCTCGGTGAATGGAAGTCACACAGGCAGTTGCATATTGACACAGGGTAGATTAATCTATTTCTACAATTGAGCCACCTTCATGACAACGAAAGAAACTCCATCACCTCCACTGAGTAACCCAGAAAAGAAAAAGTGAACCTTGAGTTAAGAGTAGACTTTCATACAAATATTTGAGTTTGGTTTTGCTATAATGAACCCTGAAACCTGATTGTCTAATCAACAAGCATTACCGTGTCCGTCTGAATTTATGTTTACACCTCTTGGTTTGTTAGTAAAAAGTCAGTATGAACATGGAACAAACTACAAGTGTGAAAGAACCCATGATCGACCAAATGAAAGATCAACACAACACAAATACAACACAATGCAAACCAATATTACTTTATCTTCTCTGCAACTTCACCACGCAGGAGAGTTTGATTGACGTCTGTGCTACACACAGCCTGCATGAAAAAATAAATAAAAGGGTAATTAATAAGTTTAATGAAAGATATGTGGAAAAACTGGTTTCACAGGTGTGGCTTAAGATAGGATAGAGGTCAGGTAAGGCACCTGTTTCTACTTCTTCACCCTCATCTTGTTTGCGATAGATTTGTCCATTTTTGTGAGTTTGCCAGCGTACTTTGACTTCAGTCCGACTGTGCTCCTCCAGACGTGCCTGAAACTGAATGCAGAAAGTTTCAAACTACAGATTCATTTTCCTTGACTTCATCTCATTTCTTTTGTGTTTGTCTCTCACTCTCTCTCACCTGCAGCAGCAGACGATGACTGTCTGTCAGAAGATTCAGATCCACCTCAGAGCTTAGTCGAACTTTCACCACGACCCTCCTGATGTTCGGTTCTAAAACAAAACATATTAATTAAGAGTTAGGGGCTTCTATTGACAGACGCACAACTGTGTTTTATTGGCGCATAACCGCCTGAACATAAGAACAGTTGTGTTTTTGTCTTCTGCCATGTTAAACCGCCATGTTTCTACAGTAGCTTGGAACGGAAAAACTAGATTCTCGTTCCGGAGTTTGCTGCACTGCAAGACTCACTTATTATCTAACTACCTGGGAATACCTGTTACCCGAAATGCTGCTAACAAGTATAACAAGTAACTACATGTACATGCATGCAGCTCAGCGTTTTCCAATCACATTGTGCCCACAGCATAAAACAATGGGATATTGCAATAAATAATAGTGGAGACCCATAACTCTGGTCCCTTGGTAACCTACACTCTCATAGTCAGATTTAACCAAATAAGACTTCACTGGTAAGGCTCAATCAAAATACATGCAAAAAAAAAGCACTGAGTCTCAGTTACTCCAGTGCTGAGGCTTTATTTGCATAAGTTATGTCTTTTCAGCCAACAGAAGTAGTTTGTTATAATGTTAATAACATAAATGATCAAAATTACAGATTAAATATAACTTTTAGAGATCCCTACCTATGTTGGAGCCCTGCTAGGAACCCTCACAATTATGCTCCTGTGTGACAGTGTCATCATATTACCAGTAGTACAACTACTGCTATACTGCAATGAAAGAAAACAATGAAATGTTCGCCAACCCAGATTAGCCTGCCTTGTTTACCTCAGTTAGAGATTTCCTACATATCCCAGAATGCATTTGGACTACCCCTTATAACAGGTGTGAACTTGATGCAGATGTGAACAGGAATACATTGATGGAATCAGGACTGAGTAACTCACTGCCGTAACAGACAAATGGATAGCTGAGATCACAAGCTCTGTCATCCCACTGATGCTGGAGGGACGTCCTGATTGCAGCGCAGTTCTCAACACTTCCGTTATTATCGGGGTTATTTCTCTCCCAGTAATCGGAAAGACGTAGTGCTTCTGTCGGACCACATTCCAGTCCTCTTTAAACAGCCCGATCCAGAAAGTGGTGCCTTGGCCTTGTGCAAAAATTTCCATATTCTCAGACGTAGTTCTCACACTGACCAAGTCCTTGTGATGCTGCCTGCAGAAGCTCTCCGCATCTCGCCATGACACAGGTGTGTTATAAAAGATGTACTTGCCCTCCGCCTCATTATAGCTGTCAGCTGTAAGAAAACATTTGAATGATATCCATAAAGTTCATCCGGCACTCTGTGAGTAACAGTTGACTCATTCACACAATTCAACTTGACCCCTTTATGCTAACCAACTAACGAAGAGTCAAAGATGGAATTTCTGGCTGGCTACATTCCTGCTGGTTGAACAAACATGGTAATATTTTCAGTTGGGTCCAACTATCCATCAATCCATATGCACGAAAATCTGAAAATAACCCAACAACTAATTTCCAAATTGGCCTGAGCTATTCATGGTCCTAAGAGGATGAATCTTGTCCTATAGTACCTCTGTTAGATGACAATATCCACTTGTACCTTACACCCTCTAATGGGCAGATTAAAATGGTATTCGCTGAGCTCATTAATGCTCCCAAGAGGATAAACCCCATCTCTTTTGGACAATTGGAATATTAATTTAGCACACAATAAGCTATATTTCAGATTAAAGCACACTTAAGTTAATTTGTTGCACATATTCATGATCACACTGAGGACAAACCATTCTAATTTAATGAGGGTACAGTCTTTTCTGTTGCACTACATTACACTACTGTGAGTAAAATAGACACCTTTGCATCTGAAAGCCTCTAGCTGGGCTTAGTTCTTTAGAGTTTTATCTTGGCATCAGCATACAAAGCATGTAAAGTCACAAATGTGTGTATTAATAGTCTAAAAAAGGAGCAAGAATCCTCAGTGTAACTTACATGCAGAGCACATAAATGGCAACAACTCGCTACATTGTCTGGCGAACCAATATAAATCTGGTTTCACCACCACACAGAAGCCATGGTGTTCAGGTGGAGACCACGAGTAGACGTCAACTTCCCCAATTCCATCCGACCACACCCACCACTTAGTCCCCGATCTCTCCAGGCCAATCCAGATGCCGCTCACATCAGCATTGCCAATGGTCTCTATCAGTTGCATGTTCTCCACCATGTTGTCAACGGTTGCCAGGTCTACGTAGTTCTCTTTGCAGAAGCTCTGAGCTTCGCTCCATGTTCTCGGGGTGTTTAAAAAGTGGTACAGACGACGAGCTGCGGAGCAAAATATCATTTCTCAGATTTAATTGTACAGTTGAATACTTTGAGTCTTTCTGGAGTTAGGAAAGTTAATAGACAAAAGGTCTAATTTTATGTTTTCATGAATTAAGACCATATTGTTTCCTCTCTAAATCGGAAACACGGCACTTTGTTTGACTGTTGCAGTGCATGCTTATCTACCTGTGGTGATGGTATCGCCCTCAGTCTTGATAACAGCCACCAAAACCATCAGGAAAATACCTGCAATACAAGTATATCACAGTGTATTTAATCCATCCAACACCACATACAGGGTTTCATGATCTGGTAGATGTTTTGCAGAATAGAACATTCTTCTCTCTCTAACTATATGAGTATTACATATCAAAAACCCATTTTTTTTACTACATAATATACCGTTATGAAGTTTTCAGCATATATCTTCAAAATATATTCCCACATTTCACCTCAGCTGGCGCACGTCCGTGCACTTCTTTAAATGTAGTCTAACATAAAGTCAAATGAGCGTACATGTATATGTCAGACCTCATTTCAAACCAAGTTTCCAACTTAAATTCATGTCACTGTTTATCTCAGTAAAATTAAAAGAATTTGGTTGGAAAAAATGTTTCAACTTCTTTAATTATTAATTTAGAAATCCTAATGTTTCTCATTAAGTAGCAAGTAAATTAATTCAGATCAAACAGTGATGAAAAGTAGAAGTAGTTTCTATGTTTTATTTGTAGAGATTTGAATAATTGATTCTTTCGGTCTTACCTGTAAAGAAGATTCTTTTCGGATCCATGGCTGAGAACATTCTCTCTTTTTATCACAAAACTACAAAAGACATCCAGAAATTAAAAGTTAATTTTAGTATTCCGTCCACCAGTAACAAACATTATTTAAAAGTTAGAAATGTACCTGATCTGATGCGCTGCGTCCGCTCTAGTCCTGTACTTTATCTGGATGTACGGCTTTACTAATGTATCCTGTATACAGACCTACCAGGACATGTGATGTTGTAATCAACATGTATTTGAATATAAGTTTAAATCTCGCATGGACAGGTTAATCCCTCGTATCTGTAGCCAAATAAACCACTTCAGAGTTTAAGAAAATGTTAGTGTAAGTGCTTGTTGTTGCTTTTTTAGATTCTTTGGGCCTTTATGTCCGAGGTGTTTGTGGTGTCATCTCTTCCTCTTGTATTTCAGGATACATAGAGCCGTTTATGGGTGCCACAGCCCATTACCTGTAACAATAGGGCTCCTTTGTGGAGCTCCAGTGTTGTTATAACAGGAGAGAACGCTACAGCATTCACTCTGACACAATGTTTAGTCAAGGTGGTCCATTCACCTCCAGTTTAATGAAGATGAAAAACCCATAAACATAACAGACATATCATTTTAGGTTTATGAGTTTCCATGCAACACATACAAATACAAAAGAGCATCACACATAGACAGAAGTTTGAAACTCTCAGTTCTGTACAGTACAATTCAACTCCAACAGTTGCATTGGAACAATATGGGCACCTCTGCTCGACAATTAGCGTCCTGTAACGAGAAAAAACAAACAGTTTTTCTTTAATTATTTGAATGATTAATTATTTATTACAAAAAAACACCAAAAATGAATTATTTTCCATATGACAAATAGTAGGTGGATTGGGTTTTGGCGGTGATTAGAGTCTTGGATATGTCAGAAATTAACAACTACAATGATTTGATTGCGTGAGTATTTTTCATGTAGTGTCACATTCTCCCTCTGGACACAAAAATGCCTCATTGACTTCCATAAAAATGAACTTTTGATTTTAAGTTTCCAGTATGCAAGGCCCAAGCTTAATTAAAGGGGAAACAGCTTGCAGTGTGGCTATCGAAACCTCTAAAGTCACATTAGAAGATGTTTCATGCAACAGTTAGGAGTGCTGATATCTCTGCGCTTTACAGGCGTTCTCATATCAACGTTAAATTGATGGTAGTTGCCTCAGTCCAGCCGTGGAACAATTTGTGTTGGCGCAGTAAAATAAATGATTATTTTTAAATTAAATTATCTTCTAGGGCTGGATCTCTGCCGTGCTGATGTTCGGTATAACTCCGCTCCCTCTGGTGTCGTATTGCTTCAGTATCCTCTTTGTTTATCCTCCCAAAAAAAAAACAAAGTAAAAACAACAATTTTCTGGCTCTCTGAGCAGTTGCCAGGCAACCAGGATCGCATAGATTAAACAAATGAGATTCGACATGTTAATCGGTGCGCTACACTGGTGGAAGAAGATCCTTTTGTAGCAGTACCACAGTGTACAAATACTGTTATAAGCCCTGCAATACAAGCAGTATCAGCATTTAAATATACTTAAAGTACTAAAAGTATTTATTATGCAGAACAGCTAATTTCCAAATAATATGTTATATTACAGTTTAATTTCAACCTGGTGACCTATAGAGATGTTCGTAGGAGGATTCCTTATGTTCCTTCTGTTCAGTCTTGGAAAGTCTTTCACCTACGAGGTTTTCTTCTTGATTTGTGGGTCTTATCTGTCTGCTCTCATTAAGAGGTGTCCGGCTTCGAGTACGCCTTTTAAGACTACAAAGCTGCACTCACCTGTCTTTTCTCGGTGACCTACAACTGCTCGTGACGTTGGAAGGTTCGCCAGCTGACACTGAAATCAGTTATCCAGTGATGTTTCATCAGCGTCTCCAACTGAAGGAAAACGCCACCAGTGTTACAAAGAACACAGTAAGTTTGTTGGTTGTGGGTCAAACCCGCAGTATACCTCACGTCTCATTTACCTTTTTCAGGAGTGCATCACTGACTGTGGCGTCAGCGAGATCCACATCACTGCTGAAAGTCATCCTTATTATCGTCTTCTTCACTTTGGACCTGCAGCATCCCAACACAGACTCATACATCACTGTGATGCAGCTAAACCCAAAGGACATTATTTAGTGGAAAACAATGATGCGGTTTTTGAAGATGCTAGAACATCTCGATTTACAATTCGTTAATCTCTATGAAACCACATCATCTCACTAGTGCAGCAACTTCTGCAGCCTGAGAGAAGGATCTTTAAATACCAATGCAGGTACTTTCACCTTATCTCCATGTTCTTTGAATATGAAAATAACGCACTCAACCGTAACACGTCAGCAACAGATTTGTTTGGCCACATGGGGGCAGTGGAACCAAGCTGTAAAACTCAACATGGACACGTTATTGTCTAAGAAACTTTGTTGTGTTGAACTCATAAGCAATCGACGCATTTATTTGTAGTCCTGACTGCATCAGGGTGGCATGAGAATTGTCCAATATTCACTCTCTACTGAGAAACATCTGGCTCTTTAGCTGCAAAATCCTACACTATGCTCGTCAATAGCTGCCGTTATTTGATTAAACCTGCTTCAAGTAGGGTTAATGCTTTAATATTGCTTCTCTGTTTTATGGACATGAATGAAAGTGATGCTCAGGATGTCTAGGAAGTTATTCCTTCAATGGGAATTTCAGTAACTCACCACCATGACAGACAAACGTGGCCTTGTCGTTGCAATTGGCTCCAACCCAGCGTCCGTCCTGGGAGACCGACACAGCAGCACAGTGTCCAGTGATTCTCTGTGCCGCTCAGCCAGTACCTGAAGGAGCTGTCTCTTCCATCCGACCACACCCAGGCATCACTGAATAGACCGATCCATACTTTTTGGAGCTGCCCCTCAGAGACCGCCGATGTTTTGGCTAAATTGAAAATGTCTGAATTGTCCTCCTCTGTGCGTACATAGGCCAAGTCGGTGTGCCGACTTCTGCACAGCTCTTGACTGTTCACCCAGTTCATTCCATCTGAGTAGTGCACAAATGTTTCTGTGCCATCCTGATGATCTAAACAGACAGACGGGGTAAGAAAGAAACAGAGAATTTACATAATGCTTTAAGTTTACATGCTATTGTCTAGAGGGACGTGTATGCAAACAAGATTCTTCCTCTGACATCATACAACGGAAAACTTCCACCCTTTTTTGTTTGAATCCCTTTTGTCTTGTGTCCCATAAAATGAATCAATATTTGCTTAAAGGTTAGGAGTGATTTGCTAAAGCTAATGTAGAAGTTGCTCATATTGTGTCATAGTGGTATGTTCCCATGTTCAGTGGGTATGCTGTAATGGAAGTCCAACATCTTTGGGTTGAGACCAATGACAGTGTAATGAATGGACAGAGCATGAGTGACGTCGCCCGTAAGTTTCCGCAGCCATGTTGGCACATCTGCCATTAAAAGTTACTCACTTTCATAACACACAAACTCTGTTTCTTTTCCACATGGTATGTCGTTCCACAGGCCTGTCTCAGACATCTCTGCACACCATTCATCACCTAACTGGTTATTCGGTTCTTTATCGTTCCACATGGTGAAGTGCAGGCTGCCACTTCCGTCTGACCACATCCACCTACGAGTCTCTCCCTTCCGAAGCCCGATCCAGGTGTTTGTCACATGACTGCCCAGCGTGCTGACCAGCTTGTTCTTGCTGTACTTGTCGTTCACGGTAGCCAGGTCGGTGTACTTTACTCTGCAGAAGCTCTGAGCCTCGTACCAGGTCAGGGAGGCATTGATGAGGTGGTACTGCTGAGGTGCTTTGGACAGAAGTTTAGTTATTTAGAAAATGCATACAAACTGCATCAACAAGAGGACAAGGCATGGAAATTACTGAGATTTTAATTGTAATTTGATAGAAACAACACCACCTAGTGGTGCACAAAAAGTAGTGGTGGATCTGTCATACATCTAAATTAAATGTTTTATCTGCCACAATAAAGGAACACAAGGCTCATCATGGTAATATAGACTCTATGGTTCAAACACTATTAACTCAAAAGATCAATCCCTGGATCTGCCACTACACAAGCTGAGTCAGCTCATCTGATATTAATAAACTCACTTAGCATCAAAAGCAATTACTTCTACGTTTGGAAAGCATCGGACATTATTAATCATAAAACGAAGAGTCTGAGATGTAATGTTTGTCCTGAAGAGGTACTCACTCGGCCGAGCAGTGGTCGTCTGAATCAAAAGGAGAATCCCTGAGTAAAAAGGACACCGTTATAAGAATTATCAAATGACCATTCAATAAAGAGGACTGGATTCGAAGTATCAAAGTTAAGTTGAATTTATTATTCTTGTACAAGAAGGAGCGTTTAACAGTGCAACGCACAAAAGGGGTTACAGTTGGTTCTTATACACTCTAGTGGGCTGTATCGGACACCTCCTCATAGATACAGATAGCATCATAAGTCTTCTTAGTTTCCTTAATCAGGAGTCAGCATTTCCCCAAATGTCTCCTCTCTAACCTGTCCCTGACCCTCGTTCTGTGCTGGACTTCTTCTGTTTATACATTAACCTGAACTTTACAGACACTGTTTTATTTTCATCTTTCAACAACCATCAAAGTAAAAAAAACCTGCTGCTCCATAAGATATTAATCATGCTTACCAATGAGGGAGAGAATGCTTTGCAAGCACATCATTAATCTGTGAGCCAGAATAAGAAAAATTAGATTACATGAAACTGTGTTGCGCTATACTGAACCGTACAGAATCATTTCAATATTTAATAATATAGATTTTCAACAGACCTCTTACCTCTCCTGTTGTTGAAGCCAACTCTATTGAGGAGTTCAGGTCGTGTGTTGTTTTGTGCGTTTCTGGAACAGGTTTGTCAATTTTTCATGTCGTTTCATGCAAAACTCGACAAGCAGTGAGAAGTGAGAAGACACATGAGCAGATTTGGTTACCAGTCGTCCTTTGACATCACGTGGTCGAACAAGCTCGTTTGGTTGCCCACCTTTTAGGAGTTGTGTTTTTCCAGCGCTGCTGCTTTGCAAGTCTCACCTACGTATTCCTAAATTCTAAAATATCCAGTAAATACCAGAGACATATTACACTACAAATACTCATTCAAATACGAATCTAGACTTTCTGTGTGAACAGTTTGTTAACAAATTTTACTTAAAAGTTCTTAAAGACCCATTTTTTTATGTAAAACTTTACAAGGTGTTCTGCTTACGGACAAGTCTGTTGCTCATCACAGGGCTGACACGTAGAGACAAACCACCATTTATTCATGCCATGTCACGCAACAGACATCTGAACATAAAGGTAAAATAGCAACTTTTGTTTCCGTTACTGTTGGAGATACGAAGTCTATGTCTCTTCCCCAACGAGTAACCAAAGCGAAGGTAAAGAAGTACTGAAGTTTCAAAAGGTCCAAAAAAGATGCAAAGAGTTGAAAAAAAAAAGAAATAAAGAAGGCAAGAAATAAACCCAAAGACAAAGAAGCTTAAACCTTTTTATTCATATAGCACCTCCGCAGAGCAAAAAAAAAATAAAAACAGAAACAGACAACAATCAAAAGAATTTAACAAGATAAATACATCAATACAATTTAGCCATACAATGTCCCAACCGGGTTCAGATATGAACTAAAATTCAAATTCATTTTTGATAAGATTACAGTTCATCTCCTATTTTGGACTTTGTGACTAGTTGCAAACTACACTTGCCAAAAAGAAGAAATATCATTTTTAAATGCTGTTAACCAATGATTGTTTCCACTAATGTTGACTACAGCTACAATATCATTGTCTTATTTCTTTACACAACAGTTCAGCAAGATTTAACAAATGCTCCTTACATGAAAAAAGTCTATTTTTGTGTGTAACTCGTCCTCCAGCTGATCTTGAAATCACTGATGTTGTTGTTTTTCATCTTCGCTTCCAGCTAGACCCCAAAAACACCAAAAATGTGTCTTTACATTTATTATAACACACAAGCAATCTGGATATTATATATTGTTGAGTAAAAGTCGTACATATGAGATGAAAGTAAAACTTCTCACCTGACTCAAGATTTGTTGTTGGATCAATGGATCGCTCATGTCAGAGTTGGTTCTGATCTTCAACACAGATCTCTTCTTAAAGTCTGAAAAAATAGTTGCTGATGTGATTTGTGGCTTTTTGGAAGTGCTATGAAACGTTATTTACAGAACAAACCATTTATTTAGTCACTGTTTAGCCACTTTACTAAGAAGTGGAGCTACATACAAATAGCACTGACAGTTTTTTCAATGCTTTAATTAAATTTAAGACCAATTTTCCATCCTTTATTTTCAACAAAATAAATGAACTTTGAACTGCTAGAGAGACGTATTTTATTTCAATTAAACATTGTTGTGTATCAAAATTATGCTGACGATTTACTCTTATTTCTCCCAAAAAAAAAAAAAAGTTTGTTTGTTTAAAATTTAAATCTTTAATTTGTGTTTTAGTTTGTTATATTTGAACAAATTTTGCTCACTGGTATAAACACAGAGCAAGAATGTTGTATGTAATTATCTTTATGTGAAGAAGGGCTGCAACTAAATCTTTTTTATAACATCTGAATCTAACAATTATTTATTTAAATAACTGTACAAATCATTTAGTCTATAAAATGTTGCATTTTTTTCGCCGCCAGTCCAAAACTCAAATATATATTTTTTTTCCCCAATGATGTAAAAGTGAGTGTTTCATTTTTGCTTAATTGACTTTTTGTAAATCACCTAATTAATTTATTGCTTCAGCACTAATGTAAAGCTTACATGAACTTGTAAAATACTTACAGTAGCACAGAAACATAGACTTTGGTGTCACAGGATTTTATGCTCCATTTCCCATCGTGAATATAAACACAGTCCGGACCTTCTCCTAAGCCAGCCAGCGGAGTCTGCCACTCATATCTGAACGAGGAGTTAGTTCCATCAGACCAGATCCAGGGGTCTCCAGACAGGCCGATCCAGGCCAGCATTCCCAGTGGCACCATGCTCTGGATTTCCTGGTTCTCAGCCGAGTTCCTCACACTGAGCAGGTCAGTGTGGTGCTCCCTGCAGTATAGCTGAGCGTCGGCCCAGTTCATTGGTGTTTCTAGAAGAATCTTTGTTGCTGGTGAACTGTCTCTGGCTGCGACCAAAGAAATAATCATCATACACCAACACATAGAGTAATACATCTTTTAAAAAGTCCTGAAAGCTGTAAGATAGTTGATAGTAAGTTTCAAATCGCAAATTGCTTTTTATACTGTAATAAATAGGAACAAATAGTTATTTCAAAGGAAAGAACAATGAGTTTTGAACATCAGTTGAATTTTAAACCATCCATTAATATTATAAAATGTCAGATCAGTTAGTACTTGGAGCTTATCAGCTACAGATACTTTAACAAATAATGTATGTGATTCATATTTTCTAATATTTTTACCATCATAGCATAAGAAGTAGTGAGATAAGTCACAGTCCAGGTCTTTCCATACACCTGTATGATGTATGCCAACACAGTGCTGAATGACAGGGTTTTTGTGAGGTTGATCAACGTCCCAGTTCCTGAACCCAGCTTCACCATCTCCATAGTAACCTCCATCTGACAGAGACCACCTCCAGGTCAGAGAACCTTCATACAGCCCAATCCAAAAGTGTTCACTGACTACTTCTTGTTTGGAATTTATGTCCTCAATGGCCGTGTTCATGTCCGGAAAACTTTTGATTGTGGCGAGGTCAGTGTACCTCTTTCTGCAGTAGGCCTGGGCTTCCATCCAAGTTTTAGGGTCATTCTGAATGAGAATGTAGTCACGGGCGCAGGAAGCGTCGGGGCAGTAAGCTGTTGGTAGGGCAAAAAAAGAAAATTCAACAACAACTTTGTTGTGAATCCACCATTATGGTGGATTTTCTAAACAATCAACAACAATCAATTCCTACTTCATTACATTCACACAGGAACCACTATAGACGTCATTGCTCAGTGATGCATTACCTCTTGGACCGTAGGTTAGGGTGGGGTAAACCTTGACCTCACAAAACTGAATTATCTTGCGTGGTCCAGGGTTGCTAAAGCTGACATAGCGTCCTTCCATCTGGTTGCAGTCAAAGGTCATGACTATGTTCATTGGTGACAGTGATGACTGCACATCTGAGTGGTAAAGAGGCAGATAATACAGGATGAAATACAAAACAATGAAGGTGCATCTGAATGCAAAAGCCAAGCATATTATTAAGAATTGTATTCTGTATCAGTGAAAGTCACAGTAGGTTGTATTGCATTGCACAAAAAGTTACATTACTATATATGTTGCTGTTCCTATTTTGAACACTAGGTGTCACTTTCAGAACATGGGAACATTCCTTGTATATCGATATGGAGTTCAAGGGGTGGTAAATATGGACGGATGTACACGTGTATTTATTATTATTACATTACTTATTATTTTATTATTAGCGATTTGACAACTTTGCAACAGTCAAACATCAATCAACAACACAAGACAAAGCAGCCAGTTATAGCTACTAGTCCAACAGCAGTCAGCCCAGCTCGGCGTCTGTCTTTCAGTCTTTTATTTCACCAACTCACCACTAAAAGTCAGTCCCACATTTACTCTTGTCCGGCAGCTTCTTGCTCGCTCACTCTTCCTAGCTTCTGCCATCAACATCCCCTTCGATCTTTTCGCCTGTCATTAAGTCCATGGACATCAGTGATTGCAGGAGTAAGACTGGGGATGCCATTGTGGTGACAACTCTTAAAACAGCAGATTTCTTCAACCAACATGAAAAATGTGAAGTTAACAGATCCCAGCAACAGCTACCACATCAAAAACCCTCCCATCCCAAATATCCAACATGAATGCAAGGTCAATGTGAAAAATCGTTTAACCCATTTCATCACCTGGGATTGTTGTTTCCGTTGTTCTCCGCTGAGTTACCGATACGGATCTCAGTCGAATCTAGATCATAAATGCAGCAATCGGTTCTTCGCGTGACTTCAAGTGTCGAGATGACGTACGGAGCACGCAGGTCCAACGTCCACCAAGGGTCACGCTCAAACACAGTGGAAACGCAGCTCCGTGCCCAAAAGTTTGGATTAGCGTTTCCATCAATTCCTAGGCTCGATGGTATTGTGGCATCAAAATATGAAGACTGACTAGCCACTCCGCCCCGAGCCACATTAACTGGAGCTGGAAGACACATGATGAGAAGCTTAAATATGCTCTAAAAGTCAAAAGGGTGAAAATATATTTTACAGCAAAAAGACCACATATAGTATACAGCTTATTGAGTCTATTAAAAGATTGTTTTTAATTAATTATTAAAACCCAGTGATAGAAACAAGCTAATTAACAACATACCTTGTTACCTTACCCAACACTATGTTGCCCAAACTCGTCTGCAGATATGTTTCAACCTGTTTTTAGTACTGTCCAGAAGCATTAAAAATAAAAGATTCCTAATGATGTAAGGGACTTTCTGGGATAAGAGACATATAATTGGTAGATGAATTTTGCTGTAAGTAGCCAGAGCCAACCGTGACGGTGTTTGCCGCAGGGTTCTATTTCTACCTCCTTAAAAAACTTGCCGGGCATAGTTAGAAAAGGTTATTTAATATTTCCAGCCTCCCAATGTACAAACATTATATTTAAGCGCGTTCATTATACTTTTGTATTTTCATTACCTGACTGGTGAGTGGTTCTCAAACTGAGAAGGATGGACGCTGCAAATAAAAATTGACATAATTACACAAAGTGAGCGTGCAGACAGTAAGGTCTCTTTGTTTCATAATGTGGCACTCATTGAAGACATCATATGACTTACCCCAAATAAAAATGAATTTCCAACTCCAGTCCATGATCTGTAGTAAGTTTTTTAGTTTGCCTATTGGGTGTGACACACAGCATGTGTGAAGACCTCCTTATCAAAAATGAGTTCCTTCCTGTGATGTCCTTGGAACCTGTATACAAATTAATGCAAACCACACATTTACAATATGCATGTGCACATGTGATGCACAGTGTGCTGTTCTCCCACAGTGCAAATGCAAAAGAAATGGAGCATGTCATCACTGGGGGAAAAGTTTTTACTAATCGTGTTGAAACAGCTTCAGGAAAACACAAAAAATGTTTATTCAAAGTGCCATTTGACTTCAAAGTTTGCCTTTGCAAAGCTGTTGTATAGCGGCATTTAAAGTTACAATAAAATGATAAAGTATGATTATGATTTATGATTTCTTGTTTAGTAACTGCAAACAACAATAAAGTGTTAGTATGGAACTGGCCTCGGTATATTGCATATAAAAACACAGCAGGACTGGTTCTTCTCTCAGATAAGTAAGAATTATTTTGACTGTAAATGTTCTGTGATCAAAACTTTCAAATATTATATTCCAAAATCATTTATTTTATGTGATTATTGTGTCTAAATGTTTGTGTGCGTATTGGTCCGCCAGTATATTGAAATGTGTCACTGATTTGGTTGTCGGCCTACGTGACGGATGACAAGACAACGAGGAGGTTGGATTTTCTTAGCCGGATCTTCTTCAGGCTTAAATTTGGTTCATGCATTTGATTAGCTAAATTTGCAAATGAATGTCAAATAGATTTGAAGCAAATGAGTGGGCGCTGGTCTTGCATGGCAGAGAAGTTTAGACTTTACTTGAGTATTTGGTTTGGGTTAAGTTTGTTGGACCCTACCAATTACCAATTTTTTCAGATTAGCAGTAGAATAAGCACGGGGTCCATTCTTTATACTGTCAGTGGACTAAATAATACATGTTCGTTTTCTCCCATCCTTCTATAAATTGCATTAAGTAGAAGACAAATTGATTATTGTTATTCCTTTATTGATTAAAATATCACATTAACTGTAGAGTTGCAATACAATTAATAAAAGACAAGACATTGTTATCTAAGATTTTATATAGACCTGATCTCAACATTAAAATATTAATAAATATCATGCTAGACATACATACACGTTTGTATTTTAGTTTAAAGGTATTGTAGAACGTAGATAATTCAAACAAACCAATAAAAACAAAATACATCCATCGCAGCTCATTTAGAAGTTTTTCTTTATTAACTCCCCACATGCATCTGTTGGTAAAAGACACAGCAGATGATTCAGGATAAAAAGAGAAATACTAATTTACCAGAGTAATAAGTAGACAGTATATTCATTAGTATCATTTTATCATTTCTGAGCAATTCAGCCTCAAAGTTCATTATTTTGAATTGAAAAGGGCATTATGTGCAATATTTACTCTACTACTAAAATCTCTTTGATCCATAATTTTGGCTAATCCTCACTCCAGTCCTGAGATCAAGTTAGTTAGTAAGTTGTACTTTGCGTTGATCCCACCTTCACCATCCTGCCAATGTGTATACTCACAAGTGCATCAAATGTGCACGAATCTGCAGCCAAAATAGTCCCCAATAAATGCACTATTTACTCCTTTACGCTGTAGTTTTACTAAAAGCTTCAGGGTCACCCTTAAGTTCTTTAGACTTTTACATAAATTAAACTATGTATATGACTTGTTTTTTTATGATTAACATTTGCCTTTGCCATGTCACAGAAAAGATCGAAAAGTCGTAAAAATAAGACATGTTGAATGTTTATTGAAATTGTATCATAAGAATACACGTAATATAAAAGGGGATGCTCGCAGTGATAGTGATGTTACACGCACTTTACTGGTATGTTCAGTATCAATAGCCAGGCTAGCTGTTTCTACCTGAAAATATCAGCATTATTTTGTTGTTAAACTTGAAGCAAATACTGAATTAATAATCGAGACAAAAATCGAGAGATTTCTTTTTGGGGACTTCAGTGCCTTCCATCTTCATTTCTTCACTTGTCCTTCATGTATCCTTCTGTCTGAGTCTGTTGGTTTCTTATTTTTTCGACAATATCTTCAAGCCCACCTTGATGCTTGTAGAAAGTCCCATTTCTTTCAGCAGAACATGAAACTGACGAAACACAAAGAATTTAATTTAGCAGTTTTAGTGTCATTCAGGTGCCGTTTGGTAACTAATCCTAACTCCTGACCTCTCATTAGAGAAGCCATAATATGTCACAGCAACTGTCTGACAAAACTACATTGTGATTAAGAAAGAGTTCACTATTATACCATTTGAATGTAAACAGATATTCAGTGTTTTGGACATGTATCTCACCAGCTTTTCCATGTCATCTTCACTCATTTGTACCGTAGAGGTGAGTTTCACTCGCATGCTAACTACATATTCTGCAGAGAAACAAAAGAACATTAACAGCCGTCACTGAGACAAATACAAGAAAAGTAGAAGCAGTTGTGGATGGTGTAGCCCAGAATGGACAAACTAAAAAGTGGCTCTAGATAGTCATTTCCAATTTTTGCACATATCGCGGCTAACTTATTTTGTCCTTCCTGCTAAGAAGGACAGGGTGAGGTGAGGGGATTTCAATCAGCAACTACAACATGCCACTAAATCCTACAGACTGGTCCTTCAAAGATCATGATCAAAATCCCTCACCTTCACTTCTTGTTTGACCCCCCTCTGGAGTTGAATACTGTTGCGATGAAACCTCTGCAAGGTGGGGACATAGATAAATTGGAAATTATATTTATCGCATACACTATAATGGAGAAAATCTTTTCAGCTCAAATAATGGAATAAAAAATTGTCTATTTGTGGTTGGGAGGAAGTTTCTCCTCAGCAGTCAAGATATAGTAAATTAAACAATAGCAATGTTAGCTGATTGGCTTTCATCGATTAAACTGATGTTTCTCACCAGGAGTGGATGTTGTTTGATCCACCAGTGTTGTTGAAGGCTGCTCAGAAGAAGTCATCTCTGTCCTGCGTAAGTCTCCCTCGATGGTCGTTATTTTGTTTGACGCTGAAGTGGTGATGGTGGTGGTGGACAAAAGTGGCTTTGTTGAAGTTTCATCTGCGAAAGAGACATGGTGTTCACAGGGTGTAACAATGCTACCACCAACAAAACTAAAATGAACTTCACTCACCTGTAATAGGTATTGTTTGGTCTACCTCTGGGGTTGAAGGCTCCTCAGATGAGGTGATCTCTGTACTTAGATGACTGGTTGTTGATTCTGTCTCGGAGGCGGTTCTTTTATTTTGGGTCACTGTGGTGATGGTGGAATGATACATTTCATGGGAAGTTGGGTCTGCAAAATGGAGACATAATAGCAATTCACAGGGTTGGACATTGCCACTAATCCAAGACCAGTCAAGAGATAGTAAATAAAAGCAACAGCCCCTTTGCCTCGGTTCAATTCACATATGGTCTTTGATAAGGGTCCCTTACTCTGACCCATTTTTAACTGGCATGTCTTCATCGATTAAACTGATGTTTCTCACCAGGAGTGGATGTTGTTTGATCCACCAGTGTCGTTGAAGGCTGCTCAGAAGAAGTCATCTCTGTCCTACGTAAGTCTCCCTCGATGGTCGTTATTTTGTTTGACGTTGAAGTGGTGATAGTGGTGGTGGACAAAAGTGGCTTTGTTGAAGTTTCATCTGCGAAAGAGACATGGTGTTCACAGGGTGTAACAATGCTACCACCAACAAAACTAAAATGAACTTCACTCACCTGTAGTGGGTCTTGTTTGGTCTACCTCTGGGGTTGAAGGCTCCTCAGATGAGGTGATCTCTGTACTTAGATGACTGGTTGTGGATTTTGTCTCAGAGGTGGTTCTTTGATCTGGGTTCACTGTGGTGATGGTGGAATGATACAAGTCGTGGTCAGTTTTGGCACCAAAATGAAGATGTGATAAGAAATTACAGTCAACTTAAAGTCAAGATATCGTCAACAAAAGCAACTCTGTTTTCCATTGCCTCACCAGGAGTGGATGTTGTTTGATCAACCAGTAAAGTTGATGGCTGCTCAGAAGTAAGTTCTGGACTGGATGAGTGTCCCTCGGTGGTCGTTATTTTGTTTGGTGTCTCTGTGGTAGTAGTGGTGGCCAAACTTGTCTGGTTTAGAATTTCATCTGCAAAATGGAGAGCTGTTTTCACAAGCTGCGACGTCACCACCATCGACAAAACTAAAATGTGATTGATTTCATACTGGAGGTAGTCTTTGTAGTGGTTAAGGCTCCCTCAGTGGTGGTTATTTTGTTTGGCGTCTCTGTGGTAGTAGTTGTAGTGGACAAAACTGGTTCTTCTGGAGTTTGTAGGGGAAAAAAAGCAGACCTTGCTGTTAACACTCTTCACTGGAACTACTTCTTGAGAGAGAAAATGAACGACTTAGCACAAGCAGTGGTTGCAGCCAAGGCTTTCACCAAAACTGAGATAGACCCACTCACCACTGTCTATATAGCAAATAAATGTGAGTTCCCTGTTGCACTCTTCATCCGACCACAGGCCTCCATTGCCCAGATCAGTAGCAACACACTCTTGCTTCTCTCCAGCATTATCAGGTTGTCCTTGCTGCCAGTAGCGATAGTTGGAGTCACTTTTATCTGACCATTCCCGCATCCTGCACAGAGAAAAGTCTGTCATTCAACATTCTGGAGGAATGAGACATTCAATTATTTTGCAGTGCAAGACAGTTTCTCATTCAAACGTACTTGGTCAAGAAACAAAGTACTGAACAAAGTTTTTACAGTTCATCCTAAGCAGGCCTTAAATGTTTCCAATAAAGTTCAAGGAAATTCCACCTAACAGTGGCGCTAGAGGCAAATAGGTGGCTCTCTCATGGGGTCAAGTAACATAATGTAATACTCTCCAGACCTATAGAGGCCAATCCAGACGCTCTTGTTGTTGGCCAAAAGTTGTATTTCCTTGTTCTCTCTCTCATTTCTAACACTGGCCAAGTCTGTGTAGAACTTCCTGCAAAACAGCTGAGCGTCAGACCAGCTCAACTCCCGTTCAACAAAAATGAAAGGCAGATAGGAAATCTCGGACCCTGAGGAAGAGAAGAGAGATCAGAGCAAGGCCTTGATAACACAACACATCAAGGCATTTATGTGTCCATCTTTGAATCTATATATATAATCTGAACTGAGACCATTGTAGCAGATGAACGGGTTTCTCAGGGAACACTGTGTGTCCTGCCACACTCCTCCACTCCACATCGTCACGCACATCTGGTCTCCAAGGAAGTTGTCGGGCTGACCATAGTACCAGTTCCTGTAGTTGGCCTCTTGGTCTCTGTAGTAACCGCTGTTTGAAAATGACCACCTCCAGCTGGTGAGGTTATCATGCAGCCCAATCCAGGCCTTCCCTGTAGGTCTTGAGTCTTGAGCTCCGTTTACCAGTCGGTTCATGTCTTCGACGTTGAAGATGGTGGCGAGGTCAGCGGTCTTCTCCCTGCAGTATGTCTGGGCCTTCGACCATGTCAGGGTAGTATTGATGAAGTAGTACTGAGGAAGGCAGCAGGCAAGAGAACACAGTCCTGCAGATGGAGGACAGGATTAGTCACTCACTTGCTCTGTTTACATCTGGCATTAACATGTATCTTGGGTGACCTGATTACAAGTGGACAGCACATCTCTACAGTGACTACTTGCGATCGGATCTCACTTCCCTATGTATGCGCCAGAGATATAAGAAGAACTTGTTCTTTGGACCTCTTTGGCCCATGAAATCAGACAGCAGGATTCATGTGTACTACAATGCGCAAGATGTTGCTGCTTCTTCTTGTGTTGTCGCACCGTAAACATGCCATTGCTGCGCAAATGAGTACGTACTTCCGTTTACAGAGAGAACAGTCAGTTGTGCATTTTAAATCCTGGTGTAAATCAGGGCCACTGTCAATGCCTGTGCTTCGTGACATGGGCTCAGAAGAGGTTCCTAAGAAAAGCTTTCGGGTTTTGCAAGATGGTTAGAAGTATAAGAAATCCTACTGAAATCACATTGTGAGTTGTTGTGTGTGTTTCGCAAGAGATGAGTAACATTTACCTGCGAGGAACAGGAGGACAGACGGCCTCAACTTCATGTCTGATCAGCTTTTTTCACACCTTTCCTGTTTCCCTGCAACATACACATTAATATTTACCTTTTCCAAGACACTAAACAGAATGTACCAAGGGTTAGGCATACATTCAACAGGTGAAAGCGTTCACTGACGAGGTGTACAAGGCTGCAGGGAGTGGTGGAATGTGGATCCACTTACTTAAGTGCTGTAATTAAGCACAATTTAAGGTACTTACTTTATACAAGTTACTTCTACTTTACACTTCTCATTAACTACATATCAGAAGGAAATACTTAGGACGGTACTACGCTTTGGCAAATTGGTTAACTTGGATCTGAAAATTTTTCACTCAAAAAACGTTTATGTATGATATGTTAAGTAGTTAAAAAGTAGTAGTAGTTCCAAATTTAATGAGTACTTGACAAACATTTTGCTGATGATACTTTTGTATTTTTAAGAGTTTGAAAGCAGGGTGTTTCTTGCAGGGGAGTATTATTACAATAACATTTTACAAATTTCTTTACATGTCCAAAAATCACAAAGTTTCCTTAATTTAGATTGAGAAAAAAACTGACTAGCTGTTGTGTAATGTAAATACAGTTAGTACTATTATTCAAGTACTGCACTTCAGCATAATTTTGACATATACATAGACAATTTACTTCTACTCTACGATAGTTTAGAGGAAAATATCCAACTTTTTACTCTAGCTACATGTCACTTACAGTTTAGTTTATATGATATGATGCAGTACTATATTACAAATCCCAGTAGTAAACAAAGTATCTAAAACTGTTTCCCATTGACAAACTACAACACACTGGTGATTTAAATAATATAAACATTGTGAAAGGAGTAGCTACTTTTGATACTGGTCATACTTATGTACTGTTACTGAAGTAGTTCTGAATTCAGGTCTTTCACTTGTAATGGAGTAGTTCTACTTTCAGTTAAAGGATTTCTACCACTATTGTCTTAAAATGTAACAAGAGCAAAAACTCTCATGTAGTCTGTCAAAACCTGCATGAATAATGCAATTGCTTAAAGTAAGACACTAGGAATGAGTCTGTGGGGCACGTTTAAATGATGAAATTCAGGCATAAAGACATTTTATTACACTTTAACTCCTAGGAAAATGGTCTTCACTTACCCGTAGCTGCTTCTTTGTCGAGTTGTACTTTTTTCCTTCTACGTAGTTGCTCAACTGTGTTGTGCACATTTAGCAAATTCTTTGCTAAAGTGGAGAAACATTCTCACCAGACAAGTTGCTGGCCCCAACCATCCTCTCTACTCACTTAAGTGACATCATGCAACTTCCCAAGGCAGAACAGGTTTTGGTTTTAAGGGCACAGGCAGCCTCGGGGTGCGTGACAAGTGGATAATGAGTTCACGGCTTTTAGCTTCTCAATTAAGTCTTTGCATCAGAGATGAACGCTTAAAGTTATGTGCAGTAAGTTAACAATCTATAATGTAAATACAAAACTAAGATTCTGCCGAATATAAACCAGATTTCAAGACATGAAAACAGGGCTTTCGTCCACCTCTGGTTGTGTCCATGGTATATAGCACAATAATACTCTGATGTTCCAATATAGAAAAATAATGCATTGTGATCGCTTTAATAGCTGAGGCTAGTGAGGGCAATTTAAAAACTTGGATACAGTCTCAAATTTAACAAACACACTCTTATTTTGACCATAATTACTTTTAATTTTAGCACAATCATCTCCAAATTTAGCAGATATACCAATGTGTGTTTGGAGAGTTGATAACAAGAAACCGCAGCTCAGAAAGACGATGACATACGGTAGTTTTCAGTCACAGAAATGTTGCTCTGTGCATTGGAGACACTTCTTAAAATGACCAGATTTAAGGAACCCTTATCAAAAATATAAATTAGTCGAGTTTAAATCTTTTTTTAAAGAAAGTTTGAATTTTTAGGAGATCGTTCTTCTGAAAAATGACAGAAAAGTTGTGAGCATTATAACTTTGGAGAAGTTTCTTTAAAACCCAATTCAAGTCTGAGACACTACAGCAAGCGAGTTACATTTTAAAATCTTCGTCACGTCCTGTGATGCCGTTTTGGTCCGTTGTCCACGCAACTTCAAACCCCACCGGGAACATTTCAGAAGCATTTTGCCAGCCAGACTAAAATAACTTGCTCAAAATTGATACTTTTCCCTTTGTTTATGTGCTTCTAAATATGTAAACATGCTTTCCTTTTGGATGTTTTTACGAGATGCTGTTTCTGTGTCTGACTTCCTGCCAAGCATTGCATCCCTGCCTGGCAGAATTTGGCTTGTAAACATTTTCTGTGAAATCCCGTGTGTGTGTTTCCGAACGCAAGACAGACATCGGAGCTTTTGAAAGAGAAAACAGACCATTGGAAACAAAAACTACAGTTCCTTTTAATTTTATTACAAAAACAGATTCGTAATTAACAATACAACAACGCATCTACTCAAAATGAACAAAAAAAAAAAAAAAAAAAAAAGAGAAACAGAGTGTGAGACTGTGTGTGTATGTGTGTGCATTTACAAACCCCATTTACAAAAAAGAAGAATCAGAAAATGTATCTGCCCCCCTCAAAAAACAAACAATCATCTTATCTTAGCACAATTTAACAAACACTGAAGAAAACAATGAGGGGAAAGAAGACAGACGTGGAGAGGACAGGACAGGGTCGGGGGTCAATCAGAGGTTTTTATATAAAAACACTTGGCAGAGGATATGTCAAGTCTTTTCTTTTATTAATCCCATTATTAAGAAACTCAGCTTTTTTTTATTTTAACAGAAAATAAACAATGCTCGCAATAAAAACCCATTTAAACCAACATGCACACACACACACACACACACACACACACACAAACATAAAACCCTGATGGCTGGACCGAGGAAACAAAAGAGAGTGAGGAAGGAATGAAGACGGGGTAAAAAAACAAAAGCTAATGAATGAAGTGTGTGCGACTGTCCTGCTGGTTCGTTCTTTACCATTTCAACATGACACTTCACTGACCAACACGGAAATAAGGGGCTTCTACGTCTATATACACTGTGTGTGTGTGTGTGTGTGTGTGTGTGTGTGTGTGTGTGTGTGTGTGTGTGTACGAGTCAAAAGAGCCAGTTGGGGTAGAGGGAAGAGGGTCAACTAGGTTTGGCAGTGTGTGTGTGTGTGTGTGTGTGTGTGTGTGTGTGTGTGTGTGTGTGTGTGTGTGAGAGATATATTTAGGTCCGTCGCTTCTTCTTGCTGGGCAGAGTCACTGGCCGGACCTTCCTCTTCTTGTTGGTGGTGGACGTGTCCTCGTCCTCGTAGTGGCTCTCTCTGTCAGCTGGAGAGCAACAAAAGCACAAAAGTTTTTCAGCCTCGTGAAGAAGTTAAAGCGACAGGTTTTTTTTTTTGCAGGTGAACGGTGTCTCTGTCATTCGTACGTCTGTTCTCAACACTGTGTAACTTTGGCTCCGGGGTTGGGAGAAGTACGTAACGCTTTACTGCAACTAAGTCACACAGCAGCTAACTAGTTCCACTGGTGCTGGTAAACTGATCATATTTTATGAGGAATGTTTTCTGGTATTCCCTCGGATGTCCCTCCGCTGCTCCGCTCAACTCTCTGTGATTTACAGAAGTTTAATGATGGACAGTGAAGTAAACTGCTGACAGCTGTACCGGCTGTAGCCAGTGTGCTCAGTCGGTTAGCGGCTGTGTAGCTCATGTTAACTCCGTCCGTTAGCTGCTGAACGGATCAAGTACTCCGTCCTTAGCTGCTGACGTCTAACGTTAACTCCGTCCGTTAGCTGCTGACGGCTAACGTTAGCTCAGTCCGTTAGCTGCTGACGGCTAACGTTAACTCAGTCCGTTAGCTGCTGACGGCTAACGTTAACTCAGTCCGTTAGCTGCTGACGGCTAACGTTAACTCAGTCCGTTAGCTGCTGACGTTAACTCAGTCCGTTAGCTGCTAACGTTAACTCAGTCCGTTAGCTGCTGACGGCTAACGTTAACTCAGTCCGTTAGCTGCTAACGTTAACTCAGTCCGTTAGCTGCTAACGTTAACTCAGTCCGTTAGCTGCTAACGTTAACTCAGTCCGTTAGCTGCTACGTTACTCAGTCCGTTAGCTGCTAACGTAACTCAGTCCGTTAGCTGCTAACGTTAACTCAGTCCGTTAGCTGCTAACGTTAACTCAGTCCGTTAGCTGCTAACGTTAACTCAGTCCGTTAGCTGCTAACGTTAACTCAGTCCGTTAGCTGCTAACGTTAACTCAGCCCGTTAGCTGCTAACGTTAACTCAGCCCGTTAGCTGCTAACGTTAACTCAGTCCGTTAGCTGCTGACGGCTAACGTTATCTCAGTCCGTTAGCTGCTGACGGCTAACGTTATCTCAGTCCGTTAGCTGCTGACGGCTAACGTTATCTCAGTCCGTTAGCTGCTGTCGGCTACCGTTAGCTCAGTTTGTTAGCTAATGTCAGCTAACGTTAGCTCAGTTTGTTAGCTAATGTCAGCTAACGTTAGCTCAGTTTGTTAGCTAACATTAGCTCAGTCCGTTAGCTACTGTCGGCTAACGTTAGCTCAGTTCGTTAGCAAAGTTGTGAGCTCAAAGCACCAGGGGAGTGTTGGTGTAATGCGGAGCAGAGCTGGTGTCGTGCCAGAACCTGAGCTGGGCAAGAATTCAATGCAGCCGAGCTCAACGGCCTCTATGCACATAATGGCAGAGGCGAAAAGAGTGAAGAGGACGTCGACAAGAGTAAATGTGGGACTGACTTTTCGTGGTTGGTGAGAGCTTGGTGAAATAAAAGGCTGAAAGACAGACGCCGAAATGTCTACGCTACATTGCTGAACACTGATACAAACCTTTTCTGGCTTCTTCCTCCAGCTCGTCCCAGTCTTTGCCGCTCTCCTCCTCACTGCCGATTGACGCGCTGTAATCTACGAAACAAAGCACAGCAAGTGCTACGTGTGTTGATCTAGTCCAACAAATGTGTCATCTAAATAAATAAAATTAAAAGAAAGGAAGTTTTGCTCACTCGAACCAGACTCCTCTGTCTCTGAGTCGTAATCTTCGTCACTGTCTTCCTCCTCCTCCTCCTCTTCATCTGCAGATGGGTTGAACGTCTCATCCTCCATTTCTGACTCTGAATCTTCCTCTGCGCCGCTTCCCTGAGACGAAAAACAAACAAAAAAGAAACAGCAGACGTGAAGCTATAATTGGAAAAGAAACGTATGATGTTCTTTTAAACATGACCATCAAGAGAAAAACTGGTACGCACCATTAGTTTCTGCACAAAGAAATCTATAATTACCAGAAAAGTCTTGCCATTTGTTTCCACAGCAGAAAAATGTCCAGTTTTTGGTCCACTGTGATGAACGTACCTCGCTCTCTGGGTCCAAGAAAGACCAGCCTCCCTGCTCGAAGAAGCCCTCGGGATCGTCGACGATGGTCTTCATGATCTTGGTCCAGTTCAGAGACTGGACTCCCTCCGTGTACTTTATGTCACACGAGCTGAGGAAAGCAACGAAAGAAAGATTTTTATTAAACGCCAACGAGCGAACTCTCCTGATTCTACGGACATTTCGGGTCATGTTGATCCCGTACTTGAGCCACTCCTTGATGGGGTCGAGGGAGTTGACGGGCACGGCGTTGATCATGGTGACCTTCTTGTTGTAGTCCTTGTAGACGATGACCACGTCGAAGTTCTTCAGGTGGAACTGCACGCGCTCAAAGTGGACCAACTCCACCTCGTCCAGGGTCACGACAAAAGGCGGCTGGGTACGAAAAAAATTAGTCAATGTTTCGGGTTAACGGTGGTAATTATTGACAAACCTGATTCAGCCTGTTCACTCACCCATTCAGTAACATTGACAAGGGAACTGGACGTGGGTTGTAGCAGGCAGGTACTCCTGTAGGGGGCGCCCTGGAACCTATAGGACAACCAAAAACAATCAGTCCACCTGCTAATCGAGCTTTCCACACCTCTTCGTGTCAAAGCATCGTCTGGTTTACTCACCCGAGGTCTCTGAACGGCACCTCGAACTCCAGCTCCTCTTTAGTCAACGTCTCCACCTTCTCGATGAAGTTCTTGAAGGCCGACTTGAGCTTGTGCCTCATCTCCCGCTCCATCTGCTCGGCGTACAGGTCGTCCCTGTCGTGCATGTGTTGGTGTTTGCCCAAGTCTGTGGTGATCTCGCCGACCTCCGTGTAGAACTGGACGTCTGTGTGACGGCGCTTACCGAACATGATGGCGTTCTGGGGGAGGGAAGACGTGAAAGGACACGTTAACGATCTTTAGGTTATAGCGTGTAAAAAAAGATCGACGCTCGACTGAGTCCACGTCAATAAACGTACCTTGAGGTGGAAGTGCAGTACGATGATCATCTCCCCGTCGCATGGCTGGAAGACGGCGTGTTTGATGTTGTTGTAAAGAATGTCCACTTTGTCGCCGCGAACTGACTGTGAAGCGGAAACCTGAGGGCGGAGAAGAAGTTTTAGCGTCACCAGTTAGAAGTTCTCGAATTTATCCTAGTAAGAATTCAACCTCTGCCTCCTCACCATTAGTATGCGCCTCCAGCGAGCCCTGCATCCTCTTCTGTGCGATGTTGGGTCTGATGTAGAGGTCTTTGAGCTTGGGGTTGCTGCGGTTGAGGTTGATGACCAGCGAGTCTTGCTTGACGATGCCTTCCTTCTCCTTCTCTTCGGCCTCTCGCGTCTTGTAGCGCTTCTGTACCTCCTTGATGATGCGGAAAGCGTTCTGGAGGTTGGTGGAGGGAACCGACGTGTCGCCGGGAGCTTTCAGATTGGACGCTCGGTACGTGCTGACGGGAAAAGTTCAAGGAAAGTTAGGATGAAGACATGCTTTGAGTTGAAGTTCAATCAGAACAACAACCAATATATGTCAAGACTCACATTTCTTTAACAAATGTGGCGTCTGGGTTGGGGAAGATGTTTCCCTCCTGTCGTCCTAGGGAGCTTCCAGGGACGTAGAAGTTGATCCTCAGGTAGGTGTAGTCTCCTTCTACAGACATACTGATGTTCTAGATGGGGAAAGGCAAGAAAATAATGAAGTTAATGTGAAATAAACAAGCGAATATATATTTATTCTGCCATCGTCGCCGTCGACCACAGCATACCTTGATGGTGGCGATGTGGAACGGTGTGGCGATACCGAAAACGGGCATGACGACGGTCTCGTATTTCTTGTCGATGAAGATCTTCATTTCTCTGATGTCCTTTTCTCTGGGCATCTGAGAGACGTTCTTATAGGACACGTTAGATTTTCTGGCCCTGAGAGAGGAAACACACACAAACAAAGAAGATTGGACTCAATTAATGAGCAGAAACTTTAAGAAATATCAAGTTCCACCATTGATGCCACAGGAAAAATGTCTCTTGAACACATGAACCCTCAAATGTAAATCAAACAGCGACACCAACTGGTCATGAGGAGGATGACAACTCAAGATGTAATAAAGAATTACTTCAGATCAACACGCCCAACTAAAGACATGATAAAAGTAATAGAACAACACGGGAATGAATGATTGAATATACGATAAAAGTCAATCAATCATGAATAAAGGTAAATTAAATGGGGTCAGTTACTCTGGGACAGTCTATAAAACTTCGCTGCAGGGTTGTACGACGGTGCTCAGCGTTACCACCGTGAAACAATCAGAAAATAAGTTTATTTCACTGATTAACCGACTTTATCGAAGCTACATCACTCAACCACCGCTCTCTTTCTCAAACCCATTGGTCACAAACCAAATTAAACTTCAGGTAGCGCATCAGAGTTTAGATAGATAGTTTTTAGAGACATTTCAGGCCGACTGTGGGAGGCGTTTGACCGGTCTGACGGTTTCCAAAAGTTGGATCTGGCTCAACTTTCCTTCAGACGGCACCGCTGTAGCCAAAATACACTACCCCCGTTCAAATGAATGGAAAAACCTGCGTTTTCTGTCTGAATGTGGCTTTACGCCACTCAAAGAAGCAAATAAAATCAGTTAATAATGAACCAAATTGGGAAGCATGTTGACGTCTGATGTTATAGCTTGTCGAGCAGAGTTGGTGTTCCCTCCAACTCTTGTGGAGGGAACACCAAGACTGCAGTCTGAGGGTTACGACCTCGGGGGTCGAGTCTAACTAGTTTTGTTTTAGGGTACGATGTGCTACTTGGAACAGCATGTATGTGTGACCACACACAAAGAAGAAGAGTACATCTTGCAAAGGGACAAGTCCAAATACGTAAATCTGGAGTTATAGACAGAAATGTCTCTTTCTTCTCTCGGAACTGGTCGATGAGCCGTTGCACGAAACGTTTCCACACTCACTTCTGGATCTGCTGCTCTCCTTTCTGCTCCGTCAGACGACGCTTGGCTTCTTCGTTCAAGTGATTCGCCAACTCCTTCTGGTGGGCTCGCCTCTTCTCCTCCGCCGTCATCTCGTTCTGTAGTTCAACAACAGACACAACTGAGTGATCACACAAGAGACACCAGGAGGATGAGTTTCTCTTTGTTACGACAAAAAGAATGAGAAAGAAAAATTTAAATATACATGCAGAACATAGACGTGTGTTACATGGATTTAGATGGTTGGAAAGGGAGAAAAAAAAATTGACAAAACTCAAATTAAATAAAAGGACGACTGTTTCTCATCAGCACGTGGATTTTTTTTAACAACTGCCGATGATATTTTAGAAGAAACAATGAATACTTACCTTCCCAAGTAGCTGGTAGAGTACAAAAACATTCACACGCTTAGTTATTGACATAGTGTCAAGGTGGCAAATTAACACACAGATCACCAGTCACATATTTAAAACCACACTCACAAACATCCATCCACACTCACTCTGGTTCTGTCTGCGAGCAGGGCGGCACTGCGAGCTCCTTTCCCCAGCAGCTCCTCGGCGTCGTCACCATCCTCCTCCTCGTCGTCTTCGTCGTCATTCTAGAGAGGGAAGAACCAAAAAAGGTGAAAATGCGACAGGTTAACAAAACGTTTCAGTAAGTTTCAGCACGGGGTGAGGATGAATGTTTTCAAACACTTTCAGCAGCAAGCGTCACGATACGAGTACGATATACGAGTTTCTGCTTGAGCTGCTGAAATAACTGTCCGACTCTTTTGTTGTTACTGTTAGTTGCGGTACATCTGATCCTTTGTATCCCTGCAGCTTCTTAAACATCTAAAATCAAGGACTTTCCAGGCACAATCACCTCAAATTCAAGGACCCACCGCAGCCAAGTTTGAGACATTGATCAAGGTTACGAGCAGAGACACGTACCTTCAAGAAGATTCCCACGTTTTTTATCTTTTTCTTGACCGGTGTGAGTATCGTGGCAGCCTCTTCCTGTTAAAGAAACATTTTGGGTTGTAATAAATAAGTTGTGTCGTTGTTGTTACAGAGAAACACAAACTCAAACACTCGTCTCACCTCGTTGATCTGTATTGTGTCGCCGATAAACAAAGCGTACTTCTTCTGCTCGTCTTTCTTGCCTTCTTTATTCACGAGGTCAGCAAAACCCAAACTGATACTCAACACCATGCCTGGAGGAGACGCACATGAGCAACTTTTATTTTCAAGAATACACATTTAAAAAGTTAAGTCAAATATATTTAAGAAAAAAGACAAACTCACCTTTTTTCAGTTTGTACTGATTTTTCGCGTTCAAAACCAACGAGCCTTCTCTGAACTCGATTCCCATCGCAAAGCTACGAAGAAAAACAGAAAATTAAGACATGAGACAAGTGTGTGAATGTGTGTTTGAACGATATTAAAACAAATATGTAATCCTTGAGCATTTACCCGAGGTTTTTGGTCAGCTTCGATACAAGATCCGCCTTCTCTTTCTTCACGTACTCTAGTACAGTGTTGTAGGCATCGCTGATTTTTACACCTAAGGGAGGAGACAACACGACAAGACGTCACACTTGGCAGCTCTAACCAACGAGTACCCAAAGCTCCCGTTGCTGGCGTCACGCTCCTGAACCCACCGTGCTTGAGCTGTTTGAGCAGCTCCTCCTCCACCTGCAGCAGGAAGTTGTAGTTGTCCTGCATCTCCTGCGGGGGGTCCACCATGAGCGTGCGCACCAGGTTGGAGCAGTACGACTTGTAGCGGATCCCCATGGCACACGTGATGGCACCGAAGTGCATGTGGTTCTTATCGCTGGAAGACAAAAAGGTCCGGTCAAACTATTCCTCAGGAGTTTTCTGGTTGTGACAAAACTTTCGATTCCACGTTTGCTACCTGACGACGCTGAACTTGAGGCTGTAGTTGCCTCCGCTCTGGATGATGGGAGGATAACACATCTCCACCGTGGAAGGATCTGCACCGCCTAGGTATTTCTTCTCCTCGATGGCCTTCTCCACCGACTCCGCCAGCTTGCTGTGACGCACTTTCTGTTTTGGAACAAGACGTGAAAACATTCGACACCGTTAACACAAACAGTACTTCTATTTCTTTGAAACATGTTTACTGCAGCACAGCTGATGTTCCTGTTGATTCCAACTCATCGCTTCTCAAATTATTCATCGTGATAAAAAAAAAAAAGACAGTTTGACTGCTGATTTCATGTCGGGAAAACATCCCGTTATCCCAACTTGGAGGTGTTCTAACCATATGAAGCTCTCTGTAACGGTGTTATTACATTAGACTGCGATGGAGGTTTTACAGCTTCATTTGCCAACAAGTTGCAGTAAGAGATGTCCAATATTTCCCAACATGGAAGTGCAACAGAGAAGCTGACGTTGACGGTTTTTCCAACTTTGGTTGCTTGTAATTCGTCCAATCAATATGACGTACACGCAAGTGACCAAACACGGGCTGGAAGATGACGGTTTCTGTGGCCGTTTGATTGGGGTATGAATGAGTTGATGATAGACAGTAGGCCACAAAAATCTGATAATAATTCCGGTCCATCCGTTAAATTGACGGTTTAACGTTACCTCATCTGCGTCGACGATCTCCATGACGCGCTCCTTGAAGAACTTGGAGTAAACCTCGCTGGTGATGGCCGCCGCCTTCTTCATCAGGCCCAGCTCTCCGTCTTCTTTCACCGCCATCGTGTAGGCGACCACGGCGCTGATGTCGACCTGCAGGCAGGTCGCGATGCACAAAAAAGATTTAGAGGTGTTTGCAAACAGAGCGTTTTCAATTTGGATCAGCTTGGATCACGTCTTACCTTCTCCAGCCCCTCGGCCGTGATCGTGTCGTTCCAGCTCTTCATGTACTCCCCAGGAAACTTGTCCTTGCTGAAGATGCCGACCGTCTTGCCTTCTTTGCTGCCTCGGATCGCCTCGATCATCTTGTCGAAGTTGGCCTTGTTGCTTTCATTCTGAGACACCAAAGCGCACGCAATCAGATTTCATCCGACACAAAAAGAACAAGTTCAAACCTTTACAGGCTTTTGTAATTATACAATGTGAGGCAGTGTGTATTCAGCCATTACCTCTACGTGTCTTTACACAGGTTACCTTTTCTCTGGTGAGCAGTGTGATGGGCGGGACGCCGTTGGCGTTCTCGTTGCCTTTCGTCACGGCCACCTGTTTGAGGAAATCCACCTTCTTCTTGCTGGCGAGGAAGATGATTTTGGTGTCGCAAAACACCATGATGGTGTCCGTCAGCTCGTAGCCAAACAGCCACGTCTGAGGAAACAAAAAAATAATAGAGTCAATATCGGCACTGACCGCGTATGTCAAATATTGGCGTTAAAGGCCGGGACTCAACCTCACCTGTATGGCTGTAGATTTGGCGTACACGATCTCCTCGTCCACTCCCACAGACACCACGATGGCATCGACTTTGCCAAACTCATCTTCTGCTTTCTGGAAGAAAAAAAAAACAACAAAAAAAACGATTTAATCTCATGAAAGCTTCACACACACAGTATTTATACAGGAAACTTCTGGAGAGCTCTGCTGCCTTTAGATGAATGTGCATGGACAGGTTGCGAGCTTTGTTAGCATCACTGGAAAAAGTTGATTTGTAACACTCACAGCTACATCAGCACCTGATGCTGCAGCACACAGGCCTCACAAAGCTGCTTTAAAGTCTCTAAATGTTACGTTAGAAACACGAAGCGCACTTTCATACTTAAATTTAGTGTCTGAGCTGCAGGCGTGTACCTCGTTTATACAAGCATGTGTGTACCATTAATAAAGGTGTGTGTGCGTACCTCATTGATACATGTGTGTGTACCTCATTGATACAGCCGTGTGTGTGTACCTCATTGATACATGTGTGTGTACCTCATTGATACAGCCGTGTGTGTGTGCCTCATTGATACAGCCGTGTGTGTGTGCCTCATTGATACAGCCGTGTGTGTGTGTACCTCATTGATACAGCCGTGTGTGTGTGTACCTCATTGATACAGCCGTGTGTGTGCGTACCTCATTTATAAAAGGCAGTGTACCTCATTTATAAAGGCAGTGTACCTCATTACTACAAGCGCACATGCCTCATTAATACAAGCGTGTGTACCTCATTATTACAGGCGCGCGTGTGTGTACCTCATTAATACAGCCGTGTGTGTAGCTTATTAATACAGCCGTGTGTGTGTACCTCATTATTACAGCCGTGTGTGTGTACCTCATTTATAAAGGCAGTGCACCTCATTAATACAAGCGTGTGTGTACCTCATTAATACAGCCGTGTGTGTGTACCTCATTATTACAACTGTGTGTACCTCATTATTACAGCCGTGTGTGTGTACCTCATTATTACAGCCGTGTGTGTGTACCTCATTATTACAGCCGTGTGTGTGTACCTCATTATTAAAGCCGTGTGTGTGTGTACCTCATTATTACAGCCGTGTGTGTGTGTACCTCATTATTACAACCGTGTGTGTGTACCTCATTTGTGTACCTCATTATTACAGCCGTGTGTGTGTACCTCATTATTACAGCCGTGTGTGTGTACCTCATTATTACAGCCGTGGTGTGTGTACCTCATTATTACAGCCGTGTGTGTGTACCTCATTTGTGTACCTCATTATTACAGCCGTGTGTGTGTGTACCTCATTATTACAACCGTGTGTGTGTACCTCATTATTACAGCCGTGTGTGTGTGTGTACCTCATTAATACAGCCGTGTGTGTGTACCTCATTAATACAGCCGTGTGTGTGTACCTCATTATTACAGCCGTGTGTGTGTACCTCATTAATACAGGAGCATGGACACTGAAAGTTACTGATAACACTCGTGGCTCCATCAGCTGCTGATGCTGCAGCACACAGAGCTGCTTTAAAGCCTCTACATGTTGTTTTATGTTAGCGCCTCTCACACTCAAATTTAAATGTGTCTGAGCTACAACAGCACAAATAAACTCAGGTAGCATCGAAGCACAACTCGTGAAAAACAAGCCTGAAGCTTTTAAAGTCGGCACGAGTTGACGTGGAAGCACTTTGAGGAGACTTTGGAGTCAGTCTGTCCACATGTTTCTTCAATCTGATGCTAATAAGCCAGCTAAAGAAAATCAGCATGTAACGGTACAAGTGGCGACGCTTTGAACACCCCTCACCTCACTCAGACACGATGTATTGTCAGGTTTAAGCTACATGTTTGTTTTTTTTAGTAAGTTATCTTGGTGGTAAAGTTACTTAGCTATGCTAAGCTAGGCTAGGCTAGCTAACGTGGTGGTTGGTGAATGGAGGCAGCTACAACAGCGAGGACAGGTGGAGCAGCCTGCGGGGAGAGGAGCTCCACTGCCGGGGGAGGACAGATAACTGAGGCCGGGGATCGAGGCCTGGCTCGGTGTGTGTGATGTATGGAGGAAAAAACGCGGGTTAACTTTAAAAAACACGTTAAAATAAAAAACATTATTTTTCTTATTTACCTTCCAGTTGCTGTAGAGTCTCTTGATCCGGCGGTAGTACGCTTCCTTGTCCAGGTTTACCGCCATGGTGAGTCCCCGCCGTGTGCTGCAAACTCCAGCTCCCGGCTTCGCTGCACGGCAGGGCCGGAAGAAGAAGAAGAGGAGGAAGAGGAGGAGGAGGATGATGATGAGGAGATGATGATGATGATGATGATGAGGAGGAGGAGAGTCCACTAACAATAACGCACTTTTCCTTCCACGCCTGCTGCTGGAGACACAAACCGACTAAAGCGACTAAAACAGTCTGAATTATTAAAATATAAAATAAATATAAATGTAATATCGACACAGTCTGTTATAATTAACTCCCTCCTCCTCCTTCCTCTCCTCTTTCTTCCCTCCCCCCTCTCTCATTTTACATATTTTCTTTTATAATAAACAATATTTAAAAAACTTTTTTTTTTAGTGATGATGTTCAACGAAAAAAAGGCGCTAAAAAAAAAAAAATCAAAAATCAAAAAAATTTTTTGTTTTTTTTTCGTCACTTTGTGATTTTTATTTGCGGTTTGTTGTGGCGCATTTTAATGAATTTGTAAACGAGGAAACAGCGCCCCCTGTTTTATATATATATAATATATGTGTGTGTGTGTGTGTGTGCCCTCCTTTTTTTCCCGCCATGGTGGGGTTTCCCGCCATCGTCATCAAAAGCTTCTACGGAGGCGGGAATCTCGCGATAGAATGTGACGTGATCTCCTGTGTGCTTCTCTGTGAACATATATATAAATATATTTACACATAAAATATTTTATATATTTCGTCTGTTTTGCCACCAAGTGTCAGAAATATGATTTTTTTCCCCCTCTTTTTTATTGAGATTAATTACAATAAAGTAAAATACACTTTATGCAGCATACAGAAGAAAAATCAGCAACTTTAAGCCACGTTAAATCTAAAAGAATCTTACGTTTTACCTTTTTTATTGTATATGTAGACAAAAACAATTAAGTGCCTGACCTAAAAAAACAAACAATAAATAAAAAGTGTTTTATCTGTAAATTAGCATCTATGAAAAGTCAAATAATGTATAAAAATATTATATATAATAGAGTATATATATATATATATGTAAACATTTAAATGTTGAGATGCCAAATAGTGCCAGAATAGAAAAAAACATTAAATATATATGTGTATATATATATATATATATATATATATATATGTATTATACATACATATATACACACACACATATATATATATATAACGTTTATATTCATAAATGCTTTAGAGATAACTTTTTTTTACATTTCTCTTAATACAAAGGATGAAATTTTTTTTTATGTTTAGTCTGAACGTGGCTTAAAGTTGCTGATTTTTCTTCTGTTCAGTGTATGCAGTGTTTTTTTGTGTGTTTTTTAAAAAATTGGAATCTGCCTTTTGTCATTAATCGATAAATAAAAGGGGTAAAAAAAATCTCTGACACTCATAAAAGTTCATCGTTAAAAATGTATGCCGTGTTCTGTTCCAGTTCTGAAATGAAAAAATAAAAGTCAACCAACTGAATACTGCTTGCCTCACCCTCCCTGGATAAACTACAACGTCCAGAAAAGGTCCAATCGAGAACCAGAGTTTGGTTTGTAGAAACATGGCGGGAAGAGGACCCGCTCCCTCAGTAGATATAAAAGTCTCACTGATAGGTAACAAAAACATGATCAGTCTTATTTTTTAAGGTTAGTATACACAACTGGAAACATAGTTATGAATATTTCTGCCAATAGATCCCATTAAATCTTACACACTGGACCTTTAAATCAAAATTTTTGACTCTAGTTAACTATAAAGGTCATATTGTGCATCACCAAATGTATATTAAAACATAAAATACTTTTTTTATTTCACCATTAAAAACATTTCCAAGATATCTACAATAAACCAGACCGATCACTGCATCATTTCATCTAGACTTTTTTTTTTTTGTTTGTTTGTTTTTTGGAAGCAAACGTCACCTTTCTTGATTACTCGGACCTGAAATCATCTCGTTAAATTAAAACACGTTAACGTTAAAAAGTAAAGCTGTTACACTGTGTTCCCTCCTCCCCATTTTACAGTAGTGTTTGTCAGAGCTGGTGTGTTTATTTCCATCGATCATTTTTTTTAACACCATATTTCCACCTTGTCAAACAAAATATGCACCACGTATTAAAAAAAAAAGAAAAAAAAAGAGCTTGTACGTCGTGGGGTTATTTCAGCAGGAGAGGAGAACACAAAAAAGTTTGAGCGATTTCTTTCCTGAATTTTAGCACCTGTGAAACTTTATGGTAGTTTTTTTTTCCCCCCGCTCTTCCTCCAATAGTGGCTTGTAAAGATGACAAACGGCATTTGGCTGGTGGCCACCTCGTCTCGAAATGGCTTCTTCTTCTTCTTCGTACGTCTTTAAACTACCCGTTTGTGCTTTGCCCGGTTGTCGCTCGCGTGTCCGTGTCACTTTCCGTTTACGTGACTCGATCCTCGACGTAACGGTAAAGGGAAGAGCACACACACATAAAGTGAAATGAACTGAACTCGTCTGCAAGATCATGATTTCATTCCTGCACTTTGTTTCTTTTCAAAAACAATTAAAATCACTAATAAATTCATATAAAATGTTCCGTTTTTTTTTTTTATCAAGTCCTTAATTCAAACTCACAACAGATGATCAACGTGAAAGTCTTTAGTTTCTTCTTCTGTATCATTATTCCGTTCGTCATTTTCGAGTTCCATTTGTGCCGTCAATCACAGAGAAGTACATTGTAGTGACTTTCAAATACGTTTCCACGTCTGTCTAAATCATTATGTCTCATTATACCCGAGTCTATCATTCATCCATTCGTTCATTCATTCGATGTGTCCTCCTCTTCCTATGTGACCGTGGTGGAGTTCTGCCCTCGGATGGCACACCACGCCATGAACACGTCTCTGCCGAGGAGAAAAAATTCACTTTGTCAAACACCTCAGAAGAAATCATGAGTAGCACCATCATAACACATGTTAAAATACAGCGGGTCTCTTGTAAAACTTGCTGTTTTTGTACGCACCTGCAGTGTGTGGCGACGCACTCGTTGCTACAGTATTCCTTGTCCCAGTCTTTGCTCTCCACAGCCAGGTTGGTGCAGCCGGCACGTACGCAAATGTTACGGGATGTTGGAGTCACACTCGGAAGAGGCGCGACGTTCACCTCCACCTCCATCTGAGAGACAAAACAAGACAAAGAGATGTTTAGATCGAAGGTTTGTATCTAACCGCAACAGATGGAGTGTGGAGTCCGTGTTGCTGAGCTCACCCCTTCTTCTGCCTCCGCCACTTCCTCTCCTGCCGACTGTCCCACCTCCACTGTCAGACCTGCAATGGGCGACGTGGGCGTCTCGCCACCTGACGTCACAATGATCGGCGCGCTCGAATTCGACTGCCGTGCAGAGGGGACGATCTTAATCTGCAGCGGAGGCGGGGCGGTGGCGGCGCCTCGTGGTTTGGCCTGCAGAGGCGGAGGAGCCTGGGCGTGCACCATCTGCTGAAGCCGAGGCGGAGGCGGGGTGCTCTGCATCTGCTGCAGCGGCGGAGGCTGGCGCGGCGAGGAGGCGGCCATCGCCGTGACGGACATGCCACCGGAGGGCAGCGGCGTCTGCTTGATGATTATCTTGGTGACGGTGGGCAGGTTCGGAGGGGCGGGCGAGGGGTTGAGTTGGGGTTTGATGGCGCCGGTTTTGGAGCGTGTGGTGACCTGGGGCAGGTCCAGGATAATGTTGGAGGTACAGATGTTGGTGATGGTGTTCTCCTCAGGGTTGTAATGCTGGGACCTGGTGGAGCGAGCGGTTAGGGGGGTGGCAGGTGCGGCTGTGACGACGGGAGCCGGGGCTGGAGGTGGGGGCGATGGGGCGGTGTCCATGACTTCGATAGGGGCCTGAAGAGAAGATGATGGGACAGAACAAAGACGAGAACATGTTAGAACATCGTAGTTGACACATTGATGTGTTCAATCAGCACAGAGCAGCTCAAGCTGACAGGAAGTCAGACACGCAAACAGCATAGAGATTTTCAAAATAAAACACCCTGCGCAAAACAGCCGGTTGTAAACAATTCAACTATGTCACATATTTAGAAGCAAACTGATCAAGTCATTCTGAGCAAGTTAACAAAGTCTGGTGGTCCTGGTGGAGTTTGAAGTCACCGTGGTGGAAGACGGACCAAGCGCCAGCGCCACGTCCGCAATGTGACAGTGACAGAGCTCGGTGGTTTAAGCTATTTTAATCTTTACTTTAACAGATGTAATGACTTATTCATGATGTATCGATATCGACTGATGTCTCGTCAATCAGAGGCTCTCACCTGAGAAATCTGGCCGGCTCTGTACTCTGCCAGCGCCTTTAAATAATCCTTCTTCGCTGCTTCATTTTTCCTCTTGTAAACCTGAAAAATAAAAAAAATAAGTCACTCACACCGACAGCAGGATTGTGTTAAATCTCACCACGTTATTGAGCCCATAGGATATGTGTGTACTGACCAGTCTACTCACTACAAACTGAGTACAAACTGCTCCACATTCCCTTTTCCTCTCACCTGTTTCTGCTCCTCCCCCAGGCTGTCCCACATGGAGGCCACTATCTTGGAAACCTCTCCGAACGTGGCGTTGGGATTTTGTCCTTTGATGGCCGCCTGCGTGTCCCTGAAGAACAACGCGTAGGCCGACAAAGGTTTCTGAGGCTCGTTGGGGTCTTTCGTAGGCTTCGGCTTCCTCCCCGTCTTCACTCCTCCTGCTCCTACTTTCTGTCCGACGGCCAGGGATACGCTGGAGGCCGGGGTGGAGAGCGGGGACTCGCACAGGCAGGAATCCAGTGAGATGACGCCGGGAGAGACGGCGAGAGAGACCGGGGACTCGACAAGGACGCTCTGATGGGAGGGGAAGGATGAGGTAGAATTTTGTCAGTCCTCTTGCTCTGTTTTGGGGGATTTGAGGCTTACGGTAATGTTTAAGGTTTTGTATTGTTGGACGATAGCTGTTGGCTCAATTTTTAAGGCTATACCACCATGAAAAGTCACGACAACTGTCCCGGGGATTAGCCAAATTAGTGGTTCCTGTTTGCCCCATAACCAGGGATGTACAAATAAAAACCTCCAGATTACTTTAAATAGTTAGGAAAACATCCAAACATGGTGATTATGAGATCTAAGGTTATTTCTAAGGTTTTCTCCTATGCAACGGAATTTGGTATCTTTGGAAAGTTTAAGTCACATCTAAAAATCTGTCTGTAAACTTAATATTTCATGTGAAATAGTTCAAACTCTCGCAAATAATGGTGTGTTCATGGAGGTAAGACTCACCCTTCTAAAGTCTTCCATGTCGTCATCCTGGAGCGAGCTGGTGGGCGACGCCGTGGCCGACAGAGGGTGTTCAGGCGACTGGGGGCGTTGCAGTATGCTTCCGCCTCCTAAGCCGAGCCCAAGTTGAGCGCTGAGCTCCGACTGGTCAATTGTGGTCAACTGGTTGGAGCCCAGCAGACCCTGGCTCATGTCACCGAGCGGGACATCGATGGTCACCGGGGACGAGCTGCTGAACTGAGAGCCGATGGGGTGACCGAGATCCTGGAGATGGAAAGAAAATGTAAATGAAATCTGTGTTTGACGCCAGGATAACTCCAGACAGTTCAAACCGTCCTGGACTCACCATTCCCAATGACGATCCCAACAAAGCGCTTCCTCCTGACTGGTTGATGACTCCCAGACTCAGGTGCTCCAGGCCCTGCGAGGGAGCGTTAACAAAAGTGGAGGCGAACGAGGGGTCGTCCCCTTCGACCACGGCATTCCCGGGTACCACCACACTGTCGGATGGGCCGGTGTCCGACAGCTCCCCGAAATGAGACACAACGCCGGACACAGTGAGGGCCGAGTCCGGATCCAAAGAGATGGGAGGTATTTCGAACTCCTCATCGCCGAGGCTGGGAGTGTGGAAGGTCTGAAGAGGAGATGGAGCCGGAGGAGGACGGAAGTGGAAAGACAAGACGATGGGAGTGAAAGAAGAACGGAAAGAAAGGACAAGAAAAAACAAGTTTGTAAGAAATTGGGGTGGAGACGAGTAAATAAGAATTTGGAAAGAAAGGCAGGAGAGCCAGAAGAAAGATAGGAGAACATTGCAGCTTTTGGAAAGTTTTAGTAGATTCTAAAATGTCTTTAAATTATTCAGGAGAGTTTGATTGAGGTGTTGAAAATTACTTTCAGTGTTCAAGGCCTGTGTCACACAGCAAGATTAGCGGCTTAACTCCTGACTAGGGATGGGAATTGACAACATTTCATTGATACCAACGCCAAAATCGACGCCTCCGTAGGCCTACACAGATTTGTAGCATCAACGCAACTGTTTTATTGTCTCTGCGTCTGAACAAAGAGTCAAAGACGGTCTGACTTTTAGCCTTGATAATGGCCAGTTCCTCAAATGTCCACTTGATGCTGGCTCCATAAGTCCCCATGTTCAAATGTCCAACTTCACAGCAGAAATAAACATGTTTACAGCCTGGTAGGTCTCTTTTTAAGTAAATTTTTAGATTAGTGAGGAGGCAGAAGCCAACACGGCCAGAGCACATGTTCTGAGCTTTGAAAACGACTCTTCACGGACACGCTGTCCATTCATTATACTGTCAGTGGTTGAACCGCCATGCTATGCGAGAAAGGAGAAGATAAGGCGAGGAGCAGCTACTGCTAGATGCCGCTAAATCCTACACAATGGACCTTTAAAGTTCCTTAAGATTTAGACTTTTGAAACAATGACTCTAGTTATTAAAAAGGTACTGGAAGGTGATGTGCAAGATACAAAATGTTCTCAAAGTTTTTGAAATAATACTTCTCAAACACTGTTTTCTTTGGTTTGTTGCTCCCTTTTTTTGTCTATTCTGACGACAAAACAGCACACAAAGATTTACAAATACATTTTTATCATGTAACCAACTCAACGCCTCCTCGTATACGACTTGTCTGCAGCTGCTTCACGGTAAAAATCTCTTCAGTCATCCTGTTATTTGTCAAACTCTTTGCACAAGTCTTGTTTTTATAGACTCATATTCTGACATGATGTTTGAGGATTCGCTTGACGAGGTGATTGTTTCTTACTGTAAAGGACAGATTAAAAAAAAAAAAAAAAAGTGCCTGACTTCAAGTAGGAGGGGTGAAATATAAAATATTTATAAATAATTCATACTCCACCAGCAGATCCAGCGAGGTTGAAGAGGTCAATGGGTTTAGTGGCACACTAAAAAATGTGAGTATGTCAGTAAGTGCACGTTGAAGTAGATTACAAATGTCATGGGTTCATATTCGTGGCAACAAAACTGGCTTTATATGTACTCATGGCACTCACACATCATTTATATTCATGAAAGCTGAAAGAAAATCAAATATTAACATGGTTGAAATGTAAAAAAAAACTGTTTTATCATTTTCCAGCTCCTAAGTGTTGTGTTAGAGATAACTGAGTTTAGGCACAGTTGTGATGTTGTTAATAAAGTGATTAGAGACTGCGGTGCATCTGATTGGCCTCACCATTACTTTCGAGTCACAGAGCTAAGCGTCCATCTTTCTGAGACATAAAATAACTTCAGATCTTTGAAACACTGGACAACACATCTGGATCAAAAATATTCAGTCTGCTGCGTGACAACCACAAGTCGCAACTTTATTTCCAAATCCAAGTAGCCGAAAATGATAATGAAAGCGTCGGACAGAGTGAAATTATAAAATAATAACGGTTCTGATTGTTCAAAGTGAGTAAGCTATGATTTTCCATCAGGGAACTGTAAGACAAGCAATCCAAACCCTGACTGACTATCTTAAGTGCAGCATCCCAACCCAAGGCTCTGGACGCCCCAAATTGGAAATTTTTGCTCTTTTTTAAAAATCTCTTTAGGCCTCCATAAACTATTCAAATAAAAGAATCTACGAGTCTTTGGTTAAAAGGTCACAAGTATTTATATCACAGCTTTGTTTTTAGTCAAAAAGGTTGGGGACCTTTAACAAAAGACACATTTACTACCAAAAGGACCTTTGCCCCTTTTCATAAAAGAGTATTCTCCTGATGCAACGCCCTCCAGACTTCACAGTTACACCCCTTCAGATGATCCAGAACATGGCGGCGCACCTGGTCTTTAAACAACCCAAAAGGTCACGTGTTACTCCACTGGCTACGTGTCGCAGCCCACATTAGACTACAACGTAGTCTCCGGTTCTGCACGTTACCGCCTCCAATGAACGACGCCTGGCTCTGCCACCCAATCCAAACTTTTCTCGTCTGTTGTTCCCCGTTGGTGGAATGCCTACCAGTTCGTACCAGATCAGGGGCGTCCCTCTCTACCTTCAAAAACCTCCTGAAGACCTCCAGCTCTTCAGAGAGGAGCTCCTCTCCAACACTATCAACAACTGGACATGATACATCTATCTATGATATATTTTCATCCAGATGGTTTGAAAAGTCTTGAGAACATCTCAAGAACGTGTTTTTCAAAAGATCGCCAGATGTTTCGGTTTCAGTTTAGGCCAACAAGGCATCTGTATGATTACAGAGAAGTTCAGAGAAATCCCAGTCATAACCACGACTTCAGACTTCGACGTGAAACGCTCAGCTCTGTGACTGCGGCGTACGCTCGGACGTGGTTTGTAAGACAAAACATCTGTCCACAGGACGAAGAAGAGGTGGACGTGGAGGATGGAGGAGGAGGTGGTGGAGGGAGGCTCCACGGCACCAAACAAACCCTGTCAGGGAGAAACTGAATGCCCACATTAAGATCCAGATGTTTAAAAAGGCCTGACCTACCTCTGAGGAGGAGAGGAACGGATGGCTGGAGCCAGAAATGGTCAGGTAGTTGTCGCTGCCTCCGGGGAACTGAAACATGAGGAGTTTTTCACAATAAAACACTCACCAATAAACAAACATAAACAGGTAACCGGTGCGTTCGATGACGACAGCTAGTTTTAAACCCATGCAAACACATGACATTGTGTCCTTTTCAGTCATGAGTTTGGAGTCACCTTGTTGTCAGAGTCAAATCCATTGAACGACTGCGGATCCAAGAACTCTGGATCACCGTCGTGCTGCCCGGTACCGTCCGTTAAATCTGAATAAAAATTCAGGTCCATCTTTTTTCTTTTCTTTTCTTTCTTTCTTTTCTTTTCAGCCGGGCCTCATATGTTATATTAGCTTTATGAGGCCCCCCTCCTCCTCCTCCTCCGGGTTGTTTAATTCAAAACCCCGAATAACAGAAATTTCCTATTTTTAGAACGTTATTTGAAGTAAGCTTCAGAATTCTAACGGCTGTTTATTAAAAAAAAAAACGTTTTTTTTAAATAACCGCCAACCGTGACAGTTTTTAACACACGCCGCACGACGCCAAAAATAGCCTGGCTGTCTAGCCACCGCGGTAACGTGGCCGGTACCGGCTCTGTCTCTCTCTCCGTTTAACGCTGACCTGTCCTAACACGGTTTAGCTTTGACGCAAAGGCTGCTGCAGTGCTCTTCATCAGCCCGGCGGCCGTTTGTCTGTCGGACCGCGAACGCCACATCGAACGTTGGTTAAGTACACACGCGCGCGCTGCTACGTTGCGGTTAACGGAGGGAACGCTCGAGAGCTCCGGTAAACCGTAAACGAGCTGTCTGCGGGTCGTTTTCACGGTGTCTGACAGCGAAAGGAAGGCAGACCGAGTCCTGGCTGGCTTCGTGTTGGCCCGGGCCAGGCTGCTCAATCGATCCGGAGACACGGATCATCGGTGGGATGAACTGCTGGAGAGGACGTTGGGTGTCAAGTTACACGACGACAACACCGGATGTTGACCGATAGCGACTTCAAAATAAAATCTAGTTCAGATGGCAAAAAGACCAAAAATATTGGGGAAAAAACAACAACAACAACAAAGAAAACACTACTCAGCCTCTTAGCGGCCTTTTTTTTTTTTTTTTTTACATTACATTACATTACATTTAGCAGACGCTTTTATCCAAAGCGACTTACAGAGGAGGACATAAGCTGAGAAAGGTGTAAAGGAGCACAGAGTAGTTGTTAGTTTTGTTAGGCAGGGAAGCATTCTGGAAACAGAAAGGTTTTTACAAGTTTTTTAAAGGTAGAAAGGGATGTTGCTGTTCTAGTAGCCGCTGGTAACGGATAGCCACTGCAGCTACTTTTCATTCACGTACGTCCTGTAAACATCTATATATAAAGCATCTTTCATCATACGTTTGCTTCATAGAGCAGCAAATTCATGACACAGATATCGAGACAGAAGAATAAGTAGCACATTCACGCAGGTTTTTTCATTCATTTAAGTCGGGGTAGAGTGTTTCGTCTGCCAAAAAAAGAAGTTGAGCCGGATCCAACTTTTGGAAAAGAAACAACAACAACAAAAAAACACTACTAAACGGATAGCGGCCACTGCAGCTACTTTTCATTCACGTACGTCCTGTAAACATCTATATATAAAGCATCTTTCATCATACGTTTGCTTCCTAGAGCAACAAATTCATGACACAGATATCGAGACAGAAGAATAAGTAGCACATTCACGCAGGTTTTTTCATTCATTTAAGTCGGGGGTAGTGTGTTTTGTCTGCCAAAAAAACGGAGCAACCTGTTGCGGAGAAGTTGAGCCGGATGCAACTTTTGGAAAAGAAAGCAACCCGATGTCATACTGAGACTCTATCTGTTGTGCTCTGGCTTCTAAATCTGAGTCTGGCTATTTGCAATTTACGCTGCGAAATAGAGACACGAAGAAGAGCGAGTGAGTGAGCGAGCAGTGGTTGAGCGACACAGACAGTTAATGAGAGCGAGAGAGCGATAAAGCCGAAATAAAAAGTTTAAAAGTCCTGATTGTTTCACAGCGGTTACATTCAACACAAACAGACACATCTCCACATGATGATTCTTCAAATACAGTGGTCCCTCGTTTATCGCGGGGGATACTTTCTAAAAATAAGTTTTACAATTATTATACATGTTTTAAGGCCGTAAAACCCCTAACCACACACTTTTATACACCTTTTTACACACATTTTGTACAGGACTCCCTTAGTTAATCAGGACGCAGAACACATGTGCGGTTCTCCCTTAGCCAATTTAGGACACAGAACACAAAGCACGTTCACACTGTACAGTACGCTGTAAAAAAAACCATGCAAAATTACACTAAAAAAATCTGTGGAACAGCGAGTCCGCGAAAAGTGAACCGCGTTATAGCGAGGGACGACTGTACAATAGTAGACTTAAAGGTCCAGTGTGTAAGATTTAACAGCATAAACGGAATACAGTATTCATTAGTATGTTTTATGTTTGTATGTACAGGTGGAAGTCAGCTCATTACACAAAAAAAAGAAAAAAGTTTCAGAATAAAAGGCAAGACAAAGTGTGTGCCAACCCGATGCCAGTACATTAAATAAACTAGTTAAATATTGATTTAATCATAATTAATAAAATAATAATCAATCTTGGCTTTATGACTTTACCTAACCTTGCAACGTATTTTATTGTAATATGATAAGATGTAGAAAGTGGCTTCAATAAATACAATTAATCCTGGTCTCTTAGTAAAATTATTTATCAATATGTTAATCGAACAAAAACAAAGTATTAATCAAATGAATAATCTTAAGTTATTTTGAAGTTATAACGCAAAAAAGCAACAAAACAAACAAACAAAAATAGTTCCATCTTGTTTGTTGTATATAAATCAAATATTTTGTGGTTGAACGTTTGATTGCAGATTTTTGTATAATATAGGGTAACATGTTAGTACTAATATTTCAAAAATGCGTACAAAACTGTTCATATACAGATTTTATACTGACCTGGTTTTATTTTGAAGGTTACGAACAGGAAGCCGCCTGTCATTTATATATTTTCGACAAAGACATTTTTATATATTTGATAATATATATATATATATATTTGCACTTTTAACAGAAAATATCGCGTGTAGCTTTGAAAGACACAAGATTACTTCATTTAAAAAAATAAAAATAAAAAATAAAGATTATTTTATAATATTTTAACGGATACAAATGCAGCTTTAACGGCCGCCGGGCAGCTTATCTTACTTTTCCGGTTCGGTCCAGTGAAATCCTTCCGCCTTAAGAAGAAACATATATATTTTTAAAAGATAAAACTAACATTTAAAACATTAGACATTAAACATTTAATGTCTGTTTGAGCCGTTTCAGTGCCTGCTTTAAAACACGTTACACTGGGCGTGTGATTATTAAATTAACACTATAAGCGATTAATTTGACCCAAATAAATAAATAAACAAACAAATGTGTGTGATTAAACGCCTGTAAAGTGAAAATAAGAAGTTAAATTAATCTGGATTATAAAACAGAGACGCGCTCGTGACGAGGCCATCAGCTGTTTGTTTGTGTGGTTGAAGATAAAAGTGATTCTTTATTTTATTTTTATTAAGTAATAAAGTTTCCAACACTCTTAACCACTCTTACCTCCATGCTCACCCACCGAAACCTGATCTAATGTTTTTTTGTTTTTTAATTCCACTTTTTTCTGTGACGTGAACTTCGCCCAGAATTGATTTCCTCAAATATCACAAGAAGGCACCGGCTTCCCGAGTGTACGTACAAGTGGAAGTGACGTCATCACGCAGAAAAAGGGGAGGGTCAGGAGTTTCAGAATAAAAAGTTTTTTTTGGGCACATTTAAAAAAATAAAAGTATAATTGTGTCTGTGCCAACCTGATGCCAGTACACTAAATAAAGCACAATATGCAGTTATTTTAAATTTTATATTTTTTAATATATCTTTTTTTTTAATTATTATTTTATGACTTTACCCCGCAAAGTCTTTTACTGCATGCACATGCAATTAATCCTGGTCTCTTAGTAAAAAGTAAAATTATTAATCAATATATCAAATCGACTAAAAGTATAAATCCTATTTTTAGTTATACTTGAATATACTTGACACAACCTTGTCACACTTGTACAGTGTATAGAACGCACATATTTTTCATATTCTATTTTATATATTTTAGCTTTTTTTAATTCTTTATGCGTTGTGCTGTCACACGTTTCTCGTCACATGACCCTGTATTAACCTGCGAATTCTTCAGGTGTATAAAGTGTCATTACAACATCATATTACAAAAGGTGATGTGTCTCGATCTTCAATTTACAATAACAAATCAAAAAAGGATCACAACTGTTGTAACTTTTCCTTCAAAATTGCTTTATTTATTCCCATATTTTTTTTAATTTTTCAAGCGAAGTTTCTTTTTTTTTATATTAATGTAATTAAAAAAAGATAAAACTTGGGATCTTTTTTCTGTCTTTTATGTACAAGCAAGAAAAAAAACAAAAAAACAAACAACATGTTTAGGAAATAACAGTGAACATAAAAGAATCCCTGCACGATAACACTGTAAAAAAAAGAAAACGAAAAGAAAACAAAAAGCATTAGAGTGGAATCAAACACCTGTAAAGTTTACAGCTCCTTACTTTAGCAACAAGCTCTCGTTCTCACACACACACACACACACACACACACACACACACACACACACACACACACACACACACACACACACACACACACACACACACACAGGAGGATGTCAGCAGGTATAAGTGTACGTGAGGTGGGAGTGTTCACACTACACAGCGCAGCCAATGTTCTCATTAGAAGGAATGGAAAAGACGATATACTGAATCATTCACACACACACACACACACACCGATGGTCCAGTGTGTCAACAATACTGATTCTCAAACTCTCACACACTCTAACACTGCCGTCGTCGACTCTTAAACACATGCAGTCCAACGCGGGGGCCAGTTTATGGCACGGTACGGTCAAGTTTCCTTATTTTGGTTTTCCCAACATGCGTGATCGAAGGCGTCATTCCCATCACACACACACAAACACACTCACACATACACGATAAGAGCGCACTGCTGGTGTTCCACCGTTTTACAGTGTGTCACTTGGTAACCGTAAATCAGCTGCGTGATTCGTTTTGATCAGATTATGGAGTGGCGATCGTGTACGAGAAGCCCATTTTTAATAAAAAAGAAAGTGAAAATATATGAGATTAAAAGTTACTTAAAAAAAAAAAAAAGGTCCAGTGTCAGATTTGAGGTGCTCTATTTACAGAATATGACAAAATATAAACATGTATAACTGTTTTTTTTAGTGTGTCATGACATGAAAATAAGAATCTTTATGGTTTTGTTACCTTAAATTAAGAGGCGGCTCTTGATAGGACCTTTTCTCAGGGCATATTTTACAGCCAAGAGGAGGGTGAGGCGACAGGGTTGCAATCAGCAACTACACCGCTAGACGCCATGAAATCTTGCACACTGGTCCTTTAATATCTCATAATTTTACTTAAAAAACTGACTTTTTAATGTGATAATTCTGATTCGACCTCAGTCAGTCAAACTCATTATTTGGTTTTTATAATCATTATTTTGACTTTTTTTTATAAGTCAAAACATTAAGTCAGTGTTTTTTTTTTTTTGTCTGATAATTTAGATCTACAAGTTAGACTTCCAAATTTAAAAATCTAATCTAATAACTAACCACATTAAGAGCAGCAGGTAGTTTTAATGAAACCTTAAAGTACTGCCTGGCGAAAGTGGGCCTCCGTACAGGAGATTATACGATTCTGAGAAATAGCAGCAAGTTCAGACAAACGCACGAAAATTTTGAAAATAATTCAGTGTCACTTCGACTTTGAACTTTCACCGTGCGATCGAACAAATTCTGAGGTAAGAAAAGGAAACGACGGGGGGGGCGCAACTCAGACAGAATCCGGCGGAGAAGTCCTGTTGTGTTCTGGCTTTGTTTATTTCACGTACCTGGCGTCTAAACCGCGAGTCTGACTCAGAATTTACGCTGTAAAATAAAAGAGACATGAAGAAGTTTAATTTTGTTAGTGAGCGGTGGTTGAGCGACATAGACGGTGAATGAGAGTGAGGGAGCGCAGATTATCGATGAAGCCGGTTAAATCTGTGAAATAAAAAGTTATCTCCCGATTGTTTTACGGCGGTTGCGTTCAGCCGGATTCTGTCTGAATGGACCCTGAATGCAGTTAAATAACCGTGAATTTTCACTTTCAAGTAAGGAAACGGCTCCTTTAAATTAACCACTGAGCAGGAAAAAAAAACGTCCTCTTCCTTCTTATGTAGCATTAAAATAAACTTTTTCCGTCTTCAAGGAGAGAAAAATAACAAAAACGAGTCAGACATTCGGCGTACTCTCTAAAAACACTTCCAAAATACATTCTGTACAAAAAGCAACCCTGAGTCTGCGACTGCTCGGTTTCTGGGACGCTCTGTGTTGGATTATTTCTTCTCATTCGCTGGTCCACCGCCCCCCAAAAAACTCACCTCACACAACCACTGGTCCCTTTCTCCAACAAACCAAACCTCCTTCAGGTGGATGGCTTTCACACACACACACACACACACACACACACACACACACACACACACACACACACACACACACACACACACACACACATACAGTGATCACTCTTTTTTTTTTGTTGGCATTTCTGTAGCTTCACATAAGTGGAATGGAAACCCTCGTCATGACGGCAAAGTGTAATCTGAAAGGAAAAAGGCGGGAAGTGAAGAGGGGTTGTTGGGCGTGACGACTGACGCTGCAGCCAATGACAGTCTCTCTCCTTTTTTAAAATTTTTGGGGCCCCCCCTCCTCTCTGGAGCTCACAGGCTCCACCACCACCACCACCGCCTCCTTCGCTTCACTTCTGCGTGATCGGTTGCCTTTTTTCGCTCGCTGGCTTCCTCCGGTCGTCCGATCAGGAGTAGATGGTGATGACTTCGCTTCCTCCTCCTCGGACCAACAGGACACGTTCCAATCCTTCTGTTAGAACCTCGAGGAACTCCATGTCTGGACGGGAAGCTAAGGAGCGTTTCTGCTGGGTTTTTCGTTGTTGTTGAAATATTTGTGTGAAATAGAAGAAATAAATTATGTTTTTCTGACTTTAGTCATCGTAAAAACGACCACTGAAGACCTCAAAACTAGTTTGTCTACATGTGTGGTTCCCACCATGAAGCAGGAGGGTGTGGTGTGATGGTGTTGGGGATCTATTCAACATTCAAGGCACACTTGACACTCGCCAGTAGGTGGCGGTGTCAGCCAGGTAGATGGCAGGTCCAGTAAATGACCTCCTGTCCTTTCCTGGACACCTTTCCTTGACTTCGATGGAAAACATCACGAGGTCAAGGAAAGATGTGAACAAGGGTTCATAATTTGGCGAATCAAGTGAAAAGGATACAGTTCTCGTCTCCCTCCGTGTTCCTTGGGGGTCCCGGCATGTTGAGCAGGACGAGCCGGGCATCGTGGGATTTGTTAACGATAACCTCGTTGAGCTTGACGGCGGTGTGCATCCGCCTGACGTTGGAGTGATCCCTGAAGGAAAACAAGATTTTAAAAAGATCATCAGAGAGAACAAACCATCTCCTCCCGTCGTGTGACTTTATTTATTTACGCTCACGGCCTGATGCTGAGCATGTCTCTGAAGCCTTCGGGCGTGGAGCAGCCGGAGTGCTGGGCTCTGTACTGCGAGGTCCTCTCTTTGGTCCAGGTCATCTGAACCCGTCGCTGATGCTCGGAGCTGCCTCCGCCACCGCCGCTGCTCGTCGGCCTGTCTCGATCTCCGCCGTCTGTGTCGTCGTCATCGTCCGATCCGATGCTCGTCAGCCGCAGCATCGAGTTACGATCTTTGACCAGCTGGGCCTGGTTTGGTTAAAAAAAAGACAAACATCTCTCATCGGTCTCATCTCAAACTTTTGTTTTCCACCTTAATGGATGCCTCCCTCGTCTACTCCTTACTTATGTCTCTCTCTCTCTCCCTGTCTCTCTTTCTCTTTGTACCTGTCTGTCTCTGTTTCCTTGGAGGTGTTTGAGGTGTGGACTCCAGTACTCCTGTACCTGGGGAAAAGATACACCTAACACACAAACAGAAAGTCACCTAATGCCAAACTGCATCTACTCTAGCAGAAGCACTGGAGATGAACTAATGAGGACATTAGTGCCAAACAAACAAAACAAAAACAAGGACCCGAGTCAAACAAGACAACTGAAGTTTAGAAGAAGCGAGGGAGGAAAAACAGAAGACGAGTGGATGGAGGTGAAACGACAGCAGGGAAATATCTGAACTGCTCTCAGCCAATTCAGAAAAAAAAGCACATCTGACAAATTGTTATTGGACGAAGTCTTATTTGAATCCTTCAGATAAAGAAACTTTTTACTAGAAAGGCCAAATGTCAGGGGAGCTACGACTAGAAAAGCCTTATTTGCATTAATTGGTACTTTTGATTTAAAAAACATCCAGACTTTTTGTCCTTTTCTGAAGGATTCACTAATCTACGTCAGCTACACATGGGACAGCTGATGCCGTTACTACTATTACTGTGTAAACTTACGTCATCAAAACTCCAGCGTACCCGCTGAAGACACCGGTGACAAAAACAGATAGATATATAATAATAATAATAATAATAATAATAATAATAATAATAATAATAATAATAATAACGCTGAACGGGAGATCCTGTTTTTACCACTTAGTAACAAATAAATCGCTTGTAAAGCACCTGAACTGAATTCGAAACAGGATCAGGCGCTGCAGCGAATTGTCACAGAGCTTTATCAATGCTGGCGCTCGCTCACTCTCATTCACTGTCTGTGTCGCTAAACCACAGCTCGCGCTCTCTCTCTCTCTCTCTCTCTCTCTCTCAAACCATCGGACACAAACCAAATTAATCTTTGTGTCTCTATTTTGCAGCGTAAATTGTCAGACTCAGATTCAGAAGCTGGTTCATTTAATAAACACAACAGGTAGAGTATCAGAGTTTAGACAGTCTCAGTTTCAGAAAACTTTGATCTGGCTCAACTTAACTAAAAAACACACACTGCCACCTCTATAGTTAAAACCTGCGTTTTCGCCGCAGCGTCCGATCCCGTCTGAATGCACCTAAAGTTATCGGATGAGTTCATCCTGTGATGTGTCTGAACATTTTACAGATACTTAATTAGCAAACTCTAAATCGTCAAAATCGTTGATTAAAAACAATAAAAATCAGCTTCAAGACGTCAAAAAAACTTTTAATTATGATTCTAGATCAACGTGGCGACACACACTGACGACAACACACTTAAACACACACAAAAGACACGGACACGCTCAGACGGTTGCATGAGGGCGAAGAAACTCCCCAAAATATTAATGACACTAATGATGACGTGACGACATCACAAAGCACAAGTCGATGTAGGTGGGAAGCACAAAGAAAGCCGGACGTAAAGTTTTTTTTTTTTAAAGGTTCGGTGTGAAGTCACTTAAATTTTACACACTGGACCTTTAAAAAAAGAAAGAAAAGAAATCAGAAACAAAAAAAGGAAACATCATTTCCCATCATGCCTGGCGGTGGCAGCTCACACCTGAGAAGCTTCTCTTCTAAACACATTAAATATCTAACATAGTAAATCACTTTAATGTTCTTTCTATCGTCTGCTCAACAACAATCCTCTACAGTTCAAGAATAGAAACTGAATGGACTCACAGCTGGCCATAACCACTGACCTCACCTGAGACCTTGTAGCTCCACCTGCCTCTGGCCTACTGCTGCTGCTACCAGGGTTTCCCTGATAAAATGATGCACGACAATCACAAACAAATCAGGCGAGTCATGGCTAATCTTTCACACAGCTGAATCATTTAATCAAACTTTAAAAAGCAGGAGGTTAAAAGTGATTACAGGTGGAGACAACTCGGTAATCTTTCATGACTGTCGCAAACAAAAAAAACTCTACGCCCGTTTTTCTTCACACACACACCATGTCGGACCAGGTCTGACCTGAAGCTTACCTCTCTCTCCCGGTCGGATTTAGACAGCCGCATCTGTCTGAGCATCTGAGACCTCTGCTCCATCATCAGGGTCCTCTCGTAAGTGTACGCGCTGATATCGCTGTCGTGCTGAAAACGACGACAGAGACGAGCATCAGTAAGACTGTTGTTGTCTAACAGTTCATACGAAGGTCTCCGAGTTTGTTTTGGCTACCTTACAAACGTTTAGCAATGTATCAAATTAATTCTTAAAAACAAAGATGATCGATGCTCCGGGTTTGGAGTGTTTCTGGGCCGTGGGAGCGTGAGATGGACCTGCAGGTTGGTGCTGTACTATGGACGTTGTACCGGACCGTTGTGGGGAAGATGGAGCTGAACCAGAAGGCGAAGCTCTCGATTTTTCAGTCCATCTACGTTCCTACCCTCGCCTACGGTCATGAGCTTTGGGCAGTGACTGAAAAAATCGCGGCTGAAATGAGCTTCCTCTGCCGGGTGGCCGGGCTTAGCCTTAGAGATAGGGTGAGGAGATTGGATATCTGGAAGGAACTTGGAGTAGAGCTGAGGTGGTTCAGGCATCTGATTAGGATGCCTCACTGGTCAGTCCAACTGGTAGGTGTCCCCAGGGGAAGACCCTGAACCCGCTAGAAGGACTATATAGACCATCCAGCATGGGAACGCCTCGGGATTCCCAGGAGCAGCTGGAATGACCCCGGACAGGTGGAAGGAAATGGATGGACGCTACGTTGTTGTGACTCCAGGTTATCGACTAGTGAACCTGAGATTCGCATCTTTGATCGGCGCTCACGGTTTGTTATTGTCTCAAAGGAACAAGTGTGCAGACGTGCGGGAAAGGTCGTGTTAATTATATGTTTACATATGGTGAAGCACCCCTCGGCGTGCAAACCGTACCATCTCAACTACTTCCACCTCGGCCTCGATGCGGAGGTGATACAGGAAGGTTGCCAGGTCCTTCTTCATCTGGATTGAATTGTCCTCCATCTGGGCCACGGTGAAGATCCGCATCCCGCATTTACGCCACACCTGAGGAGCACAGAGTGTTCAAATAAAGCGGTGCTTAAAAAATGTTTTTACTGAACAGACAGAGAAACGTTGCTCCTACTTTGTGTTGGCGCAGCAGGAAGGGCAGCAGCATCAGCATCCCTCCGTCGTGGACGATCCACCAGACGTCGATGTAGCCCTCCGTGCACGGCTCGCTGTTGCTGGGGAACAGAGAGATGTTTTTGGGCACCAGCAGAGCCAGGTGGGCCGCTGTGGTCACCCGCACTGTGTCTGGAAGGAAGAGAGGGGGCGCTGTTAGCCTGAAAACGACCCTGTGGACACTTGTTCTGGATTATATTTAGTGGCTCACTGATGAAGGTCTTCCAGGACTGAGGGTCCTCGCTCTGCCTCCAGGCATGAGGCCAGCCCATCACCACGGTATTGGGTTTCATTCCCCCAAGGCCGCTGGACTGGATCATGTGGCTGATACCCTCCCGTGGTTTCTGAGCCACGATGCACTGACAGAAGCCCTTCACTCGCTCCTTATCCATCAGATGCTTCAGAGTCTGAAACAGGAGAAACATGAAAGCACAGCGTTTCCTCATCACTGATATCATCGACTGTCTCCGTCAGACACAGACCTGCTCGGCAGCGAGGGCCTCTCCGTAGCTTTGCAGGAAGTTGCCGGAGACGACCGTGCCGACGATGGTCAGCCCCTTTCCCGCCTTCAGCTGGCTGGCGAACGTCAGCAGGCGAGGAGACTTGACGTGGGCGTCTTCGTCCAGTTTTAGTAAGACCAGCACCTGAGGCCTGGAGAGGAACGAGGACGAGGACGAGGGGGCGTTTAAAAACGCAGAAAGACGAGATCACAACACGACCACATTAAGATGTCATCCTCGGTACTGTACCTCCAGTTTTTGGTGTGCGGCGGTCCCTCCTCCAACCTCAGGAGGGCGTAGCGGGCAGCGCTGAGCGAGAGACCGCGGATCCCATCCCCCCACTCTTTCTCTGCTCTGATACACACACATGAACACGCACACACACACACAACATTAAGATACACACTGTGGTATGTACTGTGTATACACACACACACCAGTCTTGACCATGCCGTACATGCACCATCATGTAGGGAAGGGTGGGGTAGTGGGGGGGGGGGCACATCTCCATGGCAACATACCCGTGGTACTCAATGTACTTGTAGATCATGCCGGCGATCACCATGGCAACGATTGCGTAGTACCAAGAGGATATGAACATGAGCGCCAGGCAGATAGTCATCCCCAAAAATGACAAGGTCCTGCACACACCAGAGGCACAGGTCAGTGTGTGTTATATGTGTGTGTGTGTGTGTGTGTGTGTGTGTGTGTGTGTGTGTGTGTGTGTGTGTGTAGTACCAGTGGTAATAGGAAAAGCGCGGCCTCCAGTTGGGCGTCCTCAGGAGCGTCTGCAGGCCGCAAGCCAGGTTCACGAACAGGTAACACATCAGGAAGAACCTGAAAAAGAAAAATTAAATACCGTATTTTCCTGGACTATAGAGCGCACCTGAATATAAGCCGCACCGGGCTATAAGCACACACACACAGCCGTGTCTTACATTGTGAGGATGGGAGCCACCAGGTCCAGAGAGGCGATGAGGATCCCCAGCTCAGCTATCAGGGCGGTCAGCAGCAGGGCCCAGGTGGGCTCCCCGTTAGCCTTCCCATGGCCAAACACCTGAACAAACACACACACACACACGCGATATAGTTGTGTGTTGTTGTCGAGGCTAAGGAGATCACTATGTGAATGTGCGGCTCTTACCCTGAGGAACGGGATGATGTTGTCCTTGGCGATGGCCTGCAGGAGTCGGGGAGCACCGGTCAGCGACTGGAGGCCAGCGCCGCATGTCGAGAAGAAAGAGCCGATCACGATGACCCAGGGAGACGGCCAAGCCAGAGTGCCCACCACCAGATTCCCTTTAACGGAGTCTCCAAACCTGCACGAGGCGAAGACACGCGGGTCACAAACACTGTGTATTTATCTATGTGTGTATACAGTCAGACAGAGAGCGGATGTACTGACTTGTCTCTGAGGACGACCCCGTCGATGCAGGCGCCGAACAAAACGACGCTGCTCAGGTCTGGATGGCCAATTGCTCAGGAAAACACTCAGCCGCCCACTCAGAGCTAATCAAATGAATCCTGAGAGCCTTTCAGACAGAACACCACCATAAAACGAGCGATCAATTTCGCTCGTTAGGCGATTACTAAAAAACTGGAACAGATAACCCCGCGGCCTGCCGCTCCTGGGAGCTGAACCCGCCGTACATCATGAAAGGATACAGACGATGGAGGTGGTGAGGATGGCGAGGATGGTTCCGATGGGGATGGAGCGCTGGGCGTCTTTCAGATCCCCCGACCGGTTTGAACCAGCCATGATTCCTGAAGAAGCAAACATTTAGATGATTACAGGATTACTTCATGGACCACAGGACAGAGTCAGAACCGGGTCGCTGCAGGAAGGAGGGAAGGAGCTACCAGGGCGTCCTGAAGAGAATTTCCCCAGCGTGGGATCAATAAAGTTTCTTATCTCATGAATCCATTGTACTTCATTAAGTGAGTAGAAAGAGATCCAGGAATAGAAAAAGCAGCTGTACCATCAGCAAGAATCAATATCACACCTACTCTGTCCTTCCTGCCAATGATACAGGTGAAGTTGAACATTGTGTTTCTATTTATAAGTCAACACGTAACACAGCTGATTTGCTGAGGAGGGGGAAACATGGTCCGTACCTGTGACGGATGGGAAGAAGATGCCCACCAGCAGCGTGAAGGAGGTGGTGATGTCGGCGAACACGTACGGCTGATGATTGGACGCCGGCTGTGCGTCGTGAGACGATTTCAGGGAACCTTTCTCCACCACGTCGCCTTTGCTGAGGTAAGAGCTCCACAGGTTCTCTGCGAGTAGGAGGAGATAGATTCAGCATGTGTGTCTTCTAAAATACTTTAAGTATTGTCAGACGAACACACACACACTCTACCTGATATGATCCCACTGGCCAGGCCGGGAATCCCGTCGATCTCGGAGAAATTGTTGGACGTGAAGTATTTGTCGCAGGAGGCGTTGAGTTCAGGGCCCTGGCAGAAATGCTTCCAAAGATATGTGGTCTCCACCAGAATGGTAGAAGGGCTGGGGTCAAAGGTCGGGCCCACGGTGTCGTTTTCTAATAGGCGGGATGAAACGTGATTAAAGAATGAACAGGTGCAGGCGATGAGGCGGTGTGAGCAGGATACACTCGTCGTACCGTGAATAAAGGTGAAGTTGGCGTCGAAAACCTCCGCCGGCTCTTTGATCTGCAGCAGGATGGTTTTGGCGCACTGGCTGTCATCTATCTCGTGGCCGCTGATGGTTCTGTTTCCCAGCATGCACACGCTGCGGACGGAAATCGAATCAGTATAAAAAAAAAAATGTTTCGACGTGTTAGAAATGACTGAAATGTGCGATCTGCGCTTACGGGAATTGTGGCGGCATGAAGGCGGAGACCAGCGCTCCGATGTAGATGGAGACGATGGAGACGATGACGCAGGCCAAGAAGATGGAGGCCAGTTTGTTGACGTACTTCACGCCGACGAAAACCAACAAGGACATCAGGAGGAGACAGATGGAGCCGTAGACACGCATGTTGTTCAACATCGCCGCCCCTTCGCCTTCGGGTTGCTTCGACTCAAATATGGCTGCTTTAGGTGCGATGTACATCTGGAGGAGGGAGAAGAGATGATTAGACGTCACCATAAAAAATGAAACTATAGATGAAACTCTGAAGATAAACCTACCAGCAGGATCTCAACGGCTCCCAGGATGTACATGGCTCCGGCGAAGGTGGTTCCCAAGTAGAAACACAGGCCCACCGCCCCCCCAAACTCTGGACCCAAAGAGCGACTGATCATGAAGTAGGCGCCTCCCGCTGGAGGGGGAGGAGAGAGGAGGAGAAAGAGAGGAGAGAGAGAGAGCGGGGCAGGTTGTACATCAGGGTTGGAAGAAGTGTGAATGGAGAGGTAGAGAGGGTGGAGGATGGTGGAGGAACAGGGGAAATTAAAGATGGAGAAAGAGAGAAAGATGATGGACAAGAAGAGGAGATGGGACATAAAGAGAGAGAGAGAGAGAGAGGGATGGATGTTAGTAACATTATGATGTTAGGAGGTGAAGAGAGAGAGAAAAGAGGACAGCTGATGAGAGAAGTCATCCTATGCTTGAAGAAATAAGCATAATGTTCTACATGACACTTTGGAGTAAGAAGACAGAGCAGATCTTTGGTCAAACAGTATCTGCAAAGGAACCGTTACTGTGTTTTGGCCTCACTCGAAGTACAAGTACTGCATCTGATGTTAAGTATTACTTGTTTTTATGGCTGGGGATCAGACCTGAATACGTTTTTTTTGGTACCGACCGAAATGTGTCCAAAAGCTTTAATTCCTAAATGAAACATTTTGTAAGGTATCAAACAAAAAAAATAGCCTGATAACTTAATAAAAGAAATATGTCGATTTAAGCATTGTTATTGGACGTGGGGGTTTTTGCAGACGATGTGATTCTGTAATTAAGAAGACAGAGCAGATCTTCGGTCGAAAAGTATCAACAAAAAGGATCCTTTACTTCACTCGAAGTACAAGTACTGCATCTGATGTTAAGTATCAGACCTGAATATCATTTTAGGTATTGACTGAAGTCAGAAAATGGTGGAATGCTCCCTCTAAACAAGTTGCTGCCCCAAGCAAAATATCTTAGGGTCTTGTTCACGAGTAATGGGAAAGTGGAGCGTGAGATGGGCCGACAGGTTGGACCAGCTAAGGGTGGAACACCTTGCTAAACCTTGACCCAACCACCGGACCCCAGATACGCTGAGGCAAATCTCATTGATGCTTTTGTGACTATGTCCGCTCTAGGACGTACCCGTTCTTAATCCAGCTAAATAAGCTCAGATTGATCAACTCTTCAACTGAATAAAGGAGCAAAACATCAGACTAAGTTTCATTTTCCGGTACCAAAACCTACAGGAACGTTGTAAATAAAATCCAGCCCTTGGTGAAACGGCAATGCCATGCGCAAGGGGGTTCTCCCCAAACAGACAGTAATCATCGTTTGCTGACACGATTTGAACCAGTTGTAAAAACAGAGCACATGAGGGAGTCGTACAGTAAGAGAAACTACAAATTTACTACCGACTGTGAACTCAGTGAATTCAGTGTTTGGTTTCCAAACTTCAACAAATACACATTAAGACTAACGTTGTGGGTTTAAACATATGTACAGGTAAACTGAATGAACATCTCTGTGCTCAGCTGTATTTGGAAAGCCAAACACTTTAGATTACTCCTTTACATTGACCCCTACATACATACAGTATTAAACTACCATCTGAAAACCAGATGGTGAGAAAGCACGAGAGCTTGAAGCTGCTCGGGTGGAGGGAAAAAAGAAAGCATGGAATGAAATGATGCCAAACAAAGACATGTTAGACTGATTCTCTATGTTACCAAAGGGGGTTTTCGTTCTACGGTTCAGTTATTGAAAATGTCGCATGCCAGTGGAAATATCACACTACTTTGACATTTTGGGATAATCGTCGAGAGAGAGCGTTCCAGTGAAAGGTAAAGTCGATGGCGGGTAAATATCCTGTTTGTTTGTTTGTTTTTAAATGTGTGTGCAGACAGACAGGGAGAGGTAGACAGAGGGAGAGACAGGACAAACAGAAATAACACTCGTTAGAAAGAAAAAAAACGTGTATTTTATCAGTGCAGTGGCAGCTGGAAGACGAGCACGTGGAAAATCCATATCAGCATCTACAGAGTGAACTCAAAACAAGCGTCAGCTCGCTGTGAGAGATTTACACGAGGATACACTCAGACAGGATCAGGTGCTGCAGCGAATCACAGCAGGGTTGTGCTGAACGTAACTGCTGTGAAACAATCTGATTAACCGACTTTATCGAGGCCGGGGCTCGCTCGCTCTCATTCACCGTCACTGTCACTCAACCACCGCTCTCAAACCATCGGACACAAACCAAATTAAACCTCTTCATGTCTTGATATTTTGTTGTGAGTCAGACTCAGATTTAGAAGCTGGGTACATGAAATATCAGAGTTTAGTCCATGAAACCACCTGGACAGTCTCAGTTTCAGAGACAGCTGACTGTGGAGGAGTTTGATCGGATCGTGTTGGTGGCCACGGTGTGACAAGTCTTTCCAAAAGTTAGACGCACTACCTCCACTCAAATTAATGGAAAAACCTGTTTTTTCCCCCCGCAGCACCTGATTCTGTATCATCCCTCATCATCTCTTTATCATCCAGATGTTGGCTACATGTGCATGTCCTCACCTTTGTACTCTCTAATTGTGTTTTACTGCTGAACTATCGTGTTGGCTGCAGCTCATTCGCAGTAAAGCGCGCGATTAGTGCCGGCTGACACAAACGATGTGAATGTCAGCGTGTAAAAGGACAGTTATGAAACGATTATCATGACTGAAGCCCTGTTCAGACTGGATTCATGTCTCTAAGGGACGTCATGCACTTGTCAGTGATTTTAATCTCGTCCAAACTTCATATGTGGGTAATTTTTCACCCCCACAGCCGTAATAATAAGACCCACGTCTACTACAGAGCACAGCTTTTAATTTAGCGATGGTTAAAGTGCCATCTGTAACGATGTGTTAATGAGTCACCCCAGAGCACAGTGAATATGTTATTATCCACCTCCACCTGTAGTGTTAATCCTGTCCAAATGTGAGTGATCATAATTTAGAAACAATAGCGCAGAGACTCGATCTGCAGCAGTACAACTTTCAGTTTTGGTTCAACAGGATTATTACGCATCAATGTGATGATGCACCGTGATTTGTCTAGTATTTATTTGACTGGATTAACCAAAAACACATATTCCTCTGCTCTTATTGTATCTACAAACTCTCTAAACTTCATCTGTATTTTCCACTTCTGGGAGCAGTTAATTACTGCAGGACCCGACCGATGAACATCTGAACTCCCTGCACTGCACAGTCTTTTTATTTATTGGATGACATACAGGCCAACACCAATATATATTCATATATATAAAATAATATCTGCTGCTGTAACGGCCACCGATTTATCTGATAGGTGCACAGTTAACAATTATAAAAGATCTAAATCATTGACTGATTCATCCTGTCTGGATTATTCGATTAATTCTTTGGTCTGTACAAAGACAAAAATAGTATAAAATATTAAATAAATTACAAAATATTAACTTATGATGACATGAAGCAAAGAAAATCAGCCTCATCTTGGTATTTTTAAGCTGAATGTTCGATATGTTGACTTGATAATGAACCTACTGGTTAAAATGACTTTTGTTTCCAATGACTTACCTCTCTGAAAAATGTTACACTTTCTTTTTTTTTTAAACATTTGTATCCAAAAATCCTTCAAGTCAATACAAAGAGCCATGTTCAACAGCTGAAGTACGAAGTGTTAGCACACCAGCAGAGAAAGAGATGAACGAATACCTGGTACAACTCCATTCGTGGCGATTGCACTCATCGATATAGCGGTCAACATTGTCTGCAAAGAAAAGAAAGATGCGTAGAGTTTTTCCTTTTGTCTTATCGTGTCCGTCTGCTAACGTGGCTGAACACTCAAATACTTACGCAGCAGCAGCATACGAAGACAATGCAGAGGCCCTGCAGCACTCCAGCTGATCCCACCACCCACGTCAACCTCAGGAAGAGGATGACGCCGAAGATGTTCTGGAGGCAAGGCAGGTAAACGCCCATGAACGTCCCCATCTGTGGCGACTGGGAGGTAGATGCAGCACAGAAATAGAAGAAAAGTCGAGTTCAAGTATCAGCAACAGAGACCAAACATCAAACATAATGTTGTTTTTATTGAACTGCTTTCGGTCATTTAAGCTGACCAGTTCAGGCTTTCTAACTAAACATGCCACACCCTGATTGACAGTTTCACCTTTAAGGGGACAGTCGAAGGTGCACTGAGTTAACGACGCTTGATTTGTAACGCAAGGCGAGACGAGGGCATCGTTGCGAAATGAAAAGCGCCATGGTTGGAAGCCCAACATCACAACCTATAGCTATTATTAATCACCTGGATTTACCGGTTCCCACAACAGATTCAAACAGCACTGACGCAAGAATAAAAAGTACAGCAGAGCGCTCAAAACAAACCCCAGTGATAGGCATGTACTGTCTAACTGGTGATTTATGAGTTGGACTCTGGGGGTACACTAGTTGTGAATCACTGCCACCGAGGCACCAGACTTACAATAATGCTGAGAACAAAGACACTGTGTGTCCAGACAGGGAAGACTAAATAGAAAGTTTGGGCAAATGTCCGACCAAACGAGGTGAAAATAGTCGGTTTTAATTTTAATATCTTGTTGAATTTTGGCGGGTTTAGCTAGAGAACTACACAACCATCCTCAAGTTCGCGCCACTGGAAGTCTCGTAAATCACTCTCAAACATAACAGCTGATTGTCTTATCTAGGCCAGCCAGCTCCTTATCAGCGAGGATTGCAGTGCAGATCTGGGTCACATCCGACTGAACTTTCACTTTCAGATGCAGAGTGAAGGGAGATCGCTTGGAGTTTGTTTAAAAAAAAAAGAAAAAAAGATGAATTTAGATGACTTCAGGCAGCACTGGTGACGATATAGAAGCTATTCTTCTTCCTGTGATCATGATCGTATCGACTGCGAACTGATTACACCATGACTGTACCCATAATCATGACCTGGGTTATGATTACTGTGGTATAAGAACATTGTACAGTAAGACAAAGTACATCTGGGATCATATACTGCACCATGTGCTGGGAGTTGGTGTACTTTTGATTACTGCCCTTTTACAAGGTGTTTGCCAAAATCCCTCTATGGGTTTGGGCGTCTATTATCACAGAGTCTGGTGTACCTTGCTGGTTTTCTTCTTCTCTCCGATGCTCTCGGCCTCCTCGTGCTCCTTGGCGCCCTGCGTCAGGTTGGTGTAGTTGGCCAGGCGATTGAGCAGAGACGACACCTTCGGCCGAGTGTCCATCTCCTCCTGTGAGAAGTTGGGGAAGGGTAGCGGAGAGCGAGATGGTGAGGGGTGAAAAGAGATAACAGATAGAGCAAAGCAGGAGAGGAGTGAGATAGCCAGGGGATGGAAGAGCAAGGAAATAACGAGGGAGCAAGGAGGGAATGAAAAAGGAGAATAAGTGGAGCAAAGAAAGCGACAGATAAGACGTAGAAGGAGGAAATTGAGGAAAGGTTGGGAAGATAAATAAAATTATCTGCACCCACCAGCCAAATGCTGCTTTATTTTCAGCTCTAGTTTAGCAGACAAACAAACAGCCTCCACTTGTTTACCCATATACTGTAAAATACAACAAAAGCAGCAAACACGGCCAACATTCATGACGTGACCGTGATGCACAGCAGCTCAATTTCAATAGATTTTGTGGTTCGAACCTCGAATAAGGCCAAGTTTCGGTCGTAGAAGTCGTCGTCGTCCATGCCGTGGGTGTTGTTGATGTACACGCTGGAGATTTTGGAGTTTCCATCACCTAGACACAAAACAAACAGATGATTCAGGGTGTTGGGGTCTGTACCAAACAAACATGATTTCTTACATCCGGAGAAGATTATTTGTGGGTCAGTGTGTCTGTGCAGCACAACAATGCTTCACTCATGTTGTGATTTCTATGAAATGTGCCGCCCTGGTTCCAAATGACACTTTTTATGTCAATTTTCTTTCATTGTCTGACGTCGCTTTGTGTTCTCTTTGGATGCAGGCAGCAAACTGTGCATGAAGGCAACACACACAAACAAACACGGAGGACATTTCTGAACAGGATAAAAGAAGGGATACTTCTGTCGCGTGGATGTGGTTGGGTGATAAAACGTTTGAGTCAGACTATAGAAAGAGGGAAATATCGTTATTAATGTTCCGTTCAACAAGAGAACAATAGAACCACACCCAGTCCTGGTGTACAGATAATCTACCTCAACAAAGAACTGAAACACTGCTGCAAAATCCTGAACATCAATTCCACCTCTAATTAATGGGCAATTAAAATAGTTGTTCTATTACAGAGTTTTTCTTAGCACCTTGACTAAGAAACAAAACATCAAGAGCTGCAGGACCTAGCCCTAATTAGGCGCGGGAGGGGAGCTCGGCAGCAAACGCTGGTGGTCGGGCTAAAGAAGAGACATGGAGATGTCGTCCTGTCGGCACATGGGTTGGTACTTTACAAGCCGGGCGTGCCTTTTACCGGCATCGCAGACTGGTCCTAGGAACGCCGGGAAGGATACCAGCTAGATTTAATTAACCTGTTTGTGTTGTCATGGGAACACCCATGTTGTTCTATAAAAAATAGACAACATAAATCGCTGAGTAAATTTTATGAAGCCATGATAACTGTATGGAGTGCTGACTGTTGTTTTAAGACATACACACACACACAGATTTTGATGCAATAGCCACCATGTCGCCAGTTCAGTTCTGCTTCAGTCAGCACAGACCACTGCATCAGCAGAGCCTGAGTCAGCAACATCACTTCCCTCCCGCTCCGTCACGCTAACAGCGAGCTAACGAGCCGCAAGCAGTTTCACACAGTCGACAGAAGCAAGGACAGAAGGACACGTCCACATGACACGACTTCAGACTCACGTCAAGAGTGCATCCATTTGGTAAAAACACGCAAGAAAAAACACACACGCTGCTGTTCGGTGGAAAATTATTGATCTTGATTCATTATTAAAGATAAAAAATGATATCCAAAGATGGAGTCTTGTTTTCTTTTGATCAATACCCTCTATACACCCCCTATAGACCCTCTATACACCTTCTATACACCCTCTATACACCTCTATACACCCCCATACACCCTCTATACACCCTCTATATACCCCCTATACACCCTCTATACACCCCCTATAGACCCTCTATACACCCCTATACACCCTCTATACACCCCCTATAGACCCTCTATACACCTTCTATACACCCTCTATACACCCTCTATACACCCCCCATACACCCTCTATACAACCTCTATACCCCCTATACACCCTCTATACACCCTCTATACACCTTCTATATACCTTCTATACACCCTCTATACACCCTCTATATACACCTTCTATACACCCTCTATACACCCTCTATACACCCCCTATAGACTCTCTATACACCCCCTATAGACTCTCTATACACCCCCTATAGACTCTCTATACACCCCCTATAGACTCTCTATACACCCCCTATAGACCCTCTATACACCCCTATAGACCCTCTATACACCCCCTATAGACCCTCTATACACCCTCTATACACCCCCTATACACCCCCTATACACCCCTATAGACCCTCTATACACCCTCTATACAGCCCCTATAGACCCGCTATACACCCTATACACCCGCTATACACCTTCTATACCTTCTATACAACCCCCTATAGACCCCCTATAGACCCTCTATACACCCCCCTATACACCTACCCCTATAACCCCTATACCCTCTTATACACCCTCTATACATCCCCTTTACACCTTCTATAGACCCCCTATACACCCTCTATACACCTATATATCTTCTTACAATCACAAGCTCCTTCCTAAAAAATGGCACCAGTCCAACTTGGTATCATTAACCAGTTGTTTTTTGCAGTTCTGAAATCAGGAAACATTTTTCTGATTTTGTTCAGATTGGAACTGAGAGAGTTGTGCTTGGCACGGCCTCGAGACCAAACACCAAAGCCTCTGCAGAAGATGCGAGTGGTTGCGGTGGAAGCGACGTACGGCAGATTTGTGGCTCGGAGACTGCGCAGCGTTTATTCTCAGCCAGGTAATACTTATAGTTTTCTTACAAAATAGAACAATAAGCCTGCCGGTCAAACTGTATTGTTACTGTATGTTTTCCTGATGGGATGTTAGCAGAAAATGATAATAAACACATCGTGCTACTGATTTCTCCTCTTTAAAGAAACATTTCATCATGGGAGGGGCAGCTGTTACTCTAAAGCGTGTGACAAACATGAGAGGTCACCAGATGTTCAGCTTCAGACTATAACCACAAAGGAACACGCTGCATGACACACACCCAAAATGCATCAGCAAAGTTTCACTATCTGGTGACAGGCAGAGAAAAAGTCAACATCCACGTGAGGAAAAGAAATAACCAGCATTTGGCTGGTGGGCGGCGACTTCCCATCCTGTTTGGACAAAGATAGCGAGTGTGAAAGTGTGACTCCACACTAACTCGCCTGTTTTATATTCAGCTGCCGGAGCAGAAGATTAATCGACGAGCTAAAGAGCTTAAAAGGGAAGTTAGATACACGCACTGACACGAGTAAAGCATGTCAACAAGCACCCACACACACGGCCTAACCTGTTGATCAGGAAGGTCAGGAATCACAAAGACAACAGCAGCATCTTAAGCATGTCGACACTTTGTGAACGCTCAGCCCGTCTGACCGGACAACACACTGCAACAAAGCGCCGTCCTGTGCTAACTTTCATCACTCGCTTGCCTCGTTCTGTCCTCTGTGGATCCCAAAAGCTGTCGAACTGCAGCTGAACGCACCTGAGATCCAAATATGAAGCTTTTTTTGTGTGTGTGGTGAAGCAGAAAACAACCTGGACTCGTGTGTGTGTGTGTGAGCTGTAATCACTCAACAACTTTATTAGTGTCTAAAGATAAGATTTGACCTTTCTCCGGCCTCGTCACTTCAACTACCATCCACGTTTCGGCATCAGAAGAGCCCCGATCGAAGCTCAATCGGATTAAAACGGCTCGATTTCTATTTCTGGAAGCTTATTAAACAACGCGGGGCATCCTCACTACTATGCAGACTGCTTAGGTGGATCAGCAGAGCTAACGCAGTCAGTTATAACCCCCCTCCTGTTGATCCGGTGAATCACTGCACAACTGCACCGTCACAGCAGTTCGAAGAGAAACGACTGAGCAAACATCGACACAAAGGTTTCTGCTGTCGGGGCCCATTAAGTAAAGAAGTGGAGCACTGTACGTGCTCTGTATGTGGGAAGTGAAACCTACACCGCGATCACGTTACAGTCCTCGTATTGTTCTCACAGTCTGCACGCTGCTCGTTTTGCCGTGAGGGAGTGAGTCAAGAGTCAAATGTTCATGTTGAAAAACACACGCATGACTCGTTTTACTTCCCATGAAACCGACAGAGATGTCTGGAACCTTCTGAGACTCTCTCACGTTTTTGTGGGTCGGTGAAAAACCACGATCGAGCGATCAGAGCCAGTGACACTGTAAAACCGGAACTATTAAGTGACACCGACAGCTCGAATGACTAATGTTTGAAATTCAGGAAAACCCTGAAACCGTGTGACGTAACGTCAGGGAGTCGCTGATGTTCACCGCAGCTCCTCGATAATATTTTCTACCAGAGGATAACAGAACTTTATTATTCCACCTCGAGACAAAATCAAGATTACCTGTACCCTCCTATGGGCACGTTCAGCTGTCCGTTGGTGCGTCTATATGTGTTAAATGTAACCACTGTAAAACAATCAGTAAGTAACTTTTTATCTCGCTGATTAACCGGCTTATCGATGCCAGCGCTCACTCACTCTCATTCATTGTTTATGTCACTCAACCACTGCTCTCTCTCTCTCTACTTAAATTAAACTTCTTCATGTCTTTATTTCGTGTCTGAGTGTCTGTAGCGTGACGTCGGCTGCGTTTTCTTTAACAAAACGCTCCACCTGGACTCAAATGAGAGAGAAAAAACCTGCGTTTTCACCGCCGGGTGCACCCAAGCACCTACATCCTGTTTTTTTAAGCTTGTATTTGTTTGTTGATACCTGAAATGGTTTTGTTAAAGAGTACGCAAAACTAGATATTAGCAGTTCCGTTTGCAAGCTTGCAAAGCAAGTGTTTACAAAGCAGATGTACGTATGTTTACACTGAGATAAAGAAGTGAAGTGCACGCCAGATCTAATCTAAAAACATGTGAATCCTATCTGAGTTTTGGGAATCTTAAATAAACATCAAATTTCATATCTCCACCTTTTTATGATCCTCCCAGAAGATCCAGACACACTTACAAACACATGATCCTGAGGAAATGTACAACAGGTTCTCTAAGACAGGAGGAGTGGCTGGCTGACTCCGTTCAAACATATGGATTAACCAGTAGAAGTCGTGGGATTAGATAAGTCAGAGTGACAGCTCGGTATGTGGCGGACTAGGTGTGTGTGACGCTCCTTTTGTTGGCCATAAGAAGTATCAGACACATTTTAAACATGTAAGATCTTGCCAAGTGTACCGTGAACTACAGTAAAACATCAGTGTGTGTGTGTGTGTGTTCTTTACCATGATCCACGCTGCTGTGATCCGGCGTGTCGGCCCCTCCGACCGTCGTGATGCCTCCGGACGCCTCGCTGAGCGGGTCGCTCCGGTTCACGCTCTCCCTGGAGCCGAAGCGGACTCGGGCCCCTGAGCGGGAGCTGATGTCGGGCGATGTGTCGGACAGCCCCGGGAGATCTTCCGCCTTCGTGGGGGTCACCGTGAAGCGCACCGATGCCATGGCGACTCGCGGATGCGGAGGAGGAGGGAAAAAGAGGGACAGGAGATGCAGGAGGAGGAGGAAGGATGGGGTTGGTCAAGGACTAGCAAGTGTGGCTGTGCTGACCTAAGCTGAGCATGAGCTAGGCTATCTCCCAGGTGATGCTGAGGTAACGGCGGCCTCTACAACTTGTTCTTTTGCTGCTGTGGTTCTCCATTGAAGCAAAGCGGTCGACTGCCACCAGGCATGTAGTGCAAGTTCAAACACACAAGGAGGTCCGTTCTCGTGATTTCAATCCCAATCTTCCCATCAAACTGCGATGAGAGCACGCCGTCCACACTATGTCTTGATTCCTAAAAAGGTTGAGGAGGACTATGGCTCGGGGATGGCGTGTTTAAACTGCTCTCAAGTTAAAACAACTAAAATCTGTCCGACGTGCAGTTTGGAGATAAAAATATCTGAGTGGGAAGACAAGTAAGGAACGGGATGGGAGGGAAATGATGAGAAGAAAGAGAGAAAACAAGATGAAATTAGATAAATAAATGACATTGGCTGCACTTCGAACAAAAAGCTCACAACCACGCAAACTTTAGAAACGATTAACAATGACGGGAAGAAACTAACAAAGTTGAATTTTAATGGAATAAAGGTTTGTTTATTTCCCCTTCATGAGTCATTCAACTCATTATCGCTCTATATTTCTACCCTGAGCGTCTCTGTGAACCTACAAACTAAATATTCATCCCTTCCTGGGATATTCACATCTTTTCTCGAGCTGACGGTAGGAACACTCTGACAGGCGGTGTTACGCTTCAACGCCGCCTTGACATCTCTGTAAATGAGCGAGGTGTAAGAATAACCCTCGCAGGTGCAAAGTCGATTCACTCCGTCCGACACGTGAAACAGCTGAATTGTTGCTTTTAGCTCGGTTCATAATTTAATTATTAAAAGCAGAGCGGTTTCAACCGGTTGTGCCAGTTTTTTTTCTCTTTCCTCACTTTACATGCAGAGACACGGCACGTTTTCTCCTTTCATAACGCTCGTGTCTGTCCACAATCGGGTGGACGGGGGTTGAGTTTCTTTCTTCACAAACTTACGGACACATTTTTTTTACTCTGCCTGGAGAGCCGAGGCCTTTCCCTCCAGCATGCATTGTGTAATAGACAAAAAGAAAAAAAGGGGTTGGGGAACACCCTGGAGAATAGTTTAGTCTAGACAAACACATGCACACCTACGGGGCAATAAGAAACGTCCAGTAAAACTCTTTGATTTGAGGACGCTCACAAACGTAGTAACACATCTCGACACAGTTAACAGTGTCTTGCTCCCTTATTTGTGTCATTGACATGCCATTAAAGCAGATTCGGTTACAAACAGCTGGAACATTAGAGCAAAACAAGGCTGCAGGACATTTGGTTTTTCCTTTTTTGCCTTTTTAAGCTTTTATTTTTGCATTTTAGAGGCTGTTTTTATGCTCCGGTTACACAAATATCACGCCGTATGCGCCCTTAGATTAACTGCAGGGCAGTGAATCAGCATGTCACTGTTTAATTTAAGTCCTAAATGGTGACACGCTCACCTGTTCAACATTGGTTATCCAAATATGTATCTTTCCATGTCTTGAAGGCTTTTTTAAGTGAGTTTAATGGCTGGAATATCACCTGTTTGTCTCTCATTGCACCTGAAGCTGTGTCAGGTTAGGACTTGTAGCTGAAAATATCACAAAGTCAGCGACAGAACGTGGTCAAAATAACGACATATGTGCCCTTAGATTAACTGCAAGGCAGTGAATCAACATCTCACTGTTCATTTTTAGTCACCCTTTGTTGGTTTAAGATCAACTTCGGCTATCCAAATATGTATCTTCTCACGTCTCGAAGGCCGTATGGTGTCGTTGGTTATCCAAATATGTATCGTGACGTCGTTATCTGTATTTTAAAGTGAGTTTTTATGAGAAAACAGCTGTAATATCACCCGTTTGTCACCTTAAAAGCCGCAGTGTGTCATGTTATGTTAGTATCTTGATATATTTCTTAATTCTCATTAATTATTTTTGATTTGATTATTATAAACTGGTGGTGGACCCCGCCTGCAGCGACACACTGGACCTTTAAGTTAAGAAATATTGCTACAGTATGTGGTCTAAATAAAGAGTAAGTGTGGCCCTGCTGGTCTGACAGAGCAGCTGTAATTAACATGAATTAAAAAAAAACAGTTTATTAATTAAGATAAACATCGTCTAATTAGCCCAAAAAACTGCAACTTTAAAAGCCCAGCTGATGCTGATGCTGATGCTCAGTAAGCCAATTAAAACCAGACATAATAATTCTGGCTTGAACCGGTCAGCATATTAATACACACACACACACACACACACACACACACACACACACACACACACACACAGAGGTGGTGTTAAATATAAATTAAATGTACCTGTTTGGAGGTTAAGGAGTCATTTTTAAGACAAAAGGTGGGAATGCGGCATTTTTTTTTTTTAGGCTAAAATGAGAAAAAGCCGCGCAGTTGATTTAAAATGGAGCCACCGGTTTGAATTATTATAAAAACAACAACAATAACACGGAGAGACCAACCGTCACCACACCGGCTGCCCGCCTGCTCCGTGGCCGCTCTGGGTGAGGTGCGGTGCGGCTGTAGGTTTGTAGCATTAGCCGCCGCCGCCGCCGGAGCTAAACGTGACCAACCGTCATAAATAACCGTTAAAGTCACATTTACCTGGCTCCGGTTCCCGTTGAATTTAAAAAAACGTCTCCACCCGTATGGCTGTTTGTCGGTTGCATCTGGTGGTGAAGATGTTGGCTCCTCTCCCGGTCCCGGTCCCGGTGCTCTCGGTACTTTCTTTTTTTTTTTTTTTTTTTGTTCAACCGACCCAACACACACACGAAACACGCGCGAGACACCTATGTAGTCCCAGCTGCCCTGCCGTCGTTTCCAACGGTTGGCGCATGCGTGATAAAGGAACAAAGCAATGATGGACTACAATTCCCAGTTTAGCGATTTGTAGTCCATTAAAACTAAATTTGCGATTAGCTCTGTCGAAACAATATTTTTTTTAACATAAATGTTATCACTTAAATCAATTAAAATACATTTACACACACACACACACACACACGCCTTGCCGTTCCAACGGTTGGCGCATGCGTGATAAGGAAGCTGACAACGCTAAAACTGGGAATTGTAGTCCATTAAAACTAAACAATATTTTTAACATGAATTGTATCACTTAAATCAATTAAGATACTTTTAAAAAATGTTATAATTATAATATAAATTAATTAATATGAATAGACGGTTGGCGCATGCGTGATAAGGAACAAAGCTGACCGCTAAAAACTAGGAATTGTAGTCCATTAAAGCTACATTTAAAACAGCTCTGTCGTAACAGGTTTTTAACGTGAATTTTATCACTTAAATCTTAAAATACATTAAAAATATATTATAATTATAATATAAACATTAATTTATGGCGCATGCGTGATATATGTATATATGTCTATGGTCCTAGCTGTCTTGCCGTCGTTCCAACGGTTGGCGCATGCGTGATAAGGAAGCTGACAACGCTAAAACTGGGAATTGTAGTCCATTAAAACTAAATTAGCTAAAACGGCTAATTAGCTCTGTCGAAACAGCTTTTTAACGTGAATTTTATCACTTAAATCTTAAAATACATTTAAAAAATGTGTTATATGTATAATATAAACATTAATTTGAATAGAAATATGAAGTTAAAGCGCATTAATAAGTACAAACCGTTGCACATTAGCTAATACTTTGTATATTGTATATTCCTGCATGGTACAGCTTTTTGTATATATATTATATATTTTTGCTAAATGTTTGTTATCCACCAATAACACTGTGTATGTGAAAACTTGACAATAAACCTGATCCTGATCTGAAAAATAAGAGTGCACTTGTACTTTGAGTATTTGGACTTTATGCTGTCACTACACTTTACAGGATATTATACTCAATTTTCCTCTTCATCCTCATTTACTCTTTCCAATTAGTCCCCGATCTTTCTACATTTTTACACAACTTGATTTATCTTGAATCTTTCAGGTGTGAGAGAACTCTAATTTCTCATAAATCTGTTTTATAGTCAGACAAGATTTTCTGCAGGAACAGCCAAGTGTGAGAACAAGTTCTTCAAACCCAATGACTCGATTCATGACATCGTTTAAGTGGGGTTAGAGTTACAGCCTTCATAAGGAGACAACTGTCATCTGCTTGTCTTTCTTCTATGTATTTCTTATTTATGAGTAATTTCTTACCCACCTTGTGTATTTGGTTATTAAAGTCTGTCTTATCTTAAAAAAAACTGTCCATTCTTCCTAAAGATACTCCTTCATTCAGCACTTTGATGAAATCTCCCACATGTGTTCATTTGTCTGGATTTTATGCACACAGAGACGATCGACTAGAAACCATCAACCAAACATTTATTCAGCATAGAAACAAAATTTTAAAAAGTGTACTTAAAATGAATAATGAAGTAAAAAAAGAACGATCTATAACCATCAACGACAGCTGATATCCAACACATGAACAGTCCTCTAAATGTAATCCAGGAGATTTTTTCTTTACAGTTCCATCTTCAACGCCGTCCGTCCAGTCCATCCGTCCACCTCTTCCTCTGCCGCTCTCTCACAGAACAGGCCGGGGCTGCTGGGTGATCAGGAGGCCGAAGCGTTTCTTCACCGTCACTCGGTGTCTGGAGAACTTGTCGTCCGGGGAGAAGCGGGCCGGGTGAGCCGAGCTGGTGGGCTGCCCGTCAGGACAGATCTTCTGTTGGTGACGAAGGAGGAAAGCGAAACGTTAATAACACAAATAAAGATAATTAACAGACGACAACATCAGCAAAGTTTCAGTTTCTCAAACTTTAACTGTCTGCAGCGACCGGTGGTTTCATTTAAGAAACAAACCTGCGTATAATAATTCATCATTTTAAAATCAGAGGTAATGTTTCAGTCTTATGTAGGCAACTAAACTGTGTTAATTAGCCTGTAATCTATCAGTAACGTTCTTAATGAGCTGACTTATAGTCTGGTTAGAAAACAGCGACACATGTCTGTCAGATATTCCCCAAGCGGACTCTTCAAATTCTTTGTTTGGGTCCAAAATCTGAAGATAAATTAGAAAATTCACATGAAATAAACAAAAAAAACAACTGTCACAAATTAGATTCTAATAATAGAAAATCAGGACAGGTGATTGAGAGTTGGTTTAAAGTAACGTATCCTTTGTTTTTGAATAATTTGCTCCTCACTGTAAGTTAAGTTATTAGAATAAATGTATAAAACATGTGAACATGAGGTTAACATCACACTTTATACAAGTATTTGAAAATGTAAATGACATCAGAACATAAATGTTTAAATGGTTAGAACTACACGATCTTCCTTTATTCTGTTTACATCTATAAACATGATATAATCATGGCTTTTGTTGCAGTTTGTAATACTGTAACACAAGAATTCACCTTCAGGGATCAATAAAGTCATTATCTATATATCTATAACCAATTAAATGCTGATTTAAAGGAAAAGTCTTAATGTCTTAGCTGTTTGAGTTTCAGTCAGAAATCATCATCACACATTAAATATAAGTCACATCAAAGTGTTTATCAATTAGGAATATCAACATAAAGTCTGTTTATATTATGTCAGTAAAGCTGGGTTAACTTTTACAGACACTGTGAGCTTCTATGGACTCATGTTTATTATTATTATTGAATATTTGAGTATTTAGTCAAAGTTTTAAAGTGGTTTCACTGTTTTTAGGAGCTTAGCTGCTGCCTAACGTTAAAACAACGTGTCTGAACGTTAAAGTAACGCTTCAGCAGCGTGTTTAGCCTCTTTAAAATACAAATTAAACATCTTTAGGTGTAAATAAATCATGTTTCTGTGGTTTAAAGTCGATGTAAACATGAAGTTACCTTCAGAGTGTACACTCGGTCTCCGCTCTCGCTCAGGTAAAACTGCAGAAACATGTCGACGGAAGTTGGTTTTAAAGCTTCAGAAGATTCAAAATAACTTTTTAACTTTGTTTTTTTTTAAACAGGTGAAACAGGTGAGGGCTCACGCGCTGTTTTCTCTGCCGGACTCCACGTGCGCCGACGGTAGCTCACGCTAGCAAGCAAAGCAGAGCGGATATCCGGTTCAGAAGTCAGCGCGCTCGGCATCCTGGGAAATGAAGTTTTTTTTTGAGAGCTAGCTTTCTTAAGTCATATATGGCAAAAAAGTTTAATGCTTTTGGAGCAAGTGTGGAGCTTTTTGTCTAAAGTATAAATATCTAATGTGAATATTTAAAAAAATATTATTAATGTAGTTTTTGTTTTTTGTTTTTTGGAGACTTATATTTTATTATTTTGTTGTATAATACAAATAAAAACAAATTAACTGGGGCGGCAGTAGGTCAGTCCATAGGAACCGGAGGGTGGCCGGTTCAAGTCCAGCTCAAGGTGGACACCACAAAAAAAAAGGAAGTTGGCAATGTTTGAAGTCATCTTAATATTCAAACAACAACAATCCCAATGTGTGTTCATTTTATGTGATAAATATCAATAATGTTTGTTCATCAACTCTTTGAGAGTTTAGTGTTCCTTCTGTAATATCCTGCACCTGGTCTGGTTAATTTGTGGCCAATTTAGTCTCTATGATCGAGAAAAATTAAATATACACGAGCACACACATGAATGTGAAATGTCACGTCAGTGCACAAACTATGAAATACAGTAGCTATATTTTAAAAACACAGTTTTGATGAGGCTTCATGAAGTTTGGAATGTTTCCATGAAGAGAACATTCAGCTGCAGGAAAAACAAACCAACCTGAATGAAGTTTACTTTCAAAAAAATCAAAACTGCAGATACAAACTCATCATCTCTCTGAGGAAAGGTAGGCCTTATGAGAACTATTTGATCAAATTATACAATGTGTATTATTTTTTTACTGATAGTTTGTAGTTTAAAGTTTCACCTTTGCACTGCAGAGCTCTGATTAAGCCTTGGAGGTTAACAGACATGTTGAAATGGGTGGACCAATTATGAATTAATGTTGTTGTTCTACTTGTTGGTGACACACACATGCACGAGTTTGCTGTGTTTTAATAGCTTATTCACATTATTTTATAAAAGTAATTTAATTATACAGGTCAAAATGTGTAAAGCAATACAAATATCAAATGCTGTATCCAGAAGCGGACAATATAAGCTTGTTAAAAAGCAACAGTTGTCATTTCACGCCTGTTTAAGGTCCAGTGTGACTGTTTAATCTTTGTTTATGAAGAGATGTGTTGGTATTTTAACTTGAGGAGGTACAAGGGGTTTATGCAGTAGACATGTATGGTTGTGTTTAGTTCTTTGTGTACTTGTGTTACTGTTTAATACCTTCTGTAGTTTTGTTATTTGAATCTGCATGAGGCCATTTAAGTATATTCTATACAAGTGTAATAAAGCAGGTGTTAGCTTTAGTGTAGCATCCAGTAAAACTGTGACGTGCATCTTTGAAACTGGTCAAATTGCGACCGACCACCTTTAAATTCTCACTTTCCTCTGACAGTTTCAAGCAGCAGAGATAAACAATGGATCCAACTAATGAAATCGTCCAAAATAACAGAGAAGAGACACCTTCACCAGAGCTCGTGCATGCTCCTTTATATGTACCCTGGCTACCCTGAACACTCCCACCAGCCAAGTCTGCCCGGCTTTGCTTTTGGTCCTCTTGTTTTGGTACCTGTCAACGGCCCTGCAGAGTTCTGGTTCAACCCATGCTCAGTCCCTCCCTCTTTGGTCTTACTGCCCGAGGTTCACCCTAACTGGTGTCCGGTGCACAGTCATCAACCCGGCAATCCAGAACTGTAAGAGATAATACAACACAGCAGATAGCATAATATTGGCTTTATAAACAAAGTTCTGAGTGTGGCACTGTGTCTGACTTCAGGGTCTTGGGAAGAGCGCCTCAGCAGGTCAGCGAGCAGCTTAATGTAACACCAGAGTTGTCAGGGAACGAGCAGATTGAAGAGAAGCCCAAATCAGAAGGTCAGTGGTTGAGTTGGTCTACATTAAAGGGAAAGGAGGCGCAAGTCCAAATCTACCCATGCTAACTAGGGATGGCAATGTCGGTTTATCAATTGATTAGTCTACCACCTTGGTTCAACTAGAATACCTCAACAGCTGTGAAATTGTTTTCATTCGTGCTCCCCAGAAGATGAACCCTACTGACTTTCCTACTACTGCCGCAATGAGCTGAAGTATCTCAACAATCTTTTATGGTTTGCAGTGAAATTTGCTACATAGCCCAAAGCACTGCTGTACAAAGTATAGCTGTTCTTTGTACTTAAATATAATTTGTGATTGACTTACATGTATATTACACAATATTATATACAATATTTTTACTTAAGGACGTGAGTAACCTTTAGAAGAAATGAAAATGGTTAAAAGTGAAGGGATGTTTGTATCCTTTGTTTTCTCTCTGCTTTCTTTCTTCACAGAAGAAGAACCGCAGAATTATAAACCGGACAAACTTCAAACAAACAACACAGACGACGAAACAAAGTCCGAGTTTCCTCCTGGATCTCTAACGTATCTGGAAGAAGAAGAGTTGGCCGAACGAGCCTTTGAGGAATACATGACGATCATGGACTCCCTCAGTCCCAAGGTCCTCTACCGTGTTATCATATATGATTTAGGAAATCTCATCAATTGCACAATAAACTAAATATTTGTTGTTTTGTTTTGGAAGAAAACTGTGCAAAGTTGTGTTCATACTGTTAAATACTCTTCTAAATCTTCTGGTGTTTCTGACTCCATTCAGGTCCAACATGAGCGAGACAAGGATGAAGAGATGGAGAAAGTGGAGCTAGAAGACGACTCATTTCTGGAGTACATGGAGAAAGTGTGCAGTGACAACTTTATCAGTAATGTGAGTTATCAGTGGTGTTCATATGAAATGTAAACCATGACACTGACAAGGATTTAAAAAATAAACATTTAGCTCTGAGTTTGGGGAAACCGCATACATTGTGGCTTTGTGTCAATTTGTGCTTTCTCTCAGCTGGAGGTGGCGCTGGAGGTGGAGTTCCTGAATTCACTTCTTTCTGGTGACCCAGAGCCCACTCGACTTCTTGCACGGGAAAATCAAGAGCAAAAGGTAACATGATAATAAGTTCTATAAATGAGGTGTTGCCTTGTGAAGAGAAGGTTGATCTAGGATTTAAAGACCAAGCCAAGACCAATTTCGGCATCTTTCTTACTTGGCAGGTGCAGCCGCAGGAGCTTCCACCTTCAGCTGACATCAAAATCAATCCTGGAACTGAAGAAACATCTACGGTGTGTTGCCAAATACTTATCTCACTATTCCCCTTTCAATCACACACAGTAGAAGGGGTTAAAGGGAAATCTTTGTTTTATGATATTGCTGCTGGATGACAAAAATAGTTACAAAAAGACCACATTGCTGAGGTAACTAACTTACAATATGACTTAAGAACTAACATTTGAACATAGTCAGGATATCTCGGCTTCTCCTGCTTCAATTCTGACAATTTCTTTTTAAATCCGTCTCTCAAAACTTCAAAAGTGCGATACAAAATTGTTTTTTTAGCCCTACAATTTCTTTCTTTCATCTCTTACCCTCAGGTGGAGTCAACGCTGAACACAGACTACCTGGATTTTTCCCTGATTTCAAATCTAGAGGCCATTGACTTTCCTCCGCTAAACCAACTTCAGCAAGAGGTGAATAGAAATAATAGTTTTGTGGCTGTGAGTATTTGGTTTGTGATGTACTGGGCATAAAATGATAATATGACAAGGAAAAGGAACCAAAATAGCTTAGAATTGGTTGCCTGAATTACATGTGTATTTCATTACACCACATACTGTATAGTTACTTCACTCCATAGTTTTAATGTGTAGCTAAAACTATGGAGTGAAGTTTACCCAATAAACTGGCAATCAAGGGTATGCACAATGTTTTTCATATCTTTTTCTCTTGGTCAACAGGCTTTGGATTTGATCCCGGAGCAGTATTCACAGCCACCATCTGCCAACTCCAACAGTAATTCCATAACTGACGCCGCATTTACGGCAACTTCACATTTCAAAGAAACTGTACCTCTCCAAAGAGCTCAGCTGCTCATTTTTGATCCTCCAGACACAAAGTCTGACACAAAGCCAAACCAGGATGGACAAAATTCACCTCTGAGCATGAGCAGTAAAGAACCGCTGCCAACCGATGCCCTTACAAAATACTATAACTCTGTTGATGCCATGTCTCCTCTTTATTATGATGGCTCCATTTTCAAGGATTATAATCAATCTTTGCAATTTCTTGAGAATATATTCTCAGATGACAGTCCTACACCTGCTTTGGAGGCAAGAGGCCATGATGGATTGGTGGAGGAACCTGCAGCCAGAATTCCCACAGGTGATGTGTCAGAAGAAACCTCAATGTCCTTGTCAAACCTTACAGGACCTAAACCTGCGGATCCTCCTGCCTCTGAATCCCTAACCACCAGTGTTTCAGAGGCCAACGACGATCCTCATGCCATTGCTGTGCCCAGTTTCAGAGCTGATTTGTTGACAGGTCACCCCAACATTGCTAGCCAGTCCTCCAGCTCAAAGTGTCCTGGCTTCACCACCAGCTCAGATAAGGGAGCCTGAGGAACAACGTAGCCCCAAAAATATAAACCTAAAGTCACCTTGTCTGAAAGACTATCCATCCCCTGTGCCAACGAATTTGTCTTTTGTGGCAGATTCCCTTGCAGAGTCTTGTGATCCTCCAATTGATGCCAATTCATCAGATTCAGTAACAGTTGATCAATCAATTTAGCAATCAGTCGAGCCACTAAAAGAATTGCAAGCTTCTCCTGAGAGTGAACTCAAGGGGACGACAAACGAAGTCCAAACCAGACGCAATCAGAGGCCGAGAGATCAAACTCAAGAGAAAGCAAGACTGACTAATGAATCCATAATCGAAAGAACAGAGGAGAAGACACCAAGTGAAAGGAGCGCAAAGAAAACAGCAAAACTCACCTCACAGAGTGATGGGGTCAGTGCATAAAAAACAGAAGCGACGCTCCTACAGGGGAAAGCAGTTATTTCAAAGAGAGGAGAGTCATTTTAAAGAGCAGAGCCATGCAACAAAAACAGCAAATGCAGCTGAGCAATTTTCACAGATTGGAGAGGTGGACCAACATCAAAACCTTGCAGGCCAGGTGCAGGCATTCATTGTGGATGGCGGTGAAAAGTGTGAGGCCAACAATTCCAATCTGGGCACTCAAATTGGGACAGAAAATGCTCTTTTAACCAAAATGACACAAGAGGAGAAAGTAGAGAGGCTGAAAAGTAAAGAGGAGGTTCAAACAACCAGTTCTGTTAGAATAACTAGGAGCCAAAGTCTGACCCACATAACCTGAGGGAAGAGTTCAACGGACTACTCGTTCTTTAGCCAGAACCCGAGGGAAGGTGGAACACTCAGAGATGAATAGAAGCACAAAGTCCTCACCCAAGACAGACATACAAGACGACAAACAGAAGAACACAACTAAATTGACAACTCTACTGGTTTCCATCAAGGACAAGGTTTCTGGAGACTGTAGTCCTGTCCCTCTAACCAAATGTTCTCTGCAAAGCCCAATAGTTCGGATGAATACCCGTTCACAAAAAGACTCATTAGAGGGTGATCAAAGTAGACAAGAATCTCCTGAAGGACTGCCGAGTGAGATAAATAAGTCACCTGTGAAAAGCTGTGAGAATATTCCACCTGTAATCCCTGCTCTCTCCGCAGAGACCCAGCAACAAATCAAGACAGTCGCATCAAGTGAAGGTGGAGTCATGGGAACCGAAACTCATGACTTTTACAGCTTACGGTCAAAAACTCAGTCAAATGTGTCAAAAGGGACAGGGGTTCAGGAGAACAGGGAAGCCAAGGCAACGCGTCAACCATCTAACCCAAAACCAAGTCCAGAGCAGACAACAGGTGTTAAAGCTGAAGACGGAAGAGGCCTCGCTCTTGCATTGAGTCCGATGAAAAGATACCGACATGAATGCGGGGCTTTGGAGGAGATCAAGGCAAAGGTAAATGAAAAGATCAGCTTGAGTCCAACGAAAAGAGGAAGGTGGAAGAGGAGAGCGGAGGTAAACCCAAGAGACGAAGGCAAAGATGAAGTGGAAACAGCTTTCTGTAAGATGAGCCCACCCTCAACACGAAGTCAAAGAAAGGTGAAGGACTTTCTCGGGACTCTATCAGCTCATGACGGTGGCAAACGCACCCCGAGAGAAACAACACGTCGTCGACGACCATCGAGAAGAAGGTTACCCACAAAGTATAAAGACTTCATCCTACTCAAACCAAACGGACACAAACGACAGCCCGACAAGGGGAAAAGAAAAAAAACATTAAGAGGTGGCAAAACTTCTTGAAATTCACAGTTTATTCGTTACTTTTAAATAATATTCATATAAAAATGTAATAAACTGATTTACAGAGTTTCGGTTCTTTTTGCACATACCCATGTCACCTTTTAAAAAAACTAAACAAAAATTCAATACACACAAATGGGAATCATAAATAAGACATTTGACAAAAGTAAATGAGTCCTTTAACAGCATCTGGAACAACACGTGAACAAGATTTGAGGATAATTAAAGGTACACTGGTAAACATAAACACTAGTCCTCAAACAGGATTTGATCTTAGACACACACACACACACACACACACACACACACACTCCTCAGAGTCATTCTTTGGTTTTCTAATGTTGGCAAAGTGGTAAAAAGTTACAGTAATACACAGTAAAAATACATCCATACGTCCAAAACACACACCCAGGCACCAATTTTTAAAAATACAATCCTTTGTCGACGGTTATTCTGGTTCAATTTGTCTCGTTGGGATGCGAAACCTTCTCACATCAAACTTTACACCCTGAAAAATAAAATCCTCACTGAGGCTCTTTACTGATCCGTTGCCGCATGTTCCCGTTGTTGTTCACGGCCTTCCCGTTGGTCATCTGAGAGCACACCTCGTCGGGCTGCATGTGCTCGTTCACCACCCTCTGATAGGTCGGATGGGTCATCAGCGCTTGCAGCAGATGTTCTGTGGAGAACGAGGCAGATGTGACGGGACGCTAAATATCACCTGATGAGTCATGAATGTTCAGTGAAGTACACTCACGGAATAAGAGAAACCTGACACCAAGGTTGTCAAAATCTCTTTTTAAACTCTTGTTTATGAGCAGCAGTAAAGATATTGACTTGTTTTGACTATTATAAGTAACGGGTCATTAATGAAAAGGTGATTTTTGTGTCCAAATACACTAAATAACTAAACAAAGCAGCACGTGAGCTGTTTGTTATCATGCTTGTATTGACCTCATGACTCACCTTTAGTAAGCTGGCCTTGCTTGGAGGCCTGAGCGTAAAGCTCTGCCGTGTTGTGCTGAGGAAAGCCCAGCAGAGCCCCCATGAGTCCAGACAGCTCCTCTGCACTCAGACTGCCCCGGGCCTCTTTGTCAAACAGCTGGAAAACAAAAGACAAACATCGAGTGAGCGATGTACCAAGAAATCATTGTGTTTGAAAGCTCGTCTATCCCCTCAAAGTAATCATCAATGTTATAAACACACCAACTTACAGTAAACCCGGCGTAAAGCAGTGACTTGATGCCGACGAAGCCCGACACAGCGGCAACGCTCAAATAGATCTGTCTGAGGTCCACGGTGTCATCCTGGAAAAACAAAACACACAAATGGTATCACATGATTTTGGACAGTTTTTGGTTATTTCGTGTCCGGATCGGCTAATTTCCTAAAAAAACAAAATGCAGCCATGAGCAATAACAAAGACATGTGTACATCTTTTGAAGGTCTATCATTTTCTCTAACATCTGTGGCTTCACTGGGTGATTCGGTGCTTTGGTTGCAGTGAATAAACAGAGCAATGTTTTGGATAATAGACATCTTGGCATGCCTAAATTACCAATGAGATGCTTTGAAGAGCAGCTTCTTCTATCTCTTCTGCAGTTTGTCAGAGGTTTAAAACTATTTCAGGTTGTTTTAGAACACAAACACTTTGTGATCAAATACACCAAAATTAGAATAAAACTCCAGAGGATATTCAAAATTCCCCACTGTGTGAAGCCCAATAGACAAACACCTGCTTCTACCTTAGAGTAAAGGCCACAGATAGTGACGGCCGTCCGTCTGTCCGTCAGCCCAAGAATCGAGGCGAGCTCCTCCGCACTCGCTCGGACCGACGCCTGAGCCGCCGACTGACACCTGTCCATCATTCTGTGCAGCGCTGCTTCCACTTTGTGTGCTCCGAGACTGAAAGACAAGAGGCGACGGCGATGGCGGTGAGAAATTTTTTAAAAAAAGAATTAAGAGTGGGAGTGTAAGAAGAGGAAAACAAACATGAACTCTTACCCGTTTCTGTGCAGCAGTGAGAGAGTTTCCCTGGCGGGTGAATCCAGCGGGATGGAGAGACCACCCAGTTTACTGACGGGAACTCGGCCCTCCATCACGTAATCTGTAGCTGGGACTCCGAGGGCCCTGAAGCACAACAGGAAAGTTCATTGTAAGACACATCACACACACACACAATACCTCTTGACAGTGTCAACAAAAGCTGAAACATGAAATAGTTTGGTCAACACAGCTGTTACCAATGACACTAATTAAGTCAGAAGGTCTGCTGAATAACTCAAGTGATTTCTAAACAGCACAAATACACCTTAGTAAACTCAGAGAGAGACTAAATGAAAATAAGTATGACTCGTTTGTAACATCTAGTGGCAGCTGTGAGATACTACAACAACAAACTGTCCTCAAGAACGTCGAATGTTGTTTTTGTTGATTCCAGTTTGAGAGATTACCTCTTTAGAAACTCCAGCAGCAGTTTAAAAAAAATCACAGACAAAAGACTGATGTCACACAAAATGACTAATTATAATCGCAGTTGCTGTAAAATATTGACAGAGTGGTTCAGTTACTTACTTGGCCATGAGTTTCTGAACATTGTCGGCGTACAGGTTGGGGTCATTCTTCTCCTCCTGGGAAGGATTGTAAACTGGCAGAAACTGCAGGACAATGAAACATTTAAGTCACACACACACACCCAGCTGTAACATACTAATCTCTCCTGTTTGTCTGGCCACACCCACCCTCTGTGTGCTGCTTTATGTCACCTGTTACTACGCCCGACAGTGATGTCAGAGTGTACCAATGCCACCATGAGTACACTCCTACATCACTAAAAGGTCAATAGGTGCAAAGTTATTTATTAAAGACAGGTTGGGGCAAAACCTTTATTATTATGACTTCATTTAGAGGTGATGATGTGTTGTGATCTGTCTTACCTCAATAGTCATGTTGGTGTAGAACTGTGAAGTTGTGTGCCACAGTGCCTCAACCCTAATGTGGACAAAGAGACGAAAATATGCCATCAAAGTAAAAGATACATTCAAAGATGATAAGTCCAAAACGAAGATGAAAATAAGTTTGAAGACGAAAAGTTTGAAGATGAAAAGTTTGAAGATTAAGACGAAAAGTTTGAAGACGAAAAGTTTGAAGACGAAAAGTTTGAAGATGAAGACAAAAAGTTCGAAGACGAAAAGTCCGAAGACGAAAAGTCCGAAGACGAAAAGTTTGAAGATGAAAAGTTCGAAGACGAAAAGTTCGAAGAAGATAAAGACTGTTCATTTCCATAACTGCTTGCAGCAGTATAACGTTCGATATACTGTCTTATCAGCCAACACTATCCAGACAACGTTAAACCAGCTCTTCCTCCTCAGCTGTTTATATTTGGTACTGTATGCTAAAACAAACAGACCCTAACCCTTCACGAAGATTCCCAGTTTGTGTTTGAACTGTTCTGAAGACGCGATAACTTCATGACCATTTTGGGGGCTGCAGTTCGTGATGCTGTCAAACTGTGTTGCTTTACAGTACACAGAGTTCTCATTGATACACACTCCTAACAGCAGTATGAGTGGAAAGGAGTACGCTCCTCTTCTCAGCCAGTTACTGAGAAGACTACAATTGGAGTTTAATAAAAAATAAAAGTTTCTGGAAGTTTTCCAAGCTTACACAACTTCCTGCTATTTTTTTTTTACCACGGCAACCGAACACTGTCACACTAACCAGACAGATTGAAGAGGACAGGCGGAGAAACTCACCAGGTCGTTCCTTTGTACGTCCAACGAACAGCATCCTGATGACGAGTCATAAAAAGAGCAAATCAAACAAGTGGATAAAAATACCAACCATGGTGATCTCTCACCTATAACACACACACACACACACACACCCAGACATGAACCAGTATGCAAACACACAGGCCTGGACAAACATCGCATGTGTGTGTTCATAAGCACAGGCTGATAACATGTAGGATGGTGTTGTGCACACAATGATCTATTGGGCAGGGGAGTGACACGGAAGACATGCGAGATACAAATGAGTTCAAGCGGTGTGTCAAAACACAGAACAAAGCAGCTGCAACATAAAACAAACATCACATCGTTAAATTTATATTTGTGTTGACCTTTGACCTGCTGCATGACTTTTAACCCTTCGCTTTAAAACATAAAAACACTTTTAGTCTTGTTTTTTTTTGGAATAAAATCATTTTTACATTTGTGTAGAATAACAAAGCAGCACACCTCAAATTCGAGGTCTGGTGTGTTTAGATTTGATTTAGGATGCTCTATTTAAAAGAATATAATATCGCATTTCGTGGCCACCATAGTTTCTACTTTTACACCTACAAGAAACCAGATACCAGACCTTTAATAATTGTTTAACAGATCTGTTATATACCCATCTTAAATCTACCTATCCTGCTTAAATAAGCTCCACATAGCAGTAGACATGTTGTTTTTCTAGTTTACAGCTCGAGGCAGTGGTACGGCTCAAGATTCTCTGGAGTCTTTGTCTTCTTACACCAGCAGCTACGATTTTTAATTAGTTTGTTTGATGACTTGGCAGCTTCTGATTAACTGCACTGGTTTGTTTGTTTGTATGTTTCTCTAGTTGAATGTTTGATTTGAAGCATCTGTTGGTTTATCCAGAGGATGACAGGTAATGTAACGAGCTCTGTATGGAAGTTTAGAGCAGGAAGAAGGAAACACTGTCGTTTGTTTATTTTTTCTGTCAGCAGGACTACGGGGGCGGATTTTCCTGATGCTTCCTGATAAACGTGATCTCTATCTCATGATGCTACTGATCGTGTTGACATATAAATACGTTGACTGTAACACTGGTGTCTGTGGCATGATTAGTCAAATGTGAATTAGCTACGAGCTCCAAGCGTGCTTCTAGTTTTTTACTTATTATATAAAATGAGATAAAGTCTATTCAAGAGGTTCATGGAAATTAACTTCTAGGAGAGCTTGTGTAGAGAAAACTACAATCGTGGCTCCTTTGTCTGTCACCTTTAACGTGAAGTTATGAAGTGACCCAAGTTTACAAACTAGCAGATCGACCTGACTCCACTCACCAGCTTGTTGGGGTAACGTAACAGAACAGGTTGGACCGGGACTCCGGCGAGGAAGGCACCTGAATGACATTGAGAGGACAGAGACTGGAATGAGAAAGAGAAACCCGCTGCTACGCCCTTCAACTCGTGTTCGCGCTCATTCCTGAGCTGCGTGGACGCATGTTCCGGAAACAAGAAGAGCCAGACGGGGACTCGACGTTCCGATACTCACCGGGTTTGAACTTGATGAGAGCGCTGCCGTTAGTCGTGGTTCCCTCTGGAAACATCAGCATCTAGGCGAGGAGCAGGTGAATTTACAGGTGTGAATACGTCTCGTGGTCATGAACCCTGACCTGAGGTTTCCAAAGTGTACTTGAGGACACAAGAACTAATGTTTTCCTCTGGAGGCAGCAGAGTGTGTTATTCTTTCGTCTCCATTGGACCAGATTGAGACTTATCTAATCTTGATCGGCTGTCCTAATCTATGAAGCCATCATAAGCAGACTTCAATGTTTCTATAAAAAGCTTTCCCATGTTGTTGTTTTTGTGTCACCAGCATTCGCCACATTGTTGCAAAGTGACAGATAATCTATCTTTTTATTTAATAAACACAAGCTGCAGCAGCAGCAGCGGCGGACGTCTCACCTGAGGCCAGTGGCCGTCGGAGGTGAGCCTCTCCGTGACCTGGGCAACCGCCTTCTTCCTCGACTCACGATCCTTTCGGCTCACGACCACGGACTGGTTGAACTCGAGCAGGGCTAGAAAACAAAAACACAAGAAGAAAAATTAGAACCAGAACCGAGGGAGGGAGGGAGGGAGGGAGGAGTCAGAGCATGGCGGCCAAGAGCAAGACGGGAAGTGCCAAACCAGGCGGAGCACGATTAGAAGCCAGTGTGGCTGAGTCACTTGTTTATCTTTGGACTTCCTCGCATACTTTTATTCCATCGACCCCCGTCTATTCCAGATATCACTCGTGATACGGAGGGTAGCACACTGTGCTGTCCCTGACAGTTAAAGTTTGTCCCGTTGAGATTAACAGCAGAATTTGATAAAAACGTTGCGTCACCATGGCAATCTGGAAGTTGCACAGTTGGGGAGCTGGCACCGTGAAGTTTTTTCGGCACAACCCTAACCCTAACCCTCGTATTTCTCACCCAAAGTAACATTTTAAACCTTCCTCAAGGTGATTTTCCCACAGTTTTGATGCTTTTATATTGAAATTTAATGCGTTTAAATTCCATGTAATTAACTTCTAATAAAGACCAAAACAAATGACGACTACAGAAGGTCAAGAGCAGCTGCTACCAGTGTGTTTTTGAGCATTTTACCCTTTAAAATCCAAACAGTTGATTAATAATCATCATTTCAGGTCTATTTTGAGTCAATTCAGTTCATAAAATATGAATAATGTGTGTCACATAAGTCCCCACAGCCCAAGCTGACGCCTTCATATTGTTTTTTGGTCCAACAAACACTCAAATGTCCCCTCACCTCCTATGACCGGCAGGCTGTTGTTCTCCGACCGCGACACCACCGTCGCCAGCTGGGTCGGACACAGTACCAGCATGTCCAGAAAGCTGCTGTGCGGAGCCACCACCAGCACCGGCGCCTCCTTCAGGTCCGCCACGCGACCTTTCACCTTCACCCGGAAGAAGCCCAGCGCGAAGAAGGCGGCCCGGCTCAGCGACAAGATGATCGGGTGGAGGAGCCAGCGGCGCCAGCCCTCGACGGGTCTGGAGCGCTCCTCCTCGGACAGGCCGGCCATCCGTAGTCGGGCGATGGGCCACATGATGAGGAAGATGAGGGCCGCCACGGTGACGCGGATTGGGAAGAGGATGCTGCCGAGGACGATGCCCTGGAGACCAAAAAGAAACATGACGGATGTTACAACTCGGACGTGTTGTTTTGATCCTAAACTTCACTTTAAAACACAGAAAATGACACATTCGGTGTGAAGATTACGCCACATCAGAGTTATGTAACCCTGTGTTACGTAGTCATGATCAGACCTTTCTACACTTTTATGACTCAGCTGATTTGCTTACACCAAAGTCAGAGGAGAGCTCTGAAAGACTCTTTGTGCTCTCACGGACAGTTCAAACTTCCACATTAGGAGTTGGTAGCCAGACTAATTAGGTGCCTCATTATTTCAGGTGTGGGAGCTGAAAGTCCTTCAAGTCTGACAACTCTAACCTCTAAATTAAATCATTTTTAAAGTTAAATACTGAGTGTAATCTCCATATTTAGACATGTAAAGTGTTAATTTAATATATTTTTTTTGAGTTACCCTGATCCTGTGCGCTCGGGTCATCTTCACCCGGTGAATGAAAGGATGTGGATACTCGTGCGTTGCTGGGTGACAGTCGTAACTCTCCATGGCGACGGCGACGGCGGCGGGAAGCGAAGACGCTGACAGGTGAGTTCAACAAACAAACAAACCAAAAAGTAATATAAAATATATTTATATTTTTTTAAAAATATAGAAATTAAGCTCCTGGTTTCGTGCGTTGACAGCTCTCTACTTTTTTTTTTTTTTTTTTTGCCCTTTTATGGAATAACCGTTAATGTCTCGCGCATTAAGTTTAAAAAACGACCGTTAGAAATGGCGGTTGGACGCTAACGGCTAAAAAAAACCAAACAAACGACGATAAAAACTAAAAGCTGAAGGATAACTCCTCTCCTCTGCGTCCACATGGAGAAACAAACACTGAAGTTTATAACCTGCCCATCCTTCTTTTCTTCTACGTGCTCTCTCTCTCTCTCTCCTCTCTTTCTTTTCTCACCTGTCCCGCCCACTTCACGGTCACACGGCCCGGCCCACCGTGAACCGAGAGTGGGCGGGTCGGTCAGGCGGGTCAAACCGGTCCCTGAAACCAGACTCTGGGAGACTCATGTTAATGACATGTTAAATGACAACATGTTATTTTACATTGGCTGGTATAATAAATATCATCTACATCAGCCTAATTACTAAGTAGTAATATTAGAAGTGTACAAATACCTCAGAATTCTACTTAAACACACTCTTCTCCTTCACTGTGGGGTACCAAGTCAACATTTTTTGAAAAATATCTCTTAAATATAAGTCTACTTTGACAAAATTTGGACTTACTATGTCAAAATTCTGATAGATAGATAGATAGATAGATAGATAGATAGATAGATAGATAGATAGATAGATAGATAGATAGATAGATAGATAGATAAGATTTAGATGTTTTACTTTGACGTAAAAGTAGTATAGGCCTAGCGTATCCTATCCTAAATACATAACATCAAACGTATACTTAAAGTACCAAATGTACCCTTTTTAAATGACTAATTTCTGAGAGTAAAACTAAATTACTGGACTATAATTAGTCATTTATAGAGGTTTGTATAACAATCATCATCATTTATTACTTATATTATACTCAAATATAGTGAAGTAGAAGTGTAAAGTTGTATAAAAAAGTACCTCGAAGTTTCACTTAGGCACACTTGAGTTGGCTAAATGTACTTAATGTTTCACCATGGTGCTATACTAAGTCAAAATCATGACAACATTTCTCATAATTGTGTTTTTTTTGGTTTGTTTTTATCCCAAATTTTTTACTTGACTTTTCACTTAATATTTGACCCTTCAGTATTTCTGATTTTGGGGTGTCACTCTTTGGAGAGTTGGGCTGGCATAATAAAGGAAATGTTTGGTGTGGAGGGGATGAATGAAATTAAATGCCCACCATTCACACCATGGCTGTAACAGAAGCTGGATAAACTTTCTGCTACTCGCCTCTCAAGTTTTCCCTTTGCCCTACCTGACTGCCTTTGTTCTCCGTCCAGGGTGGTGCTGATACCAAACACAAACCCACACCCACAAAACTAGAGGGACTGACAACAAGAGGTTTGTATTGATTTTTTTATTTCTGGTTAAATGTTGTTGTCGAACACATAAATTAATGTAACCATTCAGAGGTTGGCGTGCTGTCACATTTTAGTCGTTTTCACCAAATGAACCTTTTGTTTTGGCAACAGGAGCATCATTGAGCTATTGTAGGACTATGTATGGAAGCCCAGAGGTGCTGTGGTTGTTAACTATTTTATCTTGTTTGTTTTTTTTAAATTATCTTTAATATCCTTGCAAATTATCTTATGTTTTGAAGAAATACATGAAATTTTGTCATGCTACCACAGTAACTTTAGAGTTAGCGTAAAATAAGAATATAAAATATGGATAAAATTAATCAATTTAACTTAATATTTAATTATTTTAAACTGAAACAAGAGCTTATTTTTTATAGTCATATAGTCTGTAGTCATGTAGTCTTTTTTTCTAGAAAATAAATTTACACCAGTTTATAAATAATTGAAATGTCTGTTTAAAAACCACACACACTGTTGCAAAACTGTTGTAATTGTGTATAATATATTTCCATAAAACAAGCAGACTTATCAAACGTACAGCAAAAATTGAGGATCGAAAACATCCTGGATGACTTTGCCTTACTGCACAACTGTACTTGACTTGTTTAATTGTTATCCTGATATCAAACCTGTTTTTCCTGTGGTTGAAATATTATCTTGAGCAAACAACAATTCATGTTTTATCTTCAGGAGTCCAACGTGACTGCTACCATGGATGTTGCAGAAGAGTGCAGACGACTACAAATTAGTGGATCACAACACAACTCTGTTTTCATCGGACACGTTTATTGACACAGTTGAAAAAAAACATTTGAATTCGGCCAATAAGGTTCATTTTCACAGAGCGTAATCAGTATAAATTAAAACAGACCTATAAATTATAAACAGGTTAGTAAATGTTGCTGACTTTAGCGTGCTGAAATCATGTTTCACTTCCAAGAAGAAAAAAGAAACTAATATCTATGAAATTAAAACACCTAACTAACTGTTTTAGGAGTTAGAGAGATAAAGTTATGTGTTAATGATGTTGCCCTCCCTGAAAACTGGGTATAAACTTTGTACGCTGTAACATAAATTCATAAATGAAGTAACATTTCAGCTGGAAAGAAAAATTGTTCGACAGTGGTCAACATGATGCTCTGCTGAATTAAAATAATAATAATAATAAAAAGATGAATGAGGACAACATAGGTGATGACAGACAAACAAAACGAGTTGAATGTGTTGCAGAATGTACAGTATATAAACCTCTGTAAATATTTGAATCTGGTACGTTCACGCTCCGTCCTCTTCACAACACCATCCCTCCACCCATGATCTCCATCCTCTGTCGAGAAGAAACAAAAATGGTCACATTAGATTTGTACCAAAAAGACTGCAGTTCCTCTTGTCGTCCACTTGAAACTGGCTCCAGAAGTGAGTCAGTCTCCATAAGTCCCCATGTTAAAAACTTCACAGCAGAAATAAACATGTTTACAGCCTGGTACAAAAAACAGTTTTGGTCTCTGTAGCTAATTTCCCCGTTCATGACAACTGTACTGAGGGTGAATTTATATACAACTCACCTGTTCACATTATATTAAGGCTCAAAGTTATGCAGGATTAAGAGCGTGGACGCTTTGATTGACAGGTAAGGGCCGTTACAGATGGCTTGTTTAAGCAACCAGGCTCAGTTATTAACCTCAAACTATTTGAGTCATGGATCAAGGTTAATTCCAGGCCCAATTCCATCATATTCAAGGAGTTGTTAGGTTGTTGTATATGACAGAATTGTTCCTGGAGAATCCTTAAAAAAAGTCCTTGAATTTGGTGTTTAAGGACGCGCAGGATCTTTATATAAATATTGGCCAATTGGCAATGAGCCACAAAACGTGGTTATCAAACACTTGTGACAAAGATAAACAATAAACTTCACTGGAATTTAATAATTATAAATAACTATAGAACATAACTGATCTAAATTATCCCAGGTATTTTTTCTTTCTCCCAAATCTGTTACAAAATAACCGTGCTTCTTTAAATTTAATAGTTAAAACTATAAATGAACCAGAAAAATCACATTACATGATAGAAAAAATGGATATATTCCGCCCTCTACTGGCCTAAAATTGAGTGAACACAACATGAGACATTGTCAGGATTTAACAGACGTGTGTCAGAACACTTAAAAAAGGTCCCAATAAAAGTGATTTTAGTATTAAAGACACCATAAAAACTAAATCTTGTATATTTACCTGAGGCGGTTCTATGAATGCCAGCCAATCGGACGAGTGTGTCGGCAGCAGTCCCATCGACTGACACTTGTAGATGGCCAACGCCGAGCCGAGCAGGTTACCGACCAGGTAGACGAGGCCCTGAAGCCACTGCTGACTGGAGCTCTCCAACAGCTTGAAGGCTGAAGACACAAGAAATAAACTATGAACCTGATCCTGGAACAGTCGACATTACGTGAACGTCGGATACTCACTGGCAGACATGGACATGAGCGCCTGTATGGGCCTCCAGGCCATCATGCAGACCATCATGATGGGGAAGATGGAGATGGTGTTGCCCGACATGTACATGATGAACAGGTTCATGGGGATCTGTTTCAGGGGCCCGAGGGCCACGTCCCAACAACGCTGCACGGCAAAGAAAGGAAGCACACTCAGCATTGCTGTATTTAAACATCTTTTAGGTAAAAAACATCTCATAATTTAACCAAAAATCAAGTTACCGGGTATTAAAATGCGATCTGTATCCAAACGGGGAACAACACATGTTGATGAAAGGTTTGAATGCACTGTGATGCGAGGGCAAGGACTTCCCAGGCATAATTCCCTCAAATTCAAGGATCTAACACAGCATAGTTTGAGTCGAAGGATCAAACTTAATTACTGTTAAAACGCTGAGAAACACTGCGTCCTTTCAAAGTTCTTGATTTGCAAACTTTCCAGAACCAGTGGAAACGTGAACGGATCTGCCCGGGCCACGTTTGGAGGTAGTAGTTTGGCTCGAACCATGTTCGGATCTTGTGTCGGTATAAACGTACACACCGGTACACAACAATCGAAAATCAAGAGCTGTCTCAGCTTCATTGCATCAAAACACTCGTTACGATACTTCTGCACGGACTGTTGTTCTTGATTTAGAGAGAGCAAGCGAAGCAGCTCACACGTAATTAAGAATATGTTTAAGTTTAGAAAGTTTCCTCTAACTGGGCAACTTCCGAACTACCAGGTTTAAACGCAGAGACAAGATCAGATCGTGGAAAAATCTGGAGTAAATAACGTAGCCTCACTGGCGGTGGATCATATCTAAAAAGAAGATCTCCTCCCTGCTCACCTTCTCCACCAGGTTCTTGTCGTTCTCCTGGATGCTGGTGTCCGGGACGGGTTTCTCGGAGTAGCCGATGGGGTAGACGACGTCTCCCTGACCGCCCTGACGGTCACTGCGACTCCTGCAAAGAGAAGAAACACTCTTGGAGAAGACTGGACTCACTGGAGCTCTTTACCAGAAACATCTGTACAACTCAGGAGTGTATGTCCAGCAGGAAAGTGAGAAACATTACCGCAATTTTTATCTATTGGCGAGGCGTTAGAGAACATCGTACCTACAAATTATAAACATATACACATGAGCGCATCATAGTACGGACACGCGTTTACCTACTACATCGTCGATTAGTTGTATTGTAGCCTAATATATTCCCACGCTGCTGCTCAGAGTCGTCTTGTTTCGTAGGTTTGCGGTCAGTTTGAGACTTGATATGTAACGTTTTGTCACGTGAGAACACGTCTCGACACGGAGAACCTACACGTGTTTTAAGGACACAAAAAGTCGAGGGCCGGCCCTTGGCTGTACGTCTACTTGTCTTAAAGTTGTGTGTAACCCTAACTTAAAGACGCAGTGTGAAGGATTCAGTGAGACTGAATACCCCTCGCCTTATCCCGCTCTTCCACGCTTAAAACCGTCCCATTTAGAGCCAGAGTTCTGAGGTTACCGAACACGCGACGATTCTTATTTTCTAGTCTTCAGCCCACAGGTGAGCGTACGTAGACGTTGGTCACATGGCTTTGTTTACCTGGTGTTACCCAAGCTCAGCTCCAGAGCCCACTTCATCCTCCTGGCACCGCCGCCTCCTCTCGTGGACAGAGCGCCACCGCCACCTCCTCCACCACCGCCGCCTCCACCTCCTCCCTGTCTCCCTGGAGACGCCATGACAACCGGCTGCACTGCTGAGACAGAAAGCACCTGCACAGGTAAAAACAAAAACAACTGTTATTCCTTTTTGCAGCCAATGAAACATGAAACCTCAATAACACAGCTGTTATTTAAAGTGACAGTACCATAATATATCATTTTATTAAACACTTTAATTATTTGACACCTGCAGTCAAGTCTGACAGTATTAAATATATTTTAAGTTATTTGTATGGATTAAACCTTCTAAAAACATCAGTAATATAAACATATATGGCTCCTTATGGACGCCATCTCTAACGGTCTGTCCAGCTAAACGACGTAAAAAAACACAAAATTACGTCGATTATAAATAATTCTATAGCTCGTTAAGAAGCAGGAAGGTCTCAGAGTTTCTCCTGTTTTAATAAATTCATCATAAACTCGATATTTTAACGTTTAAAGCGGATAAATTTAGAGATTTTAAACCGTTTGGACGCGACGCACAGCCCGGACGTTACAGCAAGTCTGACGTCAATGGACGAACCGTTCGAACGTTAAACGTTCCCCGAACGTTCGACTAACGTTCCTCGAACGTTCCCGAACGTTGTTCTAACCTTATAAAAGCTCTGTCTGATGTTTCCTGATGAACCGAGAAGATTCTGACCAGCAGCGTGAAGAGTGACTGATGCGTGATGACGACGCGGATGGTACGTCACGTCACGTTACGTCACGTCCGTGACTCCGTCAGTATTTTAATCTAATTTAGTTTGACGAGATTTTATTAGTTTATATTATTTGAATCATGTCCGCCCTAACTATTGAATTTTATTTTATTAGATTTATTTATTTTTTATTTCTTATTGTTTCACGTCTCTATTGTATTTTTGTATTGTATTTTATTTAATTATTTATTTATTTGTATCTTTTCTTATTGTTTGACGTCTGCCTCAAGTATTGTATTTAATTTAATTGTATTAGATTTTTTTTATTTCTTGTTTCACGTCTGTTTTGTATTTTTGTATTTGTATTGTAATTTGTTTTAATTAATTTTATTTATTGTATATTATTTTCTTTATTGTTTGATAAAATTTTCATAATTTTATTCTCTTATAATCATGTATTTCCAATTTTTTTTTTTTTATTTAATTTATTAATTTTATATTATTTTTTTTATTGCTTAAGTCCCTAATATTTATTATATTTTGATTTTCATGTTTCCTATTCATCCATCATCTGTATTTTTTTTTTTTATTTATTCTTATTTCTTATGTCACATCTGACAAGGTGTATTGTTTGTTTGCTTTTACTTCAATCACATAATTAAATTTAAAAAAGGATGAAATTAATATTTTTGTTTTTATTTTTAGATTCCTCAAGACAGCTGACAAACAGCTGGTTTACTGTCCACTTTCTTTTTTTGGTAAATATTTCATGTTTATATTATTAGTATAGTATTTGATTTCTGTTTGTGGAAACACAAATCCAAACATACTAGAAGTGTATCAAAGCATTTATTTGTGGGGACGTCGTCTGGAATATATTAAACAACCCGTAAGTGACACAAAAACATATTTTAAACATCTGTGTGCAGTCTTTACAGTCAGTTTAAGGCAATGATAATATATATATTATATCATATATACAGACATCCTGACATGTAAAGGAAGCAGTGCAAAGTGTACATTTGTTATAGGCATCAGAATAACATCACTGAGTTCACGAGCGGCTGATTGTCACATTTCATCAAGTTCTTTTTGTTCTTTGAACAGTTTAACACAACATGAATCATTCTCGCGTCTCAGATTTAAGAAAAGAAAAGTAAACAGTGTTCTGACCTCGTCTGAGCTGATTCCAGTTTAAATATCTTGAGAAATATTCTCATAATACATCAGCCAATATTTGTTTGTCTTATATTTGTGATCTGTTTTTTTTCAGTGATGATATAACAGGATATACTGCACGTTCAAACTGATGCGTAACCAACGTGCATGGAGACATTCATATATCAATAAACAATAATATAAATAAACCCTGATCTGCTGCAAAACCTCATTTACTCAGAGACGAGTCGTCGTTTTCAGTTTGTGCCTCTCCTGACATGAGATCTGCTGAAAAATAAAAGATTATTTTAGTCCGTCTCCTCGCGGTAAACTAAATATTTATCCCGTTTCACAAGTTATAGATCCGTTTTCTATCCAGGAAGCCAGATTAGAGTTAGATGCTGTAACAGTCGTACGCACAGCCGAGCCGCCAACTTAATTTAATCGCGCGGCTCTTCATGAGAAAGTTTCTTTGGTTTGCTGCTCGCCCTTCACGAGAGGCACAAACTGAAGCTACGATCACCCAGAATGCATCATCCGCTCGGCGTGACGTCATTATTCCGGGCGAGGTTTTGTTCTCGTGGTCTGGACGGCGTGGATCGTGTTCGGCGCTCGGCTCGTCGTGTCGCCCGTCACTTGTACAGGCTGAGCTCCGGGCTGTGGTACAGACACATGTAGGAGTCGCAGAGCAGGCGGCGGGCGGGCTCCCGTAAGGAGGCGGGGTCCACTCTGCTCAGCTCCTCCTCCGACACACTGAGGTAGCGCCCCACCTCCGGACACGCCTTCACCTGAGGGATGTTGAAGCCGTTCTCGCCGCCTGCGTCAGAGCGTGCACAGAGATTAGAGAGCTGTTGTGATTGGTTTAAAAAAAAAAAAAAAGAGAGCGCTGTCTCACCTGTGCGGTCTGCCATGCTGTCGAAAAACAGCCAATCGGTGGCGAGCGGCCCGTACTTGACGAAGCTCACGTAGTGGCTCGTCTCGATGCACGTCACGGCAAAGAGAGACATTCTCTGGCGGGTGCAGTGCAGAGGGCCGGTCCACGCCCCCTCGGGGACGACGACCTTCACCGGGCTGTGGGACAGACGCTTCCTGTGACTGTGGACCTGAGAAGACAGGAAAACACCTGGTGTAAAAACAGCGGCGTGTGATCAATAAACTCCATCCTATCGTATCTTACCTGTGTGTTGCAGGTCTCGCAGTACTGCTTCAAGCGACCCGGCGTGATGTCCACGTCGTCGTAACACTGCAGACACTCCCACTCAGCCACAGCCTGACAGATGCTGCACTGCCTCAAAGCTGCAGAGACCACAAGAGTTCACATGACAGCACTTTTCAGGAGGAGCTAGAACTTTAAAATTTAAACTGAATGTGTCGTCCTCACTGTCGTCCAGCAGGTCTGTGATGTCCAGGCTGAGCGTGGGCAGGATGGCGTCAAACATTTTGAAGTCCTTCCCGAACCGAGGCATGAGCAGCAAGAGGCAGGAGGGAGCCTGGAGGAGCGACACGTGACGCGATGAGTTCAAAACAAACTTCAAAAAAAAAAAAACCTCAACAAGCGTCTCCCGTCACCTCGACAAACTTAAGGCCGGCGTGGAGGAACGAGGACTCCAGCAGCGCCTGGACGCTGGCGACGCGCATCCGGGTGGACGACGGCGAGACGAGAGGGATGGGGGAGTCGACCGGCGGAGAGGGGTAAGGAGGGAGACGTGGGGGAGGAGGGAGGAAGGGTGGGCGGGAAGAGCTGGTAGAGGTGACACTCCTGAGGCTGCTGAGTCATCGACCTAGAAGACAGACGACAACACAGAGACGGTTTTTACGTCTTTAACGAGGTAAATTCAAGGTTAATCTTTTATGTTCTGGGTTTAATTTCCTGCTATAGTGCTTTATAATTAAAGTTATTATTATTAATTAACGCCACATCAAAGCACAGAGAGTGCAGGAAAACAGCTGAACTGACTTTAACTTGCAGCCTTCTTTACCCTCCGTCATACAGGTATCAGAGAAGAACATCAGTGTGTGTGTGTGATAGTGAGTGTGTGTGTGTGTGTGTGTTACGCGGCGGCAGCGAGGTTACCTGATCTTTAGGAGCGGCTCGACTCGGAGGAGCTGGAAAAGCTTGTTGAGGAACTCTTCAGGATCTGACGGACGGACGGAAACAAAACAACAGCATTGACAGCATTCCTGAACACACACACACACACACACACACACACACACACACACAGACACACACACACACACACACACACTACCTTTCTCCTGGTTGGTGAAGCCTGTGTCGCTGTTCGCAGCCTCCAGCAGTCGCCTCAGGGCCATGGTCTTACTGGCACACACGTATCCGTACCTGCGTTTAAACGTAAATAAAAACATCATCAGCAAAGAAAAAATCCTCACGGCGGCGTAAAACGTTGCTGTAGATGTTTAATAAGACACTTTAACGGCCACAATCAGCTCATGTGAGTCAACATTTCAGAAGAAAAGGGTAATCTGAAAAGTAATGAGTAACTAAAGTACACACCTTCTGAGCGGGTTGACTATCTCACATCGCAGCAGGTCCTGAGCCGTTTGGTCTGTTTCGGCGTCGGACGGCCAAAACAAAACCCAGTCAGCCGAGCTGCAGCAGGAGAACAGGCTGTGGACAGACAGAGAGGACGGAAGACTTTAGATTTGTTATTCACTCGCCTGAGAGACCTGGAGGTGAGGAGATGCTCTCACCTGAACAGTGTGGCGTCCAGGTAGCAGGAGTTGAGGTGACCCTGGATGCCTCTCTTCCAGCCCTGGTAGATCTCACAGGCTTCTTCTCCGTCCGCGGGAGGAGGCGTGTGGTCCTCCACGCGCTCGCTGCCCCACTCTGCAAAGGCTGGAGAAGACACAGAGAGACAGGAGAGAGTTTAGAGCCTTTAAATTTGGGATTTTTCAAAACACGAGCTACGAGCTTTCCTCACCGATAGAGTTGCACCGCTCCACTTGGTTGACGGGCGTCTCGGGGGCGGGAAACCTGGAGTCCCGTCTGCAGTTGCGAAGCTTGACGAACAGCCCCTTGTTGGCCGGGCAGCGGAAGTGACGTTCGCCGAGGTAACTGCCGTCTGTTCCTGCAGACAGCTCCTGATCCTGGCGCACACAGTGTACGGTGTTTTATGGATTTCACTTATAAAACTGTTTCTAAGCAACAGCCTGATTTAAAAAAAACTGACCAGCTCAATTCCCGCCACGCTCTCCAAAATCCCACCGATCCGTCCGATCCAGCGGATAACCCCGAAGAGCGGCGGGTCGTTCACTTCCACCATCGACCCCACCTCCAGCTCGCCCTCCAGCCCGGCCTCTCCGTTCTCCCCAGCGTCTCCCCTGTAGTCTGGAGACCTCAGCGGCGACGGGGGGCCGAGCACGCCGTTGGTGTGCAGCTGCAGCTGCTCGGCGTCGCCCGGCGAGGTCGGGCTGTGCGGTTTGGACGGCGGAAGCGGAGGCAGAGGTTTGAGGTTGGGCTTTGGCGGCGGGAGCGGAGGAGGTCTGACCGTCAGTTTGCTGGGGGGCATCAGGGCGACCTTCGGGGCAGAGACGGGAGGTAACACGGGGGCTGGTTTGGTGACGGCGGACGGGACGTGCTTCAGGATGGATTTGGGGATTTGTGACGGTTGGCTGTGACGGTGCGACTTCAGCTCTGAAACAGAAGTTACAAAAGTATTCGTGACATTACGAGCTTCCAAAGCTGAAAACATGCAGCGCGCCGTCATACCTAAAGAAACCTTGTTGATTGGCAGAAGCTGTCCGTAGCGAGCGTTAGGAATGTGGCAGAGCCTCTCTCCTTTATAAAGCCCGTCCCAGCTCCCAACAGGAGCGTCCTGTAACGTGAAACAACAAACTCAAAAGACACAAAGTCCGTGAACGTCGGAGATGTTACAGTTTTCACGTCGTACTGACCAGCAGGACTCCGACGTAAACTCCTGACGACGACCGCCCGGGCAGGAGGCCGCAGAAGCACACCTCCCCGCCGTGCACGCCGTCGTCCAGGGGGAAACACACCCGCTGGCCGATCTGGAGCGGCGGAGGCGACGCCGGGCCTCGGACCTGAATCTGGTTTTGGACTGTGATGGGTAGCCGCCGACTCCGCGGTTCGAGGGAGGATGCCCAACGGCTGCGACAGAGGAGGGCTGCTGGGACGATGCTGGTGGAAACTGATGTGACGACTCGGCTGCTGCTGGTGATGATTTGGGCCGGTCGTTGCTATGGTGCCCGTTGCTGGGGTGATTATTATTGCTGCGGTGTTGGTGGTGATCGCGGTCTCGCTCGCGTACACGCTCCTGTGCGTCCGCGCCGTTGCTGCGAGAAGACCAGCGGCGGAGCCGGATGTGGCTGACGGGCAGGAAGAGGCCGCACGCCTCGGGGCAGCTGAAGAGTCGCAGGCCTTTATAGGAGCCGTTGCTTAAACCTTTACCTGCTGCTGAACCCTGCAGAGCACACAGGTGTGTACAGGTGAACCGTCTGACCAATCACACGTGACGCGGAAGGAAATATTTATTCAGATTCATGAATTCAAACCTCGTTTTTCGATGCTACTTGTGCACATAGTTTGAGTTTCACTTCCGTCGATTGCTACAGGCGGATGTGGTCGTGGTTCACCTTATTTTTTACCTGTGCACTCGCGGTGGAGTTAGATAAAGAGGGCGACCGGCTCTCTCGCTTCGTTTTGTATCACATCGTACGGTTCATCCTAGTTTTCTAGTTTGTTGTTACTCTTTTAGTGAATAAACATCATGAAACTTACTTTACGTGACGGTTACGGGACTTTAACGCTACTTTTCATCCACGTACGTCCTGTAAACACCTCCTACACGGCTACAGTGTTTTTAATATTTCTATTTATGTCAGCCTCGCTGTTTACTCCTCCTGACGTCACGTTACATTACCGTTACGTGAATGCAGAGTGGTAAGAGCAGTGGTTGAGCGACACGGACAGTGAATGAGAGTGAGAGAGCGCCAGCATCGATAAAGCCGAAATAAAAAGTTTAAAAGTCCTGATTGTTTCACAGCGGTTACATTCAACACAAACAGACACATCTCCACACGATGATTCTTCAAATAAATAAATAAATAAATAAATAAACAACCACAAAAACAGACGACATGTCACGTCGTGTTATCAATTTAACTCCTCCACCCTGTGTGAGTGTCGTGGGGATTGACTTCACCTTGAGCTGCACCCCAAAGATCACGGCGCTGCTCCCTCGGGTCAGCGGCCCGACGTATTTGAGCTCGGCCTCCGCCAGCTCGTCCTGTGGGCCTATCTGGACCCAGAGCGGCGCGTCGACGGGCAAGGCCGCCAACTGCTGCAACTTCCCGGGATTGTCTGAAAATTACAGAACAATGAAACAATGAACACGACCACGGAGGGAAGAAATAACAAACAGTTTCCACTTGAAATTAGCATGTCACAATCTCTTAAAGCATTACTCAGGAGTTTCACGCGGGTCTCCGGGTCGGACACGGGCTCCAGCAGGCCGCTCAGCTCGGCCGGGACTTCGTGCAGGAACTTCCTCTCCAGTTTTAACATCATGTCATTGTCCAACACCTGCAGCGGAGAGGAAGACGCGTGGGAGGAGGAGGAGACGTCAGCGCGTTTTGTTATGTTCACAGTTTGTAACGGGTGACTCAGCAACACGTGGTGGAGCATCAGTGAGACGAAACATCTGCCCACAGCCTGAGCTCTATTGAATCCTGAACCGTGGAGATTAAGACGAGGACTTCTGAGAGGTTTGAGGGGAAATTTCCAGTTGGAAACGGTCACAGACTAACTCCATTCCCTTTTCATGAGGTGAACAATAGATAATAATCAAAGTTAATTTATGTAAATTACTGCGAGACGGATGTATGTGGGAAAGCTGTGGGCAGATTTAAGCAGACACGATCTCTTTCTGTTTATATGAGTACATATTCTTGTAAGAAGAGCAAGAGATGCTGAATATTTTGTATACTTGACTTTTCTTAATAAAAACAAATGTAAATAACCTATGTCACATTTTATTTTATTTTATTATGGATTTATTGCTTTTAACTTTTTGTTATTTTGGTTTGTTTTTATTGTAAAACACTTTGTGACTGTGTTTTGAAAAGGTGCTATAGAAATAAAGTTTTAAAATATAGTTTTTAAATAAAAAAATGGCACTTTTTGGGGGCTCCAAAGAACAAAACGAATATATCATTTGTAATTTAATTTAATTGCATAATTTGTCCAAATAATAATATATTTAATTATCCACCTCCATAGACATAAAAAAAAAAGTTTATTATCCTTATATTTAAAATTTTACATAATTGTTTTTAAACTTAAGTTTTGTAGTAAAAGTTTTGTTTTTTCTTACTGTCTTTTATTATTTATTATTATTAGTTAGTTATGCATAAAAGATGCTGTATAAATAAATAAAGTTTGAGTTTATATTGACTGTAAACATATTTAAAGATGCTCATTTAATAGTTTATAATTATATTAATAGTATATTATAAGTTTATAGTAGTTAAACTAATAAGTTCAGGTGTGTGTTCGCACCTTGACCCAGAGGCAGTCCCCTCTGCTCTTGTCCTGCTCCTGGCAGATGAACCCCCTCTGCAGCCGAATGGTTCCGTCCAGCTGGTCCTGGACCTTCAGGTCGGTCGAGATCAAGAACATTTTCTGGGGGGGGCGTCGCTTCCTGTTTGACTCATGGGCTCCTGACATCTTTTTATATACGTGAGCTTCTTCACGGAGAAGTTAAACTCATTTTTTTATTTATTTTGTTGTTGTTGTCACCTGTAAAATCAGAAGAAACGTTATTTAACGACGCTCGTGAACGTTTAGAACTTTTAAAGTGTCTTCACGAGCGCCATTTTGTCGACTTTAAAACAACGTCGTTAACTTTGCGAACAAACGTAAAAGTTAATTTAAATTAAATAAAAATAAAAACACTCACCGACTTCACCGAGCACCGCCCGTCAAACGTTTTACCGTCACATTTAAAGTCAATAACAAAACACCGCCGTCAAGAGAAAGGCACCGGGACTGACCCCGGCGGGAGCCAATGAGAAGCGAGGAAAGTTCAGCGCGAGCGGGTTTGGGCCAATAGGAGCTCAGTGTGGGCGTTGCTGGGACACAGGGAAATTCCACACACACTACTACTTCTCCGTGAGCAAGGTGCACGTAGCGATGGGAAGTTCGGCTCTTTTTAGGGAGTCGGCTCATTTGACTCTCACCAAAAAGAGCCGGATCTTTCGGCTCCCCAACGGATCTTCATCTTACCACTACTTTATAATTCAGCCAAATTTAGCTCATGATGTCCACATACATCACTTAAATTATCATTAAATTACCACCATCTTCACCCCCCTTCTGTAATCTGACACAAATATCACTTTTTGAAGTTGTTGCACATTATTTAACTGGAGCATTGTAACAAAAATAATTTCCTCCTGGAATTATTAAAGTACAGTGGTCCCATGTTAATCGCGGGGGACACGTTCTAAAAATAACCCGCAATAAACGAAATCCACGAAGTATGTTTTACAATTATTATACATGTTTTAAGGCCGTAAAACCCCTAACCACACACTTTTATACACCTTTTTACACGCATTTTGTACAGTATTCCCTTAGCCAATCAGGACGCAGAACACAATGCATGTTCATACTGTACAGTACGCTGTAAAAAAAAAAAGCATGCAAAATTACACTAAAAAAATCTGCGAAACAGCGAGTCCGCGAAAAGTGAACCGCGTTATAATGAGGGACGACTATATTTCTGATTCTGATTATTGAATACATCGATGGTACTGAAGTATTCAAAAGTAAAAAAATTACATTTTCTAATATCAATAAATTGCTGTAGACAATTGTTTTCATTGTATTTACAGCACTTAAAGGCTCGCGGACAGGAGCCGGCTCTTCAAACCGGCTCGTTCACCATCGACACATAACTAGTGCAAGTAGGAAGCTGTTACATACACACACACACACTTTATTTTAATTAGTTTATAAATAGAATAGAAAAAAAACATACATATGCTTTTATTTTTTTAAACATTCATACTTCACTTCATCTCTCACAGACCTATAATCCCTTTAAAAAAAACATAGTGCAATGTCAAAATAATGTGCATTATCTTCACTTTCATGTCACAACAACAACAACACGTCATTGCGTCTGGTGCGCCAGTGGTAGTCAACATGGGAAAGTAGTTAGCATTAAGTTACCCCAAAACCTCGTCAGTGGATTTTGGGGGTTAGTGTTTGTACCACAGGTGTCCACAGGACTAACGGGGAGTGTAGTCGAGTACGAATCGTCTCACACCCCTTCAGATTTTCGTTTCAAATACACAAATTTAAAGACAGATCAACATACAGTACTTTGACAAAAGGGGACTAAATGCTTAATGTTTTGTAGCATAGCATTAAAAAAAAGTAAATGTCCTTCAAATAAACCACAAAAAAAGAAGTTATTTTACTCCTTTGCTTCATAAAACAACAATAAATTAATCATGTCAAACATGCTAATGTGTTTGCAGAATAATACGGTGAAAAGTGTGCCGTGCAGTTTCACATGATACCCCAGATACAGTACAGCAACACTAAGCAACATGAGTGGAAAGCTCTCTGCTTCCAGTCTTCATTTAACCGGTCAGGTTTTTTTTTTAGGCAGCAGCTCCTCCAGAGATGGAAACTGATACATCTATGTGTGAGCGTTAAAGTCAGTGCATGTGCTTGATCCTCGATCGGGAGCAACTCGTGTTTCAGTTCAAGTAACCGACCCATTGTTTTTAAATTTAAAAAGTCAGAACTGAGGAGACGATTGGTCGGTGTTAACGAAGTAGGTGGTGAGCTCCCCTTTGCCCTTGACGTTGACGACTCCTCTGAGAGTGACGCTGAATCCGACGCTCTCGACCATCTGGGCAGTCTCCTCCGTCACCTGTCGGTGTTTTAGAAAGAAGAAAACTTTGTTAACTTGCTCAGATTTGGTCATTTTCATTGGTTTACCTGCTTTATAATATACTACATAGTTAATTTGTTTCCCTTTTTGGCTGCTTGTAAGATCAGAAGTTTTCACAGGGTGTTTTATTTAGACTTTAACTTTCATTTTCATGTAATTAATTCACAAGTTTTCGATGCATCCTTGTCAGATCAGTCCTAAAATGTTGGACCTCTACCTTCTAAATGATCAAACCTGTCTTCAAACTGTTTATTACTCCTGAGTTTGTATTTCCTCCTCCACCTTCTCCACCTCTACTCGTCTTCTAACTCTTCTCCTCTGACCTGTATCTTGTCCAACACTCCCGTGCTGTCCATCCTGCTCGCCACGTTCACGGAGTTCCCCCAGATGTCATACTGAGGTTTGTTAGCTCCGATCACGCCTGCTATCACCGGACCGTGATTTATTCCTGCGAAGACAGAAATAAATGTTAGAAACACAAAACATACTTTTAATCTTCTTCCTTTTGTCTCAGATTTGAGTCAGTATTCATGTACAACACACTCACCTATCCTGAGTTTGAAGCTGTTAAAGGAGTGTGTGTTGATTAACTCCAGTCTGCCCATGAGAGTGATGGCGAAGTCCACCATGGAGCGCACGTGACTGTAGGACATCTCGACTTTCTGCAGGGGGAGCCAGAGATCACATTAAGCTCACCTGGAATGTGTGTGGACAGGTGAACAAAAAAAATGAATGAAAACACTGAGCGCACCTTGGTCTCGTCCTCCACAGGCGAGTGCGTGAGCCCCGCGGCCGCCATGTACGTGCTGCCGATGGTCTTAATCTTCTCCACCGAGCAGAACTTGGGCTTGGAGAGGATCTGTGTGACGGGACGGGGAGGTTAGAGACACGGACGCAATGTTCCAGCTGCTGACAGAATATAAACACATCTTCTTCCTCATACCTCGTCGAAGTCTGATATGATCTCGTTGAGGAAGCGCAAACACTCCAGGCCGTCGTTGTTGGCGCTGCTCTCGCTGTAAAACTCTTTAAACTGAGGCACCGAGGCGAACATCACGCACACGCTGTCACATGACTGGCTGTACAGGTCCTGGAACACAGTTTGTAAGAGTCAAGGACTTCATTCCAGGACAACCTGTTCGGCTACCTCTCTCTACTTGAATGTCCATCGCAATGCCAAACATCCGTCTCTAGGTGTCTAACTTCTGTGATTCAAACAGGTTGAATGGTTGTGATTGTATAAAAACATATCGTTAAACTTTGGTGTTCTACTGTCTTAAAATGTCTCTTGAAAGACGTCAAGTTATTTAAACCAAAGGGCCTGGTCGAACCGTCTTTTCTGCTTATGAAGGTTCCAAACTGGATTAAATGAAGTATTTATGTAGCCGCCACGATGAATCCTCTAAATGTCATGAAGGACGAACATGTCAACTTCCAGAAAACTGATTTAAAAACTTTAAAAACAGATTTTTTCTGCATAAAACAACTTCAGTCCAACTCAAAACTACCTTGAGGATTTCAACCCTTTAAATGCCAAATGTTTGATTACTTACTTTTTAAATATTACTGTTATTTATGAAAAAAAACCCACAAAAAATTAGTTATTTCCCCTTTTTTTCATAAATAACATCAAGTAAAAAACACAGTGAGAGAAGTATAGCGTCTTGTAGTCCGTCTTCTGAACTTTGTAGTTTTACCACAGATCACGTCAATAACATCCGTCATTGCGTGATGACGTAGTCTTGAGTTTCCTAACTCCTTATGAACTCTCCTTCACATCTTTCCCGTTTATGAAAGGACTACTCGAGTCCAGCTAACCTTTCCAGTGACCCTCACAAATCATATCATAAGTATCTTGCTTCTGTTGTCGTCACCTGGTTGCGGATGGTTTTGCCCATGAAGCAGGCGGCGACGTGCAGCGGCAGCACGTTCTGCAGGAGGAGCTTGTTGACGTTCTCCATCGTCTCCATCTCCTCTCGCTCCGTGTGGAAGCAACGCTCCAGCAGGAAGTCCACGCGGCAGCTCAGCTCGTCCTGACGGGAGCGCGGATACGTAGGAAAAAAATTGGACTCACACACACACACACACTTCTTGTTCCTTCTTTAAAAAGAGACGCACACACACACACACAGGTACCTGTCTGGCCAGTATGAGGCATACGATGTAAAAGATGACCAGCCAAACTCCGGACATGATCTGAGGGTCCTTCAGCACTCCCGGCCTGCAGAAAAACACACATCACATCTTAACTACCAATCTACCGTCACTCCTTTTCCCCCTTTCACTAAATTCTCCTGAGACAAGAGTGTCTTGTATCTCGCGGTGAATGAGGCCTGTCCCCGTCCACCCCAGGCACGTCTCTGTCTATAGAAAGCTCTTAAATAAAGGATGGTGATCTGAAACTCCTGACAAGGACCCACAATCTGGACTTTTGAGTGCCGGACAAAAGGGCGAGGGAACCGAACACCTCCGTCTGCGCGGTGACTATAGAGAGCCGTGAATGAATGTGGACGAGCGGAGAGGAGTTACTGCGAGTTGGAGCTGACGGAGCTCCTCTGCACTCACTTGGTGTCGTTGTAAAGTAGCTCGATGAGGCAGCGCGACCTCGGGGCGTAAACGTGGAGGAAGAGCGCCAGGTAAACCACCACAGCCAAGGTGAGCAGCAGCGCCTTCATGGACAGACACGTCCTGACGAACACGATCACTCCCAGCATGGCCAGCAGGCAGCAGTACAGGTAGTACTGCATGTTTGAGGGAAGAAATGTGGGTTATGTGTGACACGTAACTACACAGATAAGTGGCGGCTGGAGGTTGAAGGTCACTCACGGGCAGAGTGTAGAGTTTGAGACCCTCCAGCTCAGGTCGTGTTGCTGATCACTGTGCAGTTTTTTCCAGGGAGGAAATACTGAAAGACAAAAAAAACGACGACGATGGAACAACAAACGTTTCGGTGACTTGACAGAAAAGTCGGAGGAGAACTCACCAGGTTGAGGACGCCCATGAGCAGCGTGATGAGCACACACAGCGTGACCACGAAGAGACGCAGCGCCGCCCGGGTGGAGACGCCGCGGGACAGGCCCGAGATCCACTGAACACCCACGGGCATCTTGGGACGCCATTTCTGAAAACAAACGTGATCGTTAAAAGTATTCGCGGAGTTCGCCTCGTGGTTTGGACACGACTAAACCGAACATACCTCCAAGTATCCGGTGAAGGCGATGGACAGAAGCAGCACCATCACAGGGAAGGTGGCGCCGTACGACACAGCCATCTCAAAGTTACTGTGAGGGCGGAGGTGAAAACAAACCAGTCACACTCAGTGAGACGATAAAGATGCATGATAACTCACAAACGAGTTACTCACTTCGTAGAGACGAGCATCTGGACGGCGAACAGCGTGACGAAGATCAGAGTTAAGCAGGTCATGGACTGGTGTAAACCTTTCACCTCTGAAAAGCGGAACTGGAACACAAGAGAAGAAATTTGCAAACTCACACACAGACGCACATTGTGTTCGTTTACTGCCGAGTCATGCAAACATACTACTGCACGTATGACGTCCTGAAATGAGAGTAAACAACGGAGCTACCTGTCTCTCCAGGCTCAGGTCGTTGAACATCAGAGTCAGACAGTTGAGCTTCTTTAATCTCCTCCTTAATAATAAAACAATCACATGATCATAAAGTCTGAGGATAAAAGGAATGTGTCACAACTTCGGACAGGTGAAACAATCAGGAAAAAACTTTTTATTTCACAGGTTAATTGATGCCGGCGCTCGCTCACTCTCATTCGCTGTCTTAGTCACTCAACCCGTTCGCTCTCAAACTAAATTAAACTTCTCCGTGTCTCTATTTTGAAGCGTAACTTGCTCAGATTTGTTGTTTTTTTATGGATTTACGTGTCTGTCTCGAGCTGCTTTGTGCACCAAAGTATTTTCCGCGGAGTCGAGAGAAGCGAAGAGAGAGAGAGACGCTTCTGAAATGGACCACGGTGGGACACGGTGGGATATGAAACACTGACCAGAACCACTGTCGATAGCTCACACACATTCGCGTTTCAGGCTGACTGTTGAGGTTTGACCGGTCTGATCTGATCTGATCTGATCGGTGGCCACAGCGTTTTGGAAAAAGTTGGATCAACTTCTGCATTTTTTTAAGGGGACAAAACTCACCACCTCCACCCAAATAAATGGAAAAACCTGCGTTTTCACCACAGCGCCTGATCCTGTCTGAACGTACCTTTATATTCACAAAGTACAAAACTCACCCTGCAGTGTCGATCGTGTCCAGTGATCCACGAACTCCGTTATCCACAACCAAACTGGGACGAAACAAGAACACATTAGAAACAACGAGAAAGAACTCCCGTAGACTTAAAGCCAAAAACCTTAGTTACGTTAATTAATTAATTAGTTTCCTCAGGAACTTACCAGTTGGGGTTGTTCTGGCAAGGTGGTCTATCCTGAAGCACACACACACAACGAATGACCTCATGTAACTCAAATATACAAAACAGATGTTCTAATCAAACACTCGTGTGAAACACACAAAGGACCAGAGGTGGAGTGTAATGTTTGCTGAAGGACTAACCATTACAAAGACTGAAAACAACGATCTGTGTGTGTGTGTGTGCTCGACGACACGGATACGTACCGCAGACAGCTGCGATTGGCTCATGGCAGAATTGGTGTGGATGATCGGCTTCTTGGAGGGGGCGGCGTCGGGGTTGCTGAGGTCCGCGAACGGGTGGATGGTCCGCCAGGACTGCAGGTACTGAGACATCCGGACCGACGCCCGCTGCCTCGACTCCCCTAACGCCAGAGTGTTTGACTGAAAACCGAGATGGAGATTACTAAAAAAAAACTCAATAACAGACGATGAAACGTGCGTTCCACGCGCACGCTTACCTGCTTAGGTCTCCTGGAAATGTTTCTCTGCGTGTGAGGGTCAATCACCAGGTAGGTTTTTCTACCTGTAAGAAGCGGATCCCGACTCCCCCCGTCTCCTTCCTCCACTTGGTACGCTCCATTCAAGTGTTTCAGTGTGTCCTCAGTGATGTGGACTCGCCTGTTCATGATGAAATTATTAAAAACCTCGTTGTTTATTACGTTATCTCTACGTTATTTTTTTTTTTTCTCACCCAGGAAGACCTCCAGACTCCATGTGGTTGGCTAACGTAACGTCATGTGACCACACGTCGTACTGCCACTTCTGCAAGCCGATCACGCCGGAGAGCACGTTGCCGGTGTGGACGCCGACCCGCATGCTGATCTCAACCCCCGTCGCCTCTCGCAGTTTACTACAGGGAGAGAAAAGTGTTTTAAATTGTTCTTTACCGACACGTAAAAACAATTGCGGGGGGTAAAAACTCACCTGATGGCGGTGCACATGTCCAGCCCCATCTGAACACAGTTCTTGGCGTGGGTGTGGATGGGGTCCGGTAGGCCGGACACACAGTAGTAACAGTCGCCCAAGATCTTAATGCGGAGACAGCCGTTCTTCTAACGGGTGGAAATAAACAGAGAGCGGCAGGTCAGACGCAGAATCAGCCAGAAAGTTACAAAAGTTTGATTTGCGTGTTTTCACCTTGGCGATGTCGTCGAATCTGCCGAAGAGCTTGTTGAGCACGGCGACCAACTCTTCAGGCGAACACGAACTCGCCAGCTTCGTGAAGCCCACGATGTCTGCGTACAGGATGCTACACACACAAATATTACTATTATGTTTATGCCAAGACATAAACCAGATCTGTTTAGAGAAGTTTAGTTTTGTATTTATGTGATAAAATTATCACCAGCAGCTAAAATTAAAGCTTTGAGCCTGTGGGGAAAGATTATGCGCCGAAGAAGAAGACACTAGTTTTGTTGCATCATGCACACACCCTGATCATGGAAAACACACGAAGAAACACATATGATGCAGCTTTTAAGTTAAAGGCAATCGATCTGGCCGTCATAGAAGGAAATAGAGCTACTGCACGTAATCTCGGTGTCCCGTGTTGGTGCCGTGCTGCCGATTTTCAGTTTGAAAAAAAGCGTGTCTTAAATTAAAACTAAAAAAAACGTCTTTCTGTGTAAATTCCTCATGTTACAACATGAAAAACCTGCGGTTTATATTCATATTCATCATTTATATATGTACAAAATTTCTTTTTTTTCTTCAAATTTAGCTGGTGCGGTTCATATTCAGGTGCCTCAATAGTCCGAAAATTACGGTAAGTCTATGTTACTCTGCTTTTAAGATAAGACAACATAAGAAATGACTCATAAATCATAAATATACAGAGTAAAGTCATGAAGTCGTGCTGGTGTTGGTCACGACTGTGAGAAACGACCTTCACAACACGACAGCGTGATCATCACCTGACGTCTTTGTGCTGCCGTATGTAGAGGCTGTGGAAGTTGTGGGTTTTGGACTCGTTCTCCTGGTCGCTCTTGGGCTTGGAAAGCCTCTTTATCACCTCCGTTTTCAGCTCCATGGCGATGTACCGCGGCAACACCGACAGGAGGAGCTGCTCCTGTTGACACAGAGGAGAAAAAAAAAAGTTTCTGAAACCTTTCTGTCCCGCGAGAGAGGTGACGATCTGCCGGCTGTAAAAGAAACAGGCGCGCCACCAAAAAGCCTCTTTGAAGCGATGCCGTGTTTACTCAGTGGATCACGTTTCATCTATTTGTTTACTTGCTGTGAATAGGGTCCGTTTGGGTTTGCCTATTCTATTGCTGCCGGGCTTCAGACAAGTGAATGATTAATCTATTGAAGAGCACACAGCCACCAAACCCAGGCTGTCGAGGCAAAGAGCCCGTTAATGAGAGTGATTACACAGAACGATTTTAAATTCAGAGCCACTGGAACGAGCTCACGAAGTCAGTTTATTGTCTGAGATCCTAAAAGCTACGTTCGTTTACAAGTGTTAGTGAGATTAAAGATGTTTTAGTGAATAATTATCACGACTAAACCACAGAGGCTTACTGGAGCCAGACTCAACTGGACGTTTGGGATGCTCCAATAAAAAAATATCTGCTTTTTAACCTGCTGGTATTTCTTGATTTCCTTCCGGGAGCGTATGATGCTGAACTCTTCCCTCTTCTGATTGGATTTCCGGAGGTCATGCTCCGTCTTCCACAGGTGGAAAATCCCGACGCAGTTCACGCACACGAACATCAGAGCATTCGCCACCAGCTGAGAGGAAAAAAGAAAGATCGTTGGTAGTTAGTAATACGTCGATCAGTCAGGCACAGAGAGCGGCTAAACTCTTACTTATTGATGAGGACATACTCGTGCTCGAACAAACTTCTACAGTCGGCATCAAGAGTCGCTAAGACAAACACCCGGTTGTGTGAAACCAGTTCTGCTGACCGATCATTTGCATGTTTCCACTGTAACCGGTAACAGACCACAAAACAGCGTCGTTGTGCGAGCCGACCCGTGCCTGCACATTTTTGCCTACATTTACATTTGAAGCTTAACGACGTGCACCTATTTGTTTTCCACTCAGCACGACTGTGGACAAACTTAGCCGTGATTAGAAACAAGCGAAACTAAAATGCAAACGTGTCTCGTTTTTCGCGTCAGCTCTTACAGACATTTATTTACCTGCACGACCAGGTCTGGCGTCTCTGGGCTTGTGACGGGAACGTAGACGCTGATGATGATGATGTGCGAAGCGCTGGTCCCTATCCCGACCATGAGCGCCCAGGCCATGGAGAGAGGCAGCACCGTGTAGACGCTCAGAGAGAGGAAGAGGAAAAACGCCACCTGAGAGGAGAAAGGAAAGAGTTAGTGCCTGAACTAAAACTAAACTCCTCATTCAAACTTCCTTCGTTTGCGTCCTTCTTGCCTGTTCCCACGTGGTGACGGGTCCCCCGGTGAAGATGAAGACTATGGCGGTGACGTAGAGCGTCCCCCACACGAAGAGAGGCCAGGGCTCCTCCACAGCGCCTCACCGTGGCCAGCCAGGGGAGGCAGACGAGCAGGACAGCGCTCAGACAGAGGACCACGCACAGCACGGACAGAGCGCCCACGTGGACGTACAGATTCTGTGCGGAGATGGTAGAAAACATATCAAAGAGGATTCAAAAAGCTTAAGTTAAAATGTCTTTATTCATCACACACTAGAGCCCAGCTGAGCCTCCAAACAGCTGCTGCAATGTTTTTAATCTGCTCCTGCCAGGTGGAGTGAAAGTATTTTTTATTTTTGCACCATGATGTTGTTGCTGACTGATTAAATACAGGATGAAGTTTGATGTAACTGGTTGGCAGAGCAGCAGAAGTGGAACGTAAGCTCGTTGTTTTTTATATTTTCTGTTCACCGTGAACAAAAAAACGAGACTTTCATGTCGAGCTAAAAGCTTCGTTACGTCCTGTTGGTTCGACGCAAACACATTTAAAGTTTATTTTAAGATGGGGAAAGTCATCGCATCGAGCTTTAAAGACACCAAGCAACGACCTTTCCCCGTAATTTCCCCGTTCATGACAACTGTGCTGAGGGTGAATTTATATACAACTCACCTGTTCACATTATATTAAGGCTTAAAGTTATGCAGGATTAAGAGCGTGGACGCTTTGATCGACAGGTCTTCCTCAGTCAATTCTGTTAGTTTTTCCAAATTTCTTCATACTTGTGCTCAGAATTGATTCATTTTTTGATTCTTGCTGAACTTTTTCACCTTTTTTCAAGCAAAAAAGTCAAAAAAAATCCCAACAATTTTCACGTTCCAGCTTATGCAGACGAAGACGACAACTTTGGGGTTATTGTGATGGACGTTATGAAACCAGTAGTTAGGCACAGCCCTGAACTCTCTTCTTTAACTCATCGTTTAATCTATAAAGCTCACAGGTGACATCTTCGACTAACACCTGAAATAATAATATTATAACATAAAACAAGAGAAAAGCAGCAAATCAGTGAATGTTTTGGGACTTTTACGTCAGAAATAACTTAAATATTACTCATTAAAAACGTATGTACGGGGCGCTCGGTAGCGTAGTGGGTTAAGCGGCTGCCCCGTGTGTGGAGGCTGTAGTCCTCGCTGCAGCTGGCCCTGGTTCGAATCCCGCATCAGACCGCCATTTACTGCGTGTCACTCCCCCTCTCTCTGCTTCCTGTCTGTCTTAAGCTGTACTCTTAATAATCTTGAAACCCGAATGTATTTGTCTGTCCGTGTCTCACCCTTTCTGTGGTGGGAATGAGGACGATGAGGGCCACGCAGAACGCCAGAGACAGCACCAGACCGGACAGCATGGCCGGCGTCTCCTCGAAGCACTGCAGACACGCCCGGTGGAACGCCTGGCAGCAGCAGCACATCCCCTCTTTCACCGTCCGCCTCGAGTGGTTGCTTCGCCCGTCCTCGTCTCTGTTCCCCTCGTCCCACCTGACATCGATGCTGTCCCTCGTTTGCGATCCGTCGTAAAAAGTGTCCGCGCTGCTGCAGAACGAGTTCTCCTCTTTCGGTTCAGAAGAGGTGTCGTGGACGCCTCGGTCGTCGTCTGGACCTTTTCTGCTCGAACTAGAAGCCTCTAAACTGGGTTTAGAGAAGTTGACCGGAGGGATAGAGTTCGTCCTTTTAAAGCCGCTTCTGTCGAGCTCAGGCGACTCCTCGGCCGTGCTGGATTTAGTGCTGCTGTAGTCGGAGTCGACCGGGGGGTCGAGATCCATCGCCTGCTGGGTCACACCTGTTCCCTTCATCAAAGAATCGATTGTGAGAGGTTCTGGCGCCTGCGATGTTTTCGCGACACCCACCTCCACCTGGGAAACCTGCGCTTCACCGTGTCCTGATTGTTGGGCTTTCTTCGGACTGAAATCGTCCAGCTCCACGTCCGTGATTTCGTCACCGGAGACGACCATGATGTTCTACACCTGACCTCCCCTTTTCTTTTTCCTGCGACACGTCTCGTGACCTGACAGATCTCGCCGTCTACCAGCTTGTCACTGGCTGTCTGCCTGCTCGTCTACATGATACGCACACGCCACAACAGCGGTGTTTTTATCTTCCTTGTCAGGAGTTGTTTGCGTCTGTGCGGCGGGGAGAACGTCCTCCACGTCAGGTTCAATGAACGAGGATCTCACTGAACGACGAAGAGGTTACATAGATCCTTTAGGGTCCCACAGAGGCGTCGCAATCTCCTCTGACGAGCGCTGATCCACGCGAGGTCGAAGAGGAGTCACGCTGCCAAAAAAATATACAAAAAAATCAGCAAATATCAAAGGACAAACGTGAATTCACAGCTGAGTCGTGTCATGTCATGTCAGTAAGGAAGTCATACCTGTGGGAGGTTTTAAAGCCACGGTAATGACTCGTTCCCGTCATTTCCCCATTATGCAAAAAAACTCGTTCGTCTGGCTGCCGCCTCTTCCCCAGCGACACACATTTCGATGTAACACACTGGAACAACATGCCAGCGACGCGCCCAGTGCATTAAAGAAATTTTTTTTACCCGTCCCCACCTACACTCAGTGTTTCACTTTGAGCTGCCCAATCCAACAATATAAAAATATATATATCAGGACGACATTCACCTGCTTTAATCTCTAATCTGTCTGATCTGATACAAACCTCACGGAGGAGATTAAACAGGAATTCACCTGGACCGACCTGGCGCTCTGCACCTTTTACGCTCAGCTTTCTTTTTCTGTTACAAGTGGAGCTCTGTGTGTGTTTTCTTTCTAAAGGCCAGCACACTTCACGGTGATGACAGTGCATTTATTGTTCTTACTTGAGACGGTGTCCTTTTTCCCCCACCGTCCCGTAAAAAGACGAAGGGGTTTTCCACGACTGTGCTCAGACCTCTCTGAACAAAAATCAAACCGTCGTGTTTTTGTTTGTTTTTATGTAATATCGACTCAAATAATCCACCTTTATTGAGCTTTCAAGTCATTTTTAGATCATCTAATTAGTTGGAAATATCTCTACGTTATTTACTTGTTTAAACTCTGATCGTATCTTCTATAAAATGTTGCCACCCAACTTTTAGGTGTCGTGTAAAAGCAGCAGATCTTCATATTTCAGAGGGCGTTATCAGAAAGGATTTGTCAACTACTCGTTTGTTTACGTTGGATATCACATGATAAAGTTTCTTCAGTGTTAAGATCGAGGTTTATTATTCTTTTCTGTCATTTCTAAATGAATGACTTGTTATCTAATTAGTTTATTATATAATTTGCAGCATCTCCTAGGTTGCAGCTTGATTACTCTGTTCATTATTTACTCAATTAATCCATAACACTGATCATATTTTTTATAAAATGTTCGACTGTTTTGTTCCACTTGCATGTCGAAGCCACCAAATATTAAAATGATCATATAAAACCAGTTCATTCACCTTTTCTGTCATTTTTAGACGAGTGATTTATTAATTAATAACTTAAAAATATCTCCTTGAACTTGAATCCTCTGTTCGTTATATACATATTTTATATAAAATTCTTGAATACTAAGTTGCTGTTTTTTCGTTCCACTTGCATTCTATATCCACCGAATATTTAGTTTATCGTGTAAAACCAGTAAATGTTTTGTTTAAAAAACCTCCTTCATTCATCTCATGTTTGTTTGTACTGAATATTAAATATATGGTCCACTTTCTTCAGTGACTCTGGTGATAAATGTGGTTTTCCAGGCTTCGATTTTAAGGTTAATAAAGTTGTTTACTGTCTGACCATCCTTTAATATCCTTATCATTACTTTACTGTGTAATTTATTGGACTATTTTTGATTCCTCGCTTCTTTTTCATTCCTTTTTTGTTGTTGTCAGTGAGTTTATTTGTGTAAAAGTTTGTCTGTAGTACTTACAGTGGCTCTGATTGGGTCTGATTTTACTTTTTTTGTTTGTTAAAATGAGAAAAAGTCACTTTAATAATCAGACCAGCTAATTAGCTTCAAAATAAAAGCACGACTCACCTTTCATCATCATAAAACAAAGCCCTTCAATAGCCATTTTAGTACTTAAAACTTTGTATATTTCCCAACTTTGGCTGTATAAAGTTAGTAATTAACATTAGCCTTCATAAAAGTCAATTTAATAATCACGTCAGCTAATTAGCTTCAAAATAAAAGCACGAGTTATCTCTCATCATCATTAAAATCCATTAAAGTTACAACTTAACGTCTTTTTTTCCTACATTTATAATATATAATAACAGCTAAAGTTAGTTTAATAGATATTTTATAATATCAGCTTAATAAAAGACTTTAAATTGTGTGAAAAAAACACAAGTCTTTGACATGGGTTGTGTTTGAAACTTTAAAAAATAGTTGTTTTAACGTTAGTCTAACGTATGTAACGAACATTCTTACCTCATTGTCTCTCTCGTGACTCCCTTTAACGTCAGTCAGCTCATACAAACACACGATAACTTTAATTATCCTCTCGGCTCTCACAAAAACGTTTAAACCGTAAAAAAAAAACGTTTAAAAAACGTAAAAACAACCGTTAAAAACGTAAAAACAACCGTTAAAAACGTCTTTTCTTTTTTGAAAACAGCCGTTAGGCTCCGTCTGCGTTCCACGCACGAGACGAGAGGCGGTGTGTGTGTGTGAGCGCGAGGCAGGTACAGTAAAGTGCGGAGGCGTGCGCAGGCAGGCGCGCGCACTGTGCGGTCCAGCTATGCAAATAGGATGGAGGAGGTAAAGACAGAGGCAGAGGTCAAAGGTCACACTGAAGTAATCAGTTACTTTACAGGAGTAAAAGTACTGTAAGGAAAAAATGTACTACAACTACAACCTGTGCAAAGTTTGGAAATACACAATAAAAAAAGGACTTTAAGTTGTAGTTTTAAGTACTAGTGTGGTTATTTAAGGGAGATGAGCTTTTATGTTGAATATATATATATAAAAATAAATATATATATATATATTTATTCGTAATTGATGATTACTTGTTTTACTTATACTGGAGTATTGTAACTAAAATAATTTCCTCCTGGGATTATTAAAGTATTTCTGATTCTGATAAATGGTTGATCTGAATATTAAAGTGCCTTTAATGTAGGCTAACGCAATGTTACGTTAACGTAATGCTAACGTTATACTGTACCAGCAGTATCTACACAGAAGTAGTTAAGTTGTAGTTTTCATAAAGGGGTTTATTTTTTATTATGACAGACGACTCCATGCTTTCATATTAAGGCTGATTAGCTATTTTTTAAAATTAAAGTGACTTTTAGGAAGGCTAAAGTGCTTTAATGTAGGCTAATGTTAACGTAATGCTAACGTTATACCAGCAGTATCACCAGAAGTACACAGAAGTAGTTAAGTTGTAATTTTAAGTCCCTAATAAAGGTTTATTTTTTTATTTTGACAGACGACTCCATGCTTTAATGTTAAGGCTAATTAGCTAATTTTATTATTAAAGTGACTTTTATGAAGCCTAAATTAATTGCTAACTGTTATAACGGCAGCCAGTATTAGCATTGGAGTGTTAAGTTTTAAGCCTGTGTTGACGAAGTGTAAGCTTATGAGTGATCTGAGATTACCGTATGTTAACTTTTTTAAAAACTAAATAATGCAACATATGCAATGAATACACACAAAAATGTTATGGGTTTTACCGGGAAAATGAAGAAGATGAGATGTAAAGTTATGGCACATAAAAGACAGTATGCAAAAATTGATTTAAGAACAGAAAATTTCTCTCATGTGGAGGGAGAGGCATGAAAAACTTTTTTGGCGTTATGAAAAACGTACTATGGTACACTGTTGCGACACCACATGACAGTTGGCACCATATAGGAGCGAGTGAACTCTGTGCTTAACCAACATACCCTGTATAAATAGTTTCATGAACTGAAGACACTTTATCGCTCTCTCCTCCATGTAACCTGCTGTCTTATTTGTTTTTTCAAATCAAACATGTTTATTGGTGTAGTAATATCTCCCTATATTGGCAAACAACCAATTTTACAACATCAGCAAACACGCACACACTCATACTGTTGTAAAGACGGTGCAGCTGCAGGTTTTAGTGCCTGATGGAAACCATGTAGTATTAGAGTTGAAGGGAAACATATACGTTTATATTTCAGATTAGATTGACTGTTTCACTATCTCACAGTGCTATCAAAAGCTTATTTAACTGTTCAAAAACAGGACGTTGGCCACATTTAAACAGAAAAACAAGCAACTAAACAAACAGAAACAGGAATGTTGGTTTGCACTTTCAGTTCTTCTACAACGATGAAATGAAACTTAAGTTATATAAGACATCATACAACTTGTGTGCAAAGACAAATAAAGCACTTCTCATTGATTGAGATCTTTCTCACAAGTTGAGTGTTTTCTTCATCAGCATCAGCACAACAATAAAGTACCCACATCCACAGCCCATATTGTGCTCATGATTGTGCAGCAGCTTACGGCTCAAACCGCATCATCAAGTTTGCTGACGATACAAACGTGGTGGGTTTGATCAGTTGAAACGAAAAGCTCAATAGCGTCTTTGTGGAAGCTGTGAGGAGCTGACTACTTTCTACAGAGGGATTATTATTACATCCTAGGAAGCCTCACCACAGTGTGGTTCAGCAATTGCGTTGGTCGTTGGTCGTTGACCACAAGACCCTACAGCGGATTGTAAGGACTGCTGAAAAGATCATCTACATCTACAACATGTGCTGCTTGCACAAGGTCAAACGCATTGTGGGTGACCCTTTACACCCCTTCCATGAACTCTGCTGCCTTCTGGAAGACGGTTCTACAGTTCAAGGCCCAACACTACTAGTATGGGAAACAGTTTCTTCCCACAGGCAGTCAGACACTAAAACATAAAAACTATCTGCACATTGCACATGTATCCATGCCGCACTTGCACCTTTTATCTCTCTTTAATGTATACATCCCAATGATGTAGTCAAGACCAACTAAACCAAGACCAAGTCTTGACCAATACCAAAGACAAAGACAAAGGGGTTGAGACCAAGCCCATGGTATTACAATACCAAGTCAAAGACCAAGACAAGCCAGAGCCTATTTAATTAGTTCATATTCACGAACAAAACCTTTTTGGGTGAGGCGTGGTTGCTACATTGAGTCACCTCAAGTGTCGTCTTGTACGTCTTGACGTATTTATAGACTGTTGTGTGTTATTTGGGACGCTGCTTAGACTTTGTGGTTCAGGAAACCAAATTTTATTCCAGTAGATTTGGCTGATGTCTCAACAAATGAATCAGATAACTAAGACATATCCCCGCAGTTGTGGTCTTGATTGATCCAGAGTCCTCTTTGTTTGAGGCCGAGGCCTTTAAAAAGTGCTCCCAAGACTAAGACCGATCTCGAGTACTGTATATAAGCATATGTAGCATTTGTACATACACCTCCAAATTTGTTACACTGTGTGTTGTCTCTTATCAAGTTGTTTTGTCTGAACGTACTGCACTTTATGTATTATGTGTTGCAATGTGTGCACACTTTAATGTAGTCCTGAGTTTTTGGACACAAACGTATCATTTGTACCGTCTCCCGTGATGTTTACTCTTTCCTCTAAAGTTTTAATGCACTCACTGTTATCTGCCTGTACTTTTCCATTAATGTACGACATGCAAATAAAGTAAGTGAAAAGATCTCTGGCCTCTGCTGTATCAGACTGCTATATTTCAAAGCCCTGCAGACCTGAGTCAAATGTCACCCAACGTGCTTTTATTTTATTAAGTGGGCAAGTCCATCGAGCCTCCTTTCATAAAAAATTCTTCTGTCTTATTCAGGACATTCCAAAAATAGATGTGCCGTCTATTTTCACTATTGTTTGCAACTCACCTAACCGGTTTAATATGCATCTGTTCTATTCTGTGAAGGGAACAAGTCATCCTACATTAATTTAAATCATTGAATCTTGCTGTTCATTTTCTCAGTATTATAGATTCAGGTTCGATCACACCCTCTCCAAATTTAAGAGTTGTATTGATGACGTCCATTACAAATACTGTTATTATGATTATCATTATAATTACTACCTTTAGTTATATTTCCAATTAACTCTCTCTTAGAAAAGTTGCTCCACCTCCATCAACTACAACAATGAAATCCTGGTTTTATGTTCATGCATGAGTCATAGTAATCTTAAGATATGATAACAATAATAATTATAGTCTAAGTCTGTACTTGCTGTTCAGACTTAGACTAGTACCTAGTACTTAGAGTACTTTAATTTTTAGCACTTTAACTACATCTTCCTGACTCATGTACATACCTGCTACAGTACATGAGTCATCTTTCCTTTAGCATCCTTTGCACTGTGCATTATTGTCTTATTCTGTCTTCAAACATTATTGTTGGGTATATATAGAGAGATCTACATATTTATGTATATTTATCTGTAAGTTGTAGTTTAATCTTTATGTTTACTTGTTTCCTTGTTTTTAGCTATGTTTATGTCTTTGTCTGTGTATGTACACTGAGAGCAACATGAAACCAGACTCTTACACTTACCTCACCAATAACGATTCTGATCCAGATTAGACTTACTTACGGTACTTAACAATATTTTTTAAAACATTTAATAGAATTTGTAGCATATGTTGTAATCTGGGTATCGCCATGAATTAAACTCTATTAACTAGAGTTTATTGCATGATGGTCGTGCTCTCTCGTGTATATATTAGTGAAGTGTGACCTCTGCTGGAAAGTGTCATGAACAGCAAGGTTCATATTGTGAATAACTGCTGAGTCTATTTGTAATATTTGTCATATCAAAAGCAAAGTTACGACAACATGTTGTTTTACAACTGTAAATACCGAAATGTAATAGCTTATATTTACAGGCAAAATCAGATATAATGACTATTCTTAACATATAAATCTGTCTAATTCGGATTTTATCAGCTGATTCCAGGACAAACACAGTGAAACAATTTAGAAAACCAAGTGTAAATACATTTTTTTTTAATCCTTTGAATCAAGAAATACTTTAATACAGAAACATGGGCAAAAATCATGCATCAAAGTCTTAAAATGTACATAAATAAACAATACAAATTATTCTATCCCACAACTTGCGCACTATGGTAAAAATTGACTTTGAGAGGCTGGATTGAAGATCTGATCTTCAGAGATATGGATGCTGTCGTCTCAGTTTCCTCATCCAGACACATTCTCTATGATCTTAGGCTCAAAAGTAGAGTCACATCGACATCAGACCTGGTTAAAATAAGTTAAAAAATATAGATCTGAGTGTACAGAATATTGTAAAGATTGGTTTAGTATTATTCTTACATGGAAAAATGACATCCACTCCAACGGCTGAAGGTCCTAATGTACAAAATGTACCCAAACCATTTCATGTAACTATCCATGTGCCTCCCAACACTTTAGCTAAAAAACTTTTAACAGGTTACAAAAAAGTTCAAATTTGTAGTTTTTAATCATTTTAATCAATAAACAGGCATTCAACAAGTCTGAAGGGTCTACAGCCATACTTGTTTAGTCATAAATCCAAGTATTAGTCACATTTTGACCTGATGCTGGTCAGGATGGTGGTCTCCAACAAGTAAGCAGAAGTTAATGGTTCATATTTGGACAGTATCTAGACTAAAATGATAAAACTAGTCCGACCCTGCTTGATAGGTCTAAAAAGACAGAGCGTACTTGGTTCATAAGGACATTTTCACTTTGGATCTAAAGCAGGGAATATGTTAAAAACGTTTTTTTAAAATTACCTTTAAAATGCAATTATCAGAGGAAGGAAACAGCAATACATGAGTCGAACATAGTTAAATTATGTGTGTGTTAATGCAGGTAAATGATTAGCCAGTGTGATTTGCTGTAGTCGTTTGGTGGGAAACACTTAAATCAGGGCAAAGTTCGTCAAAAGTCTGAATTAACCCAGAGAAGACGTCGTGATTAAAATATGTCTTAGTCCTTCTGCTGCTCCAGGATCAAATCAGACAGCACGTTGATGTCCATCTGTGCCGGGTGGCACTGCAGCACCAGCGCTACCATGTTGTCCTGACCCGCGAAAACCTGACAGAGCTTCTCCCTCAAGCTGGCGGTCTCCTCTGGACTCCTGTCTGCACCTAAAGCTCCAAACTGCCTGTGCTGGTGTCCCGCATCCCACCCCGTTCCATGTCCTCTCCCTTTACCCCGACTCCCTCCACGTGTTGCATCCAGAGCTCCACCCGGAGTTCGGTCGCGGTAGTTCAGGACCTCCGTTTGAGAGCGTGGAGGTTTGGAGGGAGGGAAATTCGTGGCTACTCCGGCAAAAGAGTGGTTTCCTGTGTCAGGAGTCCTGAGAGGGAATGAACACAAGATTGTATAGAGTTATTTTCTTGACATATACCAAAATCAAACAAATATTTCCTTGTTTTGGACCACTGGGAAAAGGACATTCCCCCAAGGCCCGGGGTACTTGATGTTTGGGTGCAAAGTCTCGCTAGTTTTTGATCATAAGTAATGTAATCAGACACTCCAAATCGCAAAAATTACCAAGTTCTACGCAGTTTCTGAGCTACCTTGAAGAAAAGTGAGTGATAATACCTGTGGTCTGAGCGTAGGAAGTCATCCAGGTGAGGCCCTCCTCTGCCCAGAGGATCATCCGGCACCATGAAGTGATCCCCAACAAACGTGTACTGAAGAAGTCTGGGGAGATCACACAGCAATGTTATTAATGGACTAGTCCTCTGAACAAGTTTCAGATGTGTAGACTGCTGTGTATCTGAGAACATTACTCAATCCAAAACACACCAAGCCAAAGGAAAATGACTAGATACTTTGCAACTCTGTCTTCCCGGTTTGCCGTCTTTTTATACCTCTTTTTGATGATGTCCCTCCACACAGGGGACTCGTCTGAAAGGTCTCTCAGGTTGTCGTTCGTCACGATCACTCCGTCCGTCTTCTGTGCAAGCTGCAGCATAAATCTGTGGAAACAGGAGAAACGTGAGAGTAAGGCTATTCCACACTACATACTGACAGTAGCTTTGTGTATTTTTACTATTTTTATATATTAAAAGTGGTTGGTTGGTTTCACCTGTGTCTTGTTGTCCTGTCTTATATTTTAGTCCCTTTGTTACTTCATGTCATTGTCAGGTTGCATTGTGTTCTGTTCTGGATTTTTTGTGACTTGTGTTGGACTTCTTATTTATCCTTGGATTCTTGGACTTCCCAAGAATGTTATGTTATTTTTGTGTTTTCCTACCTATTCAGTAAGTTAAATTAAGGCTACTTTTTGTTCACTGTACCTCCTCATCTGCATTTGGGCTCACTTATTTACGCAAATGTGTCATGGGAAGAAGCACTGACAATGAAACCAAGGAACGCTGACCTAATTAACTAATTAAACACAGGTGACACAGAAAACAGACGGGAAGTAAAGTAACACAAGACGCCCGAGGAAAAAACAGGAAATACTAAACCAGAAAACCATTAACAGGCAGTAGACTACATCCAGTGTTTGACCAGGATTTTCACATGGTTTTACAAACAATGATGCCATCAGTGATTTGAAATCTGATCCTGTAAAACAAATAGGAATATTGCAGTTTTAAGTTTGAGCCGTTGAACATTTAACCACTTCAGTGGCAAGAGTTTCTCAGTCACTTTCACAGATTTCATCAGCCAGTACTGAAACCAGTAATTTTCTGTTTATACTTTCCTCTCTAATCTCTAGGGCCTCAGTACTGAAACAAGCAGAGCGTATCTACCTGTCATCGTACGAGCTGATCCTCTTGCCCTGGACCTCTCTGGACGGGGTGTAGGAGACGAGGCCCAGCTTCTGCAGCTCACCTAGATAGTGCTGTTCTGAGAGGCAGGAACAAACAGACAATGTGTTTAGTCCGTGGTAAGCACACACACTCACGTGTTTGCCAAATTCTGATTTGTTTTCCTGCTACATGTGACTCAGAATCAAATACAAGCCACGCGTGTACAGAGGCTCGGAGGACTGCAAATATACAGTGTGTGGTTAAGTAAATGCACCATTGAATGCGGTAAATGGGATAAAACATGGACGTGCATGCATATGAATAAATTAACAAATATGTATATGTGTATTTCTGTTAAAGCCATTTTTAAAGATAAACTGACAAAGAGTCACATGTTCCTGCCTCTCAAATGTGAAGAGTAACTCTTTCGTTGTCTCATGTTATTGTAAATTCATAAAGTGCACAAACCATGCAAACTGCAGGAAGTGTTACCTTTGATCTTGGGGTCAAACTTCTGTCTCCACTGTGGCAGGAGAGCGCTGATGTGTCGGTGGCCTCGGTCCCAAAAGTGCTGGACGGCCAGAGCGATTCCTCGACAGGAGAAAAAATGACCCAACCCGTGACTGTGAAAGACATCGAACAAAGGTTTGTAATAAAATCAGCATAGGTGGGACCTACTTTTAATACGCTTAATTTGAATTATAATGGTTAAATCTCTCTCTTAATAATAGCAGTCGTTACTCTCATTGTTAAATACCTTTTCGAACAAACATCCAAAGACCACAACTGACAGTACAGACTGTATGGTGATAACTGGACATGCAGAACCACCCAGTAATGAGCACTTAGTGGCTGAGGGTCCATAGAATTGGACTGACCTTTACTATTCTGCTATAACATCATCAGCTTTGAGTAATTCCCACCTCATGGCCACGTTGCTCCCATCAATGATGATCGTCCTCAGCTTTGGGTCCCCAGGTTGGTCTGTTAGCTGAAGGTCAAAGGGCATCTGTAGGCCTTCCAGGAACCGCTGCTCCCCTGTCACAACCACTGAAGAGGTGTTGAAGCCCCGTCTTTCCTTCGCTCTGGTCGGAGACGAGTGTTTCCCTGTGAAGATGGGCTGTTGAGGGGTTTGGAGCGCCCGTTTTGAGGAGTTAGAGGCCTGGGGCTTTGGATTTAAGACGTTGTCTTGGGTGGATGGATTAGGCCAGTAGCTGGTTTGGTCATACTGTTTGCTGGATTGGAAATTGGTGTGTGGAGAATTTAAGGATGAGGAATAAATAGGCATGGGTGGCCCTTTGACTTCAGGGAGGATGGTTTGGTGTTGGGTTTGTGACTTGGGAGGCTTGTGCCGCTTTGGCTGGGAGGCGTATTGATTTGTCGGAGGCTGCTGGGGTTTATTAATCCAAGTAAACAAATCTGGTTCAGAAACAGGTGAAGCTAGGTTTGGAACTAATACCCATCCTTTATCATCAGCTTCTCTCTTTTCTGCAGGTATGAAAAGCTCGGTTTCTCCTCTTGCTTCGTCCTCTGTTGGTCCAACTTTTTGGTGCTCCTTTCTCCAGCACCACATCATCCATCTCTCTCGGCTGTTCCCGAAAGGCGTCCATCTCTTTGCTCTCCCCTCTCTGGAGCTCCAGGAGTAGCTGGTGGGTGGATCGATCAGGCAACATGTTGTAAACTTTGGCTACGTTCTGCTCCATGTAGCCACAGCTGGCTGCAGCTTTCTTCACCACTCCCAAGACAAAGTCGTCCTCCTTTTCTTCAGTCCTGACCTTCGCCCTCAAAATGTCTCGTGCTTCCTGACGCTACTTCCTCTTCTCCCTCACAAACTTCTCCCACCTCTCCATTTTTACTTATCTTATCTCCTCCTGCTGTCACTTCTTCATCTTCTCTGTGCTCCGTCTCACAAGGTCGGTTGCCCTCACTTTGATTCAAGGCGATGCCTTCCTGATTTTTCAGATCTTGGCCACCCTGAATCATGTGCTCCTGGTCACTGCGTTCCTGCTCCTGTTGAACTAAGTCCAGTATCTGCGATGCCTCTTTGGGTCCTGTTTGGGCGAGGACTCGTTTCACGACATCCTCTGTGTACCCCATGGCTGTGAAGAACTTTAAAAGAAGCAAAAACTGCAGCTTCTGTTCTTCCTCTTCCCCTACTCCCTCAGTCACCTTGGGACCTAATGCCCCTTGCTCGAGTTGCCCCTCTTCTCCCACCTCCTGTGGAGAATGCACAAGTCTTTCCTCAGCACCCTCTGCCCTCCCTCGAGCTCCTGCAGATGTGAAGAAAGACTTGAAGAAGGAGTCTTTGCTTGCCGAACCTCCAGGCATCCCCTCAACCCAACGATCAGTAGTGCTGTCCCATCTACCCTCCGAATCCCCTAATCTTGCATCTATCAGTGCTGGGCTGGGGCTTGATCCAAGCCCTGATTCTTTCACCAAATCCAACAGGATTTCCTTCACCGACCCTGGTAACACCAGTAGATCCAAGATATGCCTGTCCTCCCATTTCTCCACCTAGAGCTTTGAAGGCCCGGCGTGAATCCAGAGACTCCCCTGGGCCTCTGTCTCCAATCTCAGAGCGTCTGGACTGTGTGCCCTCATACCTCTCCACCAGATCTGTAATAAGGGAGTAGGCTCGGCACCACCGGCTCTGCAAGACCTGATATGAGCAGGAATCCTGTAGAGCCAACCTGGTTTGAGAGGAAAACAGAATTAGATTAGGTAACGGAACAATCCTAGATGTCCAGTTTGAGGGACAGATCCATGAGTTTGAAGTCCTAACAGACTCCACAACAATCAGGCCATACAAAGTGCTTTGGCACTAAGTATTGAAATACTTTCATGTAATCAAAATAATATTTTGGGAATGTGGACTTGCATGTATTTGATGGCCATCCGAGGCCAATGCAGCGCCTTGCATCCTGCTGCTTTGACGGACTGGTCTTATTCAAATCAACAAGGGTGCAGTGATTTTTCATGATGGGCTGAAGTCAAACTTTATATATAATTATATATAATATTCACACATATTAAGATTGTTACCTCAGTCACAATCAGCTGTCCACATGTACAGCTGTCCATATTTATTACAGTGGTACTTCACTACCGGAATACCTACGCAATGTTGCTTTAAAACTTGCTTCACCGTTATACCTAAAAAGGGGTGTAGTCGCATTAAAAAGGGATTTTCAAACAGTGATAAAATCAAGTTATTAGAGTAAATGAAATTTCCCATAATTGTATATTTGCGTTTTGACAAAACCTTTTATTAATAGCTTAAAAATCCCCAGTTACGACACCACAGTGTTCCATTAAGGTGTTACTTCATCAGGGGTATGGAACATCTTTAAGACATAATAGTGATATTGACTAATAATGTAATTTCTCGTTATGATACGAAGAAAAAGAAGAAGGGAATCCCAGGATGTCATGCTGTTAGTCAATATCGTTATTGCATAGTCCCAAGAAATGGCACACTGAGTATGAAGTAACAGGCTGATTGTGTTGGTGGGGCATTTGTACAATGATGGAAGTGAGTAATGCGTATGTGAGTGGTTAGAAATTATTATCTTGGCTTGTTCCAAGGTTCACACTTTGTGACTATTATGTTTAACTATGAGGACTTTATACTGTTGCCACATGATGCAAATCGATATCAGGAAACTTGTGATATCTGTCTGTGAACTCTAGCTGGTGTCTTCTTTCTTTTATTTAACCCTCACATCTGTCTATTTTCACCTCAATAATCTCTAATCCCTTGTTTGATATTGACTCATAATTGGATTGTATTGGATTATTAAAGGTTCGGTGTGTAAGATAGGGGAATCTATTGGTCTACACATCTTTAGGCTACACATCTTTTTAGATCCGACGTCCAAAAATCCGCTCAGAAAACATAAAATAAAGACTTATGACTCCAGGAAAATCATCATGTTTCTAAGTTTTCTTCAATATCAAAGTAACCCTGCGATAGTTGTCTGTATAACCAAGGACACTCTCCAAACAGGAACGTCTAGAAGCTAATTTCGGAGACTTTTAATGGTGCCAATTAGCCAAATTCTTAATATAGGCACAAAAAAAAGGGGGTCAAACTCTAGTGTCAGACTTTAAAAAAAAACCTGCTTTAGATGTGTGTTTCAGCACATCCCCTTGCGAATACTGTGAATTGTTAATTTTAGATAAGTCATATTGTGTGTTTCCCCTTCCCCTATCTCTCTCTCGGTCATGGCCTCACCTGAAAACCAACCAACCAACCAACCAATGCTGCATAAAACCCTGACTCATTCGTCTGGATTCTGCCAGATCATCTTCTGACAACGTTCTGACTAAGCGTGAGTTACCCGGTACGTCAGGAAAACCCCGTTTGACGTCCACCTGCCACGTCCAGCTTTGTTTGTCTACACGTCTGCCCTCCACCACCTCGGACACTCCTCGCCTGAACTTCCCTTTGTGTTGTAAATAAACTGTTTAAACGAGATTCAGTCTCTGGTCGGTGTTTGCACTTGAGTCCTCTACCTTTCGTATCAACATATATTTAAAGATCACGTGTTATATAATATATTTGTGCACATATTCTGGCTAACTAAAGCACAAAAACACTCACCACAATATGCGCTGAGGTGCCTCTTATGAGGCAGTCCATGAACAGTCCTCTGGCTCCACAGAAGACACAGTGAAGAACATCGGGATAGGAAACCTCCTGCTGCTCCTCCTGGTTCACGACTCCCTTCACAAATAACTGCAAGAAAGAAACATTTGTATCATTGGAGTGCTGTATTATTACTGTAGCAGTAGGGAGACAATACTATAGTAGTAGACGATCGAAATATCATCTAATGTTATCTCAGTTTGTTAGCTGCACGGACTGTTTGTAGTGTTGGTGTTTGTAGCACAGGCGTTTTGGACCACCGGAAAGAGGAGGTGTTCAGGCTTGGGGTGGACAGGCACTAGAACTAGTGTTGTGCCAGACCGGCTGCACAGGTACATACGACAGCCTCTATGGGGATAATTACAGAGGAGAAAACACTGAAGAGAACGTTGCGGGAGGAAGCTAAGAAGAGAAAACGAGAGAGTAAGTTACCAAGAAGTGGCCAGACGAGGAGTGTTGTCGGTGTCATGCCAGAACCAGAGCTGGGCAATGTAACTGGTGTTTCGGATTAACGAGCCACCTGTTAACTGGCAACCATCAGCTGAATGTGTTATTGGTTTGATTAATGGTTGTGTATCGATTACAGACGGTTTCTAACAGCAGTAAATGGTTGATCCTTGTGTGTTTTTAAACCACTTGTAGAAATATGTTTGTTACAGTCTAAGATAAACGACGACCGTTAACCGTGAACGACTGCAACGTTAATGTAAGAGTGATACATGTAGTTAAAAATCTCTGTGCTGTTATTCTCTATATCAGCACTCACAGAACTAACTGCATGCGTATATATGTCATATCTGTACTTGACAGTTGTGTGATTACTGTTTTTTATTGCATTGGCACTGTAAGAGGAGAAAACTTCAGAGAACAGCTCAGTCTTAAGTCATGTACTTGTGTTTAGGACTTAATTCATTTTGCATTTCACGTGTCAGTTTCGACCCAAATATGTGGTCAACCTTCTGAGACTGAGTCAACACTTAAATATGAATCATTTCCCAGGAAGTAGACTAAGAGTACCGGTAATGACAATAACAACTTTAATCACCTTTTCCAAAACAAGACAACATCAGGACTTACTTTGGCAGCTTTCACACTGTTGTTACTTCCCCCGTAGTTTCAGCCATATCTGCCCGTTGTTGCCCTGAGACAAATCGTCCGCCCCGATGCCAAAAATCACCCCGAAGATCCGCTCCACGGTGCCGTGCAGCGAGGTCAGAGATCCTCGCAGCATCCCAGCACACGCAAACTCGTCCACCACCTCCGGCTCCCCATCGCTTCTCTCACCGTCCATCCCTTGTCTTAAATCGGCGTCAAAGAGTTGAACATACTGTGGATGAAAATGAAAAGAAGAACACAAGAATATATAAGCAGCCATTTTCTAAAAACAGGAGAAAATCACTAAAGTATAAGACGTGCGTACGTAAACTTTAAGAGATAAAATCAACCATGAGCTCTGGTATGAGTTGGATGTCGAGTTTAGTGGAAATAAATAAATAGATTTAGAACTTTGAGTCACACGCGGATTCAGATTCGATTAGCCTTTACTAGAGTTATCATACATTTTAATCACAAATAGAAATGTAATGCTCTAAATTTAAAAAGCCACATTTTCAACCTTTGCACTTTGCAACCTGTTTCTTCCTGTTAGAAGGGAAGTGCAAAGCGTTATAGACGCGTGGGCAGCGCCGCAGAGATGGCATTTGCCTACATAATCTGCATTTGCAAAGTATAAATACTGCAAATCTAGAGTATTATACTTTAGATTTAGTGTAAACGGTATTTGTCTCAGTTCATTTGTTGAATTCGTTGAATTAAATATTCAATTTCAAATGTAACATTGGGTAAATTACTTATATCACTGATTAATCTCTCTTTACAACTAGAAATGGCACCAAAACAATCATTTCTAAGTTAGTCAATGGGTTCAGCATATAGCAGCCTTTAGTTAAAGCCATGAGTACGTCAAGTGTTCAAACTGTCTCCTTGTTGTTGTTTTTATCAAAACATGGAAGCTACCTCCATCTGTAAAACACTAACATCACAGTTACAGCGGTGGAATAACACAGATCACATTAACGAAAGTAAAAGTACCACTATGACTGTGTTAAAATACTCCATTCCAAGTGAAAGCCCTGCATTCAAAACCCCTTTTAAGTCAAAGGTCAGAGGTATTTAAATGATAAAGTAAATGTACAGAAAGTCCCGCGTGGCTGATCAAACATTACATCATTAATCATCGTTTTTACCTTTGTAGCTGGTTCCATGTGCTCGGAAGTAAATCTGAGGGGTCCGTGAGATGAAAATCAAAGTTGTGCTACAGAAACTTTCCCCACTTTTTTAGGTTTTATTGTTAAATACGAGACGATTTCACCTCTTTGTGCCTCGGACGTGTATTCAAATAAAAACCATCGGGGACTTTTAGAGGGGAAGTCATCTGAAACGCGACACTGGAAGGGGTCACAAGCTAAAAGAAGGTTGGAAAGTTCCTAAAAAAATAAATTATGGTCATCCCAATAAATAATAAACAATAATTAATAGTTATTTGAACAGTAACTATACTTGTCAGATTATTGTAGTAGAGTGAAAAGTACTTTTCAGAGGGAAATGTTAGAATAAAGTCACATTAAAAATAAAAATATTCTCCGTCTTTGTGTCTCCAACATGTAAACAAGCCTGTCAGAGCATTTCACAGCATGCAGAGAGAAATGATACGAGCTCAGTTTAAAATACGGCCTCCTGCATCGTGTGATGACTTAGAGGGGAAATCTCGTCTGTATCGTGACATTTGAAGGAGTCACAAGTTAAAAAACGTTGGGAAGTTCCTAGAAAATAATAATAAAATAAGTTCTGCTAATGCTATAACTGAGCCCAAACTCCAACATGTAAACAAACCTGTCCGTCTCCATTTATAGCTGTAGTTATTAAAGTACGGACATATTATTCATGAATGTTTGACTGTTGTGTTATCGTCAAACTAAGTCTGTAATAAAACAGATTCAAAGCGTGCAGTGTGCAGAATACAACAGATCTCAGGAGTACTGTAGTCAAAAAACAAAATACTATGATTAATTTGCAACATATTATACATTTATATATAATATATATACTACTCTGAGGTTTAACGAACTTAAACTTGACTAAACTCGGCCTGTGCACTCCAGGAAGAGTAGTGTTGTTGCCCAGCAACAAAGTAACTACACCTGAAGAGTAACTGTACTTGTCAGGTTGTACGTAATAGAGTAAAAAAGTGAAATGTAACTGCAAAATTAAACTAAACTTAACGACAAAAGCTGTGGAACATGTTTGATGAAAATATGGAGAGAGTACAAGTTGTTACCTAGCAACAAAGTAACTACACCTGAGAAGTAACTACGCCTGAAAAGTAACTACGCCTGAAAAGTAACTATACTTTAGTAAGAAGTGGAGTTTAAGTGCAAACTTAAACTGTGTGTACTCTGTTTAATAAAATATAGACTCTGAGAAGAGTAGTAGTGTTGCCTAGCAACAAAGTAACTACACTAGAAAAGTAACTACACCTTAAAAGTAACTATACTTTAGTAAGAAGTGAAGTTTAAGTGCAAACTTAAACTGTGTGCACTCTGTGTAATATAGACTCCTGGAAGAGAGTAACAGAGTAACTACTCCTGAAAAGTAACTGTACCTGTCAGGTGAAAGTAACTAACTCACCTGCATACCTAACTCGATTACTGGCGTTGCCCGGCAACAGCAAACGGTCATTTAATAAAAAAAAGTAACTATCCTTTCAGAGTAACGAGCGCGTTACAAAGTGAGACGCAGTGACGTAGACGAGCGTGCAGACATGTAAACAAGCCTGTGTGTGTGTGTGTGTGTGTGTGTGTGTGTGTGTGTGTTGTGTTACCGTGCAGCCATTTGCTTTTCCACACACACACACACACACACACACACACACACACACACACACACACACAGAAACATTAATGTGGATATTATAAAGCGATCACAGTAATAATAATAATAACACACAGTGTGTGTGTGTGTGTGTGTGTGTGTGTGTGTGTGTGTGTGTGTGTGTTTGTTCTTACATGAGCTCGTCTCCTCTAAAAGTTTCGTTTCCAGCTTCCGCGGTCACGAACCAAACAAACAACATGTATCCGAGTAAAGCTCAACACATGCCGGGCTGTCACCGGGTCGATCCCCGGTCCGGTCCGGTCCGGTCCGGTCCGGTCGGTTCGGAGAAATCCAAATAATAAAAACCCGTCAGTGTGTCTTTGTGGATCTCCTGCGGATGAGGAAGTGTGCGTGTGTGTGTGTGTGAGATAGTTTTGGACGTCGCAGCCTATCAGAGGGTGGAAACCCCGAAGACAAAACCGAAACCAAACGACAAACACGCACCGTGGATCAGTCACGCAGGGCGGGTACTGAAAGCTGCGGGACCGGGGAGGAGGAGGAGGAGGAGGGGTCCCGCATGATGGAGTGAGACACTTTAAACCTTTAATGTGATTCATTATAATAAACATGATCGGATATCACACAGTGTGTGTTCTTCCATGGTTAGAAATATGTTTTCTAAATGTTTTTTAAATGTTTTTGTTGACAGGAGATAAAAAAAAAAAAAAAAAAAAAGAGAGGGGGGATTTCCACTGACGTCAGAAGCGGGGTTTTTCTTACTGTGACAGACAGACACACACACACACACACACACACACAGACACACACACACACACACTTGTGACCTCCCACTCCACATCCTGTGTTTGTCCGGGGTTAGAAATAAAGAGCTGAGGTTCAAACATGTGGCATTTAAAGGAGAAGTGTGGCTGTGTGTTGTGTTTTTATGGGTCTAATACAATAAAAAAAAAAAATATTACAGTATTTATTTAAAAAACTACAGCATCCACATTCTTCTTGTCCGCCTACATTACCCACAATGCAGCTTGACCGGCAACAGTTGCTCTGTGGTAAAAAAGGTGTTAATACTGTTGATTTAATGTTTAAAGTTGGTGTTTTATTCCATATTCTACCTTAAAAATCAAAAGATATCTATATGGACGTCATGTAAAAAGGTTTTGTCATTAAATATGATGATGTTTTACTGTAACACGAACAGTCTGTCATTTATAATGCTGTTTATTTTGTATAAATTAGCTTAAAAATAATAATAATAAAGGTTTTTGCCATGAAATATGTGTTTTACTCGGTTGCCAACTTTGTCTAAATGCCCGTGAAGGCTGTGAAGGTAAAAACCAAAAACTTGCAGTTCCCTCAAACGTCCACTTGAGGCTGGCTCCAGAATTGAGTCAGTCTCCATAAGTCCCCATGTCCAAATGTCCAACTTCACAGCAGAAATAAACATGTTTACAGCCTGGTACAAAAAACAGTTTTGGTCTCTGTAGCTAATTTCCCCGTTCATGACAACTGTACTGAGGGTGAATTTATATACAACTCACCTGTTCACATTATATTAAGGCTTAAAGTTATGCAGGATCTTACAGATGGTTTGTTTGAGCAACCAGGCGTCATTCGGCCCGCCTCAGGTCCACTGACGATCCTACAACGCAACTCGATGGACGACAGTTGAGTAATCCTCAACAAATTCACTGATTATTCTTATTTTAGTCACATTTGTTAAAAACTACAGTGCCCAGCTACTTTAGGAAACAACTTTTGAGAAATAAAACTTTATATCCGTGACCTGTTTTTTAAAGATTTACATCTGTAGGATCAAAAATCTGAAAGAACCTGCCGACTACATTTCCCAGACTTCTCTCCCAGTCGGGGTTTTAGATTTTAGGTGTGTGTGAGCTGTGGTGTTTACAGATAATTATATAATTATAGCTCCACATCTTCAGGTTTATTCATTTCTTTTAATTTTAGACTTGCAGTCAACTCGAGTGACATCCCGTATGAAGCCACGAAATATTTCAAGACTTTTATTGTGTAAAATCAGTGGACTTTCCCTTTAACCTCAATTTAGGTGGAGTTATTTCAGCACTCACACAAACACACACCCTCTTTCTTGTCATGAGACTGTCAATAAAAACACTGCAGGCATTGCACTGAGTTTCAGTATGTGTAACTATATTTATGATAATCCTCTACACCAGCATACCTGCCCCACCTAGGTTTTCCGTACAGCTGGTTTGTGAAAAGACGCAAAGGTTTAAAGGTCATGTCGTACACTAGAAACACCTACATCATCGCTCACTATGACCTCAGTGCTAAAACATAGATAGCATCACCATAAACTGAACATTTCCGGGAAATGACACCAGGCTTTGTGCCAGCCGTCTTTTCTAGATCATTTCTGTGTTGTGATTTCAGAAAACACATTCAATTTGGCGTCTTTCTGACTCAAACTTGCCTGACTTCTATCAAATAAGGTCGTGGAAGGAGCCTAACCCTGACACATGTAAACCTCTTTTCCCTTCACATCACAACAAAAACACAGAGCAGCAGCTCATCAAACGCGACGATAAAAACAGGGATCAACTGAAACAGAAACCTGTCGCCGCTTGCTCCGTCCATGAGCGGTCCAGAAGCAGAAGTCAAACTGGAGAATTATGGGATGCCTGGTTTCACTTCTGCTTCGGCCTGTCGAGGCGGAACAAGAGCTGCTGCTCGTGCCGCCTGCTGTGAGTAGAAAGTCGGTGAATGAGCTGGAGGGTTTTTTATGCTCTTTACACCTCCGACGGTTCGGTTGAACAATGAGGAAGAAGACATATCCTTAAGGGTGAGTGGTTTCCCCGCTTTGAGTAATCACCTTGATATTCTGTTGTCGGTTGTCTTGATTTGATCAGGAAATCTGTGATTTTCCACCTTTTATCTTATCTTGTGTTTTTTCATATATATATTTATATATATATCACAATTAAGTGATGTGAATCTGTTGTTTTCAGCTCATAGATATGTTTTTTTAACGTGTAAAATTTGTTGAATCAACACAGTTTAAAAGAAAAAGTCACATTCAAAGCTTTAAAGAGGTCATAATTATGGCCGGACTGTTGTTTTGTTACATGTTACAGGTGTTCTTACTGTTTTGTCCACCCCCTCTTCAGGTTTTTTTGCGTGTTAGGTAGCCTGAACAACAAGAAAATGTGGTTTCCTGATGGTGTGTGTGTGTTTACATGTTTGCTGTAATCTTTGCTGATCTTCTCAGACAACACTTTTTAGTTACGAACCAGAAGAAAAGGCGTAACGATATGATATATATATTATTATTTATTCACTCCAACCACTAACCACCGCTCTTTTTTTTTTACTCACTTCCTGACTGACCTGATTGCAACCACCGTCAGCTTGACTTGAAGAGAAAAGGGCAAAGAATGTGAGTGTTTCCTGTTTCTGTCTTTTCTGTTTTTATAAATTAAACATCCTCGATCAATCATTGATCGACTGACGTCATAAACGACTGATTTACTGGAATCAAGAGCAGGTGAGGCCACACCTGAAGCCAGAGGGGGTTGAAACATGTCAGCTTTAGAAAGTATTATGTGTCCAAGTCTCAAAAGGATTTGATATTTTTACTTATTCAGGAGTAAAATGCTAAAAGAGCTCCTTATTTCCTCAGTTTTTATTTAAAAAACATCAACAGAAATACTCCAGAAAGTTATAAACGCTTGTTCTATAGCAAGAATTTTAAATACTGACACCATGTAACTAAATCTAAAGAAAACAAAGATCTATGGAGCTTCTTTTTTAACTCTTTGTTTAGATTTTATAGCTGGAAAAGTGTTCCTGGTGTTGGTTCACTGTTGTCACTTTTTTAACATATCAAAGCATTTCGTAGTGTGAGGTTTAAAGGTGAATTCATATGTTTAAATCTGTACAGCTGCATCTTTAAAACAGGCACGATGTTGATCGAACCGTCATCGTTACAGTCGTTAAAGAAGCTGATGTTTGCTAATAAATTTGCACTCCAGCTTCTGTCTGCTGCCCCCTAGTGGCCACAAAAATCTATTAATGCATTTTCTGTCTGAAAACAATTACATTTAAGGATGTTTAATTGAAATAAATCAGATTCAGAGCCCAAAACTCATCAAGTTTAACTTAAGTAAACCTCTTCAGGTCCCCCACGATATTAAAAACATGATATTGGTTTCCTCAGTAGTCGTGCCTGCCTCGTGTTCTGGGCAACTTTCTAGCCAGTCGCACTGGGATTTGTCTGAATTTGCCAATTTCGACACCACAGTCTGAGTCATGCCTTAAGTAGTTGGCTTTTAAATGAATGAAAACAGTAAGAGATATTCCAAACACCAAGACACAACACCGAAATAGGAAATGGTTTAAGAGTGACTGGTTAGATCCTCTATTTTATTTCAGAGGAACAATGCATAGCATTGTTTTCTAGCAAATTCGTCATGACCTGTGAGAGTATAATTTCCTCCTCCAGTAAACCATGGCACTGTCCAGCCAGCTGGCTCCTGCGCTGATCGAAGACTCCAGCCTGGCGGACTGGACGGTGATCGGCTCGGGGGGTTTTGGACAAATCTTTAAAGCCAGGCATCAGAAGTGGTGCTGCGACGTGGCGATTAAACTGCTTCATCATGACGACGGGTTAGTGTTTACAATGAGTTTCATCTGTACTGTCTTTAAAAGAGGTTGTGAAGTTACTCATAATGTAAACAAAAAACTCACGCAGGACCAGCAAATCTTTGCTGCGTGAGATCGACATGATGCGTCAAGGAAGCAGCCCGTATGTTATTCAGGTACTCGGCGTCTTCAGAGGTCGACTGCCCTCCTATGGCCCAACAACGCAACTCGGACTGGTCATGGAGTTCATGGAAAGAGGATCACTGGCCTCCTTACAGGTAACCAAAGGTGGAATGGGAGAACTTTTACCACATCACTGGTTCTCAGACTGGTGGTATACATCTTTTGTTTGGTCAACCAAACCGGTTCCATTCAGGATTTAGCAACATGATTGGACTTTTCGTAGCTGAGTAGGGTCGTCTACTGTATAATGGTGGTACATGGAGTTGAGTTGATGTTGCTGTCCGCCATCCTGCTTACTTATCTGCTGCTTTCTTTTAACTTATTTGTTGACATACACTGTTTCTTCTTTCTTTCTTTTTACCTCTAATTCTAAATTCAAACTTCAGCTTTAATATACTAACAATGCTGTTCCTTTATTTCCATGTCTTCTACATGGATCATCAACTGGTGAGGATTCAGACTTTCTTGCCTTGAGCTTTAGCCATAGTCTTTTAGCTGAATATTTAGTCCAAGCTAAATATCAGTCCAATCAGAAGCCCGTAGCTGTACTTTGTGCTAACTGCTAATTAGCTAAGCTAAGCATGCTAACATGCTAATGGTAAAATTGGTAAATGTCGGCATGTTATGGACTTTTCAACCACAGAGTTGTTGAATTTGCCTTAACTTATCGAGCTAAACTATGCTAAACTAAGCTAAGCTAAACTAAGCTAAGCATGCTAACATGCTAATGGTGAACTTGGTAGATGTCAGCATGTTATGGACTTTTCAGCCACTGAATTAGACTTATTAGCTCATCAAGCTACAGCTAAGCTAAACCAAGCTTGGACCGAATAGCTGAAAGCTATCAACAGTCTATAGCCGTACTTTGTGTTTAGTGCTAATTAGCAAGTGTGAGCGTGCGAACACGCTAATGGCAGTTGTAAACTTCAGCATGTTAGCACTTTCACTGCGAGCGTGTTAGCATGGCATGTCAGCCTCAAAGAGATTTCAGAGGTGGTTTGTTAAGCTAAGCTAAGCTAAACTAAGCTAAGCTAAGCTAAGCTAGGCTAGGCTAAGTTAAACCAAGCTTGGACCAAATAGCTGAAAGCTAACTGCTAACAAGCGAATGTCAACATGCTAACGTGCTAATGGTGAACATGGTAAACTTTAGCATGTTGGCTAAAGTTGCTAACATGGCTGTTTAGGCTCTTCTTAGTCGTGTTTATGCTGCTAAAACTCTGAGTTAGGAGGAGTAAATTAACATAATTAATCATAAACAATAGCTACATACGTCTTACTTATATCCAATATGTCACCACAGCACAATTAACAGTATTTGTATTTGTCTGTAAATAAAGAAATAATCATTCCTCATGTATATTTTTCAGGAAACCTTACATGAAACTCCACCCTGGCCGTTGGTGTTCAGACTGGCTCACCAAGTGTCTCTGGGTATAAACTTCCTCCACAGTTTGTCCCCCTCTGTGCTCCACCTGGACCTGAAGCCCAGCAACGTGTTGCTAGACACCTCTCTCAAAGCCAAGGTGAGTCCCAGCTGCACACTGACTTTACACCGTTGACAACAGTCTTTGTTGAGAGTTAAACTGAGGCCTGTTACAAGAATTTTAAAAGAAAAACCCTTGAATAAAGAGGACTGGATTCAAAGTATCAAAGTTTAAGTTGAATTTATTATTCTTGTACAAGAAGGAGCGTTTAACAGTGCAACACACAAAGGGGGGTTACAGAGAAAAGGCTCCTTGAGGAGCTCTAACAGTTGGTTCGTATACAATTTTCTTAAAATGGGCTGTCTCGGACATCTCCCCACTGACAATTTCCTTTTTTGTTTTTCCGCTTAGTAATGAACATTATGTTTCTTGTCCAAAACGACACTTCCAAGGCCTGTCTCTCTTGTCCTTGAACTATTTTTTAATCGTCTCTCCATGCCAGCCTCAGTAAACACAGGCCAGATAAGGGGCAGTGCACGAGATATGCAAAAGACAGAAAACACACACACTCTCTATAAGAGTTCAAACATCTGCACCCCAGTATACTCCTAATTTTTATAACAAGGCCAACATCTTGTTAATTATATTAATTAATTCACATTTGTGCACAGGTTTATTGGTTCTTACGTATACGCATGGGTTTTTGTGTCATGACCTAGAATTCTGGGTTTGTTTTTTGGACACACTCGCTTAAACTGCTTCCCCTTTTATTTCCTCTTCTCGTCCTACTTTATATTTTCTGACAGATGTTTACAACAAGTAAACTCCAGATGCTGCCATCTTGTGCATCATTTTATATACCTTTCTTCAGTGAAATTCATAGTGGAAATGTAAGGATAAGGGTACCTTTACGGACTTATTTCTACTATGAATTTGTTCCACCGCTACATCTAAAAACAAGCTCTTATTTGGTGTCTTTGAAAGTTTGATGTCTCAATTAGAATTTAGAATGAAGTTTGGTGCATTTTAACCATAGACAGCATAAAGAATGGACTATGTATCCGTGACGTCACCAAGAGGTTTCCCGAAGAGCTGATCTGAAGCTCACTGTGGTGGCCACATGTTGGTATTCCTGCTTCTTCCGTTATTTTCTCAATTAATTTGCGTCCAGTGTCCAGAACCAAAAGAGATTCAATTTACTGTCACGTAAGCGGAAAATCTTCACATTTAAGAAGCTGGAACAAGAGAATATTTGGTGGTGCCCTTTGCTTAAAGGATTACTTCAATGATTCAGCAATTTGCTGTAGCTGACTAATCATTCCTCTATTTTCCACTGTAATCATAACAGTCATAAACAAAAATAGATTTTCTCAGAATTTGGTTGCATGGTTCAGTTTCAGTTCAGTCTTTCTAGGGTAGGGTAGTTTGTCTATTTGATCATCTCGGCGTTCATCATCTCGTCCTTTCCCCCCCTTTTCTATTCAGCTTACAGATTTTGGCCTTGCCCGGTTTTACCACAGCGTCTCGCGGATTTCTAAGAAAGACAACGAAGAGGATGGGGGCACGATTAGCTACATGCCACCAGAGGCGTTCGAATTATCGTACACCCCTACCCGTGCCTCCGATATCTACAGGTACAAGAGCATTGAAGCAGCACTTGGGTAACAGTGTTTCATGTGTCTAATTTTAGATTTACATGGCCATACTGATGTCATTTTAACTTGTGAACATATTACAAGGGCGTACACAGGTGTACTTTTGGCGCAAAGTCAAAATATCATTGGCATAATTATATGACAGGGAAATGGAGTCAGGTAACATTAAAAGCATTTAGTATAATTGATCAAACTTCCAGAAACTCATCACCCATCACAATGCAACACCTCCCTCTAGACTCTATTGTTGTCATTGAATGTCCTAATTCTCACACGAGAGTCACTTTACAGATGAACAAACTCTGGAATGAGTAACTCTGTCTGTCTCTCTTTCAGTTATGGTATACTCCTATGGGCCATGGTCACGGGGAAACAACCATATGAACGTAAGAGACGTTGGTTTCTTTTTGCCTTTTAACTCTCTCTTTGACAGTCATGTGGGTTTTTTTTTTTTGCATGACACAGCAGGAATTGTAGGAATTCATTTGTGTTACCACACCTTGTTTGTTTTCTTAGCTCTGATTCATAGAGTGACTTGTCTACACGAGCGTTTGCCTCGACTCCACTGTATCCAGAAGGAAATATTGTACTATACTACATTTATCTTTAGCTTGAGTTACTATTTAACTTACTGATTAGGATTTTTGCAAACATAAACATACGAGGAGCTCATAAAATATGATGTTTTCTAATTAATTGAGACCCTGTATACGTTAAAAATCCATCCTCTCTGATATCTTTTTTTAATTCGTCCTCCACTATAGATGCACAGACCAACATAGTGCGGTTTCGAATCCCACAAGGAGACCGTCCATCCCTGGACGAGATCACAAGCCAGGCTGCTGGCATCGCAGGGCTGACTGGACTGATGAACCTAATGAAGAGATGCTGGGAGGCAAAACCCAAGCAAAGACCGTCCTCACAGGGTGAGAAAAACTCGGATGACTTGATAAAGATTTGACATTAATGTCCAACATTACATCTTTACTTTGTGTTGTCTGCCAGAGTGTACAACCGAGACAGAAGAACTGTATAAGCTGCACAAACACGCGATAGTTGATGCAGTCCACGAAGTGCTGAAGAAACTGGTGAGGAACGGACATCTTCATAAACGCTTGAGTCACGCTGGGAAATTTCGACATGATGCAGGAATTTTTTTTTTTTCACGTCACTGCCTGACTTGCTCTTTCTCTTCTTCTTTCCAGGACGAGAAGGAAGAACAAGCTATGACAGAGCAGGTTCACATCACTCAGCCATCAGGTCTGTAATTTGTCTCTAGTCATTTAGCGTAGCTTATCAGAAAAAGACTGTCCAAAGGCAACAAAATCAGCCTCTGAATCTCACAAAACAATCACGTTATACCTTGTTTGCTTAATTTGGAAGACCACTAACAGGATGTAGCCTCAGATTTAGCATACAGGCGGACGGGCTCTATGGAAATAGTTTGTTTTTATTCAGAAATAAACGTATTCCCTTTCTTTCTTGTTAGATGAGACTGTTTATTCAATATGAAGCTACAACCGGGACACACTTAGCTCAGCTTAGCATAAAGACTGGAAACTTGGGCACTTAGCACTTATCTTACTTTCTGCAACTTTCAAGTGCATCTCACAGTCTTTATGAACTAGCACCAGGAACTTATGTTCAGATTATTTGGTGGTTGGTTGACTGAGCTCGACTAAACCAGATTACAGCGCTGGATTAACATTTTAACTTGTCTTCGTTTGTTTTTGGACAGAGGGCACCGGAGTTGTGGCACAAAACATTGTTGATAATGTGCAGACGGGGCGGCCGCCAGTTCAGGTGAGCTGCAGTCGACATTCGCTTCTTGTCTTTACTGTATGTAGCTTTACAGAAAGAAAGGCTAGATGTCTGTATTTTTGGCTCTAGCCTTTCACTTTAACTTCATCATTCACTCTCTGTCTTGTTTTGTTCTTTTAACCCAAAGAAAAACGACATTTAAGCAGCTCACAATGTGGTCTGCAAGATTTAGAGGGTGTTTTTCTTTGCCACAAATTGGTCAATGTTGTGGTGTTTCCGCAATGTTGCTTCCATGGGGAAATGTTACATTCATCATTTCCTGCTGACCCTGAGGAAGTGTTGAACACAGCAAAAACATGAAGCCTGAAGTCTGGATCTCTGTTGGGCAACGATAGATAAATATAAATAATCACATGACATATTAATTGTCTTTTATGTTTAATTTAGAGGATAAAACCCGACAACAGTGGGCATATCAGGCCACCGGTTTGTCACAAACAACCAATAAATCTGAACTTTTACTTGCTTCTGTTGCAGGAAGTGGCTGCCCACTGGACCCCAGATAAAAGAGACAAAGCAAGAGTCAAAGGTAAACAGGAAGTTGGTGTTGAAACTGCGTAGAAACCACTAAAGTAGGAGGGGAAGCTCTCGTTTCACATCACAAATCAGACAAACAAAGTGTCTTTAAAATGTTACGTGTGCGTGTTTATTCTTTCAGATCGGCCTTCGACTGGAGCCCCGAATTTGTGCGATGTTGACACGAGTCGCTCATTGGCGAACCACAAAGAGAAAGTGTCTTCCGTTCACCCGATTCATGCGTCACCGGCATTATCTTCGATCAGGACGTCAGCTCAAAGCAGAACAGCGACAATATCCCAGCAGGTTTTGAGGCCAAACCTGCATCAACAGTACCACGTGGGTTTTCTTGTTCCACAGTGACATCTAGATGTTAAAAATACAGTTTATTAGCATTTTCTTCCCACCGAAATCTTCATTTCTGAAATCTCTCACGTCATTCGTAGTACACGACCTAAAATAATCAAGTTTTCTCTCTTCTACAGCGTCAGTTCTCCAGCCCTGAGGCTTTGTCCCGCCATGCTCAACCCGTTCACAGTCCCGCCGTTCACATCCACCTGAGTAACGTGACTGGATTTCAGCAGGGCAACAACAACACCATGTACATCTTTGACCCCACGGAGAGAAAACGCCACCCGACGGCACCATCTAGAGTCAGCGTCCCGCCACCACATTCAGGAAACAGGAGGAACCAAACAGGAGGAGTTGGCTGAGTTCACAACGAGTTCTCTTTTTTTTTTTTTTTTTTTTTTCTCACAAAGGTTGTGTTTTGTAACAGGAGCTTCCTACGTTGTTGTTTTTTTAAATCTTATTCTTGATTTCTGCGTTTCTGGGCAGGATTCAGATGTTGCTTCGTTAGAATGCATTTTACGTTTGAAGCCAATGAGCAAAACTTCACACCTCTTTTTTTTTTCTTTTGCTCTGTCAGCAGTATAAATATGAGCCAGTGCCGGTCATATGGTCTTGTTTTTTTTGTGGTCGACAAATATCCACAGTTGCAGTGCCAACTCATCCCGAGGTGCTAAAAATCGCATTACCAACATATTGACTGTCAAACAAAATGCCATGTGTTGATACATATGTTGACAGAAACTCCTTAAAGGTCCAGTGTGTGAGATTTAAGGAGATGTACCTTAGAATGAACCTTTTATATCTATAGAAGGAGTGAGTCGGTAATGTTGAACTGCCATGTTTCTACAGTAGCCCAGAATGGACAAACACTGGCTCTCGATAGGTGCTGTGGTGTTCTGCGTGACGCATATGGACTTTTGAATAGAACATGATAAAGGCACACACATACACACCTATAATGCATAGACACCACATAGACATACAAAATGCACAAACACACAGATTACACAGCTAGGACAGTATTGAATGTTTCTCTGCCACCAGATAACATTCAGCCAGTCTGTTTTCAGATTGGCCTTGACCAAGATTAAGGAGTCGAGCACACACACACACCATGCAGGCTCATGGGAAACACATAGACAATATTACGTTCATGTGACGCTCAGAACACAGACATATGATTATAAGAAAGTACAGGACATTTGGGTCCAGATCTGGTGATTTTACTATGTAACAGTGATGTAAGAATGACGTAAAAATGGGTATAAAAGGTTGTGAAAAGTAAAAGTAAAGGTTCGTTCGGATTTGTTTTCTAGCTACCGTAGTTTATTCTACGGCATGGAGGGTTACTCATATGGTTGCAATCTGCAATTTCACTGCTAGATGCCACTAAATCTTTCACACTGAACCTGTAATACTTTAATAGAATTTTCCTCCACCTGCTTGGTACTTCATGAAGATTAAAACACATATTTTTTTATAGTATTCATTATTTATATTTTATAGTATTTTAAATCCAGGCCTGGCTACCTTCACTTGAACTGAAATGTTGATTTTTTTTTTTTTGGAAAGTGCAAATGTATTTTCTTTTCTCTTTTTGTTTTGGTGTTATTGCATTATTGCGTTTCTTTTATACGTCTGTGTACTTTTGTGGGTACATCTTTAGAAACCCTCACCTATGCTCATGAGCTTTGGATAGTGAACGAAAGAATGAGATCGTGGATACGAGCAGCCAAAATGAGCTCTCATGAGATAGGGGAGAGGAGCTCGGAGTAGAGCCACTTCTCTTCATTGAAATGAGGTCCAGGCATCTGATTAGGGTAGACCCAGAACTCGCTGGAAGGGCTATATAGTCCATTTAACCTGGCGACACCGTTAGGATCCCGCAGGAGAAGTTAGGAAAGTGGTTGCCAAACCTGCTGTCACCACTACCTGACCCTGGACAAGCGGAAAGGAAATGGATGGATCTTTAGAAACTCATGAAGTGCAACCCAGAACTTCATATATTTTCAATACGTGTGTTTTTAAATGTACATTTTTTAGATGAATTTTGCCAAAAACGTCAAACACAAAGCTGATTTTTAAAAAGAAGTGTGTATACAATGATGCACAAGACATCAGGAGTTTTGCAGTTGATGTAACGGTGCTGCCATATAAAGTTGGCGTCTTGAATACTTCACTCAGTAGAAGCATGCTGTAGCTTCAATGAAGTGATGAAATGTTTGAACCAGTATGTAATATTTATGTAGTTGTCATTTTGCATTGTGTAAATTGCTTCATCTTAAAAAGTTAATTGTCAAAAAATCACATACAAAGACCAACGGTGGAGTAAGTCTGTCTCTCAATACTTTGTGACTTCTGTTGATCATGTGGTGTTTGTTCTTCTTTGGTTTGTCTTTGCTAATGATCTTTGGGTAACAGTAGGTGGCAGTCTTGTTTTTCTGTTCAGCTATCGTGTCTTTGATTGACATCTACTCATGTCTTCTTTTGTTTATTTCCACCAAAGTATAGTATAGTTTTATTGAATTATGTTTTTTTTTTTTTTCATGTTTTTGACTCCCAAGAGTCAAATCTGTGACTTGGTGTTTACCCAGTTTTGGAAGCCAAAGTCTTCGCATTGGTTTGTACTCCAGACATGAATCTCCAAAGTGCTAACACAGGACTCTGCTGTGCACCGGAGCGTTGAGACTAATCGGTTGTGACGGTCCAGTGTTAACACAACAGGCTCCTGGCACTGGATCCTTCATTCACTGCCAATCCTCCATCTGCCACCGGATCCTCTGCAGAGAAACGCACTGTCGCTTTGCGTCAATGCGACGACAAACTCATAGGAGAACATGAGAAAGAATATGTATGGTTTAAGGTTTTTACAATAAAAGTTGCAAGTTTGATGCTTAGATTTAGCTTTCGCGTGATGCTGTATGTGAGAAAGGTTCTTGAGGTGGAGTGACGGGCATGTTTTTGGTTAAAAGTCCCTCTATTACCCTTCATAACTAACTCTTGGGGCACACAGCAGGAATGCACATTATTTTCAGAACAACCTTCTGTCTGCATCAGGTGATTTATAGAGCACATCTGAAGTTTAGTAGAGGTGGTTTGGAGGTCATAACTGTGTCAGCATTAACCAAGGACATGTGGAGGACATAGGGCATAAATGTTGAAACCTATGAGATAATGTTAACAAACTGTAACAGTGACACCTGTTTTATTTAATTCAATGGATATTGTAATAGCAAAACTAGGATGGTAACTATTCACCATTCTCCTCACCACTTTTCCCTAATGTATATATTAGAATGAGATAGATATGTCCAAACATTTGCAGAGCAGTGATTGCGTGTATGTGTGGTATACATCCAGGGTGGTAGTTGGTAGCCAGCCAAACACAGCAAGCATCAGCCTTAGGTGAAGCTATTTTAGGTTCAGTGTCACCTACATGTCAAAAGGACATCGTTATCTCTGAATAATAAATGGTAAACTGCCTTTAGCAATTTTTTGTCTTCAGGCCAACATTTGACAATATTTGTATATTGCGTACATTGCACATCTTCCAACGTTGGTGGTCCCTCCACTTCCGTTATGTATCCAAAATGACGACCATTCAGGGCGAGAAGCGTCAAGCGTTGCACGCTCAACTTTTTGACACACTTGTGTACCCAAAATAGCAAACTTGAGACACAGCACTGGCTCGCTAGCGAGATCACAGCTATAGATAGATATGAACAGATGATGATTGTCTTTATTGTCACCAAGATTCTCTGTATTTCATGCATTAAAGTTAAGTCACAACTGGCTAAGCACAGACGACACATTATAGCAGTCAGACAACAGTGAGCCATAGAAGTGCAATGGAAATGGAAATTACATTCAGGATTACTTGGCTTAGAGTAAATTCTCCGATTCGTCTGATACATATGAAGATGCATCAAAGCAGTTTGATAATATTCCAACTTCAGCGTGGGAATCAGCGTGAATCCATTGATGCTTCCTCCAAATAATCTTTTATGTTATACCCTGCCCTACCCTCAACTATGACAGGTACATCATCTCCCATCCTACGTCAGCCTAATCTACAAGGGGAAAACCAGAAACCCGGAGAAAGTGGAGTACTTCCACCCTCCCATCAGGTTTCCCCTCTCCAGTTTGAGGTAAGCCTTGTCCCCTCTCTCCATCATCACCAACCCGGCATTAGTAGCAGCTTCTCTGGTCACGTCTTGATCACCTGCAAAGGCTGAAATCACAGGCCAGCCGTTGAGAACCAAGCTCACCTAAGAAAGGTGTGTAAGAAGATGGAGATGGGAAAGGTAGAGTGTGAAAATATGCAGGCATCATATTTTAGCTTATCCTATAATTGTAGAAAGTCGTCTGTTGGCTTAAGTAAATGTTGACAATAATAATTAACTATTCAGACATTTGAGCAGCTGCCATAACAGGTTTGTGGGTAAGCAAGCAGTTATAGTAACAGAGGAACTGTCAGAATAAAACTTCATTTTTATAGGAATAGTTTGACATTTTATTTTGGAAATACACTCAACAGCTTTCTGGTAGATAGTTAGATAAGCTTGTTCTGCTCAAAGGTAACAAAATCTGTCTACCAGCAGCACGAAAGCGAATGAGTCCATTTCCTAAAATGTCCTGACTTAACCTTTGTTGCTTACTTGTATTGTCTGCCGGTTGTAAACCTTGACAACATGAAAGCTGAAACTGTAGACTCCTTTTCTAGGGGCCACAAAGATACTCCTCGCTGGATCAAAATGGCTGCCAACGTTTACTAGGATCTAAGAAGAAAAGGAGATAAAGAGTGAGAATAAATAATAATACAATCAGGCCAGGCTTTTTGTCCAGAATGGATTGTGCTAGACTTTTAATTACAATGTTGTGATCCTGCCAAGAACAAGGTGGACTGACTTCAGTAATAAAGTGTACTTCACATCTAAAGTGTGTGTACAGTATTTCATTTTGTGGTTTTGAGTTGTGACATCCGGGTCTTCATCCTTGATGAATTGTGATAGCTTTGGACAATTTACTTGTCCAATACGTTGGTTTATAATAAAATACCTACAAAAGTAATGACATTTCCAGCAGGCTTAGCTGTTGAACACCTCCCCGTCTCCAATTTTTTAATCCCACCAAATACAGATTTACTTTATCAATGTCCCCTATGTCTACATATAGTGTATACCTCACTGATGCTCTTGTCCACATAGTAGATTAGATGTACTCTAATGCAGCAATCAGTCTAAAGGTTAAGAGTTACGTTTTCTCTCTAAAAGTCTCCATTAAGCACGACATTTACAATTCTGAACCAATTAACTATAGGACTTAATTTACTGTTTAAACAATGCATTGCAAATACAAAACCTTTTATTCATCTCCTGTAAGTTTAGAAACCAACAAAATGAAATTTGGCCTTTGGGCCTTTGAGACTAAATCATTTGTCCTGATGAAGAATGAATGAACAATTTGTTGCAGAATGAACTAAACCTTACAAATGCACTACTGAAACCAACCTGGTCAAAGTAGATGGTCATGGTGCGGTTGCTCATCTCTGAAGGTTCATGGTTGGTGTTACGAATGGCCGAAAACGCCACCCGGCCGGTTCCTGACCTCACCGACATGCCCAGAGCATTACCTGATGGCTCCGCAGAAGGGGTGGAGTCGCACACCACCAGACACTTTCCCTCCAACACGATTGGCTCTGTGTCATTCTGGCAACAGACCTCTGATGGCCCCCAAAAGACCAGAAGCAGAAGTCCGATGAAGAAGACTGAGCGGGGCACGAGGTAGGGCAAAGAGAAAGGAGATGGATAGGGCATAGTTCCAAATGAGGATGAGCTTTGGGTGTTTTGGGGTTTTGTTGGTGTCCAAATCTTCAACAAGAACGTGTCTTCTTGAAATACACCTCACTTTTGCATCATTATTTCATCTGGACAGAAAACACCCTAACCCACTCAAGGATTTCCTGCATCTCATGGGACATTAAATCATTCCAGGTAATCCTTAACCAGTTTCTGCCAAAACTGGGTGGAGGATGCACTGCAAAGGACTCTTAGTTGGCATCAAGATAGCAACTTCCCATAACAGCAACCAGGAAGCCCTTATTTGAGCACTATAGCTGGCAGTTATCCTCACAGCAGAGCGAGCTCAGCCATCAGCCAACTGGGTGTTGGCACGTAGATCCAAGCGGGTTTGGAGGCTGTTGAAGGTTCAGGCCTGTTTTGAAGCAGACAAAGTTGCTAACACTTGACTTTAACATGTCATGATTGTGAACAATGGGAGGAATCATTAAAAGCAAGACATAAAGTAACAGCCCATCATTTGAGAGAAGTGATCAGCCAACTATCATCTCAAAATACAGTAATACTTCTGAACTATGGCCATGTCTCAATTCTTCACTGCACAAACAAACCGAAGACCAATTCATTAAACCTACGATTTTAAGTCTGTGAATGTTCTCAGATCTTTAATAGAAATTAATTAATGCATCTTCCACATTAGAGGAAACTCCAGTTTCTACACCATTATCTTCAACTCTCCCTGCCCACTAGAATGCACTAAAAGACAGTGGATACCCAATCTTGACCTTTTGGAAAGTTGCCACACGTTCCAGGAAGGACATCAACACAACAGGTGATAAATAAAAGAACGATAGATGCAACAACATTGTTATCCCCAACAGTATCTGAAAAACTTCAGCAAACATAACCAAAAAAAAAGGAGTGCACAGGCCGATACATTGGTGAAACCAAACTCAACAATAGTCCAGCTCCACACAGGAGGGTTAACTCCTCAAGACTAGACTCGGCAGTTTAGTTACACCTTAGGGATGGACAATCTTTTAGTGAACAGGAAGACAGGTGGTTCAAAGGAGGGTTGACAAAGGATATCTATGTAAAAGTACAGTAACCATCCCTCAACAAAGGAGGAAGCCTCAGACAGAAAAAACATTATGTGACTCTAACAAGCACCGTCCACACTGCAACTTAGGTGTCCTAGTGTCCACATCAGACCCCAGGTGTCTTGAAAGAACTCGGACAACAAGCACCAATGAACCAGGTGTGAACAATGGCCTGGTGAACGATCCCACCATGGCTTAAACACCTGGATCTACCTCAGTCAGTCATAACTGAAAGAGTTTCTTGAATGGATCTACAACCAAATTTAACAGAGTTAACCCTTCTTGTAGATTTATGTCTTTTTTAACCTGTATATTGTAAACACTATATTACATAGTTGCAAACAATGGGTATTCAATTCTCAAACCTAAAATGCTGTAACAATAAATGCAATAAAAAGCTGACCCGAGTCTTCAATGACGAGAGGAAAATGAGGTAATGTTCTGGCCAGGAAGAGTCCCGCGTGAGTAATGCCAGCTGGACTCAGGAGGGGGGTACATCGGACAATCAGTATCCCACCACCGAGAGTCCATCTGTGGGTAAACACTCCCACTATTTCTCCCTGTGCACCTTTCCAATTGCATTCCATTACATAAACACACATGAACACTATAAATACAGATATTAAACAGATATTACAATACTTTCTGAAGCATTATACGAGCAGCAGATCACTAAACTTCAATTAGTATTATTTGCACAAAATATAAACAATAGTCAACATTTCTTACATTAAAACTAGTCTAGAGGAATTGAATGCTTTAACACACCCAACAATAAGCAATACAAGCACAAAAACAACCCTTGCAACATGCATATGGAAATCAAGCTTTGTTCAAAGATACGGCCAGAAAAAACACCCACCTCCCAGTTCAGTTGTTGCCTCTGCAGCAACATACAGAAACCAGCTTTCTTCTATAAAGTTGGAGCATCCCAAGAGCCGGGTTCCCGCCGTTACCTTCAGCTTTATCTCTGTTCATCTCCCTCTCTTTTTCCCATCTCTCTCTCTCTGTGTCTCTCTCTCTCTAACTATCTCTCTGTTCCAGGGAACCCCTGTGTTCGAGCAGACGTCTAATCACATCACAAGCATTGCGGCCCTTCTGTTCTCACGGCTCCTCAACCCCCCTACAGTTCTCCGTTATCCCCTCCCTCCTCCTCATCATCATCTTTTTTCTTTTTTTTTTTTTACCTTAGAAATCACACAACGGATTGCAGAACTGAAACACACCATTACATCACTATTTATCCTTTCTGTTTTTGCAAAGAGAAGACTCATTAAGGCAAAAAAAATTCAGTTTATATCAAACTTCCTGCAAAGAAGTCCAGACAAATCTCTTCATATGCAAAGACTTGCCTAATCTTGGCTGTATGATATCTATGGGATTGAAAGAAATGCTGTATATAGATTGTATATTGCATCAGCCATAACATTATGACAACTGAAAGGTGAGGTGAATAACTAGATTATCTTGTTATCGTGGCACTTGTCAGTGGATGGGATACGTTCAAGGCATCGAGTATACATTTTGTCCTTGAAGCTGGCGTGTTATGGCGTGGAGGACGTAAAGATTTGAATGACCTTGACAAATTGTGATGCTCGGTATGAGCATCTCCAAAACTGCAGATCTTGTGGGGTGTTCCCAGTCTGCAGTGGTCCGTACCTAACAAAAGTGCTTCAATAAAGGAAAAGCACTGACAACACGGTCATGGTGGTCAAGGCTCATTGATGCACATGGGGAGCAAAGGCCCTGTCATGAAGCAAAAATGGTCCAAGGTGTTGACTTGGCCTCTGAATTCCACAGATCCCAATCCGATTGAGCATATGTGGGATGTTTTGGACAAATAAGTCAGATCCATGGAGGCCTCAATTTACAGGACTTAAAGGATCTGCTGCTAACGTATTTTTAAAGGTGTGCCCTGAAAAAACTAATCATATCATATCCTACAAAAAGTGGCAAACCTTTCATTTAACATTTTGTATGTTAGTTCTTATTTCTGAGATGATTGAGAGATTTTTTAAAGATGACAAACTACTAATTTATAGTAAAGCTTTGCTACACAAATTAAATCTCAAGAGTTCTTCAAGAGTTTTAAGAGTTGTGTGTAATGCAAATACACGTTGGATTTGCAAATGAAACACAATGCACAGTATTCATTATTTTCTGTTACTGATGCTAGCCAACTGGTTTCCTGGCCTCACCCACATACTTCAGATCGTTAAAGGCTCGGCAGAAAGTGGCCGGAGCTTTAAGGACTTTCCCTTTCATTAATGAAAATGATGTATTCTTTAGTGACACAGCACCAACTCAAACAGACTTTGAAATCATCTCTGATTCATTTTATACTTAAAGCTGCTTTGCTCTGTGATGACCCCTCCACCTGGGCACCAGGTGTCATCAGCTCAACCGGTGTACTCTGGCCTTAAAACACCTCCCATGTGTCGACAGCTTGTGTTTTCTTTTGTGTTTCCTCCACACACATTCAGTCACTTTGCACTACTAACTTACTAATTGCTACATATTTTTTCATGATTTCTGTTTTTGTAAATACATTTATTTCCTTGGTGGCCACCCATGTTGTCTCCCTCCTTGCCTCTTATCATGGGCTGTGTTAGCTTATGTTTTAAAAATCCTGACTTCAGTGACTCCTAGTGGCCATTTAAAAGAAGAACATTTTATAAATAAAAACCATATTATTGCACTTATTCAATAGATGCTTAACCCTTCGTTGGAGAAAGAGAGGTGTCCACTTGCCTTGTACTTTATGCCACTGTGTGGACGAGTCTGGATATTGCAAGAAATGCTTAATATCAAATAACAAACAAACCCCTTTAGGTTCATCTTTAAATATCAAACTATGCGCTCTAATGTCATGATATATCCCAACTATTATATATTTAAGGTCCCTGACTTATATCAATGTATGAAACAGTCACCCACAACATAACAAACACAAGACCAGCTGTAGTCAAGGTGTTTTTTGTAATGTAATTATCTGATTGACGCATTGTACCGACATCACCGTCAGCGTCCCGTGACAGAACATTTGTTAGTATAATCTCAGATTTTATTTCATGGTTTGTGCTCTCATGCTAAAACAAGACTCGGGTTTGCATTTAACATGACAGCACGGCTTTGCATCTGTTTTACATCCTTAATACCCATTGGCATCGCAGAAGCAAAAGTTTCTCCATCAATCCATTTAAAGCTGTACTTCTATTTATTACAGAGGAAGAGCTTTGAATGTTTTATAGCTAGATTCAGGAACAAACACTTCTGCACCTGAAGAACTGAAGCGCGCCTTGCTGTTCACTTCCTCTCAGTGTTCATACCCCTTCATCCCTGGACTTTCTTTTCATCTTCCCTCAATCCTCAACTCTCATATCTTCATCTGTCAATCATCACATCCTTCATCCCTGGACCATCTTCTTTCATTTCTCATTCCTTGACTCTAATTCATTGACAGAGGCCAACGCTCACCCACTCTCATTCACTGTCTACGTCACTGGCAAACCAAATTAAACTTCGTCGTGTTACTATTTTGCAGCATAAATTGCGAGCCAGTCCATGAATCCACCTCGATAGTCTCACTTTCAGAGACATTTCAGGCTGATTGTGGAGGTTTGCTGATGTCTGATTGGCTTCCACAGTGTGAGGTCGGGTTGTGTTGAACATGGCTCAACTTCTCAGCCGGAGATTGTTGGGTTTATTTTCAGGCACCTTCCAGAATTAATGGAAAAACCTCAAGCAGCAACCTCTGTGGCTAGCGGATGTAGCCAATGTGGAAGTGCTAAAAACTGGGATTCCTCAAGTGGACTGCAATACTCCTTTAATTTCTGTCCTCCAGTTGTTGCAACTGATTGGTGTTTTTATAATACAATGATCTATGAAGGGAGGATTCCCATAAATTCCTGTTTGCACCTTCAATTGTGACATTTCTGTAAACTTCTACCTTTAATGTACTACTGTATTTGTTGGGTAATGTACTTGTAAAGTACACACAATTCACAGTTAGATGTGTATCAGCACATCCTTGTTTATGAGCTTGTAAAAGCACACCTGTCACATGATCCCTAATCTGAAAGTGAGCCACCAATTTGAGCCATCTGGTTTGATCTTGATCATGGGGGAAAAGTCTGATGTGTTTGTCCTCATGGCTTTTGTTCAAGCGTCACTAAGGTAGTGTTTGACTGTTTGACTGTTTATAATGCTCTGTCGCCAATCATGCCATCATAAAGGCAACATATTTGCAGACCAGCAGTATTCCTTGTGTCAGGTTTGTGTTCGTGGTGTACTTTAGGCGTGTCATAGGTGGAAAATATTAACCATTGGACTCCAACACCACACCCGTGAAACAAACACACTCACTACCTGAGAGCTAACATTCTCATAATCACACGTATATGCACACAAAGTTTATGCCTAAGCATTATAAAGAGTAACTATAATAGTAGGTTGTGCTGTAAATGCAGGTGTTTAGAGACCAGTGGTTAAAAGTAAAGCAGACAGAGGAAGCAGTGTTGGACTCAGGACATAGAGAGAGAGAGAGAGAGAGAGAGGGAGGGCCGAGCTGATGAATAACTGTGTTGACGTTACATTTTCCTGTTTCACAGCTAGCTGTAATGTATTCATACTCATATTCATACGGCACGGGAGTCACCTGCTCTGCTGTCACTGAGGACAGAAGTTTGACTGACCAAAAAGAAGTAAGCTGTAAGTATGCAGGAAAACTAAAAAAATATCAAAGATATAGTCCTGGGTGGATAGACTGGACTGCAAATATACCGATCACGTAAAGGGGAATACATTGGGTGCTGTTTTTGAAATGTTACGTAACATTTACAGTGATTTAATTTTATTTCCTGCATGTCTTTTCATTAGATTTCGTGCTGGGGGAACTTGTTTTTCTACAACACAATAGGCTTGATATGAAAGTTTAAACCATGTTTCATGGTTATTCTGGGATTGAATGACAAGCTTAGATACAGGTTAAGTCTACAACAGTAGTTTTGGGCCAATGGTCAAGTTGATATGAATGCATAAACCATGTTTTGTGGTTATTGTAAAGTGGAATGACAGTCACTCTGTCTATATTTACATAAGGAAATGGGATTTAATCATTTTAATTGTTATAATTATAATGATTTGTTTTTACAGTTTACAAAATAATGAGATGTAACATTTTGAATTCATAGTTTTAGACATGTAGGTAGGTTGATTTTGTACGGATAGAGCCAGGCTAGCTGTTTCCACTGCTAAGCTTAGCCTGGCAGCAGCTACGTTGTTGTAGTTTATTGTTTACTAAATGGAGATGTGCACATAACTACCTAAGCTAGTTCTTAACTTAAAACTTACAGTGGCATCAAACGGCATCTAGTATCTAACTTTTGTAAACTGGGAAGATTTTAAATCACATTTAATTAGAAATAACACAACTTTATGCTAAGAGAAATTAACTTAAATAGTGTTGGCTTGGTTAGCATAATGGAATATTTCCCTCATATTCTAACGTAGACGTATATTTTCCCAATAAACCCACATAAAAGTATCCACAGTTACGTCTATTTTTTATTTAGTTTTTGGCAGTTATGTTACAGCTTCGATTGCTACAGTAACTGTTTGTTTACATAAAACCAGCCAGTAACAACTTTAACTTACACTTTTACAAATAGCTGCAAATCTTTATTTCTTGATTTCTTTGCATAGCCATGATATAATTTATATTTGTAATAAGACATTTTTGCCATTGGTTACAGGGAGTTGGTGCACCAGTGTAATTATTTGTACAACATTTTTGTGGGTGTGTCTGGTGTGTTTATTTAGCCGTGAAAGCAATGACTAATGTGCTAAACACACCAAACAGTGCAGGGTGTATGAGTCGTGAATAGTTTACATATTTACACAGTTACAGACCTGAGAAGTTGGTCAAACATGTTTTCCTTTAATGTTTCAACATGTTTCAGTAGCTGGCTCAGTATTCTGTCTACATGTGACTACTGTTGTGTTTGTTCTGTGGATATACTGTAAATCTTTGCATGCACTTCCTTTATCTAACTTCCTTTTTACTGATCTGCAGACAATGGCGTCCTCGGGTAACATGCTACCAGAAAAACAGTTCCAGTGCACCATCTGTCAGCAAGTGTTCATCGACCCTGTCACCACCCCGTGCGGACACAACTTCTGCCAGGTCTGCATCCAGAACATGTGGAACAGCAGTGATGTCTGCCAGTGCCCCACCTGTAACAAGTCATTCACCCCGCGGCCTGAAATAAGCATCAACACGGCCTTCAAGGAGCTGGCCGACACATTTCGGAACATTATCGTCTGTTCGTCAGGCCTCGCTGCTAGTCCATGGCCAAACCGGGCGAGGTGGTGTGCGACGTCTGTGCCACGACGTCCCTCCAGGTGAAGGCGCTGAAGTCCTGCCTGGTGTGTCTGACCTCGTACTGTGAAGCCCACCTGGAGCCTCACCGGAGGGTCGCCACCTTGAAGCTTCACAAGCTGATCGAGCCGGTGAAGAACCTGCAGGACAGGATGTGTAAGAAGCACGAGAGGCTGCTGGAGATGTTCTGCAGGGACGAACAGAAATGTGTTTGCCAGTTCTGCACCGAGACCGAGCACAAAGGTCACCGGGCTGTCACGATAGAGGACGAGAGTGGGGGAGAGGAAGGTACGCTGAAAAGCCATTCAACGAATGTAAAATGTGAAAGTTTAACAACAGATTATGGATTTTCTCTGTTATGGTTTTAAGATAAGATAAGACTTTACTGATCCTGTGAGTTCATTCAGCCATGTCTTAGTAATGCTACATTTCCCATACTTCTTATTGGAGAGAGATCTTACGTTTCCCGTAATAACAGACGGTGGTTTGTACCGTCTTTTTCCTGCTCTTAGAGGCACTTCAATGAGTAAACCAATGTATCATGAAGTATAACAGAAAAACCACTAATCTCCATAGTTCTGCGTCCATGTTTGCACACAAGTGGATGAAGATTGGTGTCCAAAGAAGTGTTCAGAGCTACTGTAACTGCCTGCCACCCAAATGGTGCAATACCAACTTTGATATTATAAAAGTTTTAATGTTGCTTTTATTAAAGATCCCAAGCTGTGTTCCAGAAAAGACGAACACATGACATCAACATCTTTAGGATGGCCCTTTTTTAAGGCCCTACATATGTATTTGAAAACAACTGAGGTACATCTTGCAGATTTCTTGTTTCTTGTACCTCTGTCTTTGGTGGTGAAATCCCATTGGGAAGAATGGATGGTGTATCTGTGACGCCATCCTCGGGTTTCTGAAGAGCTGCTTTGAAGCTCAAAATCTGCTGTCATGTTGGCAGTCTTGCCTCTGCCGCCTCCTAATGTAAAAATCAGCAAAGATGTGTATTGTTGGTGGACCTAAGGCTGGCTGAATGACACCTTAACATAACTGTATAACTTTTATAGAGTTTCTTTTCTGCCTGTTTAGGTCCAAATGAAGGAGACTGAAGAAGATTTTCAGCAGATGATCCAAGAACGACTGAAGAAAATGGAGGAGATCAAAAACTGTCTGAAGCACAGCACAGTGAGCCTTAATGGAAATCATAATCCCTGACACAAATTAATTCAAGTTAATGTTTCATTTTACATCCTCATGTTCATTCATCTTCCTCTCTGTCCAGATGAGTGCAGAGAAAGAAATGAAGGAGAGTGACCGTCTCTTTGCGTCTCTGATTCGCTCGATCGAGGAAAGACAAACCGAAGCCAGGACAGAGATCGATCAGAAGCAGAAAGCAGCAGAGACAAGGTCGAAGGAGCTCATTGACGAGCTACAAGCTGAAATCGCTGAACTGCAGAGGAGAAACGCTGAGATGGAGGAGCTGAGGAACACTGAGGACCATCTGCACCTCTTACAGGTTACAATCATCCTTAAACTGTGGTGAATACAGAAGGGTTTTAACATAGACAGTGTTGTTCCAGAACAGGAGCTGGGTGAGCCATACAATATCGCTCAAATTTCTTCCTTTTCACAGAGGTCCCCCTCTCTCATGTCACCTCCACCCACCAAGGAGTGGATGGAGATCAGCGTCCACCCTGAACTCATCGTGGGGACGGCGAGGAAAGCCTTGTCCAAAGTGGACGACACCGTGAAGAACGAACTGGACAGACTGAAGACGGAAGGTAAAGTGTATTGAAAAGTGTTAAAACAAATAAAATACAGTCAAACATTTTTTACGTCTCTTTGAAACTGACACAACTAATTCAAAACATAATTTATCTTGTTGACAGAGATGAAGAAGATGCAGAAATATGCAGGTAAAACCATATTCAACATTATTATGTAGCTTCAATGTCGGAGACGTGCCTGGTGGGGTTTCCCTTAGTATGGACCAGGATTGTCCCATTTTCACGAAATGTTTCAAATGATTTGAAAAATATTACAAATGTGGTCATGTGAAACTTCCAAACTTTAATTTGCTGACTTTCATCCTTTAACTTGGAAAAAAAAAAGGCAAGAACACGTATGGCCGTGAATAAGTGCATAAAATGGCTTTCTGATAAATGTAGTAGTACTAATATTGGTAATGGATACTGGAAATAAAGTAGTGTATTTTGTATTAATTTAGCTTCTTTCTGTCTCCATAGTTGACGTTGTTTTAGACCCGGACACCGCCCACCCAAACATCGTCCTGTCACCTGATGGAAAGCAGGCAGGCCGCGGTGAGCTGCTCCACATCGTGCCCGACAACCCCCAACGCTTCGACCCCGTCATCTGCGTTGTGGGCAAGAGAGGCTTCCTGTCCGGGAGGTTCTACTTCCAGGTCAGGTCCAGCATCATGAGATATGGTCGCGGGATACACCTGTAGCAGTGTTCAGTTTTTCCATATTCTCTTGGGTTATCAGGTTGCGGTGGGGACAAAGACCTTCTGGGACCTCGGTGTGGTGAAAGAGTCTGTCAACAGGAAGGGGATGATCACCTCCAAGCCGGAGAATGGCTACTGGACGGTGCGCCTGAGGAGTGGGGATGAGTATCGCGCTTTGGACTCCCCCTCCGTCCTTCTTTCCCTCAAGGAGAAGCCGCAGATTGTCGGAGTGTTTGCGGATTACGAGGAGGGGACTGTGTCGTTCTTTAACGTGGAGGCCAGATCTCATATCTACACCTTCACTGGGTGTTTGTTTACAGAGAGGATCTTCCCCTTCTTTAGCCCGGGTGTTTTAGATGACGGGAAGAACACTGCGCCGTTGGTTATTACAGCTGTTAATCATGATAGTTGAGGATGAGCCTTTGACAGTAATGGTGAATAAACTTTAAAGGTCCAGTGTGTAACATTTATGAGGATCTAGGTTGTCCTACACGCTTGAAAGCAAAGAGTGTGGCAACAGATGCAACTAGATGACACTAAATCCTACACACTGGACCTTTAAATGTGAAGTGTAGCTCATATCAGGCCAACATAAAGCACTCACAGACAAAATATTAAAACCTGATAAAACACAGCCAGCTCCTTAAATAATAAAACCATCTATTTAAAGTATTTTACAATAGAAAGTAGGCCAATAGTCTTAATAGTAATAGACAGAAGAAAATATGGATCGGTGAAGATTTTGAACGTGTATTTTCTTTTCAAGTTATTATTGCTTCATAAAACGCCCATCACGATGTGTTACCTGTTTAATTTTAATATTACACGGGCTTATTTGTATCATTATGCACTGGATTGATGTCAAATAAAAAACCAAAAGTATCAAAATTACAAATAAAATCAAAGGTTTTTGCATTGCTTGTTGAGTCATGTGGGTTTTTCTTGGAGTTTAAAGGCGTCTTTGGGTCCCTCATGCCATCATCTACACCTCTCTACAGGCTGAGGATAGCATTGTGCCATGTATGTTCAGGTTATATAGACATTTAGGGCATGCCAATTTAGTTTTATTACAATTTTGACCTTCCATCAGGCCATCAAAAACATTACAAGAACAACGCCTTGACTAGCCATGTTTTAATCAGTGTTCTATGGAGATTTGTTTTTGGAATGAATAGCTACTTATTTTACTTTTGACCCAGAACTGATGTCTGTCTGGACTGATGCAAAGATTTTGCAAAACCTTTGCATCAGTCCAGACAGACCATCAGTGTTTACATGTGCTTTGCATTCCTAGAGGCCATTTTCCAAGCCATGCAAGGAGACTGTAGAGGGAAGCCATTCAGTAAGAAACTTAAATAAACAGTTGAAACTGTGTAACAAAGTTTCCTACATACATCAGAGTTACTTGAAGCTCATTAATTGATTGTTTCTTTGTCCACTTGGTGGCAGTAGTACAAACTGTGTGTATAAAATTGACGTTTCATCTCATTATAAACCACCTGATGGATGTAAGTCTAATATTAACTCATTTTTTAAGGCTGAGGCTGCTGAGCCCAGTTACATTGGCAGCTTGCCCAGCTCTGGTTCTGGCATGACACTTGCTGCATTCCCCATGCCCCAAGCGTAAAAACCTTGTCTTCCGGTGGTACAAACACTAACACTCCCCTGGTACTAACATTAGCTAACAGCAACTACAGTTGGCAGCAGTTTACTTTATTGTCCATCAGAAAATTGTCCATCATTTTCTCCATAAAAAAATTATCCAGTTTCACCAAAATCATTGAAACAGTTGGTGGTGTGACTCAAACTATTTACCTGATTACAAGTCAGTGTTTGAATATGTTTAGAAAATGTGTTAGAAAAGTTACACACGTGTTGTTTTAACAGCAGGTAAACCCTACAAAACCGTCATCCTGTGTATTTCCAGTGAGTTGGTGGGATAGGAAAATGTTCTAGGAGAGAAAGTGCAGTCCACCTGTTTTGAATACAAAGGCTGTGCTACTTTAAAAGGCAGAGTAGTAGAAACAAGAGAAGACTGCATGCCTCCAGGTTCTCACACTAGAGATCGTCTTCTTCATCCACCACAGGTCAGTTTCATCATCATTAAAACGAATGATGGTTTGAATGACGCTACTTCCTTTTACCTTAGTTTGATCTCTCATTTTCTTGTAGAAAACTCAGACCATGGAGATGGGAACATTTGGCATCTTGATTCTCTCAGGTGATTAAAGATACTCTTCTCAATCCTCACTTAGTCATCTTAGCTTACAAAGTGCATTTAAGGTGAATGTTAGAATAAACTGTACACAACCTTGCATTGTCCACAGGTCTGTGTAATTTGGTGTTCTCCTCTATTCGTATCGCGAGTACCACTTCGTCAGCGATGCCAAAACCTGGCTAGACGCCCAGAAATACTGCCGAATGAAATACAAAGATTTGGCACCTGTCAACGATGAGCAGGACCTGGGGAAACTATCTGATGTGGTTACGGGCAGCGTTAGAGCGATCTTCATAGGTTTGCACAGAAATTGGAGTTGGTCACTGTCAGACACTGATGACTACAAAGTGGGAGAAGAGTCCTACTGGAACTGGGCAAGTGGTCAGCCTGGAATTGGTGACTGTGGGACCATTGATGGGTTGACTGGAGAATGGTCTGCTATAGACTGCAGCACAAGACTGACCTTCACCTGCTACCACAGTAAGAAAATATACAGTAATTGTTAAATTTTAAGATGGTGTACAGTCTTCGGGGTTGAAGCAATTCATTTATGATTGATCAGAAGCCTTGACTGTGAATGGCGAGTGAAAAATTGTTGCTCCTGCAGCAATCTCATAATCTTTGATTGATGACCAAATAATAGTATCACAAGTATCACACAATCATTCAAATGCACTGCATCATTTCTTACATATAAACACATTTTTATTTATTTATTTTGTTCTACTATATAGTGTAAAAGCTTTGAATACTGAAATAATAACCTTAAACAGCTGATGTCATTTGCAGCGGTGGCTACGGATAATTCCGAAAGATTTACTTTGATAAAAACCCCCAAGACGTGGCTTGACGCCCAGGCTTACTGCAGGAGGTACTACACGGACCTGGCCAGAGTGCGGGACCAGCTTGAAAATGACGAGGTGCGGATGATGGTGAAGAATGGCTTGGTCTGGATCGGGCTGACACAGATGTCCTGGATGTGGTCAGATGGGAGTGAAACCTCGTTCCTACCCTGGAAACCGCTAGAGCCTCAGGCTTCTGGAGTCGCTGATTGTAGCGTACTCGTCATCGGCGACCCTCTTGTACTGGTAGATGTGGCTTGCAGTGGAGTACGACCCTTTTTATGCTACAGTGGTAAACATCTTCTTCTATAACCCCCTATGATATTTATATATTTAATACTTTATACCTCCTTTGGTATATTTTGACAACTTCTTCTTCGAATTGCAACCATTTGACTGCCAAAACTACTTTTGTATATTACGGAAGCCCTAAGACCAGATAGTATGTAGTCAACTTAGGTAGCTAACATGTTCTCCAAATCCTTTTTTTCATCTGCTGTGTCTTATTTTGGATGTTGGTTTGCAGATGAACTCTTTGTGGATTAGGAAGTCAAATTTTATTTCAGGTAGGTTTGGCTGACATCTCTTTCCAGACGGACAGTGAACAAAGTCCAAACCAGTAAAATGAGTTTTGATGTCCAATCCAGTTTTAAAGTTAAACTTTGATCATAAACACACTAGTTGTAAATGTATGAATGGGTATGACATGGAAAAAAAGTGCCCCAGATTTCCTCCGATACATTTTTACATATAAAATACAATGTACAACTTTTTGAACCATTTCTTCAACCTACTTCCGCTTAAAGTGTATAAATATTATCATTTCATTATGAAACTGTTCTTGGAACAAAACAGACATTATTGGGAACACTGGTGATATTTCTGCAGTAATCGTGAGACAAGACAAAGTGTTCAACTATTTCTTTAAGTATTAATGAGGTCTCATTGGGTTAATTATTTCCTCTTTCCAGATCCAGTGAAGAAACACCTGATGAGACTGAAGCTGTCTGCTGACGGAGTGGACATGGCGGATCCGGCTGTGCTGGATTCGATCACGAACTGGGTGACTGCCACCTTTCACATTTCATGTACAGGCACTTGGAGTATCTAAATTTAATAAGCTAAAGGTTTATGTCTTTGTCCTGTTTCTGTTGGTAGGTGAGAACGAAGCTGGGCGATGCAGGTACAACCACAGAGTTAAAACTGACCTGGTGGAAGCTTCCAGAGCTGAAAATACTTGAAGAAGAGAAAACTCCAGCACCTCAACCAGACACATTGTGTCTTCGATAACTCACACATCTCATTTTGTTTTTCCGTGTTAGCCTTTCCACTTGTTTGAATGTACGCACAAAATATACTTAACATTATACATGCAAACAAAGATGTTCAGTTCACGATGTAACGACAATTCGGTGTGATGAAACTAATAACCGAACGGTTACTGACAAATTGTCTAAGACAGGTCAATTTAATTTGTCCAAACAGTGAATACATTTACATTTTAAATTCTGAACTTTGCATCCAGATCGACGACAGTGAATTTCCATGTGTGTTTGCATCCTGGGCTTAATCAGCCGTGACAGTGAAATAAAGTTCAAATCAAAGATCGGACTGCTTTCGAGAAGAAGATGAAGTCATTTGTAAAGGATCAAAAATCAAATGATTGGACCTCAAAAGTGAATCAAATTAATCTGTTTTATTTACATATTTACAAGTTTTTATGTCTTGTTACTTATATTTTATTCTGTTGTATTCATAAACTCTCATTTGTTAACCTGCCACATAATTTTTTGTTGCACACTCGTTGGCTTGTATGATGTACCTAAATTTAAGTTTTTAATAACTTGACTTGACTTGATGCTTTCTATCTGATCTGTACGTAAAAGTATCACAAGATAACTTTTGGTGCGATTTAAATAAAATGATACAACAGTTAGTTCCCACCAAGTGATTTGATTGGACGAGAGTCGTTCCACCAGTGCTGATATAGAGAATAACAGCACTGCATGTATCACTGGCTTCACAGGTGTTCTTACGACCGATATATAGGAACGCTAGAGTCGTTAACAGTTAACAGTTGTTGTCTATCTTAGACTGTAACAAACTTTTCACCACAAAGATGAACATATTTCTATAAGTATTTAAAAAACCCACGAGGATCAACCATTTACTACAAACTGATGTAATTTTATCTGCAGAAATTTGCATCCATATAAGGAATTGTGATTTACACATCGAAATGCCGTGTGTACCAATGTATATATTTAGTATATCTTAGATTATCTAGCTAGATAAAATAAAATTAAAGTAAAGTATAATATAATTAATAAATAAGAGAAAACTAATAAAACAATAAGTTTATCAGTATTTATAATACCACTATTTTTACCAGTTGTCTTGTCTTACAGATATGAAATCATGTCGTGAAGTAAAATGTAAAAACTATACTTCAAGTCTATCAGTATTTATAATAGTAGTACTAGTACTGTTGTCTGGTCTTGTCTTACAGATATGAAATACATGTCGTGGAGTAAAATGTAAAAACTATACTTCAAGTCTATCAGTATTAGTAGCAGGGACATCACTAGGTTTTAAGAAACTGGGGTGGCTTAGCCCATAGAGGAGAAAAGTTATTGCGCGCGAAAAAAAATTTCAGAGCACCAATTAAAGCTTTGTCAATCATATACATCAGGAAATTATACAGGAGAAGACTGTTCTCTAACCACCACCCTAGACTTACCAACATCTTCATAAACCAGGCCATCACGATGGTTAACTCCCCTGCCCCTCTTTCACACCATCCTATTTCTCCCCTCCACCTGCCAGAAACATAGAAATCTGCACCAATGTGGAGCCATTAAACCAGGAATGAAAACTTGGTCTCAACCCCCATATGTCTGCCCATAGCGGGAATGGTTAACAGAAGTCATCTCAACTAGCGAGCAGCAGCTAGGAACTTTCAGAGCTGGCCCAGCTTGATTCAAACACGGAACATTTTGTTTATTAATTACATTGAACTTTTCTGCTGTTAGCTTAGTGTTACTACCAGCAGTGATGAATGCTTACTTTCTTGAAAAAGGCTCTAATGTCCATCCTTCACCCATGTGTTCGCGCTCTGCTCTTGCCGCTGTGAGGTTCGGCTCTGTGTACTTCAGAGGTAAACACGCAAGCGGCAGTGAGCAGGGTCGCATGGAAAACATGGACTGGAGTTTCAGTGATGTGGGCGTTCTCTATATGAAAAAGTGGAATGGATTGTATAATTGTATATGGCCTAGTGACGCCACTGATTAGTAGTATAGTAGTATAACAGTAGTACTAGCAGTAGCAGGGTGTGAGCACTAGAGACAGTTTCCCTCCTCCCTCCTCTCTCCTCCCCCTTTCCTCCCCCTTTCCTCCTCCCCTCCTCTCCTCCCTCCCCTCCTCTCTCCTCCCTCTCTCCTCCCCCTTTCCTCCTCCCCTCCTCTCCTCTCTCCTCCCTCTCTCCTCCCCCTTTCCTCCTCCCCTCCTCTCCTCTCTCCTCCCTCCCCTCCTCTCTCCTCCCCTTTCTCCTCCTCTCCTCTCTCCTCCCTCTCTCCTCTCCTCCCTCTCTCCTCCTCCTCTCCTCCTCCTCTCCCCTCTCCCTTCCTCTCCTCTCTCCTCTCCTCCTCTCCTCCCCCTCTCCTCTCTCCTCCCCCTCTCCTCCTCCCCTCCTCTCCTCCTCCCCTCCTCTCTCCTCCCCCCCTCCTCTCCTCCCTCCCCTCCTCTCTCCTCCCCCTTTCCTCCTCCCCTCCTCTCCTCTCTCCTCCCTCCCCTCCTCTCTCCTCCCCTTTCCTCCCTCCTCTCCTCTCTCCTCCCTCCTCTCCTCCCCTCTCCTCTCCTCCCTCTCGCCTCCCTCCTCTCCTCCCTCCTCTCCTCTCCCCTCCCCCTTTCCTCCCTCCTCTCCTCTCTCCTCCTCCTCTCCTCCCTCCTCTCCTCTCTCCTCCCTCCTCTCCTCCTCTCCCTCCCCTCCTCTCCCCCTCCTCTCCTCTCTCCTCCCTCCTCTCCTCCCCTCCCCTCTCCCCCCTCCTCTCTCCTCCCCCTCTCTCCCCCCTACCTCCTCCTCCCTCCCTCCTCTCCTCCTCCCCTCCCCCCCCTCCTCCCTCCCTCCTCCTCCTCCCCTCTCTCCTCCCCCCCTCCTCTCCCCCCTCCTCTCCCTCCTCTCTCTCCTCCCCCCTCCTCCTCCTCCTCCTCTCTCCTCCCTCCTCTCCTCCCTCCTCTCTCCTCCCTCCCCTCCCCTCTCCTCTCACTCTCTCCTCCCTCCTCCTCCCTCTCTCCTCCTCCTCTCCTCCCTCTCCTCCCCCTCCTCTCCCCCTCCTCCTCTCTCCTCCTCCTCTCTCCCCCTCCCCCTCTCCCCCCCCTCTCCCCTCCCTCCTCTCCTCCTCCCTCCCTCCCCCCTCTCCTCCTCCCCTCCCTCCTCTCTCTCCTCCCTCCCCTCTCTCCTCCCTCCATCTTCCTCCCCTCTTCTCCCTCCCCTCCCTCCTCTCCTCCCCCTCCTCTCCTCCCTCCTCTCCTCTCCCCTCTACTCCCCCTCCTCTCTCCTCCCCTCGCTCCTCCCCCTCCCCCTCTTCTCCCCCTCCCCCCTCCTCCCTCCTCATCAGACTCGCACGTCAGGCAGGAAGGAGTCGCCTCTCTCCAAGATGGCTGCGACCATAGAGACGAGCGTCGCCGTGCAGACAAAGAAGAAGCACCTCGGGATCCCCGAGGCTGTGTTCGTGGTGGGTAACGTCACCGAGCGTCCGACGGCGGGAAACAAATACCGCCAAAAAACCAACGTTAAGCGCTCGCGAGCTTCTCTCTGTGAGCGTTCTGTGCGCGAGCGCGAGTCACGCTGCGGCTACCAGCTAAGTTAGCACGAGCGCTAACGGCTGCTGGGCGGCTACAGCTCCATATATGGGCACGGTGTGTGTGTGTGTGTGTGTGTGTGTGTGTGTGTGTGTGTGTGTGTGTGTGTGTGTGTCACTATTAGCACGTTTCCTCTTTAGGCTTTTAAAAAAATTATTTAAATTAGCTTCAGTGTTAGCCAGGTTAACTAGCCGTTATAGCTCGTGTTAATTAACTGTCAGATGTCATTTAGACTTTAACAGCTCGTTTAAACACTTAAAATGAATCATAAACATCATTAATAACAAGTATTCCACCTTAAAAAACATATTTTATGTCTGTTTATGCTGTTTGTCTGTTAAATATTGGTCGTTTTGCTTTGCGGTTCAGCTCGTAACATGTCATAGTTTTCACCTAAGACACAAATGTGTGGTGAGGAATTGCTGAAAGTCAATGGCACCGGGTTGAGGAGCTTCTGAACCCGGGCGTGGACGCGACACGTTAAATACTAGTCAATGTATCAAACCACCACCGGTTCCGCCGCAGTCCGGTTCAAGAAGCAGCTCTCCGCGTTGAATTCAATGCAGTATGTGACGGAGACGTGTCCGGTAGGGTTTTTGGGGTCACCGTTACAAACTCGCACGTCGACTATCCTGCTCACTGTTGACCGTGATGAAATATATATGCTTTTATACTGAAAGGGCAGGCGTGGCGGTTTCGTGGCGTCATTTTGTTTTGCGGTTCAGCTCGTAACATGTCATAGTTTTCACCTAAGACACAAATGTGTGGTGAGGAATTGCTTGAAAGTCAATGGTGCCGGGTCAAGGAGGGAAGAAGAAGGCGTTGAGGAGCTTCTGAACCCGGGCGTGGACGCGACACGTTAAATACTAGTCAATGTATCAAACCACCACCAGTTTACGCCGCGGTCCGGTTCAAGAAGCAGCTCTCCGCTTTGCTCCCCATTGAATTCAACGCAGTATGTGATGGAGACGTGTCCGGTAGGGTTTCGGGGGTCACCGTTACAAACTCGCACATCGACTATCCTGCTCATTGTTGACCGTGATGAAATATATATGCTTTTATACTGAAAGGGCAGGCGTGGCGGTGTCGATTGCAACCCCCTCCACCTGTCCTTCGTTTCCAGGCATGACGGAGAAACTACAGCGCCCACGAAATGAAACGGTTTTTGAGAGGTTCAGTTGGAGGTGGCATGTAGATGTTAGAGATCCTTTCGTAAAGGATGTAGGAGATAAGAAAGGAAGCACCGAAGCTCCTTTCCTTCACATTTAGACTGCTCTCATCATGACCTTCTCTAGAGCTGTGACGGATGTCCATCACGGAAGTTGCCGTTGAACTGCTTTAACGTCTCTTGCTCTACTTTCACAGGAGGATGTCGACTCTTTTATGAAGCAACCGGGCAACGAGACAGCCGACTCAGCGCTGAGGAAGCTGGACGAACAGTACCAGAAATATAAATACATGGAGCTCAACCTGTCTCAGAAGAAACTCAGGTAACACCCAACAAAAACACACTTAAACTACTGAGATTCAATGAGCTGACACTGCAGTGTGGCTGCCAGGAAAAATAATTAATCTTACTAGTGAAAGTCTTACATTAAGAGTTTTATCCTGATCTCTAGAAATACTTCAATCCAGATTGTGAAACAATAGAGAAGTTTGTTGTTTCCACAAGAAACAGAATAGTTTATATAGAGTCTTCAAAAGCTTCACAGTCAAGTGTTAATTTGTTTATGTTATTTAATTTCTTCCTTGTTTGACTCAAACTTGTCATTTCTCTTGATGAAGGTTGAAAAGCCAGATCCCACAAATCACACAGACGCTAGAAATCCTTCGACACATGCAGAAGAAAAAGGTTTGTATCGTCTTTCGTTCATCTGTTTTTCCAAACATTTAGATATTTACAGTATTAAATCAATATTTCTGATGAGTTTGAAGATTCTTGAAGTTTTTGAAAGTTAGTACAGTGTTTAACTTGAGTTGTTATGCTCTCGAGGTTTGGACTGTACTTGAATTTGCGGCTTATGATCTTGTATTTTATCGACACCACTGGTTCTCAAACTGTGGTACATGACCACCCCCTTGTGGGTACTTGTGGAGGAATGTCCAAATCTACATATTATACTGTCAAGATACTAAAATAAACAATAAGAGCTCATACATTTGTTATGAGCTAAGATGTTGAGCAGAGGTGATTGGTTTAAAACTCAGCAATCGTGGCTCCAAATGGTAAGTGTTAGAAAGCGAAGTACCAACTTCTCCACCAAACTAGTTGTGGTTCCATCGACAATAAATATTCAGCCAATGCTGCTGCACGATTTTCTGAGGTGGTATGCAATGTAACAATGTTTGATTCGATTCTGGCGCGTTTACTCAGGAAGTTAGTATAAGCTATAAGTTTATATGAACGGCTGGTAAAATAAACAAAGTGACAATACATGACTGGTTTTCTATTGTGGCTTCTCTTCCCAGGAGACCACAGACCCCATGGAGACACACTTCCTACTGGCTGACAATGTTTACTGCAAGGCCTCAGTGCCGCCCACCGATAAAGTCTGCCTATGGTTAGGGGTAAGTAGAGCCCAGGTTAAAGTCTTTTATCACAAAACCACGACAGCATTTTTATAGAAACGTTGTACAATGAGACTTGTGAGGAGAGTTCGGACGATATGTCAATGGTTGTTGATGAATCATGAAGGTAAAGGCCATAACATTGAGTCCTCTTACTGTCCCCCCTGAAGGCTAACGTCATGTTAGAGTACGACATCGATGAAGCCCAGGCTCTCCTAGAGAAAAATCTATCCACAGCATCTCGTAACCTAGAGACACTCGAGGATGATCTGGACTTCCTGCGAGACCAGTTCACCACCACCGAAGTCAGTATCCTTCCACTGTGTCGTCCACTCAGGTTCCTGATTCCAAGCTATAGAAAGTTCTATAGTAGTAGTGTCAGTAGGTAATAAGAAGATGGCAAAGCGGATGGTAAGAAAAACAAATATTACACATGAAATTATTCTTTTTGTCTGCGTGCAGCCGAATGCTGTTACAGTGATGCTTGTTTGGAGTCTATTATCTTTCTAAATATCTGAAAATCACATATTTGATGTTAAAACAGGGTTTGTTATAATCCCTATAAATGCCTTTTAAAACATCTTTAATAAAAAACACAATTAATTAAGGTAAATTAATTGACCTGTTTAAATGTTAAGCCAAAGTCCATAATCGCACCATCATAGTCCGTAATCGTACTGTTCCACTAAAGTCTGTAATCGTACTGTACCATCATAGTCCATAATCGTACTGTACCATCATAGTCCATAATCGTACCGTACCACTAAAGTCCATAATCGTACCGTACCACTAAAGTCTGTAATCGTACTGTACCATCATAGTCCATAATCGTACCGTACCACTAAAGTCCATAATCGTACCGTACCACTAAAGTCCATAATCGTACTGTACCACTACCACTAAAGTCCTTATTTGTACTGTACCATCATAGTCCGTAATCGTACCGTACCACTAAAGTCCATAATCGAACTGTACCATCATAGTTCGTAATCGTACAGTACCACTAAAGTCCATAATCGTACTGTACCATCATAGTTCGTAATCGTACAGTACCACTAAAGTCCATAATCGTACAGTACCACTAAAGTCCATAATCGTACTGTACCATCATAGGCCGTAATCGTACCACACCTGAACCCCATCAGGAACGGCTCTGTGATGTTGTGGCCATCAAGTTTTGGTCCCACCCTATCCCTTCCAGCCAGCTCGATCTGCTCTGTGCCGATTGTCATGCCGTTATAACTGTATTGTACCAATTATAACTGTACCATCAAATATAAGTCATACCTTAAATATCGACTGACCTCATACAAAATGTTTTCATTATTCATTCTTGGTATCAATTATTCTTCTGATTAACTGATTTATTTATGTCAGAAAACCTTGAAAAGTGAACACACGGGTTGATTTTTCTGTTTGAGAGCTGCTGTATACCTAACAAATGCTAACAATCAAAGTGTCGCCCTGCTGCTGTTGTTGTTCTTTAACTCACCACTCCCCTCAGACATGGCACGAGTCTACAACTGGGACGTGAAGAGAAGGAGCAAAGAAAACCTCCTCAAATCAGCCGACAAGTCTTAATATCGACAGCACAGCGTCCACATCCCCTTCTGCTAACTTAGTCAAAAAAACAAACAAACCCCCGACCTCCTCCCCTCCTTAGTCATGTGTAACGTTCACCCCAGGGGCTCGACGGACGAGAGGTCACGTTTAAAATGACTCCATTTTTGAACGCCTCCTCCCGTCAAAGTCGAGCTCAAACTTCCACCACTACTGTTTTCTGTTGATTTGTTACTTTTTAAAGTATTTTTTCAAGTAAAAACTAACAAAAAAAAAACAAAGGCAACGAGGCAATTTTTGTATTCTTTTGAATGATTTAAGTATGTTCCCGTTATCTTCGGCAGATTGTGAGTGAGGGTTCTCTCGCATCGTCTTTTTCTTACCTGCATTTTCCCTCCTTACTGACCTGCTCTTCTGTTTTTTGTTTTGATCACATGTCGGACTTTTTACTTGAGTTGTTAGTTCTTTAAAAAGCGCACCCGGTTGCCATCATACTATATTAAATCCAGGCTTGTGGGATGAACGCAACAGAAGAAGAAATAAACAAAATAAAACCTCTTAAGAGTTCAGAGGGATCAACTTTAGTCCCCCTCTTCCGTCACCCTTTGACTTTCCACACTTCCTCTCCAGTTTCTCCTCCTCTTCTTCCCCTTTTAGCCGCTGTTCTGTCTGTATTTATTTGTCTCTCACTGTATTCATTAAAACAATGAATGAAGTAAAAAGAAGAACATTTGGGCAGAGATAAGACCTTGACCTGCTGCTCTGTGTGTCTTTTATTCTTCCCGTAACCACGCAGGTTTAGAGAAGTCGTGTACCCACAATTTAAAAATTTAAAAACCAAGAATGTTTAAGAAGGTGGATGGTATGGAGGGCCATAGGTGTCACGGAAATATAAATAATTTTATTTATTGCTATCTAACTGGAAAACAAAGGGATTTAAACATTTATTGAATAAATAAATCCATAAATAAATAGCTCCTCAATCATATTGGGAAGCAATCTTACGTTCTTCATGATAACGGACTGTACTCCTGTTTTGTACCGTCTGTTTTTCCTGGACTCTTCCGTGTTCGGCTGGTGTTTCAGAGCTGAGAATACTGATCATTTGAACTTTGATCTAACAAACTCAAAACATGTTTATTTTTGCGTTACACTGACTTTTTTTTTTGGTTTCCCTTTAAATGTACTTCAGGATAGATTTGTTCATCGGTTAAAGCTTTTATGAATTCCTCTTTTTATTGTCCAATTTCATATTTTCACATCTCAAAACTCACTAGAACTGGCTTTAATGACGTTTGAGTAACAATATATTATTCATTTATTATCAGAAAACAAAATGCTTTGTGGTTATCTCCGTGACACTCTTGGTCCTCCATAGTTGGGTCAAACAAAATTATAATTTCCTTAAATTCAGTTAAAAGTAAGTTGACTTATCTTCCTCTCAGTTCATCCTTCCTCTTCCTCTTGCTGCAGCTTTGTCTTTAACTTTCCCCGCTCACCCTCAAATGTGACGTTTTTTTCTTTCATTCATCTCGTCGTCTTCCAGCTGCAAACTTTACGTATAGAAGCTTAAATAAACAGCTGGTAGAGGAAACACTTTGAGGTGTTTTAACTATGATATGAAGCTGATCAGCTGACCGGTTGTAGTTTGTCACGAAATAAATGTGGTTGTTCAAAACTTTTTGTAAAAACTTAGAGGTACCCATGACTCACAACCTCAAGTATAACACCAGTACAACAATCTAAAAACACTCCATAGCAAGTACATGCATGATTATGTGACTCTATGAAAAAAAACAGCAATGAGAATAGATTTATTTTTCCAGTCACATTTTATTTATTTTTTAGTACATTTCAGTTTGTTGAGAGATAATTAGAGCAGAGGAAGGGGCGACCATCTGGACAGTGATACACAGTTATCGTCTGTACAGCTCAGAGGGTTGAAAACAACAAAGTGAAACATGATTTCTGTTGTACCGACGGCTCCTGTGAGAAGAAGGGTTACATCGAGGGCGGGGATATCCAACTGACGCATGCGTTTGGATACAGGGTTGATGGCATGTCGCCTGTCGGAGTAGAAAACCCAGCTAAAGGTTAAACAACGAGTGGATGGTATTTTTTTCCTAGCGTAGTTTTGTCGAGGCTTCCTTCGACCATAAACAGTTCGTGTGTGTGTGATGTCCATTATGAGACTCCCAAGATCCCCAGTTTAACTCGTCTCAGTATCATCAGTTAATTAGAAAACAATTAGGCCTCCAAATTAGTTTGGCACGCAGACGAGCTTTTTTGGCCACAGCCAGAAGTTTCATCAAAACACGGGGATTAATTTTCCTTTCACATCAGCCTCCACTGCAGATACATTTACTCTAAGAACAAGGACAATTTTCCATGGAAGAAAACTGGCATTATTCCCGTATCTGTGGGGTAAATATGAAGTTATAATCAGCAAACTGTTTGATTAGATTAGCAGAATCACTAACTACTATTTTATCTTGTTTGTTTAAGAACCAGTGAGGAAGGAAAGGTGTTTTATGAGTCGTGCTGGACGATTTTATGGCTAATTCCTGGAGGTACTTTTTGGTTGGTGGATTTTACTTTTGGAAAGAGCCAGAATAGCTGTTTACCCCTGTTGTCAGTCTTTATGCTGAACTAACTAACTGTTGGCTGTAGCTTTATATTTATCGTAAAGTTTAGCCCCAGTTTATGCCTCTCATGTATTAGCATTCTACTGTTTTACGGCTGAATTTTGCCCCAAGCAAGGGAATTTAAGTACCTTGTTGGGGTCTTGTTCGCAACTGATGCGAAAATGGAGTGCAACAGGTGGGTTGGTGTTTCGGATCGTTGTGGGGAAGAGCTGAGAGGGAAGGTAAAGTTCTCGATTTTTCCAGTCAAACCCTCACCTATGGTCGTGAGCTTTGGGTAGTAAACAAAAGAAATTTGCTTCCTCCACTGGGTGGCCAGACTCAGCCTTAAAGATGAGCGTAAGGAGCTCGGAGTAGAGTTGGAACAACACTCTAGGCTCTGCAAACCTCGTAATTTTCTCAGAGAAACAACCGCTCAGCTTTGTGACTCAAATATAAAATTATAATATACATAACAGGCATAAACTGTGGATAATCGTACAGTAAATATGAAGCTACAACCAGCCAGAATGATTGGAAACAGGGGAACTCAGGCTTTTTCTGTCCACTGGTTGCAAAATCATCCTACCAACACCTCTAAAGCTCACTAATTACGACAAGACTTCTCACAAAAACATGTCAAGAAAGTGGATAGGCGTATTTCCCAAGATGTCAGACTATTCATAAATTCGTAACAAACCGAAATACAACAAAAATCTTTCCTTCAGCTTGTGTGCAGGTGCAGTTTTGTGGAGGGCGATCTCCTTTACTGAGTCTAGCAGCCTTTAGTGAAGTCAAATGCTGCCAGGGACGCCGGCAGAGAACGGTGCAGAGTGCCCGTAAATCACCCCGTATACGCTTGTCTGGAAACGAGCCAAAGAGCAGATTGCTTTGCTGTCAAGCATGAAACTGCTTTCCATCATCGGAGTCTTTCCTCCTTGATCACTTCACTTCACGAGTTCCCGAGGTGACTTTGGCTGCAACTCTGCCAAACCACAGATCAATAAAAGACAACTTGACAGAGTCGTCCCAAAAAAAAAACTGCTTCTTCGTTCACACACAGTAACGTCATGTGACTTACTGAAGACTCAACTAATTCGCTTTACTCGCAAAAACATTAACAGCCACTTCCAGACCTTTAGAAACTGGAAAGATGATGCCTCTCTAATGGCCTTTTCTTAGAAGCATCAGCCGGACATTTTTGGTATTTAATTGGTTGCTGCTTAGTTCACACACATCGTGTTTTACTGGAATCAGCTGAATGTTGTCGGGAGCTTCAGGATTAGACACGATTTTGCTATTTTACTGTAAAAAATTGATGTGTTTAGTCCATATTGCACAATTATGGACGTCATTTTAATGTTTTAAACGGTGAACTAACCAGCTCCACGTGGGAAAACTGAACCTTCAGCAAGTTTCACCAAAATGCATTGCAGTTTATAGAAATAAAGTTGCTGTCTCCAAAATACCAAGCAATTTTCAGACAATCCAATGGGTGTTAAAAAGGTTTATTTAACCTAAGACATCGGAGAACCTTTTCAACCCATGAAGGATCTTTTATTTGAAAAATCCCAAATTCACCAAATTTGGATACCCATGGTTTTTGTATTGGACAGCAACAATAAGCAACCAAGAGCTGAAGGGTAAAAAGTGCAGATTGGGAACCATAAAACACTTTTTCACTCCGTCACATTATTTTGTGCATAATTTTTTGGCGTTTTGTCGGTGTATATGAGGCCAAATCGAGAGAAAAGAGAACGCTAAAAGTATATTATAGGAATACAAATGTTGAAGTTAGGGAATGTGAAATTTACAAAGGCGGCAGCAAATCATTTATTTGAAGTGGATTGAAATATTAACTCCTGACTAAGACTTTGTTGAAGTTTGTAATTTAACATTTTGGGAAGTATACTTATTGCTTTCTTTGCCAAGAGTTCCGACATCCGAGGAAACATGACTGTGTCCTCGGATGTCTTGCCGAAAATGCTCCCTCCACATTGGGGGCGAGTTGCTGCCCGAAATAAAGGAGTTCAACTATCTTGGGGTCTTGTTCATGAGTGATGGGGAAAATGGAGCGTGAGATGGACCAGCAGCGTTGGCAATATTGCAGACAATTGCAGATTGTTGTTGGGAAGATTGGAGTCGGATGGCAAAGCTCTTAGTTTTTCAGTCCATCTACGTTCCATCCCTTACCTATGGTCGAGCTTTAAGTAGTGACAGAAAGAATGTGGATACAAGTGATAGAAATGAGTAGTGCCACTACTCCTTTGTGGAAGGAAGCAAGCTGAGGATTTACCTTGGGATCAATGAATTATCTATCTATCCATCCACCAGGAGGAGCTGGAGTGCCCGGCTAAACCTGCTGCCACCGCGACCCAACCCCGGATAAGCGGGAACAAATTAATGGATGGATGGACAGTAATCTCAATCTTCTCATGTAACTCTCAGCATGAAAGCAAATAAGTGTATTTACCAAACAATGTAATTACTGTAAGTTGGGGGGGAAAGTAAAGGAGCTTAGAGATATCCAGCTTGGGCGTCATAAAGCATAGCGTATCAACCAGCCGGCTGACATCTGGTTGAAAGTGTTTTGGCAGCCCATGAGGAGGAGCTCCAAACACATGGGAGACTACAACCTACACACACCCACACTTTATGCCACCCTCACCTCGGTAACGTTTAAGCGTTTCAGCAAAAAGCACTGATGATGATACAGCGAGCAGAGTAAGGATAAAACAAAACCCTCTATGTTGAATTTCAAGAGAAACTGTCGAGAACTCACCCTTTTTTTTTTCTTTCCTTTTTTTATTCCTGGAAGTATTTTTGCAGATCGATCTTTTCTGTCTGGCAACATTTCACTCATTTCAGTAAGCAATAATGCAGCATGAGTGTGTAGCAGTGGAAGTGGACCGTCATTTGAATTATTTCCATCAAGTCTCAACAACATTTAGATCAACCTTTCGTCAAAGCTTTTGTAGGAAGGAAAACGTTGTGTGGGGGTTGTCACTCTGACTGGAAATGTTTCTCATTCACACATTTCTATATATATATATATATATATATATATATATATATATATATATATATATATATATATATGACAACTCGGTGTAAAATCTCACCTTGTTCCTCTCTACTGATACATTCATGTAAAATAAGATGACACAAGCAGAACTCTTTGGAGACATGTAGAAAGAAGGCATACATTGTGAGAAAATGAAGCACTTACAGTTTCCTCACTGATCCACAGGTGACTGAAATAATTAGTTAATAAATTAATTTAAAAATAAATACAGTCGACACATACAACAGGCATTCGTTTAGGATTGTGTATCAGATTAAGGGGTCAGTTTAAAAAGAGTCCAGGTACTTAAGGTAGATAAGGTAAGGTACATTTAATTGCTAACTATGCTAAAAGTCTCTGTTACTTGTCAGTCATAAAACAAATTAATATATTTGGTCCAGTGCTAATCTCATAACTGTGTGTAGTTATTATTTTTGATGCGTCTTAAAGCAACATTGTGCAGCTTTTCTACCATAAAGTAACTTTGTACTCCAGGGTACTGTACCCCACGACAAGTAGGCAACTCTTTACAGCACTAAGTCACATACCGCCAACTATTTCACTGATTTTGGTGAAACTGGATCATATTTTATGGAGAAAAGGTTTCCTGATGGACAGTGAAGTAAACTGCTGCCAACTGTAGCTGCTGTTAGCTAATGTTAGTTTCTGAAACGGGCTTATTGCGAACTCCGATCACAGTCATTACCACAGGCGTTTTGGACCACCAGGAAGAGGAGGTTTGACAGAGAGCGAAACTGCTGTTGTGCCAGAACAGGAGCTGGAAAAGTGGGCAATAGCAAGGAGACCAAAAAGCCGCCAGATGAGAGTAAATGTGGGACTGACTTTTAGTGATTGGCGAGAGCTTGGCGAAATAAAAGGCTGAAAGACAGACGACGAGCTGGGCTGACTGCTGTTGGACTAGTCAGTGATATTAGCTGCTGCTGGTATCTGCTGTTGTTGACCTTGTTGATAGCAAAGTTGTCATCCTGATTTTGATCAGAAGTGTAGTGTCCATATTTACCACAGTGGTATTACACTTTGAAACTGAGGGTGCTAAATCACAGAAAATGTGAATTTCTACACAATGTTGCTTTAAAAACACATTTTTTATGTGTTACCTTCTTACAGTGTAAACATGGTCTAGAAGCGAATGAAACAGTTTGATTCACTGTCTCTGATTTTGCAGTAACTGGCCTGACATGAGTACAAAACTGAAAACATTAAAATAAATGTCTACTTAAAAGGTAAATTCACAGAGAACCACATGAGGGCAAAAAATGTTTAAACATTTAAGTGTTTTGGCCACACCCCCAAACAGTGACATCACAACAGGTGATTTGTCTTTAATTGGTCATAGCAAACACCTGCCATGACCCCACAAGCTTGTCTCATTACCATAGCAGTAGTTTTGTTTATCTACCTGTTGGCCCCACATTTGTCATTTCGCTAAGGAGACTTGGGCTAAGTGTAACTTGAAGCTGCCTTCAGGACAGCGACTTCTTCCACAGACTGAAGGAATGACGATTAGGTACACCTGATTAAAATTAATGCAGACTAATGCAACAATCCTATCTTCATGAAGGGCGTAATGTTCCGAGGTAAGGTTATATCAGAGGCTACGATGCATTACACTGCAAGGTGTACAAGTAATATTACATCAGAGGGTGTGCTTTATGGTCGTTATTGGCACGGCGCTTGTGCCAATGTCCGCAAGGGTCAGTGAAGTGCCAGTAATGACTGTAAAGCACACCCTCAAATGTAATATTGCGATTATACAACAATTACCAACTTAAATAAAACATATAATCAAAATATTTTCAGAATTTGGGGCAATTTGCTTTCAAAATAAACATTTTCTTTTGTTTACATCACATTAATTTACTACTCTGGCAAGTAGTCCGAGGCCTTAGCAACGATGGAGTTTCCCCAAACTGAATAAATGCCAAACATATAAACTCTAAACTGCTTTGCTAGATCAAAGTTAATAAGATATCTGCACTATCAACACTTCCCTGAAACACAAAAAACTGAACATTATAACCTTCACGAAGGAATGATTTGTTGCAGGACTGTTGTATTGGTTTAGTTTTTATTAGGTGTACCAAATAAACCGGCGACTTAAGTCTCTCCAAGACCTCAGGGTAGATCGAAAACCTCCTTCCAAGACATTACGTTTCTACGTGTGAACTAATGCAGTTTGATGAGATGTTACACTTGCACGCACACATAAAAAGAAAATGCATATAAACCACTTGCCCACAACAAAATATCACCTTGTTGTTCCCACCCCCGTGCCCGAATCTTTGTCGGCTTGATTTAATGCCTACCAGTTGGACTTTGTTTGCGTGATTACATCGTCGGGTATGCGTGCATTGTGGATGGTGGTTCCTTCGTGGCGTCTGCGGTCTGATCCCTCTGTGTTCGCTTTCAAGAAATAACTTAATCTCCAGCTCGTTTTAGCACCCTTCAAAAGTCACAAATGAGGCTCCACAGTTAAGGTGGACTTGGCTATTAAGGTGCTTTCTGGATCCAACATTCCCTTTTGGTCCACCTTAACACGTCAACAGTTAAAGGCAGACGATTAGGAGTGGTCAAGCTAGTCCAACAAGTCCACCTCGGTCAGTTAGCTGTACACGTTGTCTCTTCCTGCTGGAGTCCAGGACCTGGATGGGTGTTGATTTTTTGTTGTTGTTATAGTGCGGTATTTAGCAGAATGATAGTGGATATAACCATGTAGTCAATGTCATTGAGCTCACTGGAGGCCTAAGAGAAATAGTGTAGTCTCTGGCAATAAAATCACAGCTCCAGGAAGGAAATCCTTCGTTATATTTAAGGGCCTCCAGGACTCCTCCATTGAGCTCTGATAGTGGAATGTGGAGCAAAATATCAGCACAAGAAAAAACAACTCTTGTTAAAGATGGCATTTAAATCTAACGGTGCTGACTAAACCTTTTTTTTTAATGATATGTGCTAGGAGGATGGTTGGACATCAACGTAAAAGTGTCTTATGTGATCATGTAATTGCATATTGGAGGAGGAGATTAAGACGTCGTGGGAGGAGAGGGTGAAAGAAGAGATGATGGGGAGAAAGAAAGATTAAACAAGTCAAAGAGTGTCATCGGATTTTGGTGACGAGCCAAAATGGATCCACTTTCTAAGGCCTTTCTAAGACGTTCAGGCAAGAAGCCCAAAACAAAATTGAAGGAATTGAATCATGGGAGCCCTCGCAAGTAAATGAGTATCCTTCCTCTCCGGGAAATCAAAGGTGTACAGAAATGGGCACAACCCTTCAGCTATCCACCCACGTTCAAGGTGTCCTTCTCCACCATCTACCAGCCTTTTCATTGTGTATCCAACCTGAAGAAAAAGCAATAGAGGGTTACCAACAGTTTCAGTCAGAGGGCTGACACCTCAGTCCGTCAGCCGCTCCCCTCTGAATCCTTCCTGGAGCCCTCAACTTTTCACCTTCAGTCCTAAAACTCTTCCCAGATCAACATAGACAGCGGCGGTCGCTCTTGGTCACTTCCTCCGAGGAGTGGACCACATTGGGGACGAATCCGCTCTTCACGCCCTCCCAGCCCTCCTGGATTGTGATATCGCCGGACCGCACCAGGGCGAAGATGTCTCTGGTCAGCTCGGTGAAGGCGTGTTCCACGTTGATGGCGTCGCGGGCTGACGTCTCGACGTAGCGCATCCCGTACGCCCCCGCCAGCTTCTCTGCTTCCTGGCGGGTCACCTAGAAAATCAAATGAGAGAAGATGAAGCTTTCCTAACTGGACGGTCAAGAGCTAGTAGAAGTATTACATCGTCTTAGAAGCACAGTTGAAGTACCAGACTTCACACTGCAAGACAAGACCGAACAAAGGCATCAAATCATCCGCAACGAGCAGCACTGCTTACCATTGAGAGATGAGTGTGATAAGACTCTTGTAAATGAGCCTTTTAGTTCAAGTGACAAGACGAACAAGACCATAGATAGGAAATCGTACATAATTTTTTGGTTTATTTGATTTTAATCCTGCACCTACAACATTGTATTATATCAGTGGCAGACAGTTTTGCAGTGTCATCCTGCAATGGTGATATTTTTTGCTTTTGCTTTTTGGTCTGCCAGTTACCCAAAGATTAAGACAAAGACATCTCATCTCTGATCCAAATGTGTACTGATCTAAAAATCACTTCTAATGCCGCAGACTTAAATTCAAAACAACACCCGTCCCCTGCAACAAACTTGGAGACTAAGATATTTGCTGTATTGAATCGTACAGTGCCCATGCTGTGTCATCAGAGATCGCTCTACTGAAATACAAGACTGGTAGTACCTATTTCTAACCGCTGCATTTCTGCTCTACACACCTGGCGCTGTGCCTCCAGGTCACATTTGTGGCCCACCAATAGGAAGACGATGCTATGTGGTTGGACGTGGCTGCGAGCCTCCTCGAGCCAGTCGTGGACGTTCTGGAAGGAGCGGCGGTTGGTGATGTCGAACAGGAGGAGCCCGCCCACGGAGTTACGGTAGTAAGCCCTGGTGATGGACCTGCAGAGGTTACAAGAGATCAGATGCAGATTTTAGACAGGACAGGAAAAGACTGAGCATGTTAACATTAAAATGATGTTGTAGTTTTTTCAAACGAGTCCTTGATTGAAGACAGACAAAAGCAAAAGGAGCTTATGTGTTTCTAAATATGTAAATATGCTTCAGAAACAAGCTGCGTTCAGCGACAGGGAAAGTACGAGGTGATAAATCTGTGGGGCACGGCTAATCGGAAGAGAAAAACTGATGACAGGAGGTGTGAAAAAGAAGCAGAGGTGATGATGGGGGAGCTGAGAAAACATTAGATGAAAATAACATGTACAAATATTACAAGGATTATGTCTAACATAATTTACACAGAGCACTGCGGCATGACATGGGAGGAGAAGAGCTGCTGGATTTTGACAAGATGTGACAACCTGCATGCACACACAGACAAACCAACCCCCCCTCGTGATGCGTCTTATCTTCCCACAACGTCAACGTCAACATAAATACAACCAGAAGGAAAATTACAGGCCCGAGGTGGAGACGGAAAGAGTGTGACAGACGTGTCACGAAAAAGAGGAAGAAGGGAGGAGGCGAAAATTCAGAAGCAGCGAGTGATTCATTTGATTCAACACACACACACATACTGTATATTTATATATATTTATAGAAGGAAGTTCCACAGATGAAATAACAATGAGTAAAATCCCCAAAAATGTCTTTACAAGTGGATCTTAAATACTACATGAGTCAAAATGGCTTAAGTTAGTTAATAGTAGCTGATGTCATTTAATATAATGATAGCTCCCCGGGCAATGTGCTCACAGGGAGAGGAGGAGCCAGTGTCATGCCAGAACCGGAGCTAAGTAAGCGGGCAATGTAACCGGACTGAGTAGCCTTTATGGAAACCGCCAATGGCCACAGACCGATAAGGACGTTGAAATAAGCTACAGAAGTGCCAACAGGGAGAGGAGTTTTTTAGGGAATGATGACAGGGATCGGAGCCTGTGTCATGCCAGAACAGGAGCTGTAAAAGTGGGCAATGGCAAGGAAACCAAAAAGCCGCCAGTGGTTGGTGAGAGCTTGGTGAAATAAAAGGCTGAAAGACAGACGCCGAGCTGGGCTGACTGCTGTTGGTGACCTTGTTGATGTTTGGCGTGTCCATGTTTACCATCATGGGTTTAGGTTTATGGTGCTAAATTGTAAAAAAAATACCAATTTCTACGCAGTGTCAGTGCAGGTAAGGCACTGTATGACGTTCACCTGTTTACTCTTTAGAAATAACCCCTCTAGTCGTTTGACTAACTGCTATTTCCCGTTGCAAACAAACGAGTCACAGGTAGTAATTCGAGTTTCGAGAGCTCCTGGCTCCAGATACTTGACAAGTATTCCCTAACTTTAGTTACTAATCGTCCAGTTTTGTTGACGTGTAGCACTTCACTCTTTCCGTTTCTAAATAAATCAGGTCAAAACTCAAGTTCCTTGTTTCCTCAGTTTTAAGGAACATCTGACATGACTTTACCAGAAATCACCTGTCACCACTTGAACATGAACATTCAGACCATATTACTCAACCTTTCTGCTGAGTTGGTTTCTCTTTCGTTCATCGGTTCAGTCTCAGTTCTTCTTTACGTGTTAACCTCCAGTTTTAGTCTCGAGAACAGCAGCTGGTGTCAGGTGATTTTTGTCAGTCTGTGATTTTGAAAGCTCTCTATCTTTAACCATTTGTATATGCAAACCTCTTGTGCATCATGGAAATAAAAAACATTGAGGACTCCTTGAGGTCCCAGCCGGGGTTCGAACCGGCAACCTTCTTGCTATGAGGAACCTGTATTACCAGATATGGCATATTAACGCATCAACCTTCTACCATAGAACTGTTTTTATTTGGTAAAAAATGACATTAGTTATGTGTAAAGTCAATGTATACTGCATGCAGGACAGTGGATAATAATTTAACAGTTTATTGCCGCTTGCGCAATAAACAAACCTACAATCTGGTATCTTTTTAAGTTGACCTTCCTCTTTGGATTTTCACAATAAGATTGTATAATAATATTAATAATAATACTTGTAATGGTAAACAACTATATATATATATATTGTACTGTTTTAGATTAGCATCTAATTAAATATGATACATTTATATATTAAAAATCACCTACACATATATAATGCTGTTTACACGTGAATGCACCAGTATTAAAACATAAAATGTGTTTTTAGGCCTTTAAAATTTTATATTTGTGTAAAATATTGCAGTATTTTTTACCTTAAAGTGAAGTATTTTTTACAGTGTGGTATTGATACTTTTACTTTCACCTTTTCTAGAGACAAATAAACACAACACCTGACCTGCACTGTGATAACCAGCATGATATGTTGTTATTATGATGGATTAAATCTGTATTGGACATTGATTAGTGATGCAACACGTCGACACTCCCAGCTGTTCTCACCTGAAGCGCTCCTGACCCGCCGTGTCCCAGATCTGCAGCTTGATCCGCTTCCCCGGCTCGATCTCCACCAGCCGGGAGAAGAAGTCCACGCCGACCGTCGGGTCCGACACCTGGGCGAAGCGGCCCTCGGTGAACCGCCGGATCAGACACGACTTGCCCACCGTGGAGTCCCCGATGACAATCAGCCGGAACTGATAGAGCCATATCGCCTCCATGACTTCGGCTGCTCACCTGTCTGTCGCGCTCCCGCTCACCTGTCTGTCGCTCTCCTAACCGGGCTGTCTGTCTGTCATGGTGCGTTTACGTGCGTGTGGGAGAAAGAGAAAGAGAGAGAGGGAGGTCAGGTAGATGATTAATGTTAGTAGAAGTACTCAGATCCAGCTGAGCCATGGTGTACAAATACTCCATTACAAGTAAAAGTACTCATTATACAGAATACTACAGGTCTGTATTATATTATATTATTATACTGAATACTCCTTAATCTGTAATAATACATTATATTCTATTTGTTTATAATCCTCATTCTGACCTAGTAAGTGAAGTTATTAAATACATATAGTGGATTAAAAAGTATAAAGTAAGGAAACATTTAATTATAGTATAGTATTTTTACTACTTATGCTACTTGTACGTGTAATGCAGTATTTTTACACCATACTCTTACTTGGATCTGAGTACTTCTAACACTGATACTCCATCATCCGTTACACACCCATTCTCCACTCCACTATATTTTCTAACACCTTTGTACTTTATTGTACATGTTGAATGAAGTACTTTTAGTATTTCTAGTATTGCTCCTTATAAGTAAAAGATCTGAGTACTTAAGTAGTACTACGTTAAATTACAAATATTGTACTTTTTAATCAACTGTATTTATCTGATAACTTCAATTACTAGTTTGGAATCAGATAAACAAACAAAGTACATTTACAGACAGTACTTAAGTATTTTTACAACATAGTATTTCAACTTTCAATCACTGATATTTAATAATCCACCACAAATACACAAATCTGAACGAGCATTTCTCCACAGTGAGAAGCCTAGTAACTATATTTTCGAATACTTTTGTACTTTATTGTACATTTTGAATGCAGTACTCTACACTGTAGTACTTCTACTTCTTCTAAGTAAAATATCTGAGTGCTTCTTCCATCATCCATTATACAGTTACACATCATAAACATAGTGAAGAGCCTAATAATAACTATATTCTCTAATATCTTTGTACATTTTGGATGCAGTACTTTTAGTATAAGTACACTGTAGTACTTCTTCCATCACATTTACAAACTCTACGTATCCTCACACCACAGCTCCCCCCTGACCAGGCCATCAGGCAGGCGGGCACGGAGCCAGACACATGCAGCCTCTGTGGAGCCGTCGGGTTGCGTCGCTCGGTCGGTATGCGAACACCAGTGTCTGAATCCCCCGGTGAGCAGCATCCTTCACGGGCTCTGACACCGGATGTCAGCCCGGAGAACATGTCACACCTCATACATGCACATTATTCCGTGCGTAAAATGTGAGTTTTTAATGATATTCGCCTCTGCTGTGATATGTCACAGGCTGCAGGACGTGATGGATGACACAAACACAGCCTTTAAATGTGGAGAGCTTACCCGAAGCAGGAGTGGGGTTTAGGCCACAATGGTTGCTCCCTCTTACGCCGTTCAGCACCAGGCATGATGTGGGCTCCATGGCACCGAAAGTCCGCTTGGATCAAACCCTCAGGACGCAGCGCAACGACCGAAATCCCGCAGGTGGAGGAGGGTGGGTGGATGTTTGTATTGTTTTTTAATAGAGAGGCTGGTTTAACAACAGCAGGCCCCTGAAGTCAGGCCCTGAAAAACGCATCCAGAGCAGGAGGAGAGAAAAACACGGATCCTTGCGTGGAGCTTCACCCGGAGCCTCGAACAAAAAAAAACACACCGCCTTGTTCTCTGATTCCACGCCGAGGAGAAGCGTCAGTTTGCGGGGGCACGACGGTCGCTGTCAGGTGGGTAATCCCGAGGAATCATCGCTGTGTTTGCTGTGTGTTTGTGCGGGGTTCGCTGCTGATGAAATGGCAGCAGCAGCATCATATAGCCTGACTCATCCCGCATCAGTACCACTACCGTAATGGACCGAGGAGAGGCGCAACACTGAAGGAGGGGAGGGGAAAAAAAACACTATTGTTAACCGAAAACAGACGGAATAAAGAAAATACCGTTATAAAGGAATAAAAAAATAAGTTTCTGGACGATATCATGATTTTTATGGATTTTCTCAACATAAAATTAGCGGGAAAATAAACTAACAATCCTGATTTAAAACTGCAAAATAACTTGAATGTGTCTAAAAATAAATAAATACGAACAAACTGAGTTCAATAAATTCAAAAAAACATTATTTTTTATTATAAGAGAGAAGCAGCACACTCACTGCACCACTGCGCAGTATCTACGCGCACGCGTCAGTGCGCAGGAACGGAAGTTAGACGAACTGCAAGGTGGGAGTTGTAGTTTTTTAAACGTGCAGCATTGTTTATCACATTTTGGGTGGATATATAACTTTAAATTACATTTTTAATATCAGGAACTACAAATAAGAAAACAGAACCAGGTCAACTCTACATCTTTTATAGCCTTTCTGCCATAAAATAACAGATTTTAAATTATTGTTACACTGACTTGTATTATTATTATTATTATTATTATATGTATTTATATATATTTCAGTGATTCTGGTGAAACTGGATCATATTTTATGGAGGAAATGTTTTCTGGTTTTCCCTCTGATGTCCTCCGGCTGCTCCGCCTCAACTCTCTGTGATTTACAGAGTTTATGATGGACAGTGAAGTAAACTGCTGACAGCTGTAGCTGCTGTTAGATCATGTTAGTTAATGTTAGTTAATGTGAGCTAACATTAACTAACATGATATAATCATAACAAACACCACAGTGGTGTTACTCTCTGAACCTGCAGGGGGCGCTGCAGCACAAACTATCTTTGCAGTGTGTCTTAATTTATTTATTTTATTTTATCGTATTTACTATTGCTTTTTTTATATATTTTATTATGTATAGTTTGCTTTATAGTATATTTTTATTTTTTGTTGTCACTTGTCACTTTGTGTAATGCTGCTGCTGCACTATAATTTCCCAGCTTGGGATAAATAAAGTATATCTATCTATCTATCTTTAACTTGCAGGCGCATGAACAAACTGAGTAATCTGAGTAATCTGAGTAAACTGGAGGTGTGTCCGTGCAGCTCCAGCCCTGCCTGTCTGAGCAGCAGCAGGAGGCGGAGACCTGCTCACAGACCGCAGATCAGATCTGATCTCAAGTTGTTTTTGAGTTTCACTAAGTTCCTTTTTTATTATTTTACAGTCAGAGATGTTGCACGGAGCTTTAAACTCTTTTGACTCTTTGAGGTGTAATGTTCATTAAATAACTTGACTTTACATCCAGGTGCTGCAGCTGTCCGCGTGCACACATGCCTGCAGACCGACTCTCTCTGGACCGAACCCTGCGCGTGATGCAACTCGTCTCCACGCGGAGCCCATAATTGGAGACCTCGCTGTGCGCGCGCCTCTGTCTCTCTCTCTGTCCGTCTCATCACCGGTCATGATGCAGCACGAGCGCCTGCTCAAGGTGTTGGTGATCGGTGACCTCGGTGTCGGTAAGACGTCCATCATCAAGCGCTACGTGCACCAGGTGTTCTCCCAGCATTACCGCGCCACCATCGGGGTGGACTTCGCCCTGAAGGTGCTCAACTGGGACCACAGGACGGTGGTGAGGCTGCAGCTGTGGGACATAGCCGGTGCGTACAAGTGTGTGTGTGTGTGTGTGTGTGGTTAAAAAAAGGCCAGAAAAACACCTCCATTTAAAGTATACCGTGTATTCACACTTCATTTGCATAGTCAAATAACTCCAGCTGTCTGTTTGAGGTGAAACAATAAAGATCAAACTGGTTAATCTGCACGTCATTACTCACTGAGCTGCTTCAGAGCAGAGTTTAATTCAGTGTTCAGAAGTATTCAGGTCATTGGACTGGAGATAAAGTAACAAAACCACACTGTAAAAATACTCAAGCAAAAGTACTGCATTTAAAAACTTAACTCAAGCAAAAGTACTGCATTTAAAACCTTAAGTAAAGTAAAAGTACTGCATTTGAAACCTTAACTTTAGTAAAAGTACTGCATTTGAAACCTTAAATAAAGTAAACGTACTACATTTAAGTGTAAGTACTGCATCTAACACCTTTCTTACGTAAAAGTACTGCATTTAAAACCTTAAGTAAAGTAAAAGTACTGGATTTGAAACCTTAACTTAAGTAAAAGTACTGCATTTGAAACCTTAAATAAAGTAAACATAATACATTTAAGTGAAAGTACTGCATCTAACACCTTTCTTATGTTAAAGTACTGCATTTAAAACCTTAACTAAAGCAAAAGTACTGCGTTTAAGCTAAAGTACTGCATTTAACACCTTTCTTACGTAAAAGTACCGCACTCAAAACCTTAACTAAAGCAAAAAACTGCATTTAAAACCTTAACTAAAGCAAAAGTACTGCGTTTAAAACCTTAACTTAAGTTACTGGCAGACTTCATGCTTGTCATACTTGCAGTCCTTTTACTGGAGATAAAGTAGCAAAACCACACTGTAAAAATACTCTGTTACAAGTCAAAGTACTGCATTTAAAACCTTACCTTAGTAAGAACTTTCAGCTAAATTCATGTAAGTAAAAGTAGGAGTGCAGTAAAACGTTCCCTGCCTGTGTTTTACTATCATAGCTGATGTTTTTGGATTCATATTCCTGCTGCATTCATGTCTATGTTGTATATTTTTACTGCTATAGATGTTTAAAGTTGAGGTGTTTGAAATAGTTTATTTGACTCGGGAAGGAGGAAACTTTTACAAACCCGTAAGGGAACTCTTAATCCTTCAGTTTATCATAAAACTTCAAATTAAATTGACTGAATTTAGTCAGGAAAGTAAAAGTAACAAGAGCGGTGGAGTAAAAAAATACAGTATTTGTCTCTGAGATGTCGTCCAATAGAAGAATAAAGTTGCATTAATTAGAAATACTCAAGTAAAGTACAAGTACCTCAAGCACAGTACTTGGTTTGTTGTGAGTTCAGCCGGCCTTTCATGTTTTATACAGTCTCTAGTTTATTCTCAATGTTCAGGACTTATTTTACATATAAAATACATGTAAAAACACATATTTAGTACTTTACTAGCATGTGGTTAAAGTATTTTTTAGACATATTGCAGAAAGTATAAGGCACCTCAGCACATTGAATGCTAATACATTGATTCTTACTAATCAGAGTGTGATCTTAAAGATGTGTTTATATTTAAAATGCCAGATATCCAAGTACAACACAACCAAGAAGTAAATATACAAAGTACAAAGTTGTTGGGTTTTTTTGCAGTTTCACCACCTTCCACTGCTTTTTTGCTGACACATCCGACAATGATGCTGCATGACGCGAGCAGTGACCGCCTAGGAAACGTGTCAAACCGCACCCGCTTGCGCTTGAAATATCGAGTTTACCCTCCCGTACACTCAGTTACTTGCCAGGTTTGGTATCTTCTACAGAGAAGCGCGTTGTACTCTGCTTATAAAACCCATCACGCCTCCTTTAATTGCATGTAATCTGATGTTCTTTTTGGAAGTACTTGTCCAGCAGCTGCCTCAGACAAACACTGCAGTTTACCTTCCCCTTGTTAGGTGATGGCTGATAAAAGCCGTCATTTACATGAAGACATCCGGCTCAGGCTCGTTAGTCAGACGGACTTTAGACCAGAGCAACCAGTGATGACTTCATACTGGAGTCACTGTGGTGGCTCAGTTTGTCAAAGTGATAATTGACCTGGAAGTTCGCTTAACTCAGGGCTAAGTTACACTTCATCATGTCCAGTTGTTGGTAGTGTTGGAGAGGAGGTCCTCTCTGAAGAGCTGGAGGTTTTTGAAGGTAGAGAAGGACGCCTCTGATCTGGTAGGAACTGGTAGGACGTTCCACCAACGGGGAACATCAGACGAGAAAAGTTTGGATTGCTCTGAGCGAACAGGTCGCAGAACCAGGCGTCGTTCATTGGAGGAGCGCAACCGGAGTCAACTTTGTAGTCAACATTAGAGATCTGAATTTAATGTGGGCTGCAGCAGGTAGTCAGTGGAGCTCGATGAGCAGCGGGGTGACATGTGACCTTCTGGGTTGGTTGAAGACCAAACACTGCCGCGTTCTGGATCATCTGAAGCGGTTTCACTGTGCAGGCTGGAGGGCGTTACAGCAATCGAGTCTTGAGATGACCACAGCTTGTGTGTTGCGTTAAGTAAGGGCTGATTTTTCTGACTGAGGCGACATGATTGGAGAAGTTTCTCACCACCCTGGTGAGGGCAAGACTTTTTGATATAGCCTCTCTATAGCTGTAGCTGAACGCACGGTTGAAGTGTTGTTAATAGTGTTTAAGATGTGATTGTTGGAGATAAGTTATCACATTAGAAGCTACATGCAGATTTTTATGTTGATAAATTAAACTTATTGCCAAATCTACGTTGGAAATCAGCCAATAAAACCCTGAGCACCCTCAAACAGGAAGTTAGAAAACCCCCTGATTGTACAGATGCTGTGCATTGTTTCGAAGTGTTTTCAAAGTGCATGAACTGTTATCGTATTATAATATAATTATTAGTTTCTGTACAGACTTCAAAACTTCGATCTAGATAGACGAGGTTTGGAGTCCCACGCTGCGTCTCGCTGACTGAACGGCAAAGATAGCATCTGTTGTTAGGAAGAAGTCTGTCAGGCTGCTTGTGTGTGTGCGTGAGTTTAGTTTTTCTATCAGCTGCTGCGTAGGTCATGTGTGTCAGACTTTAACTGGCTGATTCATCACAGTATTAGGATCATGTGGAGGAAGTTAGCGTCCAGGATAGAGGCTTATTCATACTTTCAGTCACACACACACATGAATGCAACATCTTTCTGCATGCACACACACATGATTTAGAAAATGTTGAATCTGTTTTTAATTCTAGCCTCCTTAAACAAGAAATCTGAGCTGCAATAATTAGTCAGTTAACTGATTAATTGATCGTCAGAACAGTAACTATTTTCATATTCGAGAGATTTTTCCCGCAAAAATGGTGTTCCAGCTTCTCACATGAGAGATTTGATGCTTTTTGTCTTAATATATTTCGGTTGGGAAAATTGGCTTCACTCGGGGCTGAATCAGCAGATTTCTAATGGAAGTCTTGTATTGGATCTTTCCCAAATAAAGCCAGCTTGTAGCGACTAAAAACTTAAAACTTACAGACCGATATTCACATATTTTCAACAAGATTTATTATTTTTCACTATATTTGAACCACATGATCAATTAGGGGTGTTAATAACAACATTGTGCTGCAGAGGAGAAAAAGAAAAGGCCAACGATGCTGCAAAGGTTCAGATAAAGAGTCACGTTATATCAGTTATAATCAAGTGTAGCTCAGAGATAAGAATACTTTCAGGTATCTGAACATCTCGCTGTGCCCTGGTATAAAATAAGGATGTCACTTCATGAAGTTCAGCACAAAAATAAGATACGACTTTGGAAACTTGTGTTTATTCTGACGGCTTTTCGTTAAAAGGGCAGGAACGCTATGGCAACATGACCCGAGTGTACTACAGAGAGGCGGTAGGAGCCCTCGTCGTCTTCGACATGACCAGACTGTCCACGTTTCAGGCTGTCCTCAAGTGGAAAGGAGACCTGGACTCGAAGGTAAATATGATGGAGCACGGTAGGAGGACACGAGGGAAATTAAACTATTACGATAACACTGGGTGGATCAAACAATATATCTGCCCTCAGATGCTTTCTTTCAACACTTCCTTCCTTCCTTCTCTTATTTACTTCTGCTTCCGTTCACGTTACCCAGAACGTCTTTTAATAACCTCGACTAGCATGAACTTGCTGCACTGTAAGTTACACCAGAACAGAGTATGGTGAAGCTCGTGTTGGATGTATGGTTGGGATATTTTTAGACCAAAAGGTTGCACTCCTCATTAACTCGAAGAGACCTTTTCCAGTTTGTCACCAGGAAGCTGCCCTCAAATGACCGGCAGCAATGTGTAAACACCAGTGACGAACTGCTTTCACGGTACCCGAGTTTACCGTACCACTCATAAAGTTAAGTTAGCAAACAATGGGCTGGGCTGTAAATTGTACTGTAAATTAAGTCTTAATAAACTTCAAGTATTAATGTGATCATATTTAAATGTGGAGTGATGGGCGGTGACATAGGGGCGCCCTGGGAGCAGTTGCTCTTTTACCTTAGAGGTGAACTCCCCTGCTACCAATCCACACCTCCATACCGAGTCCCCCCGAACTGAGCTACCGCCAGGGCAACTACTAGTAGCTACATTTGAAATGTACAATATAAAAACGAAGATGAAATGTGTATTTAGTTACTAGAGCACAGTATAAAGACCATAGACTGTATAAATCATGGACGTCGTATTCGTGATCCGTCATCTTGGCAGTCCTACCTCTTCCGTCTCCCAGTTAATCTGAAAATGGGCAAACACATGGATCATTTGGTGGACCTGCTTTGATTAAAAACACACTTTGATCGTAGATTTATCTACTTCTTGGTTCTTGTTAGGTCGCCCTTAGCAACGGGAGGGCAGGTTCCAGCCGTTCTGTTGGCCAACAAGTGCGACCAGCGGCGTCACGGTTTGTGCCCCAAGCTGCCCAAACTGGAAAACTTCTCCAGAGAGTACGGATTTGTCGGTTGGTTCGAAACCTCAGCCAAGGTGAGACCTCGCTTTTTTCTAAATATTGTCTTAACCTGTGATCTGTTTGTTGCTGCTTTTCTGTTGTCTGGTATCGACACTTGCAGGAAGTCTTTTCTACACTGGCACATTCGCACTCACAGAATTAAGCCAAAGCTTGAGCTTCGATCAGCAAAGTACGGCTCCATCTAATGTTAATGTTTACTCGTATCCGTCTGTTTCCGTAGCCGGTAACATGCGTGTTTATCTGCTGTAGCTAAAATCAGCAACAGTTAAACCTTTAACTTGCAAATCTACAATTTGTAACTGAGCGACCAAAGATAAGTTAAAAGGATTTGTAGACAAGGACCTTATTGTGACACACTTGGTTGATTAGATTTTATTTATCTACTTATTCAATTGATCTGTGTTTGAAGGTGCCGACCGAAGCACATAGTCTAAGAGGGTAACTTTGGTATTTTTCAACTTGAACTCTGTTTTACTCAAAGTACACTCACTGACATCGAAGCCAAGAATTATTATCCACAGTTATATGCATACACTTGGACCTGAACCACGCCAATTGTCCCCAATTCAGTCCACAGTTGTTTTCCACATTAACTCCCAGAGAGTCAGTTGTTTTTTTCCATCCAGTGTCCCAATTATTCTAGATTCTGAACCTCGGAGATCAGAGATTTCCACATTGAAATGGAGGGACGGTCTTCCCCAATCCTCTTCACCATTACAACTTTAGTAGTAGTAGTTCTAGGCTAGATGATTGTGTCTTTGAGGTCCCCAGTGTAAACATCATTCGGACTCCGCCATCATCCTTCTTCTCCCTCTTTTTCCAGGACAACACCAACATTGACGCTGCCATCACATGCTTGGTGAAGAACATCATGTACGTAGAGGAGGAGAGAGCCTTGAGTGACGCCACAGCCACGGCCACCGCCGGGAAAACCGACCCCGAAGGCGGCGTTCTGGTCCTGCCTCACTTCGACTACAACAGGCAGGAGAAAGGACTTAGTGGATGTTCGGGATGTTCCTCGCTTAAACCCAGAGACGGAGACTGAAGGGGGGACGAGTCTGAACCAAGAGACTGGAAGGAACCAAGAGGAGTTTATACTTGGTTGAATTATTAATATATTGTAACTTATACTTAGATATGTGTCCTCTTCCTCCTCTTACAGGAAACAGTTAAAACATTTTAAACAAACAAAAATCGATTATTTTGGAAAAAGTGGGACTGAAATGTGACTCCTGAACATTTCCTCTAGACTTCAAACAGCTATAATTTTACAAGAATTTCTTGTTTTATAATGACGACTTGGAAGTCAGTCCCTTTTCATTATCAAAACCAGATTATCAAACTAATTATTTAACTATATTTATATTCGCAAAAATGCACTTTTTTTTTTAATCTTCTCTGCCTCTTATCTGAAGGGTTTTTGTTGTACAAAATAGACAGTGATCCATGTTTGAAGGTCCAGTGTGGCAGATTTAGGAGGCTCTATGTACAGAATACGTCAGAAATTTAATTTAATATTCATAACTATGTTTTCATTTGTGTATAATCACCTAAATCCTTAATCGGGGTTGCATTGTGGTAGCAGCAGGTTTAGCAGGGCGTTCCAGGTCCTCCTGGTGGATCCCGATGCATTCCCAGGCTAGATGGGTTTTATAGTCTCTCCAGTGAGTTCTGGGTCTGGCCCGGGTTCTAGAGTCAGCACCTTCGAGCCTGGTTCCCTGCCTGAAGACAGGTGGAATGCTACCAGGGTTGGTAGTAAGGTGCTGCCCCAAGTGAACTTCGATTTTCCAGGTCTCGATTTTCCAGACCATCTACGTTCCAACCCTCACCTATGATCACGAGCTTTGGGTAGTGGGTAGTTCAGGCATCTGATTCGGATGACTCCTGCTTTTGGCCTCTTTCATGAAGTCCACAACATACCGTAGTCCAGAACGGACAAAGTAAACACTGGCTTGATACGGCCTTTTGTGTTTTAGATACCACTAAATCCCACACACTGGTCCTTTAAATGTAAAAAGCAAAAAATACTTTCCTGTCCGCATGATATTTTTATTATATTTTAAGTATTTTGTCTGTAAATTAAATGCTAATTACTTCAGTTATCAGCGCTCAGAGCTATGTAAGCAGCTATATATATATATGTGTAGATGTTTTATATAAGATAAATTAAAAGAGTGGTTTGCTTTGTGTTTCTGGTGTAAGTAAGAACAGCATTGTTGTAGTCAAGACCACCTGAACTGAGACCAAACCAGAGTGTATTAAGACCGTGACAAGACCAAGACTGAGGTATTGCAAGACTGAGTCGAGACCACAACTTTGAGGAGTTGAGACCAAGTCATGACAAAGACCAGACAGTATGTATGCAATCATGTAGCTAATATTGTCCTTCAAAACATTTCCGTTAATACATTTTAAAAATAAGTTCAAACTGTTTCATACACCGTCATTTGTTTGACTCTCGACCTCTGCCTGAAGTGTAAAAACATGTTCGGCCTATTATGAAACTGTGTTGTGGTCTTAACCGGTCTTGAAATAAAATCCTGAGTCCTGTTTGTCTAAGCCTGAGAAGCTAAAAAAAAGTTCTTGAGACACTGGAGCTTTGTTTTAACTGTCACAACGTGGTCTAACGAGTTTCACACCCACACAGTGCTGAGTTTGTCAAAGTGTCACTGCAGGGCTAACTAAATGTAATGTTTCGGCTTTAGAGGTGATGATGACTCGCGGTCCCAAACACGAACGTTTTTTTGGATCTTTGTCTTTTGTGTTCGTTATTAATACACAGGCGGATGCTGAGATGCAGTTTCACTTGTCACAGCTTTGTTTTATAACAGAACAAAAATGTTCATATTCACACTCTCAGGTCTGCCTTCATGTTTAATCTGCTGCCATAAAAAAACTCCAGTAACAACATGTTTCTTCAGTTTTTCTTCCTTGACACTCACAAGTGCAACCTGGTGGTGAAACCATGCAACACATCCCCTACATCCCACATTAATAGTACAGTATCCATCCATTCATCAAGGGAACATAGAGACAAACAATCATTCACACTCACATAATGTGAGTTTCCTTTGTTATGCAGAACAAACTTTGTCTAAACCTTTAAGTACAGTGCCAGTATCAGTGTGTCTCTTCCTATATATCAGGATCTTCTCTCCTCTGCTGTGTCCTGAGAACAGTTTAAACCACAAGAGGGAGCCACAAGCTGAATTTTAATGATTGATAATGAGTGATTTCATGCTGAAATGTGTGTTTGTCTGTGGATGTAAACACTGCTTTTCACTGCTACTGCATCAATTACTTCTATTTTTGGGAGACCCTAATCATCCCATTGGTAAAGACTGACACCAGTGATAGGAGGAGGCTGGGGGGAGGTCTCCTCAGGTCTCGTCACATCTTCCCACATTAGTAATAGAGGTTGTCGTCGCCTGGGCAGACCCTGGATAGAAAAACCTTCCCCCCTCATCGGACTGATTCGTTTACCTCCTCTCGAGGAGAAATGGATCATCGTGATGTTTTTCGAGACATGAGAAACATGTTGCACATTAAGAGAGGCTGACGGCAGTGGATGAATCACATTTTGCTCTGTGAGTTGTGGACAAAAGAAGAAACATTTTTATGTTTTTCTTCTTGCAGGTTTCCATTTCACTTTCCAGTTATTGTCACGTCTGGTATTGAAAAGTAGGGAGTAACAGCGGACAACGTCTTGAAATCTCTTTTTCTTTTCTAGTGTGAGAATCAGTCCTGTCTTTTGAATTTCATCTGTGCACTACAAACATTCCTTCTGCCATCTGCAGATTCTTGTTGCATGCCTGTTTGCATTTCAGAAGGCTGAGGCATTTCCTCATACGTCTCTATATTATTTATGAATATGTTTGGTATTTTCTTGTCCACATTTCCATCTTAAAGTGTACCCAGATCCCTCGAGTCTCCTCATATGTTCATGATCATGTCCGTGTACTTCTCCTTCTCCTGTCTACAGATTTGTTAGACTCAGGTGAAGCTGACATAACCATTATAGTTAAATTCTTCACAGCGCGCTATGAAGACGTCCGCTGTTGTTAAGATCCTCGTCAGTCTGGCGCTGATTCTACACTTTGGCAGAGGTGAGTGGCTCTGAACGCTTTTTAAATATAAGCATAATAATTTAAAAGTTTCTAGTTTGAGGAGATGTTTTCTGAATAATAAGGTATATTTCTGCAGGAATTGCCTTTGCAGCACCATCATAATCACTGACATACCACTTTTCTATAAATGTAAACTCAATTTGATTTTCACCAACTAGCAGCAGCTACAGTTTACTTCACTGTCCATCAGGAAACTCTGTAAATCACAGAGAGTTGAGGCCAGAAAACATTTCTCCATAAATATGATCCAGTTTCACCAAAATCAGTGAAATAGTTGGTGGTGTGCGACTTAAAGTGCCTCAAAGCGTTACGTACTTTGTTTAGTTAGTTTGAGAAACAACGGAGATGCCATTCACCTGATTCAACATAATTCAAAATGTGTTATTTATGGAAAAACATTTATGTAATATTCTGTTAATGGGAGCGGCAACAGGACGTCAGGTGCCAATAAATACCTGCATATTGCATTTTAATGTACATGCAGTCGCCGGTTTGTGGCGTTTCGTGGCAAGTTGCGGTGAGGTTGCAGATACTCTGAATACTCTACCCAACGCCTCACCCTCTCCTTCCAAACAACGATTCTTATTTTCAGGTGGTTACACACCAATGAAAACATACTACTCACTCATTATATTTCATTCCTGCAAAGAAATGCCCCTCAATCTTACACACTGGACTCTTTATCACAAAACTTGCATTCCTCTGTCAATTTTCTTCTTTGGCGGTGCATTTCTCTCATAAATTACACCTCTTTGACGCGTCAGTGGTAAATCACAGGCATCAGAATGACAGATAAAGTGCCTCGTGATGGACAGATACAGACCATGTTCAATAATTATAGAAATTGCTGTACTGCACGGTTAATAAAGAAATGGGAAACCAGAATATCGGCGTGCGTATGCATGTCCACATACGACTAATGCGTTCATCAATAAGCCAGCCGTACTTCCACTTTGCAACAGTGTCAAGAACCCAATTTTCAGTCGCCTCCGACACTGAGAGCTTATTCCACTCTTCAGATCACATCCCATCATGGCTAGATTGTTGCTACAAGGACCTGAAGCATAAATGAGTGTACACAACCATCTGCTTCCCCTTCTCTCTCTCTCTCTCTCTCTCTGTTCATTGTGTAGCTATCGTTATTGTCAAGCACCCTCCATAAACAATGATCTCTGTGTGTTAGCGCCACAGGAATATCAATTAGGTTTAATTAGATGGTTGCATTGACAGCACGCTTTGTAAAAGAAAGGTTTATTTTTCCTCTTTCCTGTCAATTTCTCTGTTTTCTCTTCTCCTGCTTTTTCCTCCTAGCTCAGAAACCCAGCGATGACTCCATCCCCACCTCCCTCGTCATGCTGTTCAGTACGAGCCCTCAGTCCCTCATCAGCCTCCTACTGCTGGTCCTGACCGTCGTCCTCTCCGGAGGCATCTACCTATGTGTCCTCAGATACGTCTGCATCGGCTGCTGCGAGCCCATCGTGGTCGGCTGTGAACCAGAAAGTCTGGCTGGGATGGTGTGAAGCAGTTGTTATCACCCCCTTTTTTTCCAAGTCACACGGAAAAATTACATTGTTCCGAGGTGTGAATTGGCTCTATTCACAAGGGGACCTATGACTATGATGTAAGGCCACATTGTGTGACAAAAGATTTGCTCATATTTGACAGATGTGACTTTAGCATACTTCGTAGAAGTCAAATTTTTAGTACAGTTTTTTAAACCTATTTACCCGTAACCCTGTAAATCACAGTTGTAGTATTTCTTTGGCTTTGCACATCCCTGAAATGTTTTCAAAGTTTCAGTTCAATTGAAGTTGATGCCTGTTTCTCAGGTTAGAAAATTACTGACCAAATAAAAGCTCTGCAGGGAAATTATCTTCACAACGGAGCAGAAAAATGACCACAAAAATCAATAACGCTAGTACAGGTTGTTTCAAGGCAACTCACGGAAAACCCAACTGATTGAAAACGTGCTTCAAGCAACCACTGCTGGCAGACATGAAGCTTACATCTCCTGAATTACGGCAGTTACGATTTAATATATTTTTTTGGGCCACTTGGGGTCATTGCAACAAGATTTAAACACAAACACTGTAAGTTAGCAAACAGTTGCCTGGTTATACATCAAGCAGATACAGTTTGCAACAAACAGTTCTGGTCACCAGATGACGTAAAATCCAATATTTACTCTCTGTTTTGGGCTCCACCAGCTCCAAAGAACAATGTCTGAACGCTCCACAGTGTTCACCAACTTGCTGCTGGCTTTGCCAACATTTTGTTCTGCATAGTAGGCGGTGGACTGTAAAACCAAAACAATGTAATAAAAGACACTAAAATGCTCACAATTGTGTAAAAACATTTACAAGTGCAACTTCAGTGTATTCACATGGATTTAGGCATTTTTTACATGATTTTAGTAGATAGGAGCAGGATGATAAAAATTAGGCAAGACCGGCAAAGAATAACAGGAACCGTACCGTACACGCATTTCTGTCCTCCGTGACAACGGCATGTTACGTAGCATCCTCACACAAGGAAAAAATGTAGGCTAATCATTAATTACTGCACATAAAATAATAACACGAAACAATTTTATTTTAAACATCTTTTATTCCAGTTTTTGTAAACAATACATCATCGCAGCAACATGTTGTCGTACGCGTTTTGTTTTGCCGCGCTGCTGCTTCTGTTGGTTTGTTTGTTTTGTCCCGTGTTGTCCAGAAGGTTGTTGTTGTCTATCTGCTGTTTAACGTCTTACATTAAAGCAACATTGTGTAACGTTTCTACTATTAACTAACATATTTTAAATCATTGTAATGCATTATGTGATTTCATACTCTGGGTACTATCACCCACGAGAAGTACGTAACGCTTTATGGCACTAAGTCACACACCACCGCTCGAAGGCATAAATTTTGGTACCTACATTCAGCAATTTAGGAAGTCAAATTAATTGATGTACGTATATGAGTTAAATTTGATGCTTGGTAGACTTATGAAACATCCATCTATGAGCGACTTGAGCAATGTGTTTGTTCGAGCTCTAGTATACAATCCATCAATGACCCAAGGTCATGGCAGCAGAGTTCATACTTATACATGAATAAAGAATGTTTTTTTCTGTCTGATATACCTTGGATACTCTGTTCAATTCATTTCTAATAAATCCTTTATGAACTCAATCTATCTAACTCTTTGTACCGTTTGTGTCAGCCTTCAAATAAATTAGAAAAAGGCCGAGGTAAGTAGAACAGAGGCTATCGAGTTCGGATCTTAACGTAGCCAATTAAATTTGATAAGCCCCATAATTAAACAGCTTCACATCCCTTAAAAGCTCGAAGAATGAATAAGTGATCTGAGAGAATACTGAGTTAAGACTTCACAGCTGCAGCCGCATATAATATTTTACTCTGAAATTACGTATGCGTATACATATCCAACAACTCCCACGCAGACGACAAATGAACACGGTGTTTGAAGGATATTTCTGAACGCCGTGGAGCAGAACATAAATGAATGAACCTTTTGAAAGCTCCATATGTTGACAGCTTTAATTGATTTATACAGTTTTCAGTTTTAATGGCTCAAACTCATCTGACAGGGAGGAAAAATCTTTCAGACAAGTATGGACTTTATACGACAGCTTGTTTTCACATTGTTCCAAATTCAGTAATTTTTGTATTGACCTTTTACTTGTAATGTTTGTAATATAACTGCATTTCTGTACTTTCAGTTCCCCGAGGCTTAGGCATTACTTACTCACAGACTGACCTATACTTGTCTGTTCCTTATTCCCCTAAGAGCCTTCCCACAGTGTGTTTACCATATATCGGAAATGTTGCTTATAGTCTTTGCATGGAGCCTCCCTCGTAACTGTTCCTGCTTTATTGTTACCTATTTCCCTTCATTGTACTGTCAGACAAAAAAAAATCCAAAATTTAATAGAAAATAGCTCTTTACATTTCACAGTAGTTTTCTGTTTTTTCTAAATTGTGTACAAAACTCTGTTGAATTACGGTAATTCTCTGTACTAACTTATAATAAGTAACTCATAAACTAGTTAGTTACCTTTAAATTATTGTCATTTTACATAAATTTTATGTTACGTTTCTTGTTTGGCAGCTGCTTCTACCATATATATGACCATATATATGGATGTAGGTTCATAGGAGCCCGTAACAGAATAATCCAACCATGAAGATGTGGTTTTCTACCCTTCACGTGCCAATTATTGGTATTTCTGAAGAGTTCAACTTTATGGTTAAATGACTATGTTTGCTATTTACGGAAGCCATAAGTGGTCATGCATTCATACATTTTATTTCCTCTGTTTTTCCTGTAATGATGAGTTAATTTATTTGTTTTCTCAAGATCACAAGACCATTAAAATAACAAACGCTATCTCTCGAGATAGCGGGATAATTTGATCTTGAGATGTTGAGAAGCCTATTGATAGTCTAGTATATTAAAACATTGCAATTGCAACGTTCCCCTGCTCCTCTGACGCTGGTACACTAAACAATGTTTCCTGTAATGATTTAATATACTCAACTATCCTGTTTTCTTGAGATCTCATATTAATTATATCATTATCTTGAGATATATTTCATTATCTTGAGACCTCAAGATAATTATTCAGTTGTCTTGCGATAACAACATTTGTTATTTCAGGATAATGACATAAATAACTTGAGATCTTGTGAAAAGAAATATAATTAACTTGTTATCACGAGCAAACGTAGGAAATAAAATGTACGAATGCATGACCTAGATATTTTATTGTATGGACTTACAAACAGTCGTGGGCATTTCTCTAAGTGATTTGAAGAAGAAAAACAAACAAACTTCATCATGTCAAGTTTGATTATTTTCCCTGTGGTTTTGTAGATTTACGAACAAATACAAATTACAACCAGCGTCAGTCAACAAAACAATCAACACTATACAAATGCCCAGCATGCAGTAACTATACGAGGAGCTTACAGGTTGGAGTCCAGTCATGCTGATACTGTATTTTTCAGACAATTTGCACAGTGAATCATCGGACACTAAAGAACTGAACATGATTCATCGCGCTGAGAAAATGAAGCCCACCTGTTCGACTCAAGGACTAAGGAGTCTGCACATGCCGAGTCAAGGACATTGTTATCATGAATGTATTGGCTAATGAGCATGCCAAGCACAGACGCAGGGAGCTGGTCGTTGAAGTGGAATTTTAGTGCTGTTAGGTTAGAGTTTGTTCACTCTTGTACACCAGTTTGTCTCCACGATTGTTCATGCCTGAACATCATCTGCTCGTGGACATGCTTTTGTAACTGCACCGTAAAGGTCAAAGAACTCAAGAAACTCCAGGACTGTCATTATGTTTCTCACTTCGCCTCATGCTCAGCATCTCCATCGATTGTAACCATGGTAATCACAGTGAAAACTATTCTCCTTAACCCACTCGAAGTCCATTTGCACATCACGGATAAACCGCGCTTCTCTGTCATTGTCTCACAAGAGGGCTTCAATCGGATCTCGTACCCGCCGATAGCGCGGTAATGGATTTATTTGTATCTCCCTCCAAGCACGTCGGCCGCAGGCGAAACAATGGCTCATCCCGTGATTGACAGCCTGCTGATAGGACTCCAATTCAGCCTGTTGCTAGGGGCTACAGGGCTGAGGGATGGGATGGTGGAGGGGTCCTGCATCCACGCAGTTGCCATGGAAATAGGGGAGTTCATATTTTCCACCTGCAGGTGGCAACACCGCACTCCAAGTCGGTTTCGTCTGAGAGGTGAAGCGAGTACAAGGGTGTTGTAGTAGTAGTAGTAGGTTTTACAGGTTTGGATGCTCACCCTGCACGTCTTTATTCCCCCCCCCCGTAGGTATCTATGTGAATTCTTCATGTGCAAAGCAACCACGATTCAGTCGAGAACTGTTTTGGTTTTTATCTCACAAGACTTGAGACTTGAAAAGACTGCAGTTGCTGCAAGAACATAACTGCAAATCATCATTTTTTTGGGGGGGGAAATTGAAACAGATTGTTTTTTTTGCAGCTGAAAGAAGATGTTTGCTTTTTTAGCATGTAAAACTGGGAACTGAACCTTGCGCCCGTCCTCCTTCCTCCTCTGGTGGTCTGTGCAGCGTTTTTAACCACTTCCATCTACTGTGGTTTTCTTATTTCCTCGTTCCTGCTGCAAACAGCTCGCTGACGTTCAACACAGCACGTTCCGCTTTATAGTAACGGATGCAACAACAAGTACAACAACAACAACAACAAAAAAAGGTGATTGCTGATCAAATCTGGAGGGTTGTGTTGGCATACTGACAGTTCATCGCATCAATCATCACAATCTCAGAGAGAGGGGGAGGTCACTGGAGGTCGACGGTGGATTCCAGGAAATTCACCTGCTGCAAACAGACGCTGGGGTCAGTTTGCAGTATTTCTCACATAGGAAGGAAATACTGCAAACTGCAGCTGCTTCTCTGAAACTGACACACACACACCTACAGGAAAAAATCATCTGAGACTCTCAGTCTGTGTCATAACTCACACACCTCACGTCTTTTATGTAAATAAAGGTTTGTCTGCATGCTTACATGCATTGGTTTCTTATTACACGGCCACATATTTGATTTGTTCAGCTCCCTCAGATGTGCAGCAGCACACCGTGTTCCATATAGTCTGGTGTCACGCAAGGACACGGCGTCTGAGGAATAATTTAATACCACCTTAACATTTTTTGGATTAGTGAGATGCTTTTCATTATTGATCACAAAAGGGAGAGCGAGAGGTTAAAGGGTCGGTGTGGTCTGGAAAAGACTTCGTGACGTCACCGTGGACGTGATATTTGAGACGTTTGTCCGAGAAATTCCGCTACAATTTAAAGAGTGACACCTTAACGGGCACACTCACTGCGCGGGTCTCGACCAATAGGCTGCGGCGGCGTTCAAGTGCCGTCGGGAAATGTAGGAATAAATCACATGAACATGTGATATGTTTTATTAGACATATCACAATTTTCTATTTATTTATTTTGTACTTGTGATATTTATTATACACCAAAATACCAACATTGATTTCTTATATATGACATTAAACCTGATTCAGTTTACAGTTTAAGCTTTTACTACTGAGGTACTGTTCAGCCTTCACTTTTATGATAAATAAGCTTGTATTGTTGCAAAGTTTCTCCACTTTATACAATGATCAAATACAAACTATAATAATATTATCATTATTACTATTTGTATTATTTGTTTTTGATGCTATATATGTATATACATATATGTCTTCTTTGTAACTGAAATTTTAACTTTAGGTGGTTCTCTGTCTGTTGTCCTTGTCGTTTTTTATGTATTTTTAACTGTGCAAAAAAAAATAAACAGGTAAATGTGTGACAATTATTTGCTAACCTAAAAATGGGGAAAGACCAAGTGGCAACCTCTGTGGCTGTGAGGTGAAGTGCCAAAAACTGCAGTTCATTAAACGTCCACCGGTGGACCTGACGCCTCATTGCTCAAACAGATCACCTCCAAACAGGCACCTACCTGTCAATTAAAGCGTCAACGCTCTTAATTCTACATAACTTTAATATAATGTGAACAGGTGAGTTGTATATAAATTCACCCTCAGTACAGTTGTCATGAACGGGGAAATTAGCTACAGAGACCAAAACTGTTTTTTGTACCAGGCTGTAAACATGTTTATTTCTGCTGTGAAGTTGGACATTTGGACAGGGGGACTTATGGAAGATGACTCATTTTGGGGCAAGCCAAGTGGACGTTCGAGGAACTGAGTTTGTTTTGGCCTAGAGAACTGGAATGCCACCTCTTGGGGGGATAATGGTCTGTGAGGTTGCAAACTGTGTTAATTTCACTATAAGGACGGTAATATATGAAAAGTGGACTTGGAAAGCAAGCTCAGGTGGATGTTTCGCGGTACGCAGCTCTGACTCTCCACGACCTCACCTGGGGGCCCAACATTCCTACTGGTTCAGTAGGCACACAACGCCTTACTCTCGGGAGGTGGAACCAGACTGAGGAAAGTTGGGGAAGGAAGCTGAGACTGTTGAACTCTGGAGGACCCCTGTTGCCCCCCACCCCTCATCCCCCACCTGGACCCCACCACAGATGCACAGACAATAATACCTCGCACTGCAATACTTGCACAATGCAGTGGTTTGCACAACCTGGACACTTGCACAATGTCACTACCTCACGATGGTGTTATACTGTTGTTGTATATACTTGTTTTTATATTTTATATATTTTTTTTTTTTGTATATTTTATATATATATATAGAATATAAAATATAAAAAGTAAAGGCAGATTTCAAATTAAAAACAAGTATATACAATAAATAGAACAACAAATATATATATAGATATATATATATTATATATATATTAGATAATATAGAATATATAGATATATATATATAATATACTATATATATATATATTATTTTATATTCTCTATATTCCTCTCTCTCGTATTTTATATATATAGTATATTTATATATATATATCTATATATATATTTATTTTTTTTTTTTTTTTTTTTTTAAATATTTTTATATTTGATATCGGGCTGCTCCGGGACCAGGGGAAACCATTTTCGTTTCATCCCATGTTTTAATGTTTTACATGTGCTGCAATGACAATAAAGCTCCTTGAATCCTTGAATCCTTGAATCCTTGAATCCTTGAACTTGAGTCTTCTGAACTCCGAGCCCGGCGGTGGCTCCTGAACGCGCCACAGTTGTGAGATCAGCTGATTTTTTTACGCTGCCATTTTGTCCGGCAGAGGAGCAGCCAGCCAGTCACGGAGGAAACTCTTTGTAAAGGAGGAGCAGCAGGAGCAGGAGCAGCAGCGAGCAGGAGGACTGTCTGTGGGGTAAAAACAAGCCGAGAATGTGGAGTGGACAGCGGGGGACACACCACTGAACCAACCGGAGGACTGAGGCTGGAAACAAGGAGGGGCGGGCTGCGTGCTCAACTTAACCCGCTCTGCCGGCTCCGTCTCCGGCTTCTCTGTCACCGACTCCTCGGTCTCTCTCTCCGGGGCTCGGAGCTAACTCCCACCCCCGGCTCGTCTTGTGGCCCTGCCTGCGACTTATACACCCGAAAACAATGCGCTGCTCGGTCCTGAGTCACTTTTTACGGCCGTGCGGAGGTTTTTCTTACTGCTAGGTTCAAGAAGTGTCAAGAGGAGCTGAGGAGTTGACGTGGAGGAGGTGGAGGTGGTGGAGGAAGGAGGAGGAAGTCCAGAATGTTGTTGGTGTTCTCCAAGCTGTGATTTCATACGGATTACTCCTTTTTTTTATATTTATGTTAAGGTGGTAACCCCTACAAACAACTCACCCAGGTTATATATATATATATAATATATATATAAACAGAGCCAGCCAGGTTAGCTATGTGTATTTGTGGCCACAGAGTGACAAACAGTGTTTACAGATTGCTCAGTTGGACTTGCTGCAACCTGAACATTAGTTAACACACACTAGCTCAGGTTAGTGTTCACTAGACTAGACAAAAAAAAACAGTTGCCAAACAGACTTCAGATCAGCTTTTATTTTGACATTTAACTGCACCTGGATCAGTGAAGTTGCATATATATATATATACATATATATATATAAATATATAAAGATCAGAGCAATGTCGGGCCAATCTATCACGGATCGGATCGCAGCAGCCCAGCACAGCATGACCGGCTCTGCTATCAGCAAGGCTGTGTGCAAAGCCACCACACATGAAGTGAGTGGACCCAAGAAGAAACACCTCGACTGTGAGTATATATATGTTCTCTATATATATATATGTGTGTGTGTGTGTCTACATTCAACATCACACAGGCTGTCAACAAGTCATTGGTAACTATAGTGATGCTGCAGTGGATCCATTTTTTATTTATTTTTTGGATGTGCACCAATGATTTGGTCGGTAGGTGAAGGGATCGCCTCAAAATGGGTCGACCAAACTTGTAAACCCGTTACGTCCGCGATAGATCGACTTTAAAATGAGTATAGTTGACAGTGTCCTTCAAAATGTCCCAAAGTCAAAGGTCTAGTCTTCGAAAACTCGAATGTGATGTCTTAAAAGCGTCCCTGAGTCAAAGGTCTAGTCTTCGAAAACCCAATGTGATGTCCTAAAAGCGTCCCTGAGTCAAAGGTCTAGTCTTCGAAAACCCAATTCCCTGAGTCAAAGGTCTAGTCTTCGAAAACTCGAATGTGATGTCCTAAAAGCGTCCCTGAGTCAAAGGTCTAGTCTTCGAAACCCAATTCCCTGAGTCGAGTCTAGTCTTCGTAAACTCGAATGTGATGTCCTAAACGTCCCGAGTCCCCCCCAGGTCTAGTCTTCGAAAACCCAATGTGATGTCCTTAAAGCGTCCCTGAGTCAAAGGTCTAGTCTTCGTAAACCCAATGTGATGTCCTAAAAGCGTCCCTGAGTCAAAGGTCTAGTCTTCGAAAACTCGAATGTGATGTCCTAAAAGCGTCCCTGAATCAAAGGTCTAGTCTTCGAAAACCCAATGTGATGTCCTAAAAGCATCCCTGAGTCAAAGGTCTAGTCTTCAGATTAAGGTAGCAACTCGATTCAATCGATGTTAAGACACCAAAGCTCAAAAATGGGTCAACGAATTCATCCAAAGCTACAACTAATGATCAATTTCATTATCATTTAATTTATTCCTTGTTACGTCCGCGATCGGTCGACTTTAAAATGAGTATAGTCAACAGTGTCCTTCAAAATGTCACAAAGTCAAAGGTCCATTCTTCGAAAACTCAATGTGATGTCCTAAAAGCGTCCCTGAGTCAAAGGTCTAGTCTTCAGATTAAGGTAGCAACTCGATTCAATTGATCTTAACTCATTGTTAAGACACCAAAGCTCAAAAATGGGTCAACAAAGAAAAGCCAAATATCCTCAGATATTTATCTAAAGCTACAGCTAATGATCAATTTCATTATCATTTAATTTATTACTTGTTATGTCTGCGATCGATTGACTTAAAAATGACTATAGTCGACAGTGCCCTTAAAAATGTCCTAAAGTCAAAGGTCCATTCTTCCCAAAGCTTAATGTGATGAAACAGCCAAATATCTTTTAAATGTTCATATAAAGATCGAAAATAGTCAACATTGTCCTTCAAAGTGTCTCCTGAGTCAAAGGTTTAGTCTTCAGATTAAAGTAGCAACTCGATATAATCCACCTTAACTCGAGTTAAGATACCAAAGCTCAAAGTGATGTCCTAAAATTGCTCGACCAAAACAGCCAAATATCCACAAGGATTCAGATTCAGGTTCTTGCAGGCAACCTGAATTTCAGAGTCTCCAAATTCAGGTTGCAACTTAAGATAAGATACCAAAGCTTAAAGTGATGTTCTAAAATTGCTGCCAACCACCAAACATCCTCAAGGATTCATCTAAAGCTCCAACTAATGATTCATTTCATTATTATTTAACTTATTCAAACTACGTCTGCGATTAATCAAGTCATTTCCCTTTACACTAAAATAGTGAACAATGCCCTTCAACATGTGCCATAGTTAAAGGTAAGATGACTAATGCCCGTTTTAAATTACTATAGTGATAATTTTGCTGCCAACAGCCAGATATCCTTAAATATTAATTCAAAGGTTCCAACTAATGATTCATTTCATTGTCATTTAACTCGTCAATTACGCCTGGGGTCGATCAAGTTATTTTCTAGACTTTAAAATTGTGAACAATGCCCTACAAAGTGAAGCCACAAGAGTCAAAGGTCTAGTCTATAAAGGTCTGTAATTTTCAGTTTTATTCAGGATCTGGAAACAAAGAATGTTTGACAATGTTGCTTGAAAAATGTAAAACGATAAATTAATTAAGAAAGTTGCAGATAAATTCACAATTCAGCTCAACTTCAGGTTGCTTATTTTGGTCCAAAGATGTAAAAAAAAACTTTGGACGATATAAAACAGCAAATCCTGACATTTGATAAACGACTAAACGATCCATAAAAAAATAACAAAACTATGAATGTAGTTGGTGATTAACTTTGTTGACAGACAAAAGCAGTTTTTCATGAGACCTGCGGACCAAAAAGGACAACCTCTGCTCGATTTATTTCCAAGACAAAAAGACAGAGCTGTAAAATATCAGGAAACTTCAAGCTTCCTTCCTTGGTGGCCTTTTTATTTTGGCCGGGAAACACCACAACTAAATCACCCTGGATCTTAGTCGCTGATGTTATTTCGACTTCCTAAATCAAACTAAGTCATGGTGATGAACAGTTCTAGTAAGAGAATAAAGTGAGGTGCATGTCCGTGACGGCCAAGCTTGTGTTCGACGTTACTGGGCCGAAATGTGCTGAACTTCTTGTTTCTGAGAAACTGGCCTTCGTCGGCGCGGGATGCACATGTTTTGATCGATTCCTCGGCTCAGCTGCCTCACATCCGTCAACTCCTCCTCGCTCAGAGGACTCAGCTGCTGACGTTCAACAAAAAAAAAAGTCATGTATTGTCTCCCGCTCCTTTTGTGAACTTGGCTTAGACCTTTACAGCCAATACGCCACGTCAAGCTTAATCATTGCTGGATATTGATTTCTCCGTGAGAGCAACAACCTCGGTGCCGCAGGGGAAGGGGGGGAATGGTCAGCGAGTGGTGCATTGCATGAAGGGCCTGATTGTCCGTTTGATGGTTTTACCATGACGGTAACATCCAGTGTTTGTCAGGCCGTCATTGTGTTGTTTGTATTATAAGGACGGGCGGCCCCCGCAGGTAGGAATAAAGGCGTGTTATAGGCCGGGTCGTCATTCAGTCGGGCAGGTAGTCAATTTCTGAGTCAGTTAGCGAGCCAGGAAGGCTGGCAGCCAGTGTGTCCAATCATTACTCAGTCAACTAGCCAGCCAGCTGATCCAACCATCCAGTAATGTAATGAACTGAGGCAGCCAGGTGAGATTCAGTCAGCTGTTTTCATAGTTAACAATAAAATGATGTGATCACACATTACAGAATACATTACGGTAGTAATGTATTTACATTAAATGGTAATATGGCCTAGCTATCTAGTAGCCAGTTGCAACATCAAAGATATTGGTATCTCACAAGACCAACTTTTAAATTCAACTGCCCGGTTCTACCACAACGAAGAAGACCAGTGCGTAGTCGGTGGAAATATTGGATTGAAATGATGGTTATGTTTATGTTCAAAGTACAAGCCGCTGTTGAAAAAAGGCAAATTGCATACTAGACGCCCAACCTAGATATAGTGAGGCCAATCATAAGCGTTGTTGAAGCGTCCACGGGGAAGATACTGAACCCCAAAGTGCTACCAAAGGCTGTGCGAACGTATGTGAATATTAGCATTCGGTAACCTTGCACGGCTGCCAAAGCGATCAGTTTATGAATGAGTGAATGAGATGTTGTGTAAAAACGCCTTGAGTGGTCTGAAGACTAGAAAGACGCCATACAAGTACAGTCCATCTACCATTTACATCGATATATATTTCATTGATCTAAGGTAGTGTTTTTACATTTTACTCCGAGTACCACCTCAGAAGTAAGTGCCACCATTATTATCACTAAAAACTGTTAGTGTTGGCTGACTCTCTTGGCTGTTTGGGTTCAAGAACCAGAGCTAAGTTGGTGGAAAGACATACTTCTGATCCACATTTATCTTCCTGCTATTTCCTGTTTGGAGCCACGATTGCAGCTTTTTTCTACAGCCATTCATTTCACACTTAGTGTCTTTTTGTGGCGTTTGAGCTCAGTGCTCAAGGCAAGAATGTGACTACGTAGCAGGCTGATATGCCATTAAATCCTACACACTGGACCTTTAAATTACATTTCAGATATCATGCAGGTAATTTTTATTAAATATTTTATATTGTTTTTTTAATTAATTAATTTAGTTTTTAAGAAATATTTTCGAAAATACCACTACAGGGAGGTCACGTACCGCCAGTGGTTGAAGGTCTATCCATTTGAGTCTAGAGGCGTTCAGGTTATAGAGGTTATACTGTCCAGTTGTTTATCGTTAGAGAATCTAGAGTTCCTCTGGCCATTGTATTAAGTTAATTTCCCATGGTGAGATATGTCCGAGCGCCAACATGTGTTTTCAGAAGTCTAATCTCAAGTTTGAAAACGCGTCCAGAAGCCGGGGCCAAACTGCAGGCCCTATCAACTTAAATTTGGTGCGATCGAGACACATCTGGAAACAAGATGCTACAGGTTTGAACAAGGACGGCAAGGAAGCAGCAGCTGGCAGCACAGCCAGCCAGCTAGTTAGTGTGTGAGTCAGCTAACAAGTCCACTGGTTAGTGAATTGTATGGCTGCAGAGCATTTTAACTGTAAGAGACTCCTCGAGGAAGTTGACACTAAAAAAGCAGAGGCCAGGTTGTGTTGTCGCTGCCTTTCAACATCTATTTTTCACTGAGCCCCACACAGATAAACATACACCCACCATCATTTCCCCCCCCTTGGCACAATTTCACCGCAGGCAAGCAGCTGCGACTGTCTGACAGCAAGCTGTGAATGATCTCACCGGCATATTTGCATCTAGACCTAATAACCGAATAACCCTGGCAGACGCCTTTTTTTTTTTTTCAGCGCTGCCAGCCGCGAGTGTGCAAAGGTTTCAGGGTGGTGGTGGTGGGGGTGGTGAGGGTTCACCATTAGCCTGAGCAGCCGTGACATTCATGCACCACTGACGAAAATAAGTGGCGTTTTAAAGCCATTTAGTGTCATGATCGGGACTGTCCACCTCAATTAACCCCTGGCTTGTGAGTCAGTGGCAAAAAGTGACGGGTACCTTCCCCATCAGCTCTGCTAAAAGAGCTCCTTTTATTTATGGAAGCTATTGTCATAAAAATCAATGAGAGATGGTTCAATATGTCTGCACCTGCTTGTAGCTTTCGGGTTGTCAAGGTGAGACATATTGCGTTTTAAATCCAACCTTTTTATAAGCTGCAAACAGATTGCCGTGGCATGCACACACGCACGCCTGCGAGGCCACTTCTTTCCTCTTTGGCGTCATTGAAACACTGATTGTTTCGCCATCTTACAGCTGTTAAGAGAGACGTTGTGACATTTAAACTGAAGTCTAGTTTCCCCCCCTTTAACCAGCACTCTGTTGTCATGGCAGCAAACCAACCAACTGGCTTGTGTTAAATGGCCTTAAGTTGACAGGGAAAGTTGGATGCAGCCTCGGTAACGGTGGCTGCTTTTACAACCTTTGGTTTATTGTGGCTGAGCTGTGTGTTTGTCGCAGAGCATTTCTAAGAAGTACTAAATGAGACTTTAATGAAGCTTCACAGTAATCCAGGTAATGGGAATATCTTTTTAAATAAAAGGCAGCTGGAACTATTAGTACATTCACTTGCCGTTTATCGGTTTTACTGAATGACTGTTGTGAATTTTCTCCAGCACTTAACCTCTGTGAGCAATTCACACCTTGACATCACACGAGAGGCACTTGGTAGCCATGTGACACGTCTTTGGAGTCGCATAAATGGAGATGTGAATGAACTGATGTAAGTGGTTGGTAAAGTGATACTGCAGTTCAGCACCGGCTTTGTTCTGGGATGGTTGATCCAGCTTGATGTGCTGTTGATGGCCTCCTTAACGCCTCCTCGAAACCATCTGTTCGCTATGTGCCCTTCATCATCTTCAAAGCAGAGAATGAGAGGAAATGGGGGGAGGGTATGCGGATCAAACTTTGGCAGATGATTTAGAAAAGAAACCCCAAGACCTTTTTGACAGATGAGTCTGATGCTCAGTCCAAACATACCGTAACAAAGCTGAGGTCATGAACTCAAAGAGGCGTTAATAAGACCCTACAATGCCCAGTAAAGATGTGGGTATTCGTCAAACAAGCTCGGGGTTAGTCGAACACAAGCAGCAACCTATGTGGCTGTGAAGTGAAGCCAATGCCAAAAACTGCAGTTCCCCAAACGTCCACTTGAGGCTGGCTCCAGAAGTGAGTCAGTCTCCATAAGTCCCCACGTTCAAATGTCCAACTTCACAACAGAAATAAACAAAAACAGTTTTGGTCTCCGTAGCTAATTTCGTCTTTTCACCTTTCCAGTGTCTAACATTTAGCTTTACACAGCTCGACAGTCAACAATCTGAGTAAGAAAGGAAGGCAGGATTTCTTTCTGGAGCTTCCTCTTTTTACTTGTTCCGTCACTTTTCATGTGACAAAACGAGTAAAATACCAAGAACGCCATCAAGGATAGATTGTCTAAAAGTGATGCAATCCTTGCTTTTCTCTCTACCATATGTGTATTGTATCCTTTTCACAGTAAAAAAACACAAAACATTCATTAGCACTTGTTTGCTGTGAGCAAACCCTGGCCTTTAAGCCCCAACAGCTCTGTGGAAAAAAAACAAAAATCTGGCAGGAAGAACTTGTTTTCAGGAATCCTCCCTATTAAAATACCTTTGCTCAACACAATGTGTTGTATGTTATCTTTTTTAAAGGAGAGCTTTCCTTCAATTGATCTCGACCTTTGACCTCTCAGAGAACAGGGACATGTAAAAAGGAGAATGCTAAAGCGTTAATTATAAATTCACTGCGGCTCTAATGGGCAGCAGTTCTTGTGGGGTTGCCTCTGTGTTGTTGCGTTTTGTTTCCAGGAAACACTTGACGTGTCTTTGACCCTTTTACAATGTTTGTTAGCCGTTGCTAGATGCATTGTCCAGACTCACTGTTTCTTAGAGTCTTTATTCCACTGTACAGTGGTGAAAATAGCAAAGATCTGCTCTTAACATGAATATTACTAGGACTACATTTGGGTATCTGCAAGTATAAGCGCAGTAAAGCCAAAAGTTGCTCATGAAAACTCGCTAACCACAATTTAAATGAACATTTGACTGATGCTGATGTTGTCGTCCTGCCCTGGTCATGCAATTTTATACCAGCCAACCACTGACAAGAGCCATGTTGAAGCTCAAAGTCTGTGGCTGTGGCCGCTGCCATGTTTGTAGTTCTCATTGGCGGACCTTGAGGCGGACTCAATGACGCCTGGGTGTCATGGCCTCAAACTGCTTAGTCAACCTGGTGTAATCGAGGTCGTTTTCAGGCTTTCTCCTCAGTAGCAGCTCAGGTTATGTTGGCTTAACACAACATGCCACTTCATTTTTACCAGCTGCCTGAGCTGCTGGCCAGAATGTCCTTTAACATCACGGTGTGTCGGGCCATTTTTAGCCAAAACCTTAAAACTAGGTTACACTTACATGACAAATTGATGTGGTGCTAGAGTAGTCCTCAATGCCAGCGCTTGTGTCTGTTGGCTCTGGGTCTCTGTGTCTTTGGGTTTGAGACACACTGTGTACAGTAGGTTATTGATCTCAGGTTTATGTGGTTTGTGTTTCAGCCTCCAGTGAGTTGGTGCCCATTCAAACTTTACAGCTCTATTTCAGACAGGAGGATTGTGGGTCACCTTGACAGATCTGTTCATTGTGCCTGTGTACATATGTTTGTGTTTGTTAGATGTGGCACTTCTGGGAGTTGTTTTACAGAAACAAAACAGCCAATGTTCATAGCCGTTGCTTTACTCCCATCTGTTATTTTTGCACTCTCTACATTTCTATATTATTTTGTATATTACCCCGGTTGCTGTAAGTTTTGACACTGTCATTTGTCATCGCCCCAACCGGACCCATGAAAGAGAGTCCGTTAACGCGAGCTACACTTCTTCAATTCCCTGATGTGACAAAAACACAACACAGGAGCTGCTTATTAGTGAGCAGGCATTGAAATGACATGAAAGAAAACTCCTGTGGGAACCGGCAACGTTCCTGATGACTTACTTTACCATGAAATTTAAATTTAGAGAGTAAAACGCTGAGAAAACCTTTTGTTACATTATCTACATTTAAAGGTCCAATGTGAAGGTAAGGCCAGAATGTAAACAGTGTATTTATTTATTTATTTATTTTTTAACTAGGCCTGAGGTAGAGAAGAGAGAGATCAGTACCGATTAGGGTTGCAAAATTCCAGGGAACTTTCCATGGGAATCTATGGGAATAAACTCAAATTTATGGGATTAATTGGAAATTATGGGAATAAACAGGAATAAACCAGGAACTTTCCACCCCTTTACAACACGAGTACTGACTAGGCACTATTCAGTTTCTTAGTCACTGATGTCACTGAAACGATAACGTAAATTTTCGGCGGTAATAGCTCAATCAGTTCATGTTCGGCATGGACCACAGTATGAAGAGGTACCAGTTGACCAGTTAAGTGCTGCCAAGGTATCCTTGAGCAAGGAACCAAACATGGCTCCTTATCCCAACATTTGCACATCTACAAACCTTGTGCTTGTGTGGTTGTATCTCCCCATTGGGGTTTAAGAAAGTAAATTGTATCGTCAACGTTATGGTACAACTCGGAGTTAATGGACAGAATAAATGCTTCCAGTTTCTCCGGTGTGATGACTTGCTAACCGTTAATTATTTGCAGTTAACTAACTCTTGATTAAAATCTCATTTTATATCTTTTCCCGGCAGTAACCTAGAAAATCGAATCAGTGCTCGATCTGCCAAAAGTTTTAGGCGTCAGAATCTGTATCCGGAGAGAAAATGTGAGATCAATGTGGGAGGAACGATGGAAAGAGGGATGAGATGATGAGCAAGGAAGTAAGACATAAGAGAGGGAGAGAGAGGGGGGGAAAAGCTGGTAGAAAGAGGCAGAGAGTGTAGACACTAAGACAAAGTGTCACCAGAAGTTGGTCTATTAATAGACGAGCTCTGGAGCTTTAATTCTCCCCTTGAGGTCTTCAATAGGTTTCTCTTACACAGTAATATATAGAGAGACGGAGAATTAGGGACAAACTTGTCTCCAACTTCTATGTTTTCACGGGTAGGGGGGATTTGGGAAATCTTGTCAGTAGGATTGAAGCCTTGGTGTGTACGCCTTCGGGCGGCGGCGGTAGAAAACGTCTTCCGCTCTCTGTCAGAAAATAAAGAGTGACACCGACAAAGAGAATGGCAGACGTACAGGTAGAGCACGGGAAGAAAAACAAGCACTTGAACCAAGCCAAAGGCTCCAGAGAGAGAACACAAGGCTAAAAATAACCAGACATCAGAACGGGACGGGAACAGAAGCACTGAATGTTCCCAAACATGCCGCACACAAACACAGACGCAGACAAAAAAAACAAAAACCTATTTAAATCCATGTACTAACATTACTTGATACACTAAACGAGTGAAATGAGTTGTTCACTGTACAGCAGAGCAGAGGGGACCTGAGATGGAGAGGGTTCCCTTAAAAAGGAAGTTCACCAGGTTGAATTATTTCTAAGTGTGCTGATAACAGTCCGACAAGTACACCAACAACTTGTTAATGTCCATTTTTCTCCGTATCAGTCCTGATTTAACGTTTAACATCTCAAGGACTAAGAATTTGTAGACAAAGCTGAAGGAATTTTTCTCAACCAATAGAGGAACATTGTCATCTGAAAATATTCAGTTCACCAAACTCTGTTGTTTTTTTTTGTTTCAAGGATGCATTAACTGACTTCTTTGGCCAATCTACCGTAACCTCCATGGCTGTGAACTGAAGCCAAAACTTTGAGAAACTCTTGTCGTCCACTTGAGGCTGGCTCCAGAAGTGAGTCAGTCTCCATAAGTCCCCATGTTCAAATGTCCAACTTCACAGCAGAAATAAACATGTTTACAGCCTGGTACAAAAAAACAGTTTGGTGGGTGCAGTCAGGCATCATTCAACCCACCTCATGTCCGCCGATGATCCACATCTTTGCAGAGGCAGGACTCAGATGGCGCCACAAATCTCTCCAGAAACACGTGGTTGACGCACGGTTACGTTGTCCTTTCTTTATGCTGTCATTGGTGTGAATGTGTATGAATTATCTACTCCCAATGAACAGTTGGGAGCCCTTGAGAAAAATATCAACGTCTTAAGCTGCTAAAAGTTTTATTTGTTTACTAGCCAGTTGCCACATTCTGTCCGTCTACCACTTGGTCGTGGAAACATAGCATGGAGCTAAAAGACCATCAACACCTCAGAGAGACGAGGGCTGATTATTCTCTGTTGGTTTGTCCCCATGAGAAACCCCCTATCACATTATACTTAATCCATTGTTTATATAAAAATATTGATCAGTGCACCTTTTAATGTGTAATTTCTCATGACAATCTGGGTGGTAATTTTCCACTTGCTCATCGACACTGACGTTGAGCTCTGTAAAATCTTCTTGGTCTGAGCTGGAGGACGGATGTTTAAAGATGTGGAAAAGTACATTATTAATTAATGAATGAATACACGAGGAGAAGAAACGTGTGGAATTATGCAAATGAAAGTTAATTACAACGGGACTTTGTAGCTCGACTCTTAACATGGCTAATGTAATGAGATGTTGCCAGAGAATTTACAGCAAACAAAGACTTTATAGATGCTGAATTATGTATTAGACTCTAAATAAAATCAGGTTGTGTTGTTTTATAGCACGGTTCGGTCATTTAAGGTCCCGTTGAACTAGGTCCAGCAATATTTGCTCGCTCAATCACTTCCATCGCAGTGGCTATTACATGTGTTGGCGTGTAGCGTGTTTGAAACCAAAGCGCTCTCATGAGACGGCATTTTCTCCACACACAGTCCCGCACAGTCGACGCCTGGCGCTCATTCCCTCGGGGCTTCACTTGAAGCAGACGTATCTAGACAGTCAGCAGTAAGCCTTTTTTCCTGCCTCGTAGTCTAAACTGGGTCTATCTCGGCTCTGCAGATAGGGAGGGGCCGCCCCGGCTCTGTTTAGATAGCATTAGACTCACCTACAATCACTTAAGACGCAGGCGTCCCCCCCCTTCTCTCCGCCGTGTTACAAACCAGCTCCACCCTGCAGCAGTTACTCTATCAGATGTGGGATCAATGCAACACAAAAAAGCAGGAAATAAGCTGAGACTATTATTATCCCTTTAAATGTCTCTAAATCAAACCGAACCTTTTCAATCGCCCTGAATGCTTTCTTTAGTGGCATTCAGTGGACGGCGATAAATCTCTCCATGTCTGTACATTGTGTAATGAGAGGGCGGAAGAGCAAAGAATAAAATAAAAACAAAGTGAATGAATGGAAAACAGTAAGTACAGAAAGTCAAACTGAAATTTGTTGACATTTTTTGACAGGTTTTTTTTTTTTTTTTAGTGGCTGCTACTTTTAGCCTACGACACAAACAAGACCATTTTTCTCTTTTCCAACAAGCCCAACAAGGGTTGATTTTCAACTATTCACAAATGTAAAGGTCCAGTGTGTAAAATTTAGGGGAATTTATTGGCTAAATATGGAATATACTCATCATAAGTTTGTTTTAATTTGTGTATAATCACCTGAAAATAAGAATTGTGTCTTTGTTGGCCTCTTCTACGGTCTGCCATGTTTCTACAATAGCCCAGAATGGACAACCCAAACGCAAGCTCTTGAAAGGGCCTTCGATGAGTTTTACACCCACCGAAAGGGGTGGATGGTGAAGTAAGGGGTGTTCAGTTGGTTACAGTCTGCACTCTGGACCTTTTTTTTAAGCGTCAGTAAATGCGTTGCGATGCTACTGAACTGGGAAACAACATAAATGAAATGCTAATAATTGGTTTAACCAACTAGTATTTCTGGTGTTTGGATAGCGACATTTAATCAACTTGTCGACTAATTACACACATCCCCAAGACAGCAATTAGACTTAATCAGCCGTTGTGATGAATTGCTGCAGGGTTGTGCGGCAGTGTGTCTATTTGGGCTGAACATGAAACAATCAGGAAAGAACTTTTTATTTCACTGATATTCCAGCACTCCCTCACTTTTGTTCACTGTGTGTTGCTCAACCACTGCTTGCTCTTAAACCATCGGACACAAACCAAATTAAACTTTGTTGTGTCACTATTTTGCAGCATAAATTGCGAGTCAGACTCAGATTTAGAAGCTGTTTGATAATAAAGCAAACAAAGCCTGAGTTTAGTCAATGAATCCACCTGGATAGTCTCAGTTTCAGAGACATTTAAGGCTCACTGTGGAGGTTTGACTCGCTGGATTGATGGCCGGAGCGTGACATCGTCCAAAAATCGGGTCTGTTGCAACTTCTTTAACTAAAACACAACACCTTCCATTCAAATGAATGGAAAAACCTGTATTTTTGCCCTTCGATCCTGTGCTGCTGCCCTAAGACAGTCAGTCAAATCACCATTTTAGTCTTGAGCAGTCTTCTGACAGCATGAACATAAATACGGATCAATGATACACCCTCTATTATAAAGTGAACAATCTTGGTAGGAATTGGAAGTGACGGAGAGCGTGTGAAGGTGTACTTTATTGTGTAGTAAACGCTTTGTTCTGCCTGTCAACGCTACAAAATAAGAGGGTCGTTTTTATATCCATCCACTCTTGAGTATTTACAAAAAAGCTCTGTTAGCGAGCGGCTTATTGTGATTGTAAAGCCAAAAAAGATTGCAAGCTTACAGCTTTTTCCTGTTTACAGTCCTTCACACCTCCTCTCCACCTCCTATCTGAAGGATTTGAGAGGCAAAGAAAGAGGTAGGGGTGGACGGGGAATCCTCTTTTGAGGCAAACCCTGTCTGCAGTCCCTAACACAGAGACATAGAAGGGAGAAGGAGATTACTAGTACACGCCAGACAAGGTGCTGATACTGCAGAGCGTTAATCTTTAACAGATTGAGGCTGAACTCCTGCCGGTGCTCCTCTGCGTCTGGCTTTTCATCTGTGTGGTGTCTGTCTGTGTGTACGTCCCTCCACGGTTACTCTGTACCTGCACAGATTTTGAATGAAGGTCACTTGACTCTGCGGCGGTACTCTTGTTCAGTTAGCGGCCCTATTAAACCGTGATAATCTCAATTCCCTCCCCGTGGAGTGATTGGAACCGCAGGGTGGTCAAGTTAGAGACGTCGACCTTCAACATCACGACTTCTTGTTGGCAATTTATCCACCCTGCAGAAGTGTCCTTGAGCAAGATGTTGAATCTCATCCGGCCACAGAGGTGTTGCTCTGTAGTCCTGTTGACCTCGTCACACAACCAGAAAGCGAAAATCCCCCTAAGATCAGCAGATCTTGGTTTAGTTTCTGAATCCTGTGAAATTCAGGATATATTAGGCGACTTCCAGCTCTGGAAAGGCAAGATGGTTGAATAAAAGAAAGTCAGTCCGCAAAAGGCCGCAAATTTTCTGCATATGTTTAAGCCTAATGTAATTTGAAAAGTTATCCTGAACGGGGAAATTAGCTATAGAGACCAAAACGTTTTTTTGTACCAGGCTGTAAACATGTTTATTTCTGCTGTGAAGTTTTAACATGGGGACTTAGGACGTTTGAGGAACTGCAGTTTTGTGGCACTCCGCAGCCACGGAGATTATTTCCCTTGTCTAACTAGTTTGACATTTCATTCACGTCTTACTGTTTTTGCTCGTTTTGTAGGAAAAGATTGTGACGTCTGAATGTTTGAAGTTCACTGAAGTGGTGAAATCACTGTTGTTGAGTAGTGCAGTTGAAGAAAATAACGAACTTCAACGTCATTTTCGACAGAAGGAAACAAGTTCACTGATGACACACTTCCGTTCAAAGTATTTTGACATACAACTGTGTCAACATACCGTCTTTTCCTCATAGGAATCACAGTTTAAAGTCTTTTGACGGTCCGTCCAGATAAATTCTCCACAGAGACATCTCTGTAGGAATTCCAGCTATGCGAGCCCGACCTTCCCTCGGTGGTCTCCGAGGATGACCGAACCGCGGAGAGATTGAACTGTGTCGAGCGCACAAAGCGAGGCACTGATGCCCGACTGAGGTTTTAAAAGATGTCGAGATAGGATTGAGAAGCTGATTGCAGGTCTGTTCACGGGTTAATCCACCTTGGATTCTCCTCCCACCAGGAGGCTTGTTGATTTAGATCAAATCTCAGTTGTCAAGGCCGAATGTGAAATCCACATTCAACACAGGGGTCCATATCGACTGAGTTTTAAAAGCTATATGAGTGTTTCCTACAGATTTAAGGACGGTTAAAGTTAATTAAAGTCTCTACAATGTTATTAATTAAGGATCACATAATGACTGCTATGTGAAAGACCGTCACCTGAGTCTGACTCGGCTTGAGGGTGCTTTTCTTTAGCCTCTTTCAGCTCATTGTTTCCGGTTTTATGGCCCACAAAGTTGTTGGTTTGTTTTGTGTTATTTTCTGCTGCAGCTCTTTTTTATAGTGGAAAATATCTGAAATACACTTTGTATGTTACCTGTTCACCACAAAATAACAACTATCATTTTACAGCTAAAGAGCTAGATCATTTTTAGGTGGTGGAGACCAAAGTGGGAGCTAAAACTGTTTGCTAATATGTTTACATATTAACTTATAGGCCCAGTATTTAAGATTTAGGGGGCTCTATTTCCAGAATATGGCAGAGATGGAATAAAATATGCATGACTGTGTTAACGTTGGCGTACAATCACCTGAAAATAATAAATAATAATTTCTTACCTTTTAGAATGAACCACCAGCTTTATAAAAGCTTTATAAAAAAACAGGAAATATTAAGCATTATTGAAGGTGAATTGGACAAAAATGGGAAAAGGGAGGTTAGTTGTTGAGTTCAAGGTGGATAGAGAAGCAGGAGTTTGTGGTGTGTGTTGGCTGGACAAGGGTGAATATGGAGGGCTTAAAGGTGGATGAAGAGACGGAGAGGAGAGTACAGAAAGAAGGTAACCAGCTGGGCCAGATGTGAACTCCGTCTCCTCCTCCACCTCCTGCCCTTCGTCCTTCTCCTTGATCTGACCACCTGCTTTCTGACTCGAACAGCTCGTCCCTCAAGTTCAGGTGTGTAGAAACATGCTGGCACAACAACAACAACCACCTCGCCGAAATAACAATCTCGCTGCAGAACAGTCGTGGATTTCTCTCGGTGTATTGCAACCAAAGCGTACAGAGAGTCTCAACCACAATAGACCAGAGACGTCCTGGTACCGAGGGACCAGTCGAAGCCCGTGGAGGTCAAGTGATGACCAGTAACAATGGAGCTCAGATCAGAAAGGAACAGACGGTCACTGTTGGGAATGAGATCACATTTACTCAGCAGTCATTCCTCCCACATGAGGAAATGTAAGACGGCCTATGGGCGACAGGAATACAAAAATACAGACATTAACACGGACAGTCCAGACACATTATACTCATTTATGTCCAGCGTTGCATTAGCAGGAGGTTATGTTCTCCTTCTGGCTCCTTGTGAAACATTTGGCTGCATTCCTTTTTTTTCTAGGACAAACTCGATCTGCCAATACCTATAATAACGGGTCGTTATATTTCTTGATTTATCGCTAATCCTTTTGTCTATAAAATACACTGTAGATTCCCAAACATCCAAGTTGACTTAGATCAGCCCAAAGCGCAAGAGGTAGGACTGCAAGACGGCGGCAGCCAGAGCCACCACACTTTCAGAAAAGTGACGTTACGGATACGACATCCATACCGTCAACGATCCCAGCTAATCGACTGCTGGCTGTATCTTTAGGTATTTATTGTACAGACACGATGGATCGTTCGCAATTATGTAAATTCTCGATACACAACTACTCTGTAGCTAACAATAAGTCTACATAAGAAAGGACAAACTGAGACAGGAATTATACTTTGGCGTTAGATCACAAATTCAACTGTCATATTGTTGACACGACACTAGTAGATATGGATAAACAGATCTGAATTTAAATTAAACCAGTGCTCAGAAATCAAACATTTGCATCGATCAGCCGTGTCAGATTCCCTGTGCAGGTAAACGCTCGCAGGACGTCGAGGCATCGATCGGAGTCTTACAGTCGAGGATTGCTGGCCTGAATCTTTTGTATTTTTCCATTTCTGGTCACAATAATTGCTAGAAGACAGAAAAAAAAAAAAAAAAAAACTCAGATTTCAGACCACGTCAGGAAAAAGAGAGAGAGATACGGCGAGGCGAGGAGTCTTGTCGAGCGGTGTGTGGATTCCTGCAAATTGTCTGGATGAAGAGACGCTCATGTCTCTCATGTCTCATTATCTTTTTTTTCTCCTCTCTCGTCTATGCATGGACACTCGTCTCTTTGTACCTCTCTGTTTGACTCCTTGTCCTCCCTCGTCTCTCGTTCTCTTTTTTTAATCCCAACCCTCATTTTTCTTTCGTTGCCGTATGTTTGCCTCAATCGCCTTCCCCCCTTGTTTTCTCTGCCTGGTCTGGGATCAGTGGCATCTAATGCTTTCCACTCTGCCTGATTAAGTCAGCGCATGTACCCTCTTTTTACATTATCACACACACATATATATATATACACACTCGTGCACGAGCGTCCCCACAGACCTAATCAGTCCTTCTCTTAGTTCTCTCTCTAACACCACTCCAGACCTAATGAAAAAACATGAGCTCTGTTAAAAAGAAGCTGAGATGGACAGACCGAGGTTTAGATAGACTGAGAGAGAGAGAGAGAGAGAGAAGAAAAAAAGGAGGGCAGCAGCAGAAATAAAAAGAGATGGAGTGGAGAGAAAACAAGAGATGTGAGGCAGCTAATTCATTAACAAAGCCACCAGTCGCTCTTAACGTTTGCTTCCAGTTTGGGGATTTCGAATCTGCGTCGGTGAGATCTCACAGCAGGAGGGAAAAGAAAAGCACCAGTCAAAAGTTTGGACACACCTCCTCATTCACTGTGGTAAACAACCCAAAATATGTTTTACATCTGAGCTTCTTCAAGGCTTCTCAAACATCAGTGGTACTTGACCTTGATTTTTCTTTAAAATGAGACAAAATAATTGAAAACGTATCAAACCGTTTACAACATTTTGAATCAAGTTAATCTAGGACATCGCTTGAATTGAATTTTTAAAAGATATTTCGCTTTTCCTGAATATATATTTTGTTTCAACATCGGCCCGTTACGTAGACGCTTTTACGTAGGCGCGTTTATTCACGTAGTGCGCACATACGTCCGGTTAAGCGGTTAAGTTATGGTTCAAAGACTCTGCAATCATGGCTCCAAACTGGAAATATCAGGAAGAGAAATGTGGATCAGGAGGACCTCTTTAACACCAAATGAACTCTGGATCTTGCAGTTCTGCCGAACTAACAGCGTGGACGCTTCGATTGACAGTTGGGCGTCGTTACAGACGGCTTGTTTGAGCACTCAGCCCGCCTCTGGTCCGCTGATGATCCACGTCTTTGTCGATATTTATATTAAAAAGGCAGGAGATGGCCAACACTATGAGCTTCATAACAACTGGGTGGCGTCACGCGTACGCTGTCCATTTTTTATAACGTCATTGGTCGGATTGCAGAGTGAAGGAAAAACACGCAACGAGCGCTCGGCATATATAAGACGTGACGACCTCCTGAAGCTGTTATCAAAGCTAAAAGATACTTTCATAGTTTTGATGTCTTCAGTTTTAATCTACAGTGAAGAAAATATATGTGTCCAAACTTTTGACTGAAACATGTGAAATGAAAGAAAACACTAAACGTTGCTCTGCTTGGCCGCCAGCTACACGTCCTCTGTAATACATTCCCCTACACTCATTTGTATTGACTAAATAGCCCACTACCGCCTGGCATGTGTTCGTGTGTGTGTGTGTTGGTATTGAAGAAGAAGTGGGCGAGGTGCCATGTTGACTGAACGATTGAGAGTACCGCCGGACTGGAAGTCTGCTGTGTTCGGTTACCGCTCGAGGGGAGATGATGCGTTACGCGAGCGAAGATGAATGAGTGTCGGCGCGTTCGCGGGACGAGCACGAGCGCCTGATTATGATGATGAAGTCTCCCGACGGGACTCTTTCCCCCCGCCACAATCCTCTGCTAGTCTAATGAGAAGCTGTTTCCGTAGTTACCAGGTGCGAGAGCCAGCAGCTCATAATGTCCTGTGGTGAGGAACAAAGGACGGAGAGAGAGAAGGAGGTGGGTGGAGTAAAGGCAAAGGAATGAAAGGGATGTAGGAGGCTCGAGAAACGAAGCCTAAAAAAACAAACCAATATCTGGTGTGAATCAATCTAACTGTGACTGTATCGATGTTTGTGCTTGAGATGATCACCGAGTGTGTTACCTGTTGTGAGTGAAGACACTGAATCTTTATAATAAGCTAAGAGGACCCAAACTAACAAGAATCGGTTCAAATCAATCCCGTGAGGACACCGAGGCGACGGCGAGCTGTTAGTGGTCAGATTACGTTGTGCACCTTCAAAATAAACAAAGAACAGAGCAGTCTGTCGTCTATGAAATAAATATTTTAGAGATGTAACAGAAGTTAGTACGCATTGTTGTGAGAATGTGTGTTAGTAGTACTCGAAATCAGTCTCGTCTTAGACTCCGGACTGGTCAAGACCACAACTGGGGACATCCTGGGGGTGTCCACCAGAGATTTGGCAATACCGTTACCACCACAGGAGATATCTCTTGGTGTCTCTGCTAGTTCATATAAAACATGACCCAAGAACTCGAACTCTGTCAACATGCCTTGAGCAAGCGGTAATCCACGTGGCTGTGAAATGAAGCCAATGCGAGAGTGTTAAATGCTCTACATGTGTGGTTCCCACCGCAAAATGTGGAGGGACAAGGTGTAATGGTGTAGAGGTGCTTTAGCCTGGCTCCAAGAAGGAGGTGGAGGTGCAGCTGGCACCCGTCCTTCACACTTTATCCACATTGGCGTGTGTTTGTGTTTGATTCCGTCGTTCTCAGTCAGCGTTATCAAACCTTTAAAAGCTTTTCTCGTGGCTGTTTTGTGTAACTCCTTTTTTTTCTTCTTCTTCTTCCTCGTCCAGATCTGATCCACTGCACCAATGAGATGAACGTGAGCATTCCCCAGCTGGCGGACACGCTGTTTGAACGCACGGCCAACTCCAGCTGGGTGGTGGTCTTCAAAGCCCTCATCACCACCCACCACCTCATGATGTACGGCAACGAGGTAGGAGGCTCGCACGCCGAACAAACAAAGAGCCCACCGGGGCGGCTATCGATACTCAAAGTCTGTGTTGCTCGCATGTTCATACATAAAAATCCAAACAGGACATGCAGCTTCTGTACACATCGGACACATGGAACGGATAATCGAAAATAGCTGTGTGTGCTGGGGAGAAATTAATTAGCACAAGCTGGAAACGAGATGAACAATCAAATAAATTAACTTAATAAAAACATGCTTGAAAGCTGCAAAGAATAACATCATAATTAGAAATTATAATTCAAAGTGATCCTCGCTATGTTCTGGAGAACTTTAGATCCTTAAGATTTTTATTAACTGTGATTCAGTCGCGGTTTTTTCTTGAAGGCGTGTGATCAAACCCGGCGTCAGCGAAATTTTTCAATTTATATGCGAGTTTTTAAAAGAGGAGAGGTTAATTCAGACAATAAACTATTGTAGCTTGAATTTACAGCGATCCAGACTGTTAATAATTCAAAAGAACATGCTGATTTTTTTACATGAACACATACTTTGATATTTAGATGGACTGCTGCCACTTGGTGCTGGTACATTGGACATGTATATTTTATGAACAGCAGCGTGCTTTGCTTTGTTCTTTTGATGGTGACAGAAAATATACAAGCCAAAGACCATTTGTATTAGTTTGTGTGACATGCGGCGTGATTACTTTTATGTAATTTCATACCATGTTTTTTCTAGCTCGTTTGTAAAAGTCAGTTTTAGTTAACTTAAAGGACTGGTGATTTAATGGCATCTGATTTGCCTCACCTTCCCCTTCCAAATGCAATGGAGAAGTTACGGTGGCTGCAAAAGCTTAGCTTAGCATAAAGTGTTGCTTTTAAGCTTTAGTACACTTTATAAGATGTTAATTAGTGAGTCTAGACAGGTCAACAGGTGGATTTTATTACCTGAGAGCAGAACCAAGCTGGCTGTCTGCTAGATGCTACACTGTAAAAAACAAGAAAACCCTGTTTTTTTTTACGGTAAAAAACAGTCAAATGGTTTTCCAGAATTTTACCGTAATAACTACAGTATAAACTTTTCAAATATTAAAGCAAAAGGATGTTAGTACTGTTGAGTTCATGTATTAGGTTGTCGTTTTAGTCCACATTTTAAAATGTCTGTAGTTCGGTGAAAATCCGAAAAATATGCTATTAAATATTACGTGGTTTTACTGTATAGTCTCTAAAAGAAACTACGACTTTATTCTGGCGTATAAATAAAGGTTTTGAAGTATGATTGTTGTACTGTATACAGAAAAACAGTCATGTTTCACAACACATTTTACGGTCTTTTACCATCCTGGTTTGGCAGTTAAAATATGGAATAAAACGGCAACCTTACATGGGAAATCAACTCTACTAACACCCTATATTAGAAAAGGATATACCGTAGTTATTACGGTAAAATTTCTTCAGGTCTCTGATGCTTCCTTTCTTCTTGTGAAATAGTGAGTATTTATACTCCAAACATGTCATCCATTGTGTACTGTTACACACCTTGAAGGCAAAGAAAACCTCTTGTACACAAAATCGAAAAAAACATCAGAAAACCGAACCACCCACCCTGCGCCGCATTCCTTTCGATCTCCACCAAAATAGGGAAGCATCGCTCCCCCGTTTAAGACGTTACGTAACACTTCCTTTTCGTTGGTTCCTTGTTTATTACGTTAATCTAAACTTCCTCTAGAAAGCGGAAGGCTTTGGGTGTGAGATCATTGTGTTTTGTCGTACCAAAATTAAGCTGCTAAAACTCACTGACACCCCAAACAGGCAGCCAAGCTGATATCACCGCTGCTGGAAAAACTATTTTAGGTGTCGAGAGAGTCAAAGTGCTCTAAAATTAGACGTCACGTTGGCGGTATAGCGACTTTTAAGACACATTCAGTAATTAGTCAAGACCTCACGTACGGTTCAGGTCATTAGATCACTCCGTGCTGAATGCTTGTTTCAAGCCGTGCTTTGATAAATCATGCTAAGTAGGTCACAGCAGAGCAGCAGGAAGTGGTGTAGAAGGTATTCCCAGGCTGTCGGCGTCTGTCATCTTTTGTGATGTTGATGCTTCACTTAGAGTGATTTAACGATGATTGCCACTCCGTGTTGATCACAACGTATTCAAGCAGCTCTTAGAAGTGTTTGTACAGATGACAACCGCTGTACCATGACTCTGTTTCTGCTGTGGTAGCTAATGAAAAGTATCCAACAAGTAGTTCAGACTGACTGATTGGTCTTTCTTCAAAGAGGCATTGGACCGCCTCGTTAATACAGGTGTTTGTTTGTTTGAGACAAATGTTGTTTTAAAGACTAAAGGTCGACTAATCCAGACTGAAGCTGAATATTTCATTTGGTAAAAACATGTTTGGAAATGATTACATCGATCTTCATTCGATACATTTTGACTTTTTGGACTTTTACAATGTTGTGGATTTATTTGGAAATGTTTCGGTCACATCCTCCATCAGCTGAGTCTCTAATACAACGCTACTAAATTTAAAAACACGTGACGTTCACGGACTTATAAGCTAAATATTTTGATCTTTTACAGCCGATATCTTAGTCACTACAAGACTGAGCTAGGAAATCCGCGTTTAGTGTTTATACATGTTGTATTTATTCAGTTTGGGAAACTTCACAATCTCTAGAAAGCTTTGACAGGACTAGAAATCGTCTCTAAGGCTCGGGCTACTTTTCATTCATTACAGTCCATTACGTTTTCCAGGAGTTTACTTTGAAAGCAAATTGCCCCAAAACCTAAAAATCTTTTAATTATATGTTTTATTTAAGTTGGTAATCGTTGTATAAACGCAGCATGTGCCTCAACGTCATTATTGGCGCTCCTCACCGTCACTGCCGTGCCAATAATGACGCTAAAGCACACGCTCTCGTGTAGTATCGCTTAATTCTAATTCTAGTTGGCGGTAACGAAGTTAAGACAAGAAGGATCTGTTTAATATAAATATAGTTTTATATGATTTGTTTTCACGTCGTTTTATTGTCTCCACTTCAGCAGAAACAATATTAAAGACCTGTTATTACCTCGTGTTTGCTGCCCCGTGGCAAGTAAATAAGTGAAGCTGAGGATATGAAGTGAACGCTGCTGCAGAGTAATCGTGTTCTTTAATTTAATAACAGGAGCCGTTCCGTGTTGTATTAACCAAAAATTCAGGTGCAATGCACAGTTTAAAATACAATATGTAAGTAACAGAGGATGTAGGAAAGGAGGAGGTAGAGAAAGGGATGGGAAGGTAACGGGTAAAAGAGACGGAAGGAAAGAAGGAGGTAGAGAAGGAGCAGTCTGATTTAAAAGCCCTGATACAAACACACCATCAGTACAGCACTGCACTTCTGTAGTGTGTGTGTGTGTGTGTGCGCTCATCAGGCTGCATTCATCAGGCCTGTCAGGACGGCGGTGCTGACGGAGGCTCGGCGGGCCAGGTGTCCCTGGTCCCTCACGGCCGTCCCATCCGTTACCGTCAGAGCTGAGAGAGAAATCTGGCCGTAAAATTAGAAATCACGGACCCGGAAGAATCGGGGTCAACAGACTGTACGTTTGTTTTGCTGAAGACGCGACCTGTGTAATATCTGATAAACGAAAGTTTTACAGCGAGATCAGAGCCAGCTGCTTCCACATCGTGTTCGTCACCTGATTCTCTTTTTAAAAAAAACGTTAACATCGCTGACTCAGCAAAACGATCTGTGTCACTTTGTGTATTAGATATCAGACGGAGGATCAAACCTGACATGTTTTTGTTTTCTGTGGTCACCTGATCTGATCAAACGTCCGCTGGGCCTGAAATACATTCAGAGACGAAATAATTAACAAATATATATGTTCATTAAAATATTTGAGGATAAAGAGGAGTTGGAGAAGGAAAGATGGGACAGGAGCGGTAGGAAAGAAAAGGAGAAGGTAAAGAAGGAATGAAGGAGGTGGAGAATGAATGAATGAATGAATGAATGAATGAATGAAAAAGGATAGAAGGATGCTGTAGCAAAGGAAGAGGAATGAGTACAAAAGCTGAGGTAGAGAAGGATGAATTAGTAAAGGCCTGAGAGGGAATGGAAAGTAAAGGAAGGATAGAAGGAAAAAGAGAAGGAAAAATATCGTGGTAGAGAAGGAAAGGAGAAAGAAAAGATCGAATGAAAGAGGTAAAGTAGGAATGGAGAGTGTAGAAAAGGAAAGGAGGATGAAGTAGGTAGGGAAGTAAAAGAGGGGGTAGTAAAGAAAGAAGAAAAGGTGGAGGTAGAGAAGGAATTAAGTAGGTAGTAAAGAAAGGAGATGGAAAAGTGGAGGTAGAGAAAAGATGAAGTTAAAGAAGTGAAGGAGGAAATGGAAAGTAAGGGAAATAAACAAAGGACAGAAGGAGGTGAGGAAATCTAGGAAGTAGGGATGGAAGGAAAGGAAAGGAGAGGAGGTAGAAACGGAGGAAAGGAAGAGATGGAGAAGGTAGGGGAGGTAAAGGAGGAAGAGAAGAGACAAATGAATTCTTTTTCAAAGCTGCAGGTATGAAAACACATTTCGTGCTTCGACATTTCAGTGATTATGTAACGTGGACGACATTCAGTGGCAGCCGCCTCAGGCTGACGAAGGACACAGTGCACTGCATGTATCATGGAGCATTACGTGAAGTCCATGGATGAAGATCGTCGTCGGGGGAAAAACACAGAGCTGCCAATCACGCGTCGCCATGGCAACAGAAGATGTAAATGAATTACGTGTTGCAGTCGTTGTTGACTCTCTGTGATGTATTCATCCTTTCAACAGCAGGTGAATTAAGTTTTAATATCTCTGCTTTGCCTCGGCTTGAAGATTTGAGTAAAAGCGTTTTTGTCTGTGAACGAAGAGTCGCCGGGCCCGGCCGAGCCGAGCCGATACTCGTTCAGTTCTTCAGATTTCACCTTTGTGCCGATTAAAGAGCACGACTCGAAGAAGAAAACACCTCCGCTGGTTTAGATTTTAAAAAACACGAGCAGGAATGTGATGAGTCTCGACTCCTCTCCTCGTCTCGCCATTGTCTTGCTCGTTATCATTTATCAGCGTGCCCTCTCTGCTTCCAAGTCTTTGTACGATAGGCCGATATGTACCAAAAACAATCCCGCAGGAAACCCCAAACAATAGCTGGGAGAGCCATTTTTCCAGCTCCACACCCGAGCACACACACACTCCCCATCCCTCCCCTCCAGGGAGCTCCATCCCTGGTATTGGAGATCTCAGACTTTCAAGCGTGGAAGGCTTCGACCACCCCGAACAAGGTTATAGAGAGATAGAGAGGAAGGGAGGACGCGGGATAAAAGGAGGGAAGGTTAATTTGCTCACAGAATTACGAGAACACGAGGAAAAGATGTTGCGGATGACCGTACGAGAAATGAGCGTCGGAGTTAAGAGGGAGAAATGGGGTCATACAGGAGTCAAAGTTATTTTAAAATCGATGTTTGAAAGGTTAAAAGCACGTTCGACACATAATCCACCTGAGTTTCTTCATCTTTCTCTGCATTTCTGGGAATTCTCTTGTCACCGATTCATCCTTAAGTTTTCATCATGTAATCAGATTATCTCGTCTTTTCAACAAACCTGAGTCAAAAGCTACCAAACAAAAGAAAATAAGATGTCAAATATTGTTTTCCTGACAGTAGAATCTCAAAGAAATCCACACAAATACAAAAAAAACATCAGATTACTTAGTGATTGTAACGTATAAACAGTCAGTAATGTTTCATGTGGACAAAAGTTTCAAATAGAAGTGACATTTTCTGAGAGACTACAACTTCAACAATCCTCAGTCTACCGAAGGAAGAAAAGGAGGCGGCAAGGAAAGGAAAGGAGGAGAGGAACAAATAAGGGCGTAAAAGAAGATAGGAGGATGTGGAAAAGCTGATGTAGGGAAGGTACGATGTTTATTTTCAAACTACAGCTGATGCTGATGGATTACTATTAGTTTAGTTAGTTTTAAACTAGCTTATTGGACAAATTGACCTCATGGTAGGTAAAAGTTAAAGCAACGCTGTGTAGAAATTGGTATCATCCTCTTTGGTCTTTTCTCCTCCATTGGCTGTACACCATTGGCTCCTGTTCTGGCACAACAGTGGCCGAAAGTCTGTACCAATCGGCGTTGGCGCCGTCCAATCGTTGTTGACATATTTCACTCTGAACCGAAGTGTTCGATTGACCAACCAAGCGTCTTAGCCGATGTTGAACTATCGGCGACATTTTCTTTGTTCAGTTGCAACTCGAGCCCGTCACACTTTAAATGTTGGTGTTTGTTTTCATGGTGAAAACAGCCCTCTGAGATTTGCCAGACCACAAGGGTACGGTACGATACGGCGCTGTGAAAACTGTTTTTGGGAGTTTGTTTTTCAAGGACTTGAAGTGCTTAGAAACACTACCCATCATCCTCTTCTTCTTCAGGACAGGATAGTTGTAGTGTCAGCGAAGGGACGCGAGAATAACAGTCTGATTGAGTGCATCAGGGAATCTCTGTACGTCCAAACCGAATACAGACACACAGGAGAGGAGTATACTGTAGGAGCGGTAGGGCAAAGGAAGGAGAAGATGGAGAGCGAGCCAGGCGGGGAGTAGACAGAGTGTTGGAGGAGTCATTAAGGACACGAGAGGAGGAGATGACGGGGACAGTCTGGCGAGGACACTGGTGAAAAGTGCTGATGGTGGCAGGACACGCCGCTTCATTTCTTTGTGTGTTTTGTGTGTGTGTGAGAGGTGGGAAGAGGAGGTAGATAACGGTGTACGACAACAAACGTTTGTGTTGTGTGAGTCGCCACCTCGGCGTCACCGTTGTCCCAGATAGCGAGACGGCCCATTTGTTACGGTGACGTCACCGGAGCACGCTCATCATTGCTACGCTCCGGAGGCAGGAGGAGAGCGAACAGAGGAGGGGGTTAAAAAAAAAAAGATGTGTGAGACGTCGTGAAAGACAGACGTTCAGGAAAAAGGAGGTGAAATCTAAAGAAAAGAAATCTGCTGACTCAAGCAGCGGCGTGTCAGAGGGAGGAGGGAGGATGTTATTTGTGTTTATGTGTGTGTGAGGTCACCCTGACTCTAACGGGCTCGTGATAATTAGAAGTGCTCGGACGAACACTCGCATGTGCTTCCTATCAGCTGCCGGCGTGGCGGACATAAAGATGATGAGTGTGGAGTCGTGTGTGAACGTGTGTGTGTGTGTGTTAGGGTGTTGCGGTGCAGGGTTGTGTCAGTTCGTGTTGAACGTAACCGCCGTGACACAATCAGGCAATTATGTTTTTTTTATGAATGACAGTAGCTGCTGCAACCAGAAATTCAACCAGCAACTCATGTGTCAACCAACCTCCGTGGCTGTGAGTTGAACCCAAAAACTGCAGTTCCTCTATGTCCACTTGAGGCTGGCTCCAGAAGTGAGTCAGTCTCCATAAGTCCCCATGTTTGACAGCAGAAATAAACATGTTTACAGCCTGGTACAAAAAACAGTTTTGGTCTCTGTAGCTAATTTCCCCGTTCATGACAACTGTACTGAGGGTGAATTTATATACAACTCACCTGCTCACATTATATTAAGGCTTAAAGTTATGCAGGATTAAGAGCTGTGGACGCTTTAATTGACAGGTAGGTGCCGTTACAGATGCAACCAGGCGCCATTTGGGCCCATCTTAGGTCCACATGATCTAGGTCTTTGCCGATTTTTAGATTAACACGTTGGAAGAAGCTGGACTACCAACATGGTGCCAGTCATTGGTTCCTACCATCGCAAATTTGAGTAACTCCTGATAATTTAACAAAACTTGACATGTTTGTTGTTTGTTTAATTACTTGATGTGCGTCTCGTCCTTGGAAGTAACGTTCAATTACTACTGTTAGTTGTTGGCTGGACGCGCTAACAACAACAACACTCGAAATTCTTTAAATGCCGAGTCGCTCAGACGACAGTGTCGCGTACGCCGCTTGTAAAGAAATCCAGATCCTCGACAGGGCCCTGCCACGCCTTGTTACTGCTGCTAAGCTATTACTGGACAGTCGCAGCTGTGCGGGGAGGGCTTTAATTACAAAACAAATTGGTAATGTGTCAGCAGATTCTCCGAATCAATAACCCCGAATCAGTATTGGAGACAAAAAAAAGGAACAAAAATAGATGCAGACATCCTCTGACTGGGAGAATCTCTATCGAGCTGGCTGTACCCTGCAAGTTTCTGGATGGCTGAGCCTGCTGAGCACACACACACACATACACTACTTTCATGTATCGATCACACAGATGCAGCCAATTTACTTGAGTTGGGAAAACTTGTTTATCTGCCTGAAGGAGCACGAGGAAGTGTGTGGAGTGTGTCAGCTCATCGCGGGTTTCACCTGCAGTTTCTACGTTTTTAGATAAGATGTTTGGGGATCAGAGAGTTTGTCTGTGTGGGAACATTCGGACACGATGACAGAAACTGAAAAAAAAAATGTTTTTTTTCCGCCACAAAATAAGTGATCCCGACGAGACGGTAACAGGATGAACAGATCGTGTCAACGTACAGATAACACGAGTGTGAACATGTCGACCTTTTCAGGACTACAGATAAAAGAACCCCACGTTCTGGATGTTTTTAAATAATCATTGACACGACCTCGCTTTTCTTCGTATCGTTAAGACGCCATCACGGACATCTGGCTCCTGATTGAAGCTTTGCTCTTCTTCTTTTAATCCGAAGTGAATCCACGTCAAAGGACGGTGAAAACTTTAAAATAATGATGGCTCAATTCCATTTAGGGTCTGTTCAGGAATCAACGTACTTTGTTAGGGTATCAGTGACAATGACGGGTTAAAGAATGGACAGAGCATGAGTGACGTTCTCACCCACAGGTTTCTGAAGCTGAAGAAATGTAACGGTGGCCACTGCCATGTTGGCGGTCCTGACTCTTCTAAATATCAGCAAAGACGTGGATCATCGGTGACCTAAGGCCGAGGTGCTCAACCAAGCTGTACCAGGCTGTAAACATGTTTATTTCTGCTGTGAAGTTGGACATTTGAACATGGGGACTTATGGAGACTGACTCACTGAGCCTCAAGTGGACGTTAGAGGAACTGCAAGTTTTCTCACAACCACTGGAGATCGCCACCGGACTTGACTTGGGGAACCAGAGGGTGGCCGGTTAAAGTTCTTCACGGACCACGTCATGGAGTGAACCAGTTTACTGCTCCCATCAAGCCACGCCATGTGGTTGCATAAATCTTGACTTTATCCATCGAGGTACCAATAAAGTCCATCTTAAAAATACAAAAACACTTCTCCGTCCTTACGACTCTACATTTATCAAAGAGCTCTCTGATCAGTTTGACCAAACAGAAACCACATTCCTGAATAAAGGAGTGCGGGTGTGCCACAACACTCGGCCTGATAAAGCATGAACTTCTATGACAAGCATTTTATTACTTGTTTCTAAAGATCACATCTGGACTTTAGTTAGTTTAACACCTGCGTTGGGACTAATGGGAGATTAAATGCAGTGAAACGGCTAATTGTATTGTTTAAAGCGCGATTGTATCGAGGGGTGGCAGCAGAAGAGCTAATTACAGTTGTACTAATTAAAGCTGGCACTTGAAGGGAGAGCAGGGGGAGTACTTTGAGGAGGAAGTGTGAAAACGAGATTACCTCGTGACAGAAGCTAAAAACAAAATAAGACCGTTCAGTTTGTTGCCCCGCTCGACCTGTCAGAGGTTTGAAACGTTGCAATTTCATGGAGCATTAGGAGCTTGCCCTTGAAACACCATCAAGACACCGTCCTCCCACGAAAGCACAGCAAAGTTTTATTTCGAGAGAGCGGGTTTTAATCAATGACAGTGTAAAGAATGAACAGGAGCATGAGTGACGTTTGGAGCCTGAAAATATGCGACCCTGAGCGCCACCACGTTGGCTGTACTGCTTCTAAACTAAATATTGACAAAGACGTGGATCATCGACAGACCTAAGGCTGAATGACGCCTGGGTGCTCAAACAAGCCACCTGTAACGGCACCTACCTGTCAATCAAAGCGTCCACGCTCTTAATCCTGCATAACTTTAAGCCTTAATATAATCTGAACAGGTGAGTTGTATATAAATTCACCCTCAGTGGTTTTCTCCAGATTAATCCGGTTTAATTTTAAAAAACAACAACTGTACTTTCTTGACTTTCCATCTGGTCACAGTACATGTTTGTTGAGTTTTTTCCTCCGGGTCGCTCCGGTTTTTCCCCTCTCGATCAAATCGATCGAGGGGAAAAAAAACAAAACAACATTCCACCTTCAGCAAAAAGATTAGACTGATAAGTGAAAACCTTTTAATCTCTCCGTAACCTGTAACCAAGTTCACAGTGTTGGAACACGAAGAGCTGGATGTTTTTTTGTAAGATGAACATGAACATGTTGCCAGAATGTTACCGTTAGAAATAAACGGTATAACCTTTTCCAACATTATAATAAAAGTACATTAGTACTGTTGATTTCACATTTAAGGACAGTGTTTTATTCTACACTTCACTTCACAGCCACAGAGGCTGCCTCTTGGTTTTAATCAGCTGTAGCATAGTATCTAATTAGGTTAACAATAACGCCAAAAACCGGGCACGTTCTTGGTCACGCTATGAGGACGAGGCTCAGATTTTTCTGGTTTGTGCTTCTAAATATCTAAATAAGCTACATAGTTAATTTGTTTCACTTCAGGCTGTTTGTACGACCGGCGGGTTTTTAAATTTTTTTTTATTTGAACATCAACCAATTTCTCTTTGGTGTCTGACTTCCTGTCAGCTTGAGCTGCTCTGGCGCAGATTGACGCGACCTCCGTCTAAAATAGAAAAGGTTGCGTATTCTTGACGGAGCCGAGCCGAGAGTCGCTTCTTAGACGCTTCTGAACCGGACCACGACGCGAAACATTGAAGGTGTTTTGGAGTCAACTCCTCTCCTGAAGTTTTTCATATTTTACAGATGTTTTCTACCTGTTTGTAATATTTCACGCTGTCAGTCACTTCGGATTTTTGTTGCAGCTCGACTTCCATCCTATAATTGGACTAAAACTTAATTCCATAACTGTTTTTAATGCTGGATGATGCATGTCTGCGTCGTAACTCTTCGCTTTGAAATCTGTACTAATACCCATCCTGTGTGTATGTGTGTGTGTGTGTATACACGTATTAGTGTTTCTAATGATGACTCATGTTGCTCGGCTTGGCATAGTTGACCTCGCAGACACATTCATCCGACAGCAAGACACAACTGCTCCCCGGAGAGCCGGAGCCCACACACTGTTAGCCCAACACACACACACACACTTCAATGTAGACGTGTTTCTTTAATCCGATCATTCTCCGCACCCACCCGGTGTCTTTTCTTTGTGACTCTTGTTTCCTTTCACACTTAGATTCAAGGCCTAAATGCTTGATTGCGTAAGAGGAGGAGGGATACTACGTAGGATAAAGAAGAAGGGGGGAGAATCCCAGGCAAGGATTTAAGCTGGTAGAAGTGTGTGTGTGTGTGCTGTATCTATCCGCACGTCTGTTTCCTTGTGTGTGTTTCTCTGCTTGCATAAGAGCTGCTTTCATTCAACTCAGCCCGATCACGACTCATTCTTCTTGTGTGAGTCATCACCTTTTCAGTGCAACTCGGTTTGCAGTCTTTTTTTTTTTTCTTCTTCCTTCTTTGTGCGTGTTTGAGGTGGAAAGTAAAAGTCGAACAGCCAGAAATAAATTCCCATGTGGATTTAATACATAAAAAAAAAGGTAATTTGGATCCAGGTTGTCTCCTTGAGCAATCCTTTAACTCTGGATCGATAAATCCTCTGCTGGCGTCTGTTGTGTACACGTTGGCGGGTCCAAAGAGGGCAGAGCGGCAGCAACTCTTTCAACATCCCAGATATCATGTAATGTAACGCACACAGTGTGCACACTCATGTTTACCAACCAGGCTGGTCTGTGATTTCTGATTTGGGAGGACAGCATCTGAAGTCAGCGAGTACAGCTCGATTTCCAGATTACGTAATCCAGTGCCAGGAAGCAGTTTGGATTCAGGTGGACAAATTAAAAGTAGATAAAGAGTGAGAAAAGTTAGATTTAGGTTGCCACAACAATTACAAATAGGACACATGTACATATGCCTACACATAAATAGGTGAAGGTAAGGAACCAAAGTGGTAAGGTTGGGATTTTCTGTGTTAACAGACTCATCATACGTAATTTGTTCCATCTCATACAGTTCCCATATTTTTTTTTACAGCCAGATGTTTCATGTTGGCGGTTCAGGTTTCAACCGATGACAGCATAACAAATGGACAGAGCATGAGCGAGTTTCTGAAGTGCGGTTTCAAAGCCAAAAATATGCAGCGCTGGATATGTACTCGTTCTTCCACCTCCTGTTTAATCTAAATATCGGCGAAGACCTTCTATTAAACATTCACCCTCAGTACAGTTGGCTTCACCTCCAGAGGTAGTCTGGACCTTTGCTCGGCACCCGCCCAGCGTTTTATTTGTGACTTTATTTTCACACTTAGGTTGGATTCAGGCGCTAAATGCTGAATTGCGATCATACAGAATCGGCATTCTGGTGAATCACCAGGTGTGTCTACATAAACGCTGCGAAACAATCAGGAATTAACTTTTTATTTCTCCGATTAACCGGCTGTATCGAGGCCGGCGCTCCCTCACTTTCATTCACTGTCTATGTCACCCAACCACGGCTTGCTCTCTCTTCGTGTCGCAGCGTAAATTGCGTGTCAGGCTCAGATTTAAAAGCTGTGTACATTGAAATAAACAAAGCCAGAACACAACAGGTAGAGTATCAGAGTTTAGTCCATGAATCCACCTGGATAGAGACATTTCAGGCCTGACTGTGGAGGTTTGACCACCTGATTGTCTGATTGGCGGCTGCAGCGTCACATCGGACTTCCTTTTTGGGATTGAGGTCGTGACCAGTGTGCAGAATAGTCAAGTTCCTTCACACAAAACTGGGAAAACCGTTTTTCAAACTGCTGCCACAAAGTTGGAAGCACTCAATCTATATATATATCGACATATCTTCACTATTATTTTAAATCTCAGCGTTTGTTTTAGCATTAAGCTGCAGGAGAAAGCACAGCCTGCTCATTCATTCGAACGAGCGCAGTGTGGGCGAGGATGCATTTTAAAAAATGCACGATTGTTTGGCCACAACCTCCACAGCAACGATACGCTTTCTCCATAATATTATGAACTGCTGTGCAGTGCTGTGCCATCAGATAAGCCTTCAAACTCAAGGATCCATTACTCAAAGTGGATTTTTCCTGCGCTGTAATTCATCATCTTACCTGTACCTGAAACAACATGCCCCAAAAAGTCCCAAACTCTCTTGCATTTTAACCCTTTTTTCTCTCCACATTTCTTTGTCGAGGAGATCTTCCTCCAGCCACCATTTTCTCTTGAAATTCTTCAACAGTCGACGGCGCTCCAGCCTTGGCTTCCCCTCTAGTATAACCTGACTACATGATTGTGGAAAACAAAAAGAAAAGAAAGAAAGAAAACCACTTCAGGTCAGCGCTGAGGCTGTGGTGTTCGGTTTCTACGGAAACCACCAACTTGTGCACTTTGGAGAGAAAGACGTGGAGAAACCGAGAGGGGAGGACGAATAGCTCTATGTATAGCTATGTGAGAGAGAGAGGCAGGGATCTAAATGCATCAATAATACATGATGTTGTTCTCCGATATGCTAACATGAATTATTTGACGGGTCGAGTCAACCTGCTTCTCCGTCTCGCCCCTCCAAATTTATCTGTATTCTCTGAATCTCCTCTCAGAGCCAGCCGTCTCTCCTTGAATAATCCAGAGCTCTGCAGGTTTCTGTTTCTTCCCCCCTTCATAGATTTTCCTCCTTTTCAACTGTATCCACGCTTTTTGTGGGAGTTCTCTCTGCTGCCTCCGCCTTTTCTGTTTGAGGCCGAGCGAGAGGCTCTTGTCAGATGGACTTTTGATGAGGAGTCGAGGCAGAGAAGGAGCTTATGAAGTTTTTCTGAAGCTCCTTTTTATCTTTGACCCTCTTGTCTAAGTTTCTCTAGTTGTCCACACCTGGCTTAATGTTTTACACACAGGCAGAAGCTAAAGTCATCACGTTATTCTCAATCTGCAAAAGAAATTTTACCCGAATACTTGAACTCAGTAGCACTTTTTATGGTATCGCAGCTATAAAAGGTTGTATCGTGTTAGAGAAGCTTGATAGAAATGGCAAAATAAAATAAAAAATCTTGGCCTTTTTTCGAAAAGGAATTAATGTGCTTAATCAGGGGCGTCAAACATCTGGCCCTGGAACCAGAACTGGCTCACCAGTGGGTCCAATCCGGCCCACTGGACTTGCTCAACCCATTGTTGGCCGTCCACCAATGAGCTTGGGTTCTGCTCATGGTTTCTGCCTCTTATAAGGAAGTCTTTCCTTGCCACCATCGCCAAGTGTTTGGTCCTGGTGGGTCTGTAAATTATTTTACAAACAGTATGCTTAAGACCTATGGAAAGTTTACCATTAATCGTAAAAGGACAAAGTTTGGAGGTGTTGCAAACATGGGTTGTATTTGGCCAATGAATGTTAAATGTTCTACTTTTTGACTTGGCAAACATTCATTGCTCTTGTTGTGCCCTCTTCCTTTGGTTTTCTGACTGGAGAATTGGTGCTGCTTATCTCGTGAATAACTTCCTAATAGTCCTTTTTTGGGGGGAGTTTGGCATTAAGCATTGGGAGTTAAATCAAGTAACATTAAGTTAATTGACTGCATGCATCCAGTCTTGCGTCAGTTAATGCATTGCCATGTTCATGCCTTCCTGCAACAGTTATAAAGTTCTTGGAACTGCGAGAAACAGTCTGTCATCATGGTGGTCAGTGCCCAACAGTAATTACGTAGGAAAAACGTTTAACATGTTGGACCATGTTGGGGATGAAACAAGTCATGGACTGTGTTTCTATCGTTATAGCAAACTTACCCAAAGACCCTAAAATGTTTTAATCGTCTTAAAACCCTACAAATCAATGGTTAACCTTCTTGGGTCTAAATTTCTGTGCACAGATGGGAACTGAATACCCGCAAGTGACAGCACGAACAGAATTTTGTCCTCACAGCATGAAGCATAGCCACGAAAAAGGACAAGAACAAAAATCTAAATCTTTAGGCCTTTTTTAAACAGTCCCAGAGCCGTTGGAAACGTGTCAGTGCAGCTGAATCCAACACACATGCCCGCAAGCATATTTGTGCTCACACACACACTCACACAACCACACACACACACACACATTCTTAGATGCTCCAACCAGCCAGTGAGGGCTGATTCTCTGCCAGGTCGGGAATTGGCAAACTGGCAAATCTCAGATCATTTTAAGTCAGATGGACAGGGAAGGCCTTAACGTTAAGATGCTTTTGGGAAGCCTGAGGCTGCCTGAGCTCCCAAAAAGTATGGATGATGGCCAAGACTTGTTCCAACTGCACTCTGTTATTCAGTGCTGTGTGGAAGAGGAGATCGCAGAGATGTTCAGGAGGGACCAAATTCAAGTTCAAGTCTTTAAAAGACGGAGTCTCAAGTCGAGACTTTAAGTCAGATTTGAAGGGGTTGACTTGGCAACTGGTTACAGCAAATGAATCATATCTTATAAAGTAAACACACTTTGGACTACTTTAAACAAGAATACTCTTGTTCAAGTGGAATATCATGTAATTTTTTTTGCATTGGTTGCACCTGCATATATTTATATAGAATCCACCGAGGAGATACAGTAACTCAAATGGGTTCGGGTCCAAGGAAAGACCAGAAGGCCAAGAGTATTATCTGGAGTGTGTCTGGAAGTAATTTGTAGCAGATGTAGCATTATTTTCTTCTTCTAGATTTCAGCTAGTGCTCCGGTCTATACATCTCTATCATGTGAAACAGCAGATAAACACTACAACTGCACTTAAGTGAGCGATAGCATCTTCTTACTAACAATGCAAGCAAACCTGTTACATAACCTGCCACCTAACTTTGCAAATACCATCAGTCAGAAGACGGCATTCCTTGAAGAATGCCAAACACATGCCAAAGCAGCTGTTTAAACAACGTTAACAGACAATACATCAGACCGTACACTTTTTAGTTTAGTTGCTAAAGGTTGAGGTAACACCGTTTGCCACCCGTGTCGAGTTGGAGTCTTTCCACATTCTGTACACGGCGTACTTCCACTTAACTCCAAGGTCTTTTGAAGTCTCACAGTTCAAAAGATAAAGCTTATAATAAAACAGATTGCATTAACACTTCTGAGACCGTCGAGGCTTGTTTTGTTTTTACATACCAAGGTGTGACAGCTGCACCATGATTCTCTTGCCATGACCTGCTAGTCAACTCTAGGGTTAGTGACGAGTTGGAAATCATGCCTGGAGGAGCCATTTCAACATGTTCAGCAGGTGGCACCAGGGTGTTTTTATGTCAATTAGGTGTAATTATATTGGTAGGACAGGTACAGCCAGGCACATGTGTCATGCCACACCTATGCACTTGTTGTGTATTGGAAACTTGTGTTGAATCAATAACGGATCCTTGACGTTGGAGACCATGAGTTGCCATGAAATATATCAAATCTCTCGCGTTGTGTTTTGTTTCAAAACCCTACTGAAGTGGTCACGTTAAGCCTAGTACGTCAATTACTCTTATCCCCTATGTGCAGCCCGCAGCTGCTTAAAGTTTTAGGCTTATTAGTTACAATGTCTAAAGCGTAGACAGGACAAGGAACTGGACAGCCCATCTGTGAGGCTACCCACAGGTTTTTGAAGAGCCATTGCGAGGGTGGTGGCTCTGACTGCCACCATCTTGGCAGGTCTTGTCCCCCGGCTAATCTAAAATTGGATGGTTGGTGGAGCTGAGGTGGGCTGAATGACGCCTGGGTGCTCAAACAAACCCCAAGTTTCATCTAGTCCAAGCTGAGCATTGGGAGACTGACTTGCTTTGTAGCCCTACCTTCAAGTGGCTTCCGCATTGGCTTCATTTCCCAGCCACAGAGGTTGCAGCTTCATCTAAAGTTGGTTTATTTCTAGTTGCTGACTCAAATTCGGTTGCCCATCTCCGCCACCAGCACCTGCTCAGGGACCAAAGTCCCTCCCAAAGGGCTCTGAATCTCCAGCTTTAGGCAGACAAAGTGAATTACTAAAGCTTTCCTTGTCATTAATATCTCAATATCAATAACTGGGTGCACTGGGTGACTCCCAGGTGTGAGAGTATGAAGATGTATAAATGCGATGTGAGGTAGTGTTGGAAAAAGAGCAAACCGTGCCTGGAAAATGGGAAGTAAAATGACTTCGAGCACCTGCTCAGTGACATCAGATCTGTCAAAAACCAGCAAGTAACTACAGTTGAGCTGGAAAGGAAACTGACAGAGGGATCAAGTTTTTTGTGCAGCAGTGGAAAAGTGTTCAAATACAATACTGTGAACCACAAGGGCGGCATGATTCATCACTATCTGGACACTCAAACCTAGCTTTAGTCTTCATCTCATTAACATTTTGAAGGGGTCATTACTTAATAATTTATTATTGTATGCTGCCAATCTTCTGTTTCTTTCCCAAAGGTTAATTAATTTTTTTCTCTGACCGCTTCCTCTTGCCATTTGCCCTCCCTTGCAAGTTCTTTGTGTGCTACTCACAAGGACTGGAGGGAAAAAAAAACAGCAGGAGAAAAGTTAATTTTTAAACATGGTCTGCACAGCCTGAGGTGAAGAAAGCTACTGAGGTTAAAGCAGCTAAAGCAGCAGACGTGGCGGGTGTTAAATCCTCTGTAGCCGACCTCTTACCTCTCTGCAGGAAGGAAATCAAACACAAAATGACAAGGCAGTTTCTAAAATTACGATTGAATCGCCATTTGACCGAGCATTAACTCTTGTTTTCTCTCTCTCTCTTTCTTATCTCAGCGTTTCATCCAGTACCTGGCATCCAGAAACACTCTGTTTAACCTGCACAACTTCCTGGATAAGGGAGCTCTGCAAGGTAAAGCACACGCAAACACTCATTATTTCAAAAAGTCGTGTGAAAATAACAGCATTCGGCTTTTTGTTTTCAATTTGCTTGTAAAGAAGCAGATGGGCAGGATGTGCCTCAGAGGCCATTAACACCGAGAACGCTTTAAGCAATCAAGGGAAAGTATTTAAAAGTCAAAACCGGTTCTTCAGGGTGGTTAATTACTTGATTTAAATGCATCTGCTGGCCCTGCACATATACGGTTTAATGTATGTATAAAACAGTTCAAGTAAAGTTCAAGTTTAATTGTCACACGGTACAATTGTACTTGAAGCTTCCTGGTTTTATAGGACAAAAAGGTAGAAATCATCCGTCACCGTGTCACATAACACACTCAGTATACTTCCTTCCTCCTCGTTTTCCCGTCCCCAGGTTACGACATGTCAACCTTCATCAGACGATACAGCCGTTACCTGAACGAGAAGGCCATGTCCTACAGACTTGTGGCTGTTGATTTCACGAAGATGAAGAGGGGGTAAGAGAGGCCACACACACACACACACACACACATAAAATGACAACCCCACTCATCATTTCACACTCCTGTTGTCACACAGCAGCAAGGTTTAGCTTTCGGCACTGAAGCCAGAGGATCACAATAGACAGAAACTGACGAAATCTCTCATTGTGATGAAGGTATGCTGTATCTGTGACAGTAGAGTATTGTATCAACGTGTTCAAGACAACACACGAAATGTTGTATTTAGTTTCAGGAGTTTCCTGTTTGGCTGGCCACACGTGAGAGATGTTGTCAGCAAGGTTAAACAAAGAAACGAGCTGCCCCAGTGAGAGTATATATATATAAAACACCCCTTTATAGATTGAACAGACGTGAGACATATCTTGGTCATGGTCCCCAAAGGATGAATCTTACATTCATTTTTATCTTAGCACCACCAGAAGGTCAAAGTTTTATTCACAGCTGTGGTCCACAAAGGATTTATCCTACATTAGTTTTTATTTTAGCACCACCAGCAGGTCAAAGTTTCATTCACAGTCATGGTCCCCAGAGGGTTGATCCTACATTATTTCTTATTTTTGCACCACAGGAAGGTCAAAGTTTTATTCACAGCTGTGGTCCTCAAAGGATTTATCCTACATTAGTTTTTATTTTAGCACCACCAGCAGGTCAAAGTTTCATTCACAGTCATGGTCCCCAGAGGGTTGATCCTACATTATTTCTTATTTTTGCACCACTAGCAGGTCAAAGTTTTATTCACTGTCATGGTCCATGGAGGATTAATCCTACATTACTTTTTACATTAGCACCACCACAAGTCAACGTTTTATTCACAGTCATGGTCCCCGAGGGTTGATCCTACATTATTTCTTATTTTTGCACCACAGGAAGGTTAGTGTTTTATTCACATTCATGGTCCCAGGAGGATTAATCCTACATTACTTTTTACATTAGCACCACCAGCAGGTCAAAGTTTTATTCTCGCAGTCATGGCCCCCAGAGGGTTAATCCTACATTATTTCTTATTTTTGCACCACCAGCAGGTCAAGGTTTTATTCACTGTCATGGTCCCAGGAGGATTAATCCTACATTAGTTTTTATCTTAGCACAATAGGAGGGCTTATGTTTTATTCACATTCATGGTCCCAGGAGGATTATTCCTACATTACTTTTTACATTAGCACCACCAGCAGGTCAATGTTACTTTTTTTTATCTTAGCACCACAGGAAGGTCCAGATTTTATTCACGTTCCCAGTCCCCAGAGGATTGATTCTAAATCTCTCTTTTTTATTAGCCGCACCAGAAAGTCAAACTTTTATTCACAGTCATGATCCTCAGAGGATTGACTGATTAGTGTCGAATCAGGTGCAAATTGCTTGCTGGAGGGCTCTGTATGAACGAGACAGCGTCGATTTATGAAGATCATTTCAAATATCAGAAAGTCCAGCTTTTGTGCGATGACTCTGAATCCTTTATTGCGCCGATATATAAACATTTTATATATATTTTCCATCATTTGACATCATTTCTTCACTCCCCTTTTGTGTGTGTGTGTGTGTGTGTGTGTGTGGTGTGTGTGTGTGTGTGTGTGTGTGTGTGTGTGTGTGTGTGTGGTTTGCGCGTTTCCTAATTTGCATACGAGTTTATGTGTTTCCTGTTTTGTCAGGATTGACGGCGTGATGCGTACCATGAACACAGAGAAGCTGATTAAGACGCTGCCCATCATTCAGAACCAGCTGGATGCTCTGCTGGATTTCCAGGTACTAAGTGTGTGTGTGTGTGTGTGTGTGTGTCTTTGTGTGTGTGTGTGTCTTTGTGCATGCTTGTTAAAGTTTAGGTCGATTCACTTTTCCAATCAAAATGTAAATTGAAAGAACGATTTGCAAAGTTTGAAAACTCTTTATTGATGGAATGTAAGGAGCACATTATGTCAGCCGATTTTCAGTTTTAATGCGTGTTTGTGTGTGTGTCTGTGTGTATGTGTGTCTTTGTGTGTTTGTGTCTGTGTGTATTTGTGTGTGTAGAGGGGAAAGAGGGATTGGGTGGGGATTTGCAGAAATTGGTGGGTGCATTGTGGTTTGTGCCAGCAAGCTTCAAAGAATGATAAAAATGGATGGTGAAGTTTCTCATTGGAATGTGTGTGTCTGTGTGTGTGTGTGAGAGAGAGTTTCTGTAGTTGGTGAAAAAAAATGCTTAGGGGTATTTTTCCTTTTTTTAATAAAAGATGTGGAAAATTATGTTCTTCTACTTTCCGCTAGATAATAATCTCTAAATATCTCATAAAATAAATATCTCTGTCTCTATTATCTGTCTGTCTCTATATGTCTCTGTCTGTCTCTATATATGTCTGTCTGTCTCTATATGTCTCTGTCTGTCTCTATATGTCTCTGTCTGTCTATATATGTCTCTCTCTCTATATTGTCTTCTGTCTATATATGTATCTCGTCTCTATATTGTCTTCTGTCTCTATATGTCTCTGTCTATATATGTATCTCTGTCTCTATATGTCTCTGTCTATATATGTCTCTCTCTCTATATATGTATCTCTGTCTGTCTCTATATATGTATCTCTGTCTCTATATATCTCTATTGTCTCTGTCTCTATATATGTCTCTCTCTATATATATGTATCTCTGTCTGTCTCTATATATCTCTGTCTGTCTCTATATGTCTCTCTGTCTCTTTATATATGTATTTATATAAATATACATCTGCCTCTCTCTCCAGGCCAACCCCAACGAGTTGACCAACGGAGTGATCAACTCAGCCTTCATGCTGCTCTTCAAAGACTCCATCAGGCTGTTTGCTGCTTACAATGAAGGGGTCATCAACCTACTGGGTAACACACACACACACACACACACACACACACACACACACACACACACACACACACACACACACACACACACTCACACACTGATAAACACAGCCTACGTTGAGCTGACTGATACGCTCCGACAGACAAATGATGAGGTGTTGAGTATAAGTACAGTTTGTTCTGCCTGTACAAACACACACCATCATGTCTGGCAGATCTGTACACACACACACACACACCACACACACACACACACACACACACACACACACACACACACACACATGTGCACACAGTCTGGTTGTCACGGCAGCAGAGAAGGTTTTGACAAGCTGTCATGTAGCTGCTGTTTGTTTCCACTCGATCATGCACTGATTCTCCCTGCCTCCTTTCTCCCTCCTCCTCCCTCCCTCCCTCCCTCCCTCCCTTCCTCCCTTCCTTCCTCCCTTCCCTCCTTCCTCCCCTACTGTCTCTATAGAAAAATACTTTGACATGAAGAAGAACCAGTGCAAAGATGCTCTGGACATCTACAAGAAATTTCTTTACAGGATGACGAAGCTGTCGGAGTTCCTCAAAGTGGCCGAGGTATATTCACACACACACAAACACACACACGTGATTACACAACACACACACACACACACATCAGGGCTAACATTTTTTACCCCCGCTCCTCTTGAAGTTCCCCTTTTTGCCCCCTTCTCCTCATACTTTCTGTCTGCCTCTCGTCCTGACCACATCCCCTGATGACTTAAACACACTCCACGCTCCAGCTACTGTACTCCTGCGCCGACACGACTACCTGACTTTACCCTCGCTGCCCCACATTTGCTTCGCAGACACTTTGCACACATGCATACATACATACGCACCCAAAATAACCTCTAAGATGGAGGATGTGGTTAGGCGCTCCGTTAGGTCCCTCTCCCTCTGCTCCCCACACTCTTCCATCTAATCCTTTCTTCTCCCGCTCTCGCCCTGACAAAGACGGATACCCGTGTGGCTCTTCTTCGCCCAGTGCCCACAGATCATCCCTCTTTTTTTATTTTCTCTCCCCTCTCCTGCCCTCTTCCTTTTCCTTCTTTGTTTCAGCAGGCTGGAAAGCAGCGAGAAACACTCCCCGCAATAATGCACATTCAAATAAACACTTCTTTTGTCTCTTTATAATTAGATTTCATAGGAACAATGGTAGTTGCAGTGATAAGTTGTTTTGTTTTGTCGCACTACACGTCACAAACATGTGCCTGACTGCCTGATATACACAACACAAGCCTTCAAAAATCAACCATAAAAGCGCTCTAAGTGTTTTTACCACACTCGCTGTAAAAAAAAGACATTCTGTATATCATGTTCATAATTTAACAACTTTCTCAGTAGATGAAGATGAACAGGCTGCTTCATGTGGCCTTTAACTTTTTTACCGCCCACTGTTCTGCCCACAATGTAGGAAAAAACTTACCTGAACAACACGAAATACAGATTTTTATACAGAGTCTCATTTTCAGAAATGTGTGAAAAACTCATTGCAAAAGGTCAAATTCTCAAAAGTATCTCTGTTTATTATATTGTTATCGAGAAGGAGTTTCGCCAAAAGCGTCCTTTGTTTATGAAGACTGATCACAAACTCAAGGAGCTCTTTGAATACTTCATAAAGCGTTTATTCTATCTTGTGAAACCTTCAGCGTACGGCTAAAATAAAATAAAAAAATCTAAATGCAAACGTCCTTCAAAAACAACAACAGTGTGTCTCGGATTGTTTTTGAAGTGAGAGTTGCGTTTGATTTTGAAATTCGTTTTAAACCGAGAACATCAGGTGTTAAATGTTCAAGTAAATAAAGGCAAAAGTCATTTTTAACATTATTGTGTCACAGTATCAAAAAGCACTGGGGTTATTAAGTAACAAAGCCTTGAAACGACCGGCTTTATCCATGCTGGTGCTCCCTCAGTCTCATATACTGTCTTTGTCGCTCAACCGCTGCTTAAACCAGTCGGACACCAATCAAATTAAACTTCTTCGTGTCACTACTTTGTAGCGGAAAAAATTGCAAGCCAGACTCAGATTTAGAAATAAACAAAGTCAGAACTCAACATTGAGACATTGCTGAATGGAAAAACCTGCGTTGTCGCAGCAGCACTGCATTTGCTCTGAAACCGGCATAAGCCAACAACAAACCAGGACACCAAAATGGAATTGAGCCATTATTTTTTTTATTGTTTGCACCTTTCCTTTTTCTACTGTGACACAAATGTCTTCCATGGGCTACAGCTGATGTTTAATCAAACTCGGACATGGATTCACGACAACTTGACAAGTTAATGAAGATTTAGCACCACCAGCAGGTCAAAGTTTTATTAACAGTCATGGTCCCCAGAGGGTTGATCCTACATTTTTTTCTTATTTTTGCACCACCAGCAGGTCAAAGTTTTATTCAATGTCCCTAGAGGATTGACCTAGGCAATGACGTTACTTTTTATACAAGCACCCCCAGAAGAACACCGTCATAGATATACAGTCATGGTCCTCAGAGGACTGACCCTACATTGTTTTTTTTATCTTAGCACTGCCAGAAAGCCAGAGCTTTATTCACAGTCATAGTCCCCAGAGGATTGACCCTATGTTACTTTTTTATCTTAGCACCACAGGAAGGTCTCAAGTTTTATTCACGGTCCTAGTCCCCAGAGGATTGATTCTAAATTACTTTTTATATTAGCCGCACCAGAAAGTCAAAGTTTTAATTCACAGTCATGATCCTCGAACTCTGGATTAAAAAAAAGATGCCACTATTATCTAACTTGACAAGTCAATGAATATTTAAAAATCCCAAAGAAAACAAACACGATATATATCTAACGATAACGATGTTTAGAAAGAACAGCGAGGTCGTGTTGATGATGACTACAAGTGTCCGGGACTCGATGTTCTTTATCTGTGGTCCTTTTTAAAGAAGGTCGACATGTTCACACAAATGTTATCTGTGCGTTTTTTGAGATGGTCTCTTTTCGGTGTTGTCACGTCATTAATGCATCAGTCGCCATGTGCACCCGCTCTCCTCTCATTGGTCCGACATATTTATCACTGTCCAATCATCATCAGTCATCCACTGTGAGGCTTCAGATGTCGGAAATTTTTCTTGTTTATTTCTGTTGTCGTTTTTATGTTGACGCTGCCACTGCATGAATTAATGATTCCCCTGTTTTTTGTTTTTTTTTCTCATCTTCTTTTATTTATCCAAACGGATATTTCTTCTCCATTTTTATCCCACCAACCTTCTCCCCCCTTTTTTATTTTGTTGATTTTGTTTTTTTTGACGACAGCAAGTTGGAATAGATCAGGGTGACATCCCAGATCTCTCACAGGTCAGTGTACATCTCACCTTCCACTTCCTCTTCCTCTCTTTTTATGATCTTGCTCCTCTTCTACCTTCTCTCCACCTTTTCCGGCTTTCCTTCAACACTCTGTGGTTCCTCTGCTCAATCTGTGCTTCCATCCATCGACTCGTACCCTACTTCACCCCTACGTTTACCTGTTACCCTCCTTCCTCACCCTTCTCTCCATCACTCTTCACCCACTCATTTTTATTTCAAACAACCATCTCGTCTAACCTGAGTCTAGGCAACTCCCCCTCTGGTTTGATTGATTTCCTGCTTTTGTCTTTCACTTCTAAATGCTCGTTATAGATCCAACAACAACAGGCTGAGGTGTGTTAAGTTGGCCTGCTTTAACACTGCGGCATCACGGGGGCCACTGCAGGTTTCATCACATGGATCTGAAACCCAGAGCGTCTGCGAACAAAGAGCTCAGACCTTGATCTGCAAATATATAGAACGATAATTGCAACAAGAAAAAGGGCTTGAAAAAACAAGACGAGGGAATAGAGTACATGATTTCTGTTTCGTCAAGGATAAAGTTGCCTCTTTATCTCACTGTGAAGTCTTTTCCTTCTAGTTCTGTTTGGAAATAACTAATTTCCTCTTATGCAATTTAATATATAACCATTTCTGACAGGTTTAGTGTTGAAAGGATTATTTAATTACGGACAGAAAATGTATCATTGGCCGTTGATTACTGCCTCTAGTGATCGGTTAATTGTTCGATGTGTAAAATTTGGCATAAATTTCGTCTTTTTAAAAGGTCCAGTGTGTAAAATTTATTGTATTCATAGTATTTATTGGCAGGATTGGAATACTATATTCATTAGTATGTTTACGTTGGTGTATAATCACCTGAACATGAGAACAGACAAACCAAACTCTGATCTAGAGATGGACTTTTGCTTTTTATGCGTAATACTGTACTGTAAGAAAAAGGCGGACTCAACAAGTCTCATTTTAAAGTAACAAATACATGATGATTATTCAAAACATAGTTGTGCTTATCATCAATTTCTGCCAATAAATCGTTAAACTCTGGACCTTCACGCTGGACTTTGCCTCTGAATATGCGTGTAAACGTCTCTACAACTGTAGGTCAGAAGTCCAGCAAGTGGATTCAACCCAAATTCAAACATCTCATGGCTCAATCCCACCGGGCACCGCTGCAACGTGGCCGTCAGAGTTGTTTGCGACCTTTCAGAAGCTTCAGGATATAGAACCTGGGGAATCCCGGTGCGGACGAAAAGGGAATCTGTTTAACTATATAGCATGTTTACTCATGGTAGAAAGACATAAGCCAAAGAAAGAACGACCAAATCTGAGCTCTGTTGGGCGGGAAACGCTCCTTGGCGGTTTTGAAGTCACGTGACTTCGGACCAAAACAACGACCGAGTTCATGTTCGCCTACATCCAACCTGGAGATCAACTTCTTCTTTATCAATACAATTCACTGCCATGCGTTAGCTGAAAATGTGTTGGAAAAAGTTTAGCCCTGAGTTTAGGTAACAGCCCTGATTAGGTTCACAGATGTCACACGGATGCAGCTCTAACTTTTTAGAAAAAGCTGGAGGTTTAACAGCATGTGGATTGACTGTGTGGGTGTTGAAGTCGTAGTGAAAACTGCACACAGTTCACTGTGGTTGTTAAATAGACGTTTCTCTTCTCCCCTCCCCGTCTGTCGCAGAAAACAAAAGGATCATACATTGTAGGTGGTGGGTTGCATACTGTATCGCTCACCCCCTCCGACCGGCTTAACCTCCCCGCATGAACATCACATTCGCTCGCTCTCAGGCATGCTCTTGTTTTCCCTTCCCGGTGTGTGCAGCGTTACGCTGACGACTGAGTACAATATGTACGTGTGTGTGTGTGTGTCGGCCTCAGGTGGATTGCTTGTCACACACACACACATACACATACACACCAATCTATGCACACACACACTGCTCTGGCACGACAAGCAAAAGGCCATGAAACCTCATGAATAGAAAATGAGGTTTCACCCCCTCCGCCTTCTCCGTCTCACTCATTTAAATTCCACCCTCCTCTCTTTATTTAGTTTATTTCATATTGCTCGTGCACAACGTCATCGCTGCAACATGCATGCGCGGCGGAGGCAAATGAGCTGATCACTGTTTAATAACGAGGAGAGAGGACGTGAGGGATTCTCCGTTTTCTGATGTCCGAAGCATTCACGTCACGTCAAGACGGCGAAGAGACGAGGAGACGCTCTGAGCTAATATTGACACGAGGTCTTCTTTTCACCCATTCAGACTCGCCGACAGCTAAAAGATGGCCCCTCTCCTTCTCTCTCTCTCTCTCTCTTTCTCTTTTGTGCAAGTCGCTGTTTCTTTAACAAACCAGGCAACAGTTTGGCAAGGAAGCCGCCGTGTAGCCAGCCGCAAAGTGCTCGGAAGCCAAAAAACACTCCCAAGTCGTGTGTGTGTGTGTGTGTGTGTGTTTGCCCTACTGACAGCACACTTTGCATTCTTGTGGACGGAGAGACAGACATGACGTTGTCATATTTTCTCAGTGGAAGAATTTCCTCCCCTCCCTCCTCTCCCTCTCGCTCGAAAGGGGAGCTGGACTCTATAAGTTCAAGAAAAAGACTGATTATGCGCTCGACAATGCAGCTGTCTCGTGTCTTTAAGCATTAACGAAGCGACCTAACGAGCGGCGACGTTACGTTTGCTCGAGCTGAACTTGAGTTTTTCTGCCGTAGCGTAGCAGCAATCCCCCAAAGTAACCTGCCCGTGCCTAACTTGTCCTCCAGAACAGCAAAGCTCAAATTTACAACACCTCACATCACTTGTTTCCCTTTTTTCTGGACAAGTAATTAAAGGAACGAGTGGTTTAATATCAATCCTCCAACATCAAGTTGGAGGGAGTCATTGTGCGACGACGGACGCCGCGAGATAACCCGAGACAAAAGAGGCTAAAACGCAGCAGAAAGAGCGGCTTTGAATGAAAGAATGAATCGCCCCTCTCCGTCAGGAGTAAAGAAAAGTGGCGTGACCTCTCCTCCGCTCTCCACCTTTCCCCCCCTCCTCCTTCGCTCTTTGTTTTTCCAGCTTCCTCCTTTGTTCTCGCTCTCCTCCTTTCAAGTCTCCTGCTTAACGGTGTGAGTGTTTGCTGCATGTTGCCATGGCTATTCTTGGCGCCTGATGCACTCTCGTTACCTTCCTGTGAGACCTAACTAACTCTGGGTGCTGCTGTTGTTACTGTATGTGTTGGCGGCGGAGTTGATTTATTGAATTTCTCCCCCTCCCCTCCACCTCCTCCTACCTCCTTCCTTTTCCTCGTACTCAGGCCCCCAGCAGCCTCCTGGAGGCTTTGGAGCAGCATCTTGCCTCTCTCGAGGGCAAGAAGACGAAGGAATTAAACGCAGACACCAGGTTAGACATCTTTATTTCCAGACGTTTACATCAGGTTCTTCCTTGAAACAAACCACTTAAATTAAACGTGTCTTGCAGAGCGTCCACCCTCTCCAGCGCCGTCTCGTCTCTCTCCTCCACCGGCATGTCCTTCAGCCGCATGGACGAGAAGGAGAAGCAGCAGGCCTTGGAGGAGGAAGCAGGCCAGACTTCAGGCCCTGAAGGTAACAGATTTTTTTTACTTCTTTATATCAAATCACCTCTGAATCCTCGGCGGGTTCAGAGCGAGTGCTGCGGCAGCAGAAATGGCAGCAGAGCTAATAGTTACTGAAGCTGCTCACTGCTGGTTCAGAAGTCTTAAACGTCACGGGATCTGTGCCGGGACGCTCTGTTGGATTCAGGTCCTGTTCGCTGTTTATAAAAAGTATCTGGATACTTTCTCATCTTTACCTGCCGTTTTTCTAAATATCATCAGCATCAAACGACTTCCCACACAGTTTCTCCTCATGCGGTCGTCGCTGCTTGTACCTGTTCTTCATCACCGACACAAAAACTGCTGATCTAAACCCCCCCACCACCACCACCACCTCTCTTTTCTTTTTGATTAATTTTTACACCGTGTAACCAAACAACATCGTCTCATGCTCAACAACCCCCGCTGACACAGCTGAAAGCTTCAGTTTATGGGCAATTATAAAATGTGAACTTGGAACGACTTTTTTCTGGGAGTCGTGCGTGGCAACAAATGTAACCATTGTTTGCAACGCTTAGACCAATTTACCCTGATTTATGTCTACAGTATACATAACTCTCGTCTAGTCTAGTAATTATAGTGTTAGTCTTATTTCACCTGGTATTGTCTCCACTTGCCTGCGATTGTATTTCAATATTTCTGAATCTCTTGAAGCGATGGTTACAGTATAAAGAATGGACACCAACAGGTTTCTAAAAACCTGCGGCTCTGGTCATCGCTATGTTGGTAGTCCTGCTTCTTCCGGTTCTTGGCCAATCTAAAAACGCGAACCTAAGGCTGGTTGTTCAAACAAGCCACCTGTTACCTGTCAATCAAAGCGTCCACGCTCTTAATCCTGCATAACTTTAAGCCTTAATATAATCTGAACAGGTGAGTTGTATATAAATGTACCCAACCTTCACAGCCACTGAGGTTGCCACTTGGTTTAAAATCCTTACTGGGTTCGATTCAGGAGATATCTCAGGTTCAAATGATATCGTTGGATTCGAGGTCTGCGCTGCCCTTTTAGTTTTAGTTTAACTTGTACTAGTCTTAGTTCGTGCTGCTGTCTATCTCGGCCAGGAAGTTTTAAAAATTAATGGGAACTCTTAAAAAAATATTGAACACAGGTGTACTGTAGATACTAAAAGTCTCATTCTGAGACTTTGAGATAAAAAATTCTTATTTTCAAAAAACAGAGTTATGATCCCTGCTGTCACATCCTGTAAATAAATCCCCCTTAAATCTGACACAGCGGAGCTTTAAGACGACGTTACACCACAACAGATTTTAACATTACGTGTAAATCTAAACAAAATGCATTCAGTCCAGTATAAGTAATTCATAGTGTTTGTGCAGTGTGTATAACCCGCCTGCCTGCACTGTTTTTGTACATCCCCACAAGTGTCCTACATTACATTTTATTGCTTCATTGATTGATTTTTATCATTCTTGCTGTTTTTATTGCTTATTTCTCGCGCTTATATTCCGCCTACCTACATTTCCCGCTGGATCTTATTACTTCCTGCTGCTGCAATGATCTAATGTCTCCACAGGGATCGATACATTGGAGTCTTATCATGTGGGAGCATGTAGAGGGGAAATAACCACAGTTTGTTTGTGTTTTCAAATCAGAATATGTCGACGAGTAAAGCAATTTACAGTACAACTAAAGGTGTAGATATAAAGATTGTCCCAGCGGGAATGGAAACGCCACCTCTCGCTGTGTCTTATTTTATTTAAACGTCTTCATTCATTCCACCTTTAAAGTTGTTTGGACTTGGAGCAGATTAATAAACACACTCTCTCCTCCTCCTCCTGCTGTACCAGCCTCGGCCCGGGCCGACTCTTCTTCATTCATATTCTGACAGCGTAGCGAGGAACAAATGGGAACTGCTGTTATTGTTTGGGCTAAGGCCCCAGCTGGACAGTAGCTGACTGTGAAAGTGTTTTTCGTACGAGTGTGTATGTGTGTGTCGAGACCATACGGACACCAGAGTGCGAAGACAGCTGGACTCGAGTATTTGGACGACCCCTGCTCACCCCGGGCTCTGTCTCTCTCTCGCTCTGTTTCTTACACTGTTATGTTCTCGCTGACTTTATCTCGTCTCCTTTCTGACTAAACCCAAAGGTAATCAGTGGACCTTGGCAGAAACGGGGCAACCAAGGGCACAAAGTAAACAGTGTGCTAAAACCCAATCAACCAGCGCGCACAAACAAACACACCAAGACACGCTGGCAGCACATACAGAGCCTAATCTGTCAGGATATATACACACAGATCAGCAAAGCTTGGAGAGATACTGGCAACACCGCTACAAACACACATAACTGTATCGTCTCTGCCGGCGTGTGAGCATGCTTAACATGCACACACACCGAGCTGCTGGGCGCCTGTTTTGTAGCTCCACTGCTCTTACTCGATTACAGTTTGCTGTAAGGCAGGACTCCCAGGGCCGGAGCAAGAAATGTCAACACATTTCACACTTGACTTTTCTATTTGTCCGCTCGCCACCGAGACTCTCTGAGGCATTTATCCTCAGCCGGAGTTCAGGAGTCACCAAACGGCAAAGTCTTGAAGTTCTTCATCACTGCGATGGATTTCCATCATTGAGAGTAGATGTAGATGTTTTTTTATTGGACGATTGTCACACTCTAGAGCCAATGGTGTTATGGATCTAAACATTGTTGGTACTCAGCCCTTAATTGAAGGACTGCTCCGATGTATCAGAGATTAGAGTTTTGCAGTGTTATATAGGCGGGTTTCTTGCCAAAAACCAGTCTTAAGACTTGAACATGTAATGGTACATGTACAGGATTGGGAGCCTCAAGATTGCGGACGTTCTGTTGGCTTCATCATTGGACTTTGACATTCAGCGCGGCCAGTGCGGTTAGTGTGGACGTTGTACAGAATCATTGTGGGGAAGATGGAGCTGAACCTGAAGGCAAAGTTCTCGATTCTGACCTATGGTCATCTTTGAGCTTTGGGTAGTGACCAAAAGAATGAGATTGCGGATACAAGTGGACGAAATGAGCTTCCTCCACCGGGTGACCGGGCTCATCCTTAGAGATAGGATGAGAAACCCGGACATCAGTAGGAAGCTCCTTTTGCTTCAAAAGGAGACAGCTGAGGTGGTTCAGGCCTCCTGGGCACGTTCCTTTTTGAAGGTGTTCCTGGCATGGCCAACTGGGAGGAGACCCTGGGGCAGACCCAGAACCTGCTGGAGGGACTACATAGCCCATTGCTGGCTCGGAACACCTCAGGATCCCCCAGGAGGAGCTGGAATGCGTTGCTGGCGAGAGGAATCTTGGAACGCCCTAAAAACCTGCTGAGATTGTGCTAAGGAAGCAACATACATGCACAGTCGTCACATCAAGCCTCTTATGTCTTAATCACAGTGAACTAAAAACAATACAAACCTACTTTTATTTCTCTTTCGCTTAAGCAGTGTCTGGGTTTTGCTGATGTTTGTATATCTGTCACCAGAGAGAACAATAGTCGGCATTTCAGCTGCACCTGGGTCTCGGCAGCACCGGGTCAGACACTGTTTAAGGTTTTTTATCACAACAAAACAATGATGGAATGTTGGGGTTTTTGTTTTTACTCACTAGAAACCAATTTAATTAGTCTTTAGTCCTTTAAACTAATCATCTCTGATTATATTGTGTATGCTGAATCCCACACCACCAGGCAACCTTGGCAGGCAAAACCAAGCAATAAACTGACTTTGGAAAATTCAGCTGGACGCAGGCCCGGTTTTAGTCTTAAATCTAAAGCCAGAAACTATCTGAATATCACCAAAGCACACAGATTTAAACTTCTCCCTGAGTATAAGATGAGATGCTCAAGGATGTCCAAACAACGCAACTCAAAATGACGTTCCAAGAGGGCAGCGTTATAAATTGTGTGTGTGTGTGCGGGACAATGTGTTAGTCATTGTTCCAAGATTTTACTTACTGGAAACAAACACTCTTACTCATTTCCAAAAATGGGGGGAAATGAGTGTTTAACCGCCGTCTTCCTGATCATATTGTGGTGTTGTTGTGTCTTCCAGGACCAGCGCCTGAAAGAGATCAGCATGCAGACTCCTCCGCCCAGCAGCCACTCGATAGGCGGCGCCAACAACAACAACCACATCACACAAACTCCGGAGTTGTTCACCTCCGCGCTGTCCGCCAACAGGTGTGTGCACACAAGCCGAGATGTTTGGCTCTCTATAGAGTGATCTTGAATAATTAGCACGTTAGATGGTAACCGGTGGTAACAGTGAGGACGGTTTTAATACTACAGGCTCAAAAAATCTGGGACTCACAATGCTGCTGCTATCTGAAGTGCATCTGTTTCCAGAGAAGCCAAATAAATTCACATTGTTCTAATGAAACAAAACTCTGATGAACAATTGCCATTTGCAGTGATAAATACACAGAGTTTCCTGTGACTAATGTTTTAATCTGAACTCTCAGCTCTCGAGAGTAACTGCGTATGGAGAATAAACATCAAAACAAGCCAATATCAATGAGATAAGACGGGTAAACGGCAAAGCTGCAACGTTGTAGGTGTTGAGGAGTGTTCGTGCTGAATATAACCACTGTGAAACGATTTAAGAAATAACTTTTTATCTCGCAGATTATCGATGGCAGCACTCCCTCACTCTCATTCACTGTCTATGTTGCTCAACCACTGCTCAAACTATTAGACAAAAACCAGATTAAACTTCTTTGTGTCTCGCGAGTCAGACTGAGATTTAGAAGCCGGGTACATGAACACAACAGGTAGAGTCGCCAGGTGTGCTTGGATGTAAATTTGCATTTGCTTTGTTACGTCGACTTTGTATTTCACTTACTCACTCGAATTATTTTTTTTATGAAATAGTGTGAAATTATTATAACTTCAATAATACTGAAGATAAAACTCAAAAACAACAAAAAGATTGATTGTTGTTATGAGGAAAAGGTTTGAAAACGCAGGTTTTCCCATTTGTTTGAGTGATGGTATTGAGTTTAGGCGTTTGTTGCAGTGCATGGGCCTCAAAAAGTTTTGGAAAAACGCAACTTAACATCACACTGCGACCGCCAGTCAGACGAAATGTCTCTGAGACTATCCAGGTGGATTCATGAACTAAACTCTGATACTCTACCTGTTGTGTTCTTTGTTTATTTCATGTACCCAGCTTCTAAATCTGAGTCTGACTCTCAATTTACGCTGCAAAATAGAGACAAGTTTAATTTGGTTTGTGTCTGATGGTTTGAGCAGTGGTTGAGCGACGTAGGCCGTTAATGAGAGTGAGCGAGCAAGTGGCGGCATTGATAAAGCAGATTAATCAGCGAAATAAAAAGTTATTTTTTCGATTGTTTCACAGCGGTTATGTTCAGGACAACTCTGCAGTCTGTTCACCTCGACAAAACAAATCCTCGTATCGTGTCTCCGACTGATTCCAGCTGTAATCGAGTTACTAAGCGAGGCTTGATAATCGGCGCTGAATTTATACTCAACCGCGCACACGGTATTACTCGCTGGGAATTTACGGCTCCTAACTGTTTTATTGCTCCGTGAGAGTTTTTACAGCCCTTCAGAGAGCGAGGATTAATCTTTATCTGTGACAAACGAACATCTTTAGTGGTGACTTTAGCTATTTATGCGCGATTGATTAAATATTAATGCTCTGTCTCCATCTGTGTCTCTATAACTCTCTGTTTTGTTTCTAACTCCTTCTCCTTCTCCATCCTCGTTATCCCTCCACAGTGTGCCCAATCTGAACAGTGACCTGTTTGATCTTCAGCCGACCTTCATCCCCGCCGTGCAGAGCACTCCTTCAATCTCCACCGCCAGCAGTGCCTGGGGAGGTACCGCTACCTATATTTACCTGCATTTACACACACATATGTGAGCAGCAGGGTTGCACAGATAAAGATGTACACAAACGTCTTCTCCCTCTGGCTGGTCGTTCTCATGTCATCCATCTGTCGAGCAGTTCGTCTTGTCTTTTTATGCAAACTCATCCATCCAAAATCAGCCCCCCTTTTTTTTTCTTCTCCGTGAACTAATGTTGCATGAACCAGCCGGTGTCTCTTTCACAGAGAGAGACAGTTAAACACTGTAAATACACTCCGTGTATCTCCAGTAACCGAGTGTTGACAACCCCCCCCCGAGCAGCTCAATAATAAAGCAGTCCGAGTGAAATGTCAGCTGAGATTCAACCCACCACCATCTCCACCGGTTTTCTTGTTTGTCGGCGTGGAAAATGTTGCTGCAGCAGAAATGCTGAACAACAACAACAGCACTCACTTTCACATATTACAGTACACCAGCCCTCCACCTCCTCCTCCTCCTCGCTCTATGTTTTCTGACACTTCAGCCCAAAATCAGCTCGAATCAAAAAAAAAAAAGAAGTAGCACAGAGATGTATCTGGAAGCACTGTTAGTGCTAGAGTGTTACAGGCTTTATGACAGAGGATTAAACTGAAGCCATTTATACGGAGTTTGGCCAGACTTCAGAGTCGGATATCAGTGGCTGTGGTGACACTGGAGCTGAGATAACTACCCTCTCCGTGTTTCTCTCAAAAAAATATCACAAAGGATTCTTATAACGTCTGAGACTGTATACGAAGGACACGCTGAGAACGAGAGGTTGATATTTTTGCTTTCTAGCTGAGAGTTTGATGAGAAAATTGGCGGCAGATTCACACCTATGTGTTTAAAATACTTAGCTTAGCACAAAGACTGGAAACGGGGTGAAACAGCTAGCCTGGCTCTTTACCAATTCACCGACCAGAAAGCTCCGCTAATTAACACGTTATATGATTGTTTGTTTGTCAAATCGGCACCAAAGCCAACACGATAATTTGCAGTTTTACCGGCGGGGGTTTGGTCCGAGGCGTATTTCTTTGCTCTGCCAGGCGGCGTCCAGCAGGGACACCAGGAAGCTACTGTGCTTTGCCAGGAAATAGTTTGGTACACAACCTTACCCCTCGTAAAATGGCAAAGTACAAGATAAAATGTGTTAATCAGTGAGTTTTAGAGGTGGATTCTGTTACGTTTGGACCATTGACAGTATAAATATGGACGTTGTATCTGTGACGTCACCCAGAGGTTTCTGAATGACGGCTGGTTGCTTAAACAAGCCACCTGTAACGCCACCCACCTGTCAATCAAAGCGTCCACGCTCTTAATCCTGCATAACTTTAAGCCTTAATATAACCTGAACAGGTGAGTTGTATATAAATTCACCCTCAGTACAGTTGTCATGAACGGGGAAATTAGCTACAGAGACCAAAACAGTTTTTTGTACCAGGCTGTAAACATGTTTATTTCTGCTGTGAAGTTGGACATTTGGACATGGGGACTTATGGAGACTGACTCACTTCTGGAGCCAGCCTCAAGTGGACGTTAGAGGAACTGCAGTTTTTCTTCACAGCTCCAAAGGTTGCTACTTTGGTTTGGACGTAGCTGTTTCGTCCTATTCTATGTCTATGCTAAGCTAAGGAAAGTCAGCATACCATTTTAATCTCTAAAGGTCGAGATCATCTTTATGAATCAATGTTAAAGGATGAACGATTTTTAGCTGCATCTAGTGGTGTAGTTGTTGATTGCATCCCCCTCACCTCATCGTCCGAGCACGAAGGAGAAACTACTGTGTCTTTGAAAGGCCATATCTAGATTGGAGGACCCGCTCGTTCTGTCGATATAGAAGTCTAAAGAAAGGGATTAAACACTAATAAAAACATAGTTATGAGTCTTATATTCTGTAAATAGAATCCTCTAAATCTTACACACTGGACCTTTAAGTTTCCTGAACAGTGGCGTCATGTTTATTCATAGACGCCGCGGTGTACGTCTTTGTCTTGTGAATTTCGACTCCACAAAGACGACCCACTCTCTGAGGCGTTGAGCCTCTAATCCCCAACAGGGACGTGGATGAAGACAAAAAAACAAAACAAAAGGTGCATCAGTGGATTTCCTCGTGCACGGGGTTAACTCTCCTCTGAAAGCCTGACATTCCCAACAGCCCGACTGAATCCCAAGTTACCTACGCCAACAACAATGGCGAAGGATTGTAACGTCCATGCCTCCTAATCTAATGGGATTAGTTTAGTGGGAAGGTGGTGGAATCCTTACAAGAGCAGAGCTGTGATTCCCATCCAGGCTTGAACCACCCTAATGTATCTACAGTTATTAAAAAGAAATGTCAGATGAAGCTCGTCCTCGTGCAGTTTGAGCTTCCAAACAGGATTTTTAATCGGTCATATTTAACTACATCCCTCAGGAATGGAGAACCAGCCTCTGCAGCAGCCAGCCGCAGCCATGACTGTAGATTTCGATGCTGTGTTTGGGAATAAAGCCACGCCCAGTAACAACGGCCCACAACCTGCAGCCGGTAAAAGCCCGCTCTGTCTGTCCAGACGGAGCCAGACTGAAAACTAAAACCTTTTTTTTTTTTTGGCTTTGCTGGCAGCATTTGAACTAACCCTTCGACCAGTTCCAGCAACTTGTGGTTGTTCCTGCCACTGGGGTTGGGTGTTTGTCTGTTGTTTGAATTCTTACATATGGTTTCTAACATTTGTAATAACTCAAAATCACAATCCAGAGATGGGTGGATCAGTTTAACTTTTGATTTTTTGAAGACCATAGAAACTAGCAGATCTTCAGTGTTTCTCTTAAACAGTCGATAATCTGGATTCAAGAAGATTTGACCCTTAAAAGCTCAGCTCATCTGCATCTCCTTTATCTATCTAACAATCGACATGTCACTAAAGTGATCAGATTTTGATTTAGACGTCGCAAAAATCCTGATTAATGCACGTAAAATAGTGAGAAAACGGCACAATAAATGTGGCAATGGAAAGCCAGCAAGTTCAAATATACACGACCTTCAATGCGATGTTAACAAAGCCAACGCAACAAAAATAAATCTTAAATGGTGGTGTCAGGAAACCCCCAGGCTCAGAGAAATGGTTTAACCTTCGTGTTCATCAGCCAATGGGAACTTGTGTCAACATGTTGTTAACTCGTAATGACACGTTTAAAAAAATACGTGTTAACAACACATTCACGATGTGTTAACGACAAGTTAACAATACACGAATGGCGCGTTAACGTCATCTTAACGACGCACTACGGATGAACGTGTTAATGATGCACTAAGAACAGCCTAACAAAACATTAAGGTTGTGTTAATGACACATTAACAACGTCGTTAAGAGCATGTTTTAACAGCACATGAAAAAAAGACTTAACACGTCGTCAAGGTGTTGAATATCGTGTATATTTAAACTGGCAGGCTTTTATCTGTCCATCACTAATAGTAAGAAGCTGTTTGAGGAAAAATTAGTCCTCAGGGTCTCTTACTGATGATTGCTTATCAGTTTTGTTTCTTTTTGACTGAGCCAAAAGTTAACTGATCCCGGTATCTCGCCTTTCTTTGTGGGTTCCTACACAGGTCTACAAACATGAGCAATTTAACAACATTTGTCCAGATGGAAAATGAGTTCAATCACCAATTTTTGTATTTAATTGGCAACCAAATTCTTCAAATCTACTGAAAGAGAAATAAGTCTTGATTGGAGTAGACGATGAGTAGGAACCCTCCCTCCTTGAGCTTCTCTTGTGGGTTTCCCGCCTGTTATGATAACAGCTTTGGACTGATGGTTCTTAAGTGTTGCAGGTCTGAGACTTTGGCTCCGAGCCCTCTTATTAAGCTTACTTTCTTTTAACCTCTCAGCAACTGACACAATCAATCTCAGCTGCTTCTCAACCTTTTTTTTTTCTGGTCCCACGGTGCTCTTGTCTGTAAAGCATATCATTTTTTTAAAGGCACGGTGAGTTATCGACGGCTCCAGAGGAGGCAGGGCAGATAAGAGTGACTCCCTGTAGAGGTCATCTGAAGACTATTTTCACCGTTAAAAGGGAGAAGGAGCAAGAGCTTAGAGGAAGTTACAGGATGGGGGGTTTGACTTTTAAAAGATAATTCTCACTAAACTGTATGGAAACACTAAAATCTCACTAATCTCACTTCCTAAAAACTGCACTACGGCTGTTTCTAGGAAATCATTGAGCCTTTTCATAGATGTACATCTTCAGTATGACCTAACAGACTCGAGGCTTGAGTGCAACGCATTGATTCTTGGAGTGTTTGAAAGTATTGAGAGACTGGATTGATGGTTTTAAATATTTAAGTAATATCACACTCGAGGGAGTGCTGCATAGCCGTGCTGATATTCAGTATAACGGCACTCCCTCCAGTGGGATATTGCTTTTATACAACAGTTCCACAAGCATCATTTATTGGTAAACAGTAAAAATGATGTTTGTTTATTTAATTGTTTATTTGCCTCCGCAAACTGGACTGGAAATATCGTGATTTTTCTCGTCTTGATATTGTTCATACAGTTTATCTTTATGGATTATATTGATACCGAAATAACAAGAAGTCTGTTGACATTTGACGTCCTTTATCTCGTGTTACGGACACGCAAGGAACTGTTAAAGTGTCATATTTCTTAAAGGGACAGCGCAGGAATCTTTAGTTTACTTCAAACTGCTAATATGTTTATTTTTGAACGTTTTGTCAACGCTACAGAAACATTAAGGTAACTGTTACGTATTATAAGCTTGTCCGACGTTGACGTCTCCGTATAGGCACTCATGGAAAGACTCTTGTCGTCTCTTATCTAATAACTGTTGTATAACATCAGTTATCCTCCAGGTTTCTTTGTTAAAAAGACAGTTACTGTTTCTTGTTTATATCGTGTATATATCGCAGCAACGTCACCCATCAATCAGCATCGCTGTAAATTTACCAGGTTCAGTCAAAGAGTGGTCGTCGTTCAAACTCATTCGTTTGACTCGGATTGAAACAGAGCTCTGTCACACGTCATCTTCGTGACGGCTTCGAGCTTTCATGGCTGTTTGAATGATCAAATTCTCTCTGTGAGCATTAGTTAGCATTTGTACAGCTGTGGCGTTGCTCCTTCAAACATTTGCCAGATAAAGCTGCTTCCCCCTTTTTTGTCTTCCAAACGTTTATCACGAGTCCAGAGTGCTGATCCTGTCCAGGGTTTTGCTGCTGGTTTTTCTGGCTCGCTCTAATCTCGTTTAACCCCGTCCGTCTCAGAAGTAACAGTTGGAGGCTTGTGGCGTGCGGCGTGTGCGGCCCGATTCTGGCTTCGGACGGACTAACTTCGTTCTATTAATAGTGCTCGTGTTGAAGCTGCCACTACAACTACTAATACGCCATCTGGGCTACTGGCAGCATCTCGCATAAAAATCCCATTTGTGTGTGTGTCTGCGTGTCTTTAACGTGTCCGTATATTTGTCTGCACGTCGTCTGTCTGCTTCCACTCGCATGGTTTGTTTGTTGTTGTTCACACTCTTCCCGCCGTCCTCCCTCTCCTCTCCACCTCCTCCTCCTCCTCCATTTATTTCATCTCTCTGTATTTGCCTCATCGTCTCCCCATCACACTTCACAAGGCGAGAATCACCCAGGCAACTCCTTTCCATCTGCTCTCCTCCTCCCTCCGTCTCTTCTGCAGTCTGTAGTTTATCTGCATTTTTTTTTACTGACCTATCTTACTGTACTGTCCTTTTTATATCTCACAATTCAACTGAATCGTGCTGCTCCGTAACGTGTTTCTAATTTCTCATCGCTCGTAACTGTGGTAGTCACCTTTTTATATCTTAATTCAGCTGTTTCAGTTGATTTTTTTTTTAAGGGTATATTCAGGCAAAAGCAAGATTGTCCATTCATTTAAATGGGGGGAGTGAGTTTTGTCCACCAATCAGACGATCAAACCCCCCCAAAGAAGTTTAATTTGGTTTGTGTCCGATGGTTTGAGCAGTGGTTGAGCGACCTAGACGGTGAATGAAGGTGAGGGAGCGCCAGCATCGGTAAAGCGTTCAACGTTCAACACAGATAAACACACCACCGAAACGCCCGATCCTTTCTGAATGTACCCTTAAATCTGATTTAATTCCATTTTTATACGTCATTAAAATCTTTTTCTCATCTGTATCTCTGCTCACGGTCAACCTTAATGGTCCCTCAGAGCGTCATAGAAATACTCTTTGATACTGCTGTTTTTATGCCTCTTTTCAAACACATTGTTACACAAATGTCAGACCTCGAAAGATTTCTGTTGAATGCCACGTAAAGACTGCAGCAGCAAAAGGTTAAACACACAGAGAGAGAGAGAAATTAAATAGACAGTTATCACACTGCTGTTATTAAGAGAAACCTGATCAGTCAGTTATCAACTTTTATGCATAACAGACAAAGTGTTAAGGCAGTTATAATATTAAAATATCAGGATCAACGCTGTTTTTTTGAGAAGCCTGTTTTTGTTTGACTGAAATCAAGATTTTTTTAGTAGTTAATCTGCCAACATTGTACTGTATGTTTACCTTAACTGTAGATTATTGAACGGTATGATCACGTTAAATTATCGAGATTTAAAACCGAGAATACTCGCGCTGGGATTTCCGTAAAGCATCTTTTTTTAACAGCAACGCAGTTACGTGTTTTATGTCTTTGGATAATCCGACCTTTTTCACATTTCTGTCACATTTGGTGGTAAGTAGCAGATTTCTGTTTCAGAATAAAACCCTCGACACGGATTTACTTCCCTCCTTCCCTTTTTATCTTAAACTCTATTGACTGTCAAATCCTCTGCTGAAACACCTAAACTAACGCTGATAGCATTATCCTCCCCGGCTCAATACGGCGCTCTCAGTCCTCGCCTCATCACCTCCTCCTCTGTTTTCTCCTTCTCCTCTTTATCTTGCATTGCTCTTTCTCTCTGTTCAGTTTAATTCAGCTGCCTTTCTTTTTTTTTACTGACAGGGTGGTTTAAGAAACAAAAAAATCAGCCACACTGCCAAAGTGTTTCATCACAGTGACAACAATAATGGAAATGCCGAGAACGGGAGAGAAATTAGAGTCGAATTTAAAAGCTGGCGGACGACACTCGGTTCACTTTCTTTAACTTTCTTCTTCTTCTTTGTCTCCGTGTGCTTCTCCCCCCCCCTCTCATCTGCTCAGCTAGCAGGAAAAGTGTTTTCTGAATCTCTTGTGTCAGCACCGCTGTCAGACCGACACACCGCTTCCTAACTAAATATTATTCCTCCCTCTGTTTTTTTCCCACCATCAGCTGCCTCTCTCTTCTTTTTTCCTTCCTCCTCCTCTGTATTTTGCACGTTTACAACATTCATCTTGAATTCACATCCTGTCTTCGCTTCATTTCTCTTGGTATCGATGATTTTTGAACCCCACATGTACAAAAAACTCAAGGCAAAAGGGTTGAAGTTGCACTTATGCATAAAATTATCTTAAAAATCTATAATTTCTGCATCTATTGAACATATTTCTAATTTCTCATTATTCATAACTCTCCGTTTGAGTGCTCCACTTTGGTAGTTACCTTTTTTATATCTTAATTCAGCTGTTTCAGTTGATTTTTAAGGTTACATTCAGACAGAAGCTGTTTTTTCCCATTCATTTGAACGGGGGTAGTGCATTTCGTCACTGCGGCCGCCAATCAGACCCCCACAAAGAAGTTTAATTTGGTTTGTGTCCGATGGTTTGAGCAGTGGGTTGAGCGACGTAGACGGTGAATGAGAGTAAGGGAGCGCCGGCATCGATATGGCCGGTTAATCAGTGGAATAAAAAGTTATTTTTCGATTGTTTCACAGCGGTTACGCCTGATCGTGTCTGAATGTACCTCCCCCGCTTTATTACTCTTGGTATGGATGATTTTTTAACCCCTAAATGTACAAAAACGCAACACAAAAGGGTTAAAGTCGCACTCATACATAAAATCTATAACAAAATCTATAACTTAGACATACCGAGCCATTAGTTTCACGAGTGCTGACATGTAAAGTTGTTAACAACAGATCATCTGCACCTACCGTCCGTGGAAAAAGCACCATCAGTTTTCTCTCTCTTGCACACATACACGCATGTTAAAAACTAATCACTGTTCAGAGTCGGGAGTGTATACATGACGGCCGCGAACAGATAAATCAATCATCTGGAACGAGCGCCGAGAGCTACTGAGTCAGGGATTACAGGCCCGCCGCTGATAGAATGAGGCTGCTGCATGACGGAGTGTATCTGCTTTAAACAGAAATCTCTTGACCGTGTAGGTAAACGCTAAAAATAGTGCAGGATGAATTCAATTAACAGCGAGACTTAGCAGTGAGATTGAGGTTCACATTAAGGACGTACTGGGTGTATTTCTTACTGCAGACTCATGAACTCTATGATTGCTCCTGCTGTTGCTATGCTGTGATGGGGTGATACTGTGAAAGTGATTTTCTTGGTTCAGTGCACATTTAATCCGATATATGTTCCCGCTTCATTGCTTTTCTCTCGTCTGTGTGTCTGCATCGCGTACTAACCTCCATTTCTTCAATTCTGTCCGTACTGTTGTTGTTACAGCCTGTCCGAAAAAATGTAGTTTACATGTGTGAGTTGGCTCCTCCTTCAGGTTTTGATGTTCTCGGAGACCTGTTGAAGCCTACGATTCCCACACACACTGCACCACCTCCTCCTCCACCACCTCAAATGGCCATCCATCCTGGAGGAAAGCTGCTAGCCAGCGACCTCGACTCGTCTCTGGCCAACCTCATGGGCAGTGAGTGTTCAGATCATCTGAATGTTACAAACTAGTGAAAAGATTATCCGACAGACCAAACATGAAGTAAAATCAGAGAGGAAAGCGGCATCCATCGATTGACTGAGCGTCTCTGTGGTTTTGTTCCTTCCTCAGATCTGCAGTTTGGTGGGACCCCAGCCAAGAAGTAAGTGTGTTGAGTTGTGACGATACCTTTACGTTGTGCCCGCCTCCTCGTTATACGTTATCGCTGCCGTTGCCAGAAATTCCTGCCTATAGCCTGCCAACCTATGACGTTTACTACCTTTAAAGTCAAAATCTAATTTATTATCAAGTTGCTTTTAACTGATCAGGTTTGTAAGAAAGACAAGATTTACATTCGCGTTTCTACTTTGTTGTCGTGTAACGTGACACCTTGCGTGACGAGCTTTGTCTTCAGTTCGGCTCTCTTGCCTATTGTCTTGCAAGTCGTCGTGGTTTTGGCATCACAGCGTGTGCTTGTTTCGTTGCTCTGCTTGTCCCTCTCTCCAGGCCAGATATGCATTGGAGCCAGCCCGGAGAGAAGAAGCTGACGGGGGGACAGAACTGGCAGAATAAGACCATGTCGACCACACAGTGGGGCCCGGCGCCCATGGCTCCTCAGCCAATGCCTGTACAACACGTGGTAAGGAGGCGGTGACTGAGTGTGTCTGAAATAACTCTTAAAGGAATTAATAAAACTTTGTATCTATCTGTAACTATTAAAACATTTAATCAAGCATGTTGATAACGTAACGATAAAGTAAGAAACAAGTAAGAAGTAAAGTTGTAGTAGAAAATGTGGATCTCTTGAAGTGTTTCAAAGGTTAAATTCTGTTTTCAAAGTTGTTTTATTACGTTCTGGATTCACATCGCATTGGTTTAAAAGAATCGTTTGTCATTTTGGGATTCATGTTGGTTTTATAGCTAACAGCTGATCAGCTTAGCATTAAAACTCTGTGCGCATCTGTTTAACATGTTATCTGTACAAAAAAACAACAACTTAACAAGCTGTGCTGGACAATTTCTGGCTCCAAATAGCAGCTAGTTGGCTTAGCTTAGCATTAAGACTTAACCAGCCTCTGTATAAACCTAAACAAAATCCACCCAACAACGCCTGCTAATTAACAAGAACTGAAGTACACTATTTACCATGGGTGCTGGACTAATACTTGGCTACAAATATCAGTCATTTAAATATCAACTTTAGCTGGATGTGCCCAGGTCAAAATATAAACACTGGGGTGACCGAGTCTTTTCCGTCGCCCCAGCTCTGAATCAGCTCCTCGTCAAGATGCGTCTTGTTTCCTGGGCCTCTTTAAATCCAGGCTAAAAACACACTTATTCAGGATGGCTTTTAATACCCAGTAGTATGATGACACTTGAATAAGATTCGATTTTGTTGTATTTTATTGTTTTTATTGTGTTTGTTTTTACTTATTGTTCTCTTTATTTATTATCTGCTGTAAAGCACTTTGGTACACCCAAAGGACTGTATAAATAAAGTACATTTACATTTAGTTTAGCATCAAGACTTGAAACTTGAAACCACCTGACAGCACCTTTTAATAAACACGTTAATCCATACAAAAACTAATATATGTATAAACAGGTGCTGGACTAACTCTGCTGCTTAGCTCAGCATCAAAAGCTTGGCTCCGTCACCTGATAACACAAACGACCCTCTGCTACCGTACGTCAAACCACAAACTAGCACATTTCCCCAAAGTGTCAAACTTTTCCTTTTAACAGTGAAAAAATCAGTCGCTGCTCAGAACTTGAATGAAACCTGCAGACTCTTTTAGTCTGCACGCTGACTGACTGCCGGGTTTGTAGGTGTTGTACTGTTGTAGTCTCGGTGCAGTGTATGTATATAAATCGCCGCCTGTGCATGCTCTGTGTGTGTTTGTGTGCTGATCTTGGCAGCTCCTGATTGTCCTCCTGATCTCCGGACAGCGATTTCTGGCTGACGAGGACAAACTGTCACTAACCCTTCGCTTCCTCTCTTTCCTCCCTCTCTCTCTTTTTTTTTTTTTTTTGTACCTATCTCTTCTGGCTCTCGCTCTCCCGTTGGTCCTTTCCATCTGTCTTCCCCCTCGCCGTCTCCCCCCCTTCACCCCTGCTGTCATTCTCTCTCATCTCTCCTTTCCTGTCCCGCTCGTCCTCTCCATACGTTTCTTCTGTTTTTTGCACCGTCATCCACTCGTCTTCCTTCCCTCCAACTCGTATTCTGTTTTATCGCGTTGGGTTTTTTTTTGTGTGTTGTCATCTGCTCGCTGCCTCCTGACATCTGAATTTTGACCCCTCTCTCTCTCTCTGTTTTATTTCCTTTCACTTGTTTCTGTGGGTCGTCCATATCTGCCTACCTTGTGGTTCTTTATCTTTATTTTTCACTCTATTCATTTTCTTCGGATTCCTCCCGTCCACCCTCACGTTGTCACTTTCTCTCATCCTCAAACCTCTCGTGTTTTCCTCTCCGTCATCTTTATCTATTTCTATCCATCGCCTCTTTCTCTTCAACCTCACCTTTCTGTCTTCTTCTCTGTCTTTTTGTCTCTTTTCCTTGTTGCGTCCTGATGCAGAATGGAATGTTCTATACTAGTTATGTAAGTACTTATCCCTGTTTAGTCTTTCCAAACTTGCTCAATTTTCTTCTGATAATGTGCTTACAACCTCACCTCTTGCTGTCTTCCTCCTTCCTTCCTTCCTTTCTTTCTTTCTTTCTTGCCCAATTTTTCCAAAAATAACCTTCTCACCTCGGTGCTGATGGCTTTAAACTAAACTGTCTGATACCGGGAAGTCAGAACAAGGTGCTACTTTTCTCCTCCTCCCTGTTTACGACCCAGCTCATGCAGGAAACCAGATGTACTGTGTAAAACAACAACTAGAGGTGAGGTGACAGTGTAAAGAATGGACCTGCTTCTTAGACCTCCCAGTTAATCTAAATATCGGCAAAGACTAGTATAATTTTGCTTTCTGGCGCAAGATTCACATCCATGCGTTAAATATGGTTAGACTGGAAACAGGGTGAAACAGCTAGCCTGGCTCTTTACCAATTCACCGACCAGAAAGCTCGCTAATTAACACGTTATATGATTGTTTGTTTGTCAAATCGGCACCAAAGCCAACGCGATAATCTGCAGTTTTACCGGCCGAGGCGTATTTCTTTGCTCTGCCAGGCGGCGTCCAGCAGGGACACCAGGAAGCTACTGTGCTTTGCCAGGAAATAGTTTGGTACACGACCCACCCCTCGTAAAATGGCAAAGAACAAGATAAAATGTGTTAATCAGTGAGTTTTAGAGGTGGATTCTGTTACGTTTGGACCATTGACAGCATAAATATGGACCTTGTATCCGTGACGTCACCCAAAGGTTTCTGAAGAGCCGTTGTGAAGAGTGTGGAGGCCATCGCCATGTTGGCGACCCACCTGTCAATCAAAGCATCCATGTTGTTAATTATTCATAACTTTAAGCCTTAATATAATGTGAACAGGTGAGTTGTATATAAATTCACCCTCAGCAACAGTTGTCATGAACAGGGAAATTAGCTACAGAGACCAAAACACTTTTTTGTACCAGGCTGTAAACATGTTTATTTCTGCTGTGAAGTTGGACATTTGAACATGTGGACTTATGGAGACTGACTCACTTCTGGAGCCAGCCTCAAGTGGACGTTAGAGGAACTGCATTTTTTTGGGTAGTTAGAAACATACCAACACACAATAGATTCACAGAGAGGCGAGCTCAACACAAAAACAAGCCACCGCGACTGTCGGGTTGTTCTAACTCTGATAACGAAGTTTCTCCAAATTGGATTGGACGGTTGGTTGGGGAGCTGCTCCAATCAGGATTCCTCACGTCTCCAAGAATGGATGATGATGATGATGAAGCTTGAGCCAATCAGGGAGAGGCGACCACACAATCTAACTCGCAAACACTGCAAGCAAGGTTAAGATCAAAAAATCATTAGTTTGCAGCCATATTTGTCCAAAAAAACTAAAGAAACATCAGTGACCTTTGAGTCATTAAATACTCGCTGTAGCACCACAACAACAGTTGAAAATACTCCTGAACAAACACCTATTTACTCCTCTTTAAGTCACATTTGCTAAAAACCCAACTGTTAAAACTCAAACACTTGTAAAACCACCACAAAAGGCAAAAAAAACCAAAACTGGAATCGCCTATGGGGATTGAAGTCAGTGTTCACTCAGCTAAAACAAACTAAAAAAGTCTTCCCCCTCTTATAAATGGCACAAAAACACAAAACTCTCTACATTGTGTGGTCAGCATTGAACCGCCTTCAACGTACATTCAGCAAGACAAGCAAACACACACAAACAAAAAAAACAAAATGCATCAGCTTTGACCACGAACAAATAAAGCTTAGAGGGCGAAAATATTAATAGAGCTGCTCATTATGGTCCCCAAGAGTGCTACAGAAAGAGCAAACATAACCCCCATACGCCGATAACACGATAAATAAGTCATAGCATGCATGTGGCAGTGATGTATAAGACATCACAGGTAGCAGAGCGGCGAATGAGTTGGCCGTCACGCATCACGCATGATGAGTAAAACACATCAGAGAGTCTCTCGCCACGAAGGCCGAGCTTTCTGTGCTGGAGTGATACTTTAAATGCCAGCCAGAAATCCTGTAAAGCCCCTTCTACTCCTTCAACCTTCACTTAAGCATGCAGGTCATTTTAATTCTGACTGCTGCAGACAAAGAAAAGAAAGCAAGGCATGGCAAAAGTTCAGCTCGCTAAATAGACAAATATGAATCAGCGGGGGAGGAAGACGGAAGACAAACCGTGCGGCTAGACAGATGGATGTAAAACACGAAGACGCATCGAAGGCCGACAGCTTTGCTGAAAGACAGATGGACAAACACACTTATAGACGAGGTGTAGCGGTGCATAACCAGCGTCTCACCTGCTGCGTTTTTCCTCTCAGACGTCCTCTTGTCATGTTTCAATAAATGTGAAGTGAAGTCAGACTCTCAGACAGATGGTTTGATTGTTAAAGCGCGGCGACGGTGAAGTACGTTAAGACTAGAACAGCTCATGTTGTAGTACTGGAAACTGACGTTGGCTTTTAGTTTGGTGTGAAGTGAAGCCAATGCATAAAGCGCCAGAAACTGCAGTTCCTCAAACCTCCACTTGAGGCTTGTTTCAGAAGTGAGTCAGTCTCCATAAGTCCCCATGTTTCACAGCAGAAATAAACATGTTTACAGCCTGGTACAAAAAACAGTTTTGGTCTCTGTAGCTAATTTCCCCGTTCATGACAACTGTACTGAGGGTGAATTTATATACAACTCACCTGTTCACATTATATTAAGGCTTAAAGTTATGCAGGATTAAGAGCATGGACGCTTTGATTGACAGGTAGGGTGGCGTCACAGATGGTTTATTTGAGCAACCAGGCGTCATTCAGATTCATTTTAACTCCAGTGATGGTCGTCGACGGGTACACTGCTCACAAGAACTGCTAAGAGCTAATCAGCAGACTTTAAAGTGCTTTAGTTTGTCTTTAATGTTCTGTATCAACCACAAAGTTCGTTTTTATTCAAAGAACCAAACACCAGAGATAAAATATAGAAAACTGTAACGCTGGATGTGTAATTTAGTGTTTCGTATGTCAGGTTTAAAGAATGTAGTAAGTCAGTTTGGCTCTTTGCATGAAGGCGAGCTGAGTTTTAAAGCACTGATGGAGGCGTCAGTGTCGTTGATTAATACTGATCCATCATTCGACTGCAAAGTTAATGTACGACATCACACAGATAATTACTGCGTTTAATGAAAATATTGCACCTTTTTTATTCGTCTATTCGTTATACTCCGGCTGAACTCTGTCAGAGTGGAAGTACTTTTATTACCTCTGCAATAATTGAGGCACTATACAGTCATGCAAAGAAAAATCCCTCCGTTGTCTTATTTGCAGTGATGGATTAGGTCTGTGAAGGCAGCGGCGTTGTTGTTAATGAGTTTTAGCAAACAGTGGGAGCTCGCTGACTTCCGGGTGAGTGGGCTGACCTGCAGCAGAGCAAACAGTCACAACTTCAGCAGCAGGAGATACAGTTACATGACGGAGAGGGTGGAGGGAGAATCACACTGTCAGCCGATATGTAACTCCACAAACTGTGAAATTACTGCAGGTGATCTGTGAATGTTAATACATGTATGTGTTACAGATCATCTTGTAGACAGATTTCCCTCCAGGACATTCACCGATGCCGTACTGTAACGTACCGCGGACACTCGCTCCCTCCGTGAATTACCAATGTTGGTGTGACTCGATCTTGCAATACCTCAAAGTCTTGGTCTCAGTACACTCTGGTCGGTTTAGTCAGTCTCAACTTGGTTTAGTCGGTCGTGACTCGGTTTAGTTGGTCGTGACTCGGTTTAGTCAGTCGTGACTCGGTTTAGTTGATCACGACTCTGTTTAGTCAGTCTCAACTTGGTTTAGTTGGTCTTGACTCGGTTTAGTCAGTCTCAACTTGGTTTAGTTGGTCGTGACTCGGTTTAGACAGTCATGACTCGGTTTAGTCAGTCTCAACTTGATTAAGTTGGTCGTGACTCGGTTTAGTCGGTCGTGACTCGGTTTAGTCGGTCGTGACTCAGTTTAGTCGGTCGTGACTCAGGTTTAGTCGGTCGTGACTCGGTTTAGTCGGTCGTGACTCGGTTTAGTCCGTCTTGACTCGGTTTAGTCGGTCGTGACTCGGTTTAGTCGGTCGTGACTCGGTTTAGTCGGTCGTGACTCGGTTTAGTCGGTCTTGACTCGGTTTAGTCGGTCGTGACTCGGTTTAGTCGGTCGTGACTCGGTTTTAGTCGGTCGTGACTCGGTTTAGTCGGTCTCGACTCGGTTTTAGTCGGTCATGACTCGGTTTTAGTCGGTCGTGACTCGGTTTTAGTCGGTCGTGACTCGGTTAGTCGGTTTCGACTCAGTTTAGTCAGTCTCACTTGATAACGTTGGTCGTGACTCGGTTTAGTCGGTCGTGACTCGGTTTAGTCGGTCGTGACTCAGTTTAGTCGGTCGTGACTCGGTTTAGTCGGTCGTGACTCGGTCTTAGTCGGTCGTGACTCGGTTTAGTCCGTCTTGACTCGGTTAAGTCGGTCTTGACTCGGGTTAGGTCGGTTCGTGACTCGGTTTGTCGGTCGTGACTAGGTTTAGTCGGTGTGACTCGGTTTAGTCGGTCTCGACTCGGTTTAGTCGGTCATGACTCGGTTTAGTCGGTCGTTGACTCGGTTTAGTCGGTCGTGACTCGGTTTAGTCGGTTTCGACTCAGTTTAGTCGGTCATGACTCGGTTTAGTTGGTCGTGACTCGGTTTAGTCAGTCTCAACTTGGTTTAGTTGGTTTTGACTAGGTTTAGTTGGTCTCGACTCGGTTTTAGTCGGTCTCGACTCGGTTTAGTCTGTCATGACTCGGTTTAGTCGGTCATGACTCGGTTTAGGTGTCGTCGTGACTCGGTTTAGTCAGTCTTGGACTCGGTTTAGTCGGTCATGACTCGGTTTAGTCGGTCGTGACTCGGTTTGTCGGTCTTCGGACAGATGAAGGGAGTCAAACAGTCTTGTAATTGCAGCAGATATGGTTTTATGATGGAGAAGGTGGAGGGAGAATCACACTGTCAGGTCTGTACATGCAGATCTTTATTTGTTATAAATGAGGCGTTAGACGATATGTAACTCTACAAACTGTGAAATTACTGCAGGTGATCTGTGAATGTTAATACATGTATGTGTTACAGATCATCTTGTAGACAGATTTTTCACTCCGGGACATTCACAGATGCCGTACTGTAACGTACCGCGGACACTCGCTCCCTCCGTAAATTGCCAACATGTCGGGCAGAAGTCGTCCGGTTTGTTCGAGGACGTGGGCTGGGCTTTGTCAACAACAGCTACAAATTGCCCGTCACATTGAATTTGAGGCTCATTCAGCTGTAGTGGATTTGATTTGTGTATGGAGTGCAGGGCTAAACGCTGTCCTACTGAGCCCACCCCCTCTTTTTAAAGCCGCGATAATGATTGCTCCCAGTGGGGTTCCTCTAAGTACTCCTGCTGCATGCTGTGTTGTCGCACTCCTAATGGCCGCACACGCACTCTGTCAACATTAAACGGTGTTCTTCTTGCACATACATTACAGTGTGTGTGTTTTATTCATTATGTTTAGAGTCAGAGACAGATGTGACGCTTGTCAGAGCTTGAAGACACTAAAATTGTAGAACAAGCAATGAAATGTTTGACCCAACCTGCTTCAGCTTCTGGTCTTTGCTTCTCCTCTAGGCTCCAGCTCCAATGGCTTTTCCCATGACCACACCGCAAGTGCCTGTGTATGGAATGGTGAGTCAGTCATCTCCCATTGTACGTGATCTTCTGCATCCTATGTAAACTGTCTGTTGGTCCATCACTTGTGAACAAGATCCCGGGATACTTGAACTCTTCTGCTTGGGGCAGTAACTCGCTCCCAAGCCAAGTTTTCACGTGCATCAGAGTTGATATTTTTACCTTTAATCCAGAATAAACTCTCTGATTTGTGTCTATGTCTCTCTCTCTTTGTTCAGGTCCCTCCCCAGATGGGTCAGATGGGCGGGGTACCAGTGATGGCTCCTCAGCCAATGATGTACAACCAGCCTGTTCTCAGACCCACCAACCCGTTCGCGCCCATGCCAGGAGCTCAGGTCAGCTATCCGGTATTTGTAAATTCCTACACGCAATAATACCATCATCACGTTTTCACGTTTAAAATGTAATAAAACTGAATGTGATTATCTGTTCAAAACGTTTCTTTCTGAGGTCCTTTATTAGGTAATTTGATGATGTCTGTCACCAACATTTTTTGGTTGTCATTCCTTAAATTAAACATGCGTCTATTGGTAAAGACCATAGACTGTATAAAACATGGACGTAGTCTCCGTGACGTCACCCACAAGCTTCTGAAGAGCCGTTCTGAGCCATATTGACCTAAAAAATTAGATTAGGGACCATAAATCAAAGAAATTTGAATTAATCGATGAGTTTTTTTGGTCAGAATTTTTTGAAAATGTTAATCAAAGTCTAAAGTAACGTCCTCAAATGTCTTGTTTTGTCTACAACCCAAAGATATTCAGTTTACTCTCGCAGACGCTTAAAGAAACCAGAAAATATTCACGTTTGAGAAGCAGTTTTTTGGCACTTCACTTCACAGCCTCTATCGTACAGTAAATTGTGTACAGCTTCAACATAGTAAAGATGTCAAGGAGTGGGATATATGTGTCGTTTCTTGATGTTGTTTTTGTGTGTTGAACTTCCCAAACATGTTAACAACGATTTCTCTTTTCTGTCCATTCAGATGCAGTTTATGTAATCCAGTCAGGGGGGGAAGCAGAGTGCCAAAAGCGACAAACAAACAAACAGCAGAAGAAAAACACACGAGAGGAACGAGCAGAAGGACGAAGGGAAGGATTCGATCAAGCGATTTTAAAAAAATCGACTAAGAGACAGACAGACGACAAGATGACCGACACCAAAAAAAACAAGTTGGACAGATGAGGAGGTGGAGGAGGAGGAGAAGACCAAACAGGATGGAGGGATGGAGGGATGTGATGGGGAAAGAGGTCATCTGGTTGGTCGTTGTCGAAAACAACTTCTTGCATCTGTGTGTGTGTGTGTGTGCGTGTGTGTGGCTTCTTTGTGTTATACCGTCTAATTTGTGGTTTAAACCACGTCGACGCCGGCGTGATGTTTCAGGAGAGGGAATAAGGACGAGAGAGAAGGATGGAGGAGACGAGGAGAGACGAGAGGGGATTGAGGAAATCCTACCTCTGGTTTTCAGTCAGACGTCTGACTGCTTGTGAGAGTCTCTGCTGCAGAATTAGCTTTATTTCATACTGGTGCTATTTTGTCCTCTCTTGGTTACCGTCCGCCTGCAACGGCACCTTGGGAGCACTTACGGAGGGGACAAGTGTTTGTTTAGTGTGTGGAAGTGTGTGTTTGTGTTTGTGTGTGTGTGCACAGCAGTTGTTTCAGACGACGCCTTCACCACCGACCGACCTCTCCATCCCGTCCGCTCGCTGTCCGTCCGATCAGCGAGAGATTTTAAAAGGCAAATCTTCTCAAGTGTGTTTCCCCCCCGTAAATGTTCCCCTCTCTGTTGGGATATCTTTGTATTTTTCAACCTGTTTTCCTCTGCATCCTCACCTGAATGTTATCTGGGCTTGTACAGCAGGTTTGTTGAACCATTTGTTAATAGTTGAGCGTTTGTTGTTATGGGTTTTTAAGCTAAAAAAGTCCTTTGTTACTCATACTGCATTGTTTTCTTCTCCTAAAACTACAGATACACACAGAGCAACAGAGCTAACGTGCTAACGTGGTACGCACAAGTCGTTTTTAAATTAATTAATTGAGGCCTGATCACACCAGGAAATTCATTGGTACATCTAACGATGTAGTGGCTACTCAAGGTAAACTGTCGCTGGCTAGTGCCAGTTAGTCACAATTTTTCGTTACCTTGACCTGGAAATTTATTCTCAACATTGTCCAAAAAAAGTCTTGGAAAGATTAAAAAGGAAAAACTAGATTTTTAACACTGTTGCCAATTTTTCGTTAGTTTGGTCGCTAACGGGACAAAGACGTATTTTGGTCTATAAATCCATCCTCTTTTGTTGGGCAGCTTATTCCCAACAGAGGAGGTTAAATCAAACTGAATTGGTGCATCACAGCCAAAGCTACAATGGCTTTCTCCATTTTTGGATTCTTCGTCAAGTCGATTGGCGACGTAGTTAGTGGCTACTCAATGTAATGCTAGTGCCGGTCAGTCGCGACCTTCCCCCGGCATTTTATTCTCAAGATTATCCATCATTAAAGTCGATAAGGACTTATGAATGAGACGAAGAAAGCTAGTTTTCTATATTTCTGTTAACAATTCAAAGACTTGTTTTGGTCTATAAATCCGTCCTCTTTTGTTGAGCAGTTTGTACCCAAACAAAGAAGGTTAAATCGAACTGGATTGATGCATCGCAGCCAAAGTTAATTCAGGAAATCGATTGGCTATTAATGACTACTTACGGGGCTCGCTGGTAAACAACTGTCCTGTCTGTTAGTAATTCCGTTAGCTTGTTTGCTAACGCGACAAAGACGTATTTTGGTCTATAAATCTGTCCTCTTTTGTTGAGCAGTGTATACGCCAACAGAGGAGTTTAAATCAAACTAGATTGGTGTGTCACAGCCAAAACTACTGTGGGTTTAATCCATTTTGGACTCTTTGTTCCCCCCAAAAAACAAGACAACTTGCTTTCAGTCAACGGCAACTATTTAACGGATCCACTTCAGCCGGCTGTTTAATTTCGAATGAGCCAATTTCACAGTTTTAAACTGCTGGTGTGACCAGGAGTTTATCCAGACATAATTTATACGTGTTTATCTTGACATTTTTGTCTCTAATTAGAGACAAAATTAGAAGAAATTCCCTAAAACTAAAGCATTGTTAACCTGCTAGTTGCCGTTAGTGCCTGGTTCGACCCTGTGTGTATCTGTATCTTCACGTCTTCATCAGCTCACCAAACACATTCACACTTTGTCTAAAGGTTTCCAAAAAAAAAAGAGCTTTTTTTTTTTCATTAGGTACTCCCTAATTTAGCCGATCCAGATTACGTGCCAATGATTGATGACAGCAGCACTGAGTGAGTGATTTAAATGTTACTGAATCAAGTTGTTAAATTGCACTGAATCAAAGTGAGTGCGACTCATTCTGCACCGAGAGCCAAACGACACTGAACTTTTGGCGTCACCGCAACGTCGCTGTTCCAGGAAATTATTTTTTTTTTGGTGGGTTTAGGGGATCGAATTTTAAAGTCTTGGCCATTCCTTTTAGCCAAAGCATCCGTCACCGTGATTGAGTGTGTGTTCACGTGTGTGTTTTGTGGGGTTTTTTTTCTCATTGAGGGCTATTTTCTGAGGGTCAAATCGTGTCAAATTTTCAAATTTGAGCCAGCGAGTGTGCCACGAAATGTTTGTTTTTTCTTTCTTTCTTTTTGTTTGTTTTTTGTAAAAAAAAAAAAAAAAAATAGAGGAAAAAAAAAATCTAATATTGTCGCAAAATGCACAAAATGCAAAAATTTTGCACTGAAGTTGACTATCCTGCCGTTAAGTAGAAGCTGTCGGACCAGTTTTTCTGGTTTTTCGAGGAAAGACGTTTGAAGTTTGTAGAAATTTGTTGTTTTTTTGGTTTTTTTTCCGGGAGGGTTTGTCTAATCTAAAACTACCAGCCTCTAAAGTGGCAGGTAACGGAAAAAAATTTACTTTCCTGCCATCCAAACGATGAACTTGAAACTTTTTTGTAGTTGCGTCCCTGTCCCCGTCGCCGTCCGCCCACTTTCCAAGCGTCTACGTCCAACCATCTCCACATCTCTGCTATGAAAATCTCAACTTTGTCCCGTTGGTCTCTCTCTAGAACGCTTTCTTTAGCCTGCTTCGTCACTGTTTGGTATGTGTAGATATGTAAAAATAATAACCAGTTCCTGTCTAGATTGTCGGCTCCCCATCACTGTCGCTGTGGATAGATATTGCTCTTTAGACGCTTCTTGTCGCAAGTCTTGTGTTAGCTTAGCCTCTCGTCATGATATCCTCCTTAGTGTAGGTTATCCCACCTTGTCCGCACCTCCTGCCAGTCGTCTAGTTAACTATAGCTCTATTATCTCTCTTGGTGTCTCTGTCTTTTAGCTGTAGACGAAACCTTTTCGGAGGCTCTCTCTCTCTCTCTCTCTCTCTCTCGGGCTTTGTGGTTCGCTTTTCTTGTCCTAGCTTTTGACCGCTTACTTCTTCGCTGTTTGCATCGCTTCCGTGTCCGCTAGATAAGGTCCTCTTCATTTAGTTTTTTTGTTTCTCCTCGATCACATCTCCGCCTCTTGTTATGATGTCAGCAGCCTACGAGAACAGTCTCCAAACGGACTGTTGAACCTAGAATCAAATGTTCGGGTATCCAGGTCTCTTTCTTTTTTTTCGTGTGCGTGACAGATTGGAGGCTACAAGAGAGACGAGAGTTTGTCTGCTCAATTAGCCACTTTGACAGTCAGCCAGCTGTTGTTCGGGGGGGGGTGTTTGTGAATTTTTATCCACTCGGAAAAGTGTGGCAAGTAGCAAGGGAATCCACTAATCACTGTTGAACAGAAGTTCCAAGTGCTGATAGTAAAGAAACATGTAGGTTATCTTTTTGGTTTTTGCAACCAAGACGTCCTCAAAAACTTTTATCTGTGTCATCGAACGACGTCGGCGCGACGTTGCCGTCCGTAACGGGGGAATCTGTCGGAGCGTCCTCCTCCTCTCCAGGTACCCCGAGTCCAACTCCGACCCTCGTTAAACTATTTTCTTAATGGATGTCTGAGCTTTTGGCACCAAAAATGAGTTCTAATTATGGTTCTTTGTTTTTCTGGGACGGCTGTCCTTACCGTCTCTATTATGGTGTGATGAATTGGCACCTTCGGAAAGAAGAAAGCCGGCACCGATCCAGAATCACATCGTCCTGGATCTTTAAAAAACAAAAAAAAACGAATCATATCAGGTCGAACTGCAAATCTGATCATCTCTGATGTTTGTAATTACCTCTCGGGTTTGAAGGACAGTAAAACCGGTACCAGAGTGTTTTGTTAAGTCTGAAAGCTGTTTGATCCAGTTGGACTACCTTTCTGTATTTTGCGTTTTTCTTCTTCTTCGTTTCTGTTTCTCTAAAACTTAAAATTTCTCTGCATGGGAATCCAGTCCTGCCTGTTTGCGACGAGGTTTTATGTCCGTGCGTCTCGAGCGGTTTGTAATTTTTTGGTGAGGATTGATTGAGGGAGCATTGCGGGTTCAATAAATGTCACCGACTCGTCTCTTTGACTCCTTAGCGTTGATGTAACTGCCAGTAATTATTATAGCTTCATCACGTTGGGTGATTTCGTCAACGGTGTTTGGATTTGGCCGAGCATGCAGACTGTTTCGTTTTTTTCCCCAGGACAACCACTGTTTGTTTTCTGTTCTTCATCTTCGACCTGGCACATTCGGGATCCGACCAGGCAACCTCAAGTTTTTAAAAAAAGCTGCTACCACACCTCTCTCTCTCTCTTGCATTGTTGTAGCATGAATCTAGGTGAGGGGGGAATGGGAAGGATACACGGATAAACCTTGATGTCATATTAAAAACCGTCTGTTCTCTGCTAAAGGCCAAGTGTATCAAACGTTTCGGAGAGCAGACTTCTTCTTCTTCTTCTTGTTCTTCTTCTCTAAGCGAGCCATCCCTCTCTCTTTCTAGGGTCAGTGAGTGCATGGTTGTATCGTCGTCGATGTTTGTTGTCCAAAAAAAAGCATGACATGACCGTGATGGTGATGATGATGATGATGATGAAGATAAATTCTCTCCTCTTGTTGTCCCTGTTTTTTTAAAAAACGTCTCGCCAGGCGCCGCCGAAGGCGAAAGGGCACGATGGATCTCGACCAGTCTCGACAGAAGTTTGTACTGTCGTCAAACTGTAGCAACAAAACGAAGCCCACACCTTTTTTCTGTTATTTTTGTTGTTGCGTTCCCAAAGATGTCACGTTTGGCAGATCGCTGCAACCCGTTTATCGCGGCGCCACCTGCTGTCGGGAGTCGCCGTGCACGTTTGCAGCTTCCCCCTCTCCCCGTAAAAATTCAAAACGAAACAAAAACGGAGAAGCGAGCGAGAGAAAAGACCGGCCCCGACGGATAAATTCTCCTCGTTTTGTCAAACGACGTTGCACGTTTCTGTTTTTTCTACATCTGTGTTTTTTGGTAAGAACCCTCGGATTGCTGCCTCACTATTCTGTACATAGAGAAAACACACACTCACACACACACAGAGCTTAAAGACATAACTCATAATCTCCAGCAAATGCGTTTTTTTATTTTACATTTACTCTTTATTTTTCTGAACATGGAAGATTATTAGTGTTATTACAGCAGTTATATAGGTATGAATACTACTCAGCGGGGGACGGGCTAAACAAGACAGACGATGCAGATTTCACGACGGCTGCAGACCTCCCTGTAACTTCAGGATCAGCCATGATATTCTCAAATGATGCCAAATGTTTTTTGAGTACACCTTTTAATCTCTCTCTCTCTCTCTTCTCTCCCTCCCCCCCTCCACATCTCTCTTTGTACATTTTTTCTATTTATTTAAAGCAAAAATATATGGATTGTATTAAGCATGGAAAGGCAAAAAAACAAATGTTACAGTTGACAACAAAAATTAAAAAAAAAATCACAGGCTTTTATTTTACAGCAGTATATTTGTTTATTCTAGGGATCTGTTTCTTTTTTTTTTTTTTTTTTTTGGAAGAAATAAAAAGTCATTTTCCATTCCTAAACGTTTGTCTGTTTTTCTTTATTAAAATAAAAAATCTATTTCAAAGTCTCGCTTGATGGAATTCGAGGCCTTGAAATGTCAAGCGGTGGATCTTCTTGGTTTTTAATTACGCCGCCGCAGGGCTCGAGAATCTCTTAATTCAGCCTCCGTCTCCGGTGAGATCTCAGCCCATGTTTTATGTGTTGCAATCTTCAATCTTCACGTTCATACAAAATGTTAAACGTGCTTAAAGTCTGCCCGTTTTGGGCTCGTTTGGGGGAGTTGAATCCTTTTTAATGCTTGATGGTATTTATCGACAGAACAGAGTGTGTTCTGGTTTGTTCCCGTCAACGTCTGGTCTTTAAATAAGCAAATGTAGTCACAAAGTAAATCTAAAGATGGGAATTTATTCATTAGAAGTGTCCAGAGAGTTTTCATTTAAGGGAATCTATTGACAGAAATGAATACTAGAGATTTTGAGTGTGCCTGAGGCTTCCTGTCTCTCAGTCCATGCATTATATTGCTGACAGGACTAAGTAAGTAAAGTATTTATTAACCACAAACCATGGTACAACCTCAGTAAATATTTGGCTCTTCAAGTATCATGACATCATGACAGAGCGGTTTCCATATCAAATACAGTTGGGTAAGACGCTCTTGATGGTGCAGCGGTAAAAGTTCACCAGAGGAGATGGATGGACTATCTTGATCCTTTTTGGCCCAAGAAACCTTTTGTACCGTTGATACAGATGGAGGTTTGTGCTACGTCGATGATCTCTTTGGTCTTCCTACCAAAGGTTGTTGTGTAGGGAGGCCAGTCAGTTTCTTTATGGACCTGGTTTTAGGTGTCCACATAAACACATCTGAAATGTTCTCTGTAACAGTGGGAAAGCTTCAAACATACAATTAGGATTTCCAATCCGTGGTCACTGTTTTGTTTTTGTATCCATATCCCGTCTTGTTTGGACGTGTTGGATCTAAAACTCCTGGTCTGATTCGTCTGTTGCTACAACTCCAGCTCTCCCACGGTGACGGATTAAAAAGCAGGTTCCCACCTCCCGACTCCCACCGAGCTCTGAATAATGAAACGCTTTGTGTAACCGCGATCACATCACTTGTGATGCATTCGGCCGTGTTTCTTTGACTATGCGGTCCTTGGTAGGAAAAAAATCTATCACTCAAAAACGTACTCAGCTTGACAAACAGCAGTGTTTTGTCTTCGGTGAATAATTTATTGTCAAACCACCTGCTGACGCCGAGCGGCAATTTGTCTCTGTGTGTCCAGGATGAAAGATGGAAACAAAACTACAAGAACCAACTTCATGAAAACACCTTTAGCCTTCGTTACGTATTCAACCACAGCATTAACATCTGTATCACGCCGACTGCAGTGTTGTAGTCTTGATTTCTTTTTAAAGACCTCGGTCTTGTCTCAGACAAAGAGGACTCTGGATTCTGTGGGGATACCACCACTAAATTGTCTGATTTATTTGTGAATTATCTCAGACATCAACCAAAATTTGTGTAAGAAAAAAACGAGGTGACTCAACGTAGCGACGTACAACTAAAAGAGTTGAATATTAGATACCTAAGTAAGGTATATACTGTCTGGTCTGGGTCATGACTTGGTCTTGGTTTAGTTGGTCTCGACTACAACACTGGCAGTCAGGTAAGTACAGAAAATATAAAAGTGTGTTGATGTTCCACGCACAGTAAAAGTAATTATAAATAAAAGTCTTTTAGCTTTCTGGACTTCATTATCTCTAAATAAGAAGTAACAGACCCGGGAAGTAAATACTGTTGGGGAGCATAGCTGATGTCGTGCCAGAACAGGAGCTGGGGAAACAGGCAGTTTCTCCTCCTGGTAAATAAACTCCATTTTTTGGATCTGGTGAGAGGAAGTGACAGAAATCCAGGAGCGGTCCGGCCCATCGCGGCGGCCTGTACGTGACAGGCGACGGTCAGCAGGAGGAATGTCAACCCCCAACCTCCAGATAAGTTCTGACAGCTGTAAACTGAGAGAGCAGGAGGAGGAGGAGGAGGGAGGTGAGCTGTTATTTTTATCTTTCATTCAGCCAGGCCTTCTCTCTCTCTCTCTTTCTCTTTCTCTGCTCTCTCCAAGAAGGCGATCACCTCATCCGGACCTCTCCCTCTCTGGCCGACCGGAGAAACTTCTAGAGTTTTGCTCACGACATAAAGAGAGAAAGTAGAGACCACTCAGAGGTTGGAGGAAGATATCCGAAGGAAGGAGAGACACGAACGAACCGACACAAGCCAACATGGCTCTGATGTGCTACAACAAAGGCTGTGGAGTCAAGTTTGATGCCAACCAGAACAAGGACGGTGAGTCTTCTTTTTATTGAAATACTCAGTCCAGTTGAGATCTGTTGGGTCGTTTAATGTTTCGTTCATCAAAGACATGAAGCCTCGATGGACGTCAGTCTGTGTTCATGAGGCTCATGAACTGAATTTAGATACTTTTGTTTGGTATTTTCAGTCTAAGTTGGGTTCATGCATGCTTTTATTTTGCAAATATGTCCACGTGATCAGATTTTTAAATGTTTGTTGGTCTTATTGTGAAGTTTTGGCAAATTCATGACAACGTATCTGCAGTGCAACAATTTGAGTCTTTAAACCGACTTTTACTTTTCCGAGTCAGAGTCGCGTTGTCAGTTTGAGCCACGTGTCTCTGGAAGCGTGAGACAGCTATCTGTCCTCTGTCCTGCTGCTTTTTATGGGACGCCTCTCGGCCGTAGTGACCCCCGACAGCTGGTACGACCAGCTGACTCCATATAAAGACTTGACGGTGTTTTCTTTGCAGACTCCTGCCACTTCCATCCAGGTGTTCCCATCTTTCACGATGCTCTGAAGGTAAAAAAGTACACAAAAAAGAAAAAAGACTTCTTACAAAGCTGGATATTAAAAAATAAATCATTTGGTTTGTGTTTCTTTCTCCAGGGTTGGTCCTGCTGCAGGAAGCGAACGACAGACTTCTCTGAGTTTCTTTCCATCAAGGTAAAAAAGAAAAACCAGCTCAGGGCCAAACAATCAATTCAGGATGCTGTAAATATTTGTGGCTGGTTGGAAAAAATGCTGCTGTGAGGTTACTGCATGAATGACAGTGAGAGTGGAAATATAAACAAAAAAGCAGAGTATTGTTGTCTCAAGTACACGACGATCGACCAAACATTTTGCAGCTTCTTCTTCACTAAATTGTAACCGTGCGCCAACATGTGACAGCTAAAATATAAATATAAAACATCCTAATGTTTGTATATTGCTGTATTCACCTCAACGCTTCAGCTCCAGCAGCTCCAGGTCCCTCTTCTTCTGCTTAGTAGCTAAAATGACGACCATCGAGGGCGAGAAGTGTCCAACGTGCACCACGACTGTTGGTGGTGATCTTTGATTCTCCATCAACACGGCCATTCGCGACTTTATCGCGTAACTTTTGGAGAATTTAAATGAAGTGGCCGAGCTGCTCTTCAAACAAAGATGCATTTGCGGAGACGTCAAAGGCAGAGCTGATCATCTGAACCATCTGAAACCTTAACTAACTTACCTGGCCCCACAGTGGATCCAGTTAATTATGGTCAAACACCCAAAACACAGAACCTGCGTTGACAGAGCCTTCTCCATCGCTCCCCCTCCCCAAAATCTAAACCGACCTCCCCACCTTTGAATCCCTCACAAAAACTCACCTTTTATTACCCTTTTGTCACCTTGTGGGTTCTCTGACTTCCTTCAACAGTCCATAGACATGCAGGTTAATTGATTAATTGGTGATTCTTCGTTGTCCATGGTGTACCATGTCTTTTTGCTCAGTGTCAGTTGAGATTGGTTCAAGCCCACCCGTGATCATTGGAGAACCATCAAAGTTTGACGCTCCACATTTCGGTCCAACACAGTCTTCTCACGTCTTCATGTCCTGCCCGACTGTGATGTTGACCGCTGTGCTTTGAACGCAGGGCTGCACCCACGGGCGCCACAGCAACGAGAAGCCCCAGGAGCCTTTGCGGCCGGAGGTGTCGTCAGATAAGGGCGAGATTAAACAGACCAACGGCCCAGAGATAATCTACCAGGGACCCAAATCTGCCGAGAAGCTGCAGAAAGAGAGACCGAGGTGTGTGTTTGCACAGCACGACACGTTACATGCATGCATTCACCTCGCAGAGGTCAGGACGAGGTCGCCTGCAGCATTCTCGGTTTAAATAATTCAGTAGATGACAGCACGTATCAGCCGTGTGTTTCTGACTTCTGTTCTGTTTAACGTGAACGTTTGCAGTTCAGACGAGCCGAAGATCAAACTGCCACAAAAAGTGTCGCCGTCGCTGACTCAGGTTCTGGAGAAACTGGACCTCAACAAGAAAGCCGAGGAACAGAAGAAAGGTTGGTTCACGTGACCGTAAAGCCAGAATATCTGAAGTATTTGATCATGAAATTCAACTTGTTTCAAAGGATTTTAATAAAAATGAACAACTGTAGCTTGAAATGAAACAAAAGAAAAGAAAACAAACCTTCATTTTAGAAAACAGGATGAATTATTCATCTAATTTTCTCCAAAAATTAGAAAGAAAATTAGAGTTTAGAAACAGTTAAAGTTAAATTGTGTTGATAAAAATGTGTTTTTATTCTTTATACTGAATATTTTAGAGTTTTTTGCTGCTCCAGTTTAAAAACAAAACTCATTTTAGTTTGTGTGCATAGAAACCAGCAGCTGGAGTCTGTTTGAGCATCTCTGATGTTGCACGCAGCAAAGAAATTTCAACTTTTTGAAACATTTTTGACTGTAACTGAGAGCGAGAATATTTTACAGTACAGAAAAAATATTTAGTTTGTTTAAAGGATTTTCATAAAACTACGACGCTAAGACAAAATATAAATCAAGAAAACAGACTTTTATGTTTGCCTTCTCAGATTTTTTAAAGTTTGAGACAGTTAAAGTCAAAATTGATCAAATTACAGCCGTTACAAACACAAACATTTATATTTACAGATTTCTGGCTTTGTGCTTGTATTCATTGGTATATTTATGTTATATGTAACAATTCAAAAACAAGAGAAACGTTTCCGATCTTCTGCGAGGTTTGCAGCAGTAGAAGGAGGAAAAATTAGAAAATCGTGAAACAAAGTCATTTATTTTGGAAACAGGTTAAATTTGCAAACCGTGCTCACTTTTTTTTTTTAGGAAAACAAATATTTTAAGAGTCGATTTCAAAATAAAAAAACGACTTTTTATTTCATTTTAACACATTTCAGTTTTCCAAAAACTTCTTTCAAAGAATATTTCAGCCTGATTCTGACAGAAATCAATGAAAATGATTTCATGAAGTTTTGCACTGAAACATTGACACGAGATGTTTCTGCAGCGAGCGTCACACTTCTGATCTCTCGTCTCTCGTTCTGTCTTCAGAGAGTCAGACGGTCATGCCAGGAACCCGCTGCAAGAACGCCGGATGTAAAACAGTGAGCGTGTGTTTGTCTGAGTGTTTGTTTGTGGGAGACATCAACACACACACACACACACACACACACTGCTCAGCCTCTTAGAGTTTCTTGTCCTTCAGTGTTTTAAAGCTTTTTAACGGCTCCATCTTGTGGCCAAAACAGAGAACAACATAAAAACTGGAGTCACTTTTTCAAACCTCCTGCTCCACAAATAATCAGATTTACTAAAGTTTGAGACCTTTCTACCTCATTCTCCTTGCATACAAAACATGACATCATCTCATCGAATCTAACATAGACATGTTTGTTAATGACGACATGACAGAAGTAGACTTCACTGAAAGATCAGTTTGTTACAAAGAAATACTCAAAATAAAATAGAAGAAACAGACAAAATAAGATAAGATACTGATATGCATGGTTCATTTTACAGAAATAATCACACTGTTTATAGTTTTTATTGCAGTTTTATTGTTTGTACATCAAGAACAAAAGAGGTTAATTAAACTTTCACAGCTCCTGAAAACTATTAAAATACACAAGTATAAATATCCACGACTAATCGTTGATATTTACTGTTGCAAAGTTTAAATTTGAAACCCAGATGTTTGAACATGAATTATCTTTGTACTGTAAACAGTTTAAAATGTCACAAAACACAAAAATACTTTCACAGTTTGAAACATTCACTTTAGGAAACGTTGACTTCTATTCAGGACATCGTGGAAAAATTTTACTTTTACACTTCATCTACAATCAGGAAACATTTATCACATGAAGTGTTGACTCCAGTGTTGCAGTACTCGAGATCAGTTTTGGTCTTGAAGCTACTTTTCAAAGGCCTCGGCCTCAAAGAGGACTTTAAGTTTAAGACCACAACAGCTGCAGTATTGCTTGATTAAAAATTATGAGACCAAAGTTATGAGATACTGGTATTTTGAGATATCAAGGCAAAGTTTTCATCTTTCCATAGACATCAGCCAAATCTACTGGAATAAAATTTAGAAATTCCTAAACCACAAAGAGTGTCGGAAAGTAAAAAACACAGCGGTCTGTAAATACTTCAAGACGACTCAACGTAGCAAACACACTTCGTGCTACCTCTCAACCCCTCAAAGTCTCGGTCCTGATTGGTTAATGCTCGAAATCTCAAAGTTTACAGTGAAATAATAAAAAAAAAAAAAATCTCCTTTGTGACCCCGTCTGCAAAACAAACAAACGGCACCACTTGAGAAACATCATTCAAACTGACGCACACTCGACCGGTGACCTTATCAGGTGACTGATGACGATCGGACGCGTGAGGAGAAGCTGTGATCTGTTTATTGATCGGCGTCCGTGTCGTGTTTGTGTGTTTTCAGGCCTATGAAGGCCCGGAGACGAACGCGGACGTCTGCGCCCACCACCCCGGAGTTCCCGTCTTCCACGAGGGGTAAGACGGCGAGACACATGGCTGCATGTTTCTCACTTCTTTACTCTGGATATTACAAAATATCCACTGTCACAAAATCATAATTACAATCTTTTATTTGCAAACAAACTGAAGGCTGTGTGAGAAAAGATCAGATGATTCATTAAAGATAATTAAATCAAATCTGCAACTTTACAAACAAACTGTAAAAGCATGTCTTTGTGTTCAGATATAAGTACTGGAGCTGCTGCTGCATAAGGACAATAGACTTCAACGCTTTCCTCGACCAGAAGGGCTGCACCACGGGGAAACACTGCTGGATCCCGAAGAAGGTACGAACCAACGCCGGACGACGTGTCTGTGGCGTCACCCACAGGTTTCTGAAGAACTGTCTTACCTTTGCTTTTGCAAGTCTGCAATACTTCTTGGTACACAACTCGATGCAGTTTAATACAGCAGCCGTTCAATAAATCTGTCACGCAGGTTCGTTTTTTGTTTTTGAGTTGTTCGAAGCCGTAGTTTGTGAAATACGAGAAGTATTTCTAATGTTTCATCAACCCACATTTATAGAAACGAGGAGACTAAATGATAAAATGTTTCTTATCAAAGCTAAACAACAACAGAGTCCCAGAATGTGTGCGAGGAACACGAGACTCACCGCCAACAAATCACCCGACCTGTTTTTCTTTGACCGGTCTTTGTTTGTTTACAGGACAAGAAGAAGGTGGCATGTCGACACGACTGGCACCAGACAGGAAATAATGTCGTTGTAACAGTTTACGCCAAGAACCCAAACCCAGAACTGTGCAGCATAGAGGCCAACCGCACAGTGGTGAGTGACTTTATCGTATATTTCAAGAAACAATACGACACCGGTCAATGCGCACATTAAAAGTGATCATAAATATATTTTTCTCCTCTTTAGCTCGCATGTCAAATCCAGTTTGAGGACAATAAGATTTTCAAGAGGGAGTTCCACCTCTGGGGGGTGAGTACCTGCTAAAAACGTCCAAGTTAACCATTACATTACATTACATTGCATTTAGCAGACGCTTTTATCCAAAGCGGCTTACAGAGGAGGACTCAAGCTGAGAAAGGTGTAAAGGAGCACAGAGTAGTTGTTAGTTTTGTTAGTTTTGTTAGGCAGGGAAGCATTCTCGAAACAGAAAGGTTTTTTTAAAGGTAGAAAGGGATGTTGCTGTTCTAGTAGCTGTTGGTCATTCCACCATTTGGGGACGACCACAGAGAAGAGTTTAGAGCGACCTCGCTTTGCGAGAGGAGAAACTAGACGGTTTGTATGAGTGGAGCGTAACGCCCTGGTCGGGACGTGAGCCTTTAGTACGACGCTGAGATAGGCAGGGGTAGATCCTGAGATGGTTTGTGTTTAATTCTGGCAGCTACAGGCAGCCAGTGTAGGTCGCTGAAGAGTGGGGTGACATGTGACCTTTTAGGTTGATTGAAGACCAGTCGCGCTGCGGCATTCTGAACCATTTGCAAAGGTTTGATCGCGCAAGCAGGTAGGCCAGCCAAGAGCGAGTTGCAGTAATCGAGGCGGGAGCTGAGCGGCATATTGGGTCAGGTACGGTCTGATTTTTCTAATATTGTACAATGCATAGTGAGATGACCTCGCAACGGAGGAAATGTGCTCAGAGAGAGAAAGACGATCATCTAGTACCATGCCCAGGTTTCTAGCAGCATGGTTAGGGGTAATAGTGACAGTACCAATTTTCAGGTTGAAGTCATGGCAGATTGACTGACTCATGGGCAGTAATGACTAGGAGTTCGGTTTTTGACGGATGAAAGACCACCATCTCCAGCTTCATCTAAGTTGACAGATCAGAGAGACAGGCGGAGATGCGTGCGGAGACCGTGGTGTCGTCTGGCTGGAACGACCGGTATAGCTGTGTGTCATCGGCATAGCAGTGGTAGGAGAAGCCGTGTGAGCGGATGACATGGGACAACGAGGTGGTGTAGATGGCAAACAGAAGGGGACCCAGTACCGACCCCTGTGGAGAGGGTATGAGTCGATGACAGACGACCTTGCCAAGACACATTAAAGGAGCGTCCAGCGAGGTAGGACTCGAGCCAGGAGTGGGCAGAGCCTGTAATGCCCATGTTAGCGAGTGTGGTTAGGAGTATGTCGTGATTGACTGTATCGAAGGCAGCCGATAAGTTGAGAAGGATGAGTACCGATGATTGCCTTTGTGCTCTGGCTGTTTTTAAGGCTTCTGAGACAGATAGTAAGGCTGTTTCGGTGGAGTGGCCACTTCTGAAACCCGATTGATTTTGGTCAAGGGGATGTTTTTGTGAGTGGGGGGGAGTACTGACTAGTTGCATGTCGAATGAGTTGACGAGGGATAGAAAGTCTGTGGTGTAAGCTTTGCCTAGATGGATGTTGAAATCACTGTGGACCAGCAGCGGGCACTCAAGTTCAGGGATTGAGGACAGTAGCGTGTCTAACTCATTGACGAAGTCACCCAGAGGTCCAGGAGGACGGTAGATGAAGATCACTGAGCATTTGACTGGAGCTATGACTTTGATTGCATGGTGTTCAAATGAGCAGTAGTTGGCGTTGAGGAGCAGGGGAGCATAGTTCCATTTGTTGTTAACCAGGACCCCAGTTCCTCCTCCTCGCTTGGAGAGACGGGGGGGTATGGGAGAAGGAGTGAGCTGCCCGAGTGGCGGTGTTTTCTGTTCTAAGCCAGGTTTCTGTGAGGGCCAGTAGGTCCAGGGATAGACTGCTGGCGTAAACTGGGATAAAGTCCACCTTGTTGACAGCAGATTGGCAGTTCGATAGGCCAACAGAGAAGGTTTTGGTGGGTGTAAAATGTTCCACATGGTGATATAGGTAGGACAGATGGAGGCTAGTTTGTCCTTGCTCGGTGGACTCGCGCAGGTAGACTCGCTGGTCTTTACCCAAGGAGGTCTTCACACGAGGAGGGCTTCAGACGAGGGCTGACGCTTCCGCTGACGCTGCAGCGCAGAATGCCTGTTGAAATAGGTGCAAGTGCCACTCCACGAGTCCTTTTGCAAATTAGAAAAGGCTGTGGTTTCGGGGGGTGTCGCTTGTTCACACCTGAGTCACATGAATCGTTTGGCTGGACCAAGAGTCTTGTGCAAGTCCAGTTTCAGCAGAGTGAAATTACTCCTAGTTAAATTAGATTGTAGTGAATTCTAGAAATACTTACTGTCAGCTGTTGACTCCACACTTTCTTCAAGCTTGTCCCGGGAAGAAGAACCGATAACTCGGACGAACCTCAACGTCCAACTCTTTCCTTCCAGGTGATGGACGTCAAACACAGCTCGGTCAACATGGTCCCATCCAAAGTGGAGATCACCCTCCGTAAGGCCGACCAGGTGGCCTGGGGAAAACTCGAGGACCCGAACTACAAGCCCGAGCCCGAGCCGGTAGACGACGTCGAACCCACGGAGGAGATCAAGCCCGACTGGGACATCGACGACGACGACATCAGCGACTCGGACGACGAGTGGGCCTACGACACGGGGAAGAAGAAGACGGAGGAGGAGAAGGCCAAAGACGAGGAGAGGAAGAAAGAGGAAGTGGCCCAAAAGAGGAAGGAGGTGGAGGAGGACATGAAGAGGGCGATGGAGGAGAGGAAGAAGGCGGAGGAGGAGAAGAAGAAGCTGGAGGAGCAGAGAAGGCAGGAGGAGCAAGAGGGAGGATTCGAAGACATGCCAGAGCTCGAGGACATTTGATTTGCGTTAGCAAGTCAATTAAATGTTGATTTCTGAAATAATTACAACTCTCAAGCTGCAACCACTTCTTCACTCTGAAGGTCGTTCAGGAGAAATTTACCTACAAACACACTGGATCTTTGATTTCTTTTTAATTTAAATTTAATGCTTGAAATGAAAAAGTTTTTCTCCAATAAATTAAAAACTTCACTGTCTGTTTCTAAAAATCGTCTTTTCATACATCTACAATCTACACAGAAAAAAAATAACACAGAAGGTTGGATCGATTGGATAAAGAGCCGTTATCCATCGCTCGTCCCCGACGTTCAAGCACAAAGATTAAGATTGATGCTTCATTTAAAAGCCTGATGAGTCATTTGGGTTTCCACCGGTTGTTGTAAACAAAACAGTTAACCTTTGGCTCCTGAGTCATGCTGAAATTGTATTTCAACACATGCTTTTCTTTAATGTAACGGGTTGACGGTTGATAGCGGAGGCACAACGCGAGACAGATGTATCGTACGTGATTAGGCGAAAGGCTAACAGCCAAACAACAACAACAAGGTCAACAACAACAACAACAACAAGAAGACACAGCAGCCAGATAACATTACTAGTCCAACAGCAAGAAGCGACTAAAAGTCAGTCCCAGATTAAATCTTCTTACCTTCATCCATCGACGTCCCCTTCGGTCACTTCGCCTCTGCGATTGTGTCCATTGAGGCTGCTGAGCCTGGTTACCATTACCTTGCTTCCCCAGCTCCAGTTCTGGCACGACGACGCCTCCTCTTCTTCTTCCCAGCGATACAAAACACCAGTGGCACAAATACTAAAATTTCCCCCAGTACTCTGAGCTCACAATCCAGGCAAAATGTAAAATTCTACAACAAAAATGTGTACAATTTCGGCACTTAACGCCTTAAGGTTCCTTAAAATATAGTAACATTACATTTATATGTTGCAAATATTCAAATAAATGTTAAATCTCATTAGGAATATAGAAGTTATTCATTACACTTTGTACGTATTATTGTATTACAAGTCTACAAAGTTTAACGTTGCTCTCAGACGCTGTTCGGTGGAATTCCGTAAACGTATCGCGTCCGTAACGTAGAAGTCAAACACACATCATCGACAACACGTTAAACCAAAAGACACAAGCTTCACACTTCAATAATTCATTTAATCTCCAAAGGTTTTGCGCTGACTTTGTCTTTGTTACACACTGCACACGATAACACAATAGAAACACCTCGCGACGTACAAGGTCGTGCAACATCTAGTCTGGCTTCCAGCATTGGCGCACACAGTCTCAATAATATAGGCTGTTCAGATCATAAAGAGGAGAGGGGGGGGGGGGGGGTGCGTTCACAAATGTTGTCAATGGAAATACTGTTGCACAAACATGGTGGGGTGTTCAATATCAGCAGTTCATCGGCAGTCTTTTTTTTTTTTCTCAGCTCCGTTTTAACTCCTCGGAAGAGTTTCAGTCAAAAAAAACAAAAAAATTTGCTGTTTGAAAAAAAAAATGACAAAAAATTCTAACAACAAAAAAAAAAAGATAAATTATGACACTTAAAACCAAACAAACAAAATCTACAAAATCCTTGGTTGAAAGACCGTTAAACATAGGCAACTAGTTCTTTTTAAATCCCAAAATGGCTTCCACGAATGTGAAAACAGACGCTAATTAAAGCACAAGGTAGTTTTTTTGTTTTTGTTTTCTACTCTCAATAAGATTTTTTTTACAATTTTCAAAACTATACACAAAAAAATTCACCCAAATATCTGCAAAATATAGGCTGAATATGACATCTGTTCGTTTTTTGTGTGTGTGTGTGTGTAAACGACTCATTGTAATAACAATGGAGAAATCCAATAACTTTGGCTTTTTTTTTCTTAGAATACTATTTCAATACCAATTGGTGCAACATTTCAATGGCAGTAGAATGATCACATGTAATAACATTGGCGTTTAAATGGGAAATCTCAAGCTGCTGTGGGAGTAAATCGTACAACCACTGACGTAATAAACATCTTTATATATTTATCGTTTTTTTTTACGTTTGGTTAGATATATTACATTTTATCAACACACTTTTTTTGTCCGTATACATTTATCATAAATAAAAGATCTGTCATCAAATCAATTTAAAAAAACACTCGTAAAACACTCGAAATCTTTAAACACACGCGCACACATGCACACAAATGTCTTCTTCCCCCCCTCCCGTTAAGTTTGCGTCTTCGTAAAGTGCAAAGGCAAGATACAGTAAACTTTGAAATGTACGACATACAACAACTTTCGCGCCTGAAGCTCGCGCGCTCTCGCGCACGCTTTGTATGTCTCGTAACCCACTGAACTCGGTACAAACTTGGCACAACACCACTAAAGCCTCTAAGGTGTAGAGCGTATAGCTGGCACACTATGAATACAGTAGCACAATCCTACCAGAGCTGAACATCTACGACGCCTCACAGTAAAAACTCCGCCCGATCAAGGGTTGGTACGATAAACGTGTAAATAACTGAGAAAATCAACCCTTTGTGTGAATGGTGGGGAAAAGCTCACAGCTCGTGACTTTGTCCTTCTTGATCAGACCTGAGTCAAAGTATTTTAATGTTTTCTCCCTTTTTTTTAAAAATAGTTTTATCGCAACAAATCAACTTTAGTTAAGAAAAGAAATACGTTCCTGTGGTTCTTCATACTACACACTACGTTTAAGTTTGTAGCTGATATTTAACTCAGGTTTAATCTTAACTAGTGAACTTTTTTTTTTACATCCTGACTATTAAAACTTTACTTTTTTGCTGTTTTATAGAGCATCGGATGAAAAGATCTGCATAAACTTCATCTCTGTCCATTCAGTATGGAGATAGCTTTGTTTATCCTTTCTTATGACAAACTTATCTTTTATCTACTGTACACTTAAAACATTTAGTGAAAGAAAATGTTTAACAACATTTGTTTTTTTCCTTAATTTTGTCTTACAAAATAGTTCTGAGCCAACTTAACTATGTCTTTTATCTATTGTATATTTAACACACTTAGTAAAAGAAAATATTGAACAATAACTTTGTCATAGCAAACTTAGCCAGTAGTGAACCAGTGTTGTATGACAAAGCTGTTGACGAAACATCTAGCCTACCTCAAAGCTCTAACAGTTACAAAGTTGTCTTTGTATATTTAACATCATTAGTAAAAGAAAATGTTGCTTAACAAGTTAGATATTGAGGATTTCTTCCTTTTTTTTTGCTAAACATCTTTACTGAGTGCACAGAGATGAAAAATATCACATTTCTTGTCAATCTAACACAGAAAATAAGCAAAATTTCCCCCCCAAAAAATGTCTGACCATTTCTTTTCGAGAACATTACCGTAAAAAAAAAAAAAAAAAACCCGGGTGGAAGTTGCCTCCAGAACACTTTTTTCTCTTTGCCGTTTCCAAATAAGCAGCACTCGTCTCCAAGATCATTAATAATCAGATACGTTAAATCTTGGCGTTTTGTTTCTAACCTCTCTCGACGTTTGAACAGCACAGTATTTAAGACATTTCAAAGTGTTCATCTCGTCAGGCTGAAAGCAAACTTTAGAAGTGCTGCTGGTCTGGAACAAACAAGCTAAAAAAATATTAAATAAAATTCACCATTATTGAGGCAACTTCAGCCGAACTGTGAGGCGAAGGAAGGCTAAAGTTTGCATGCAGGGACACACGAAACAGCTTCGATTATTATATGCACAGTGGCCAAGGAGTTTGTCAAAGGGGGGAAGCAGCAAAGCTTCACAGATTACCATTGGGAAAATAGGATAACAAAAAAATATCTATTTGTAATAATAATAATAATGATAATAGCTCTTAACCACGGACAAGGCAAAATAAAATATCCACTGACTCTTATTCTTATATTACATATACAATCAGGAGTATGGCAAAGTAGTATACTAAGTTTCCGTTAATGCGTCCTTGATGCTTCCTCCTTCTGTAAACACCTCCACCGTACACTCACTGAGTCATTTCATCTGGTGCTGTACCTAAAAATGGTTCTCCCCACATTAAAAAAACACACTTTAGACCTTGGTAATAACTGAGTGATGTACCGTACTTGTCAAGATCTCGTCATAAGGCTGAATCCAGATGAAATGGCTCATCGTTTTTTCTTTTTTTAAATTTTTTTGCAGCCTCGGTTCACACAAGTCAGACGACGACAGCCTATTAAGAACCACTTTAGAACCACAACAGTAGAACCTTTGTGAAATCTTATATATATATATATGTATATATATAATTTTAACATTATCGTTATTCACAGATTAATACATATCCACACAAGTACATTCCTCGGTACATTATTATTTTTTTTTTGCAACATTTAGTTCAGTAGACGAGAAGGTTGAGATGTTTCAGTTTGTTCATTTTTGTTGATTTGTTGCCAGTTTTTTCGAGTTCTCATGGCAGTAGCAACAACAAATAAATACTCTTTGAAAGTCGACCAAAAACAAAATAAATCTAAAAAGGCTATAATAAGTTTTAAGTAAGAGAGAGAGAGAGAGAGAATTAAAAGATAGTAACAACTTATAGATGGCTGTGCTCGACATGCAAAGGCAGAGAACCACGTAAACACGACGCTTTGACGTTTTTGGTTCGTCCCTTTTTTTGTTCTCTCAACGTCCCCACGTCGAAGCAGGTAAACGGATAAAAACCAAAAGCCAACGGTGAAAGCGATGCAGCGATGCAAAGCCAGGCCTCTTAACGTTAAAACGATAAATTAAAGAGTCAAAATAGAAGAAAAAACAAACAAAATCCTCCCTGCAAAAAAAGAAAAGAAATGGACGGTAAAGAAGTGAAGCAGGGAGGAGGTAGCATAAAAAGTTGTTTGGGAAGATCCTTTTCTTCCTCACACCTCTCGTCAGGCCACTGGGTATCGCAATTAAGAGGGTGGGAGAACAGGAAGTGGAGGGTAGGGGTGCAACCTCACACCCCTGGTTGTCTCGATAACTGGGGGGGCAGTAATAAAAGCACCTCGTGCAAGGACTTCAGTTGCCCGAAGAATCGGCCTCGCTGGGTCCGCTTCTGATATCCCAAGTTCCTGCAGGAGAGGAAAGTCAAATTATTGCAAATCTCACTCATGGTCGACTTACTTGGCACAATTATAGCGTCAAACACAAAGTTTTGGTAGCTCATGTACCAAGAAACGTAATCTAGACGACGACCTTACACCCAACGATCACGACGACGGCACAGGATTTTTATGCCAAAATTTGAAATGTGTCTGCGACAGTCTCTGTGTTTTCAACAAGCTGAACTGACAATGTTTGTAATGTTGCTCTGAGGAATGACTGCAGAACACAGCAAACAGAAAAAAGGACTCGGGGTCTGTTATGATTCATGAATAAACGCCAGGATCCGACCTGAACTGAGGAGCTTCTTGTTTTCGATGAAGGGGAATTAAAACGGTTTGCATATCGTCAGCCGTGAGGACTCGTTTCACATTGGGGAGTTTCAGACAGCTGGCGTACCTCGGGCAAACAATCTATCAACAAATGTCTGGATGGGGCCCAATGCCGATCAGAGACATCCCCAAGATGAACCATCGCGTCTCCTTCCAGACAAAGGGAAGTGATACAGGCTGTAACGCGGTGGCTCTGAGGCAAAGACAGCAAAGATCAGATGGTGACGTCTCACCTGAGAGGGAGCTGTTGGACTTCTGCTTGTGGAGCTTCTCTCTCTCCTTCTTCACCTTGGGGATGATCTTCAGCTTCATGCTGCTGCTGCTCTTACTGCTGCCTCTCACCGAGTCCTACAAAACAACATCATCATCAGACAAAAGAGGCCCAGTCTACATTTTAACGTGGACTTTCTCTCATATATATATATATATAAAAACACAGACCTCCTCTGAACACTGCATGAGCGGACAGATCCAGTGGATGTCGTCCAGCTTGTGGAGCTCAGCGCTGAGGCTGTTGAGAGTCGACCGAAGCTCCTCTTCCTCTGGAGAATCTGACTGTGGAGGTCGAAGAGAAAGTCTTGTTACCTTTAAATCTCACAGCACCTTTAAAAACAAGTGCCGACGACCCAACAGTCAACGGACGCCAATGTCACGTCGTGACTTCAGGAGTGTTTGCTCAGATTTGGTCATTTTTCTTGGTTTATCTGCTTCTACCATCTACGTTGTTGAGGCTACGTAGTGTCAGGATCAGGCGCTGCGACGAAAACGTTTTTCCATTTATTTGAATGGTAGTAGTACATTTCGTCTGCCAAAAAAAAAAACGCAGTGACATGTCGTAATAGTTTAGCCAGATTCAACTTTTAGAAAAAAGTCTGACTCTCAATTTACGCTGCAAAGACACGAAGGCTTTTAATTTTTTTGTTTTGGTTGAGCGACGTAGACGGTGAATGAGAGTGAGCGAGCGCTGGCCTCAAAAAAGTTGGTTAATCAGAAAAATAAAAAAATAAAAATTTCCTGATTGTTTCACGGCGGTTCCATTACAAACCTGATTGTGTTTGAATTCTGCCTGAAGCTGAGAAATGGCTCGTATGGCGTCAACGTACAAATGTGATATTTGATCATAAGGACGGATAAAACGGGTAAATATCTTCCATCTGTTAATATGAAAATACTGAATGTTAAACATCTGCTCTGGTTTTTCTAACCGTCTGAAGATGATGTAGATTTTAACACCCTGTGTAAATATTATGCGACACTCTCTTATCACAGTTTCACCATTTAAATATGAGAGCAGATAAAACAAGTTTCTCCTGATTAGTTAAAACATTTCACAACTGGTTTTGTTCTCTTTGCTTTGTGTCGCACTCAGAGCAGAGGAGGAGATGAGTTTAGAGAAACATTTTAAGTATTGTTGTCTGTATGTTTGCTCTTCTGCACAAAAGAGCTCTCATGAATATAAAAGCAGACCTCCTGCCAGGGTAAATAAATAAATCCACAAGCAAACAAAAACATGACAAAACTGCAGAGACTGAAACGTGAGACGTCGAAAGCCCGACCGGTTTGGACAGAGAACAACAGGCGAGGCGAACAAAGGAGACAACGGAGAGAGGACGTGGATGAAATTGAAGAGTTGTACCAGTAGTTTTCCATCGAGCAGCATCCTGGTTTCAGCCTGGAGAACTTTGCTGCTGTTGACAATTTCCACCGCCGTGCTGCGACTAAGACACTAAGAAAAAACAAAAAACAAATGACTTGATTTTGCATCATCGAGCTCAAAGATGTCCAGTAATAAAAGAAACATTTAAACAACAAAACTGGATATTTTACTTCCATTTCTCAATGTTCAATCTGATGTTTTGTGTTTAATTTATCCCAATATGAATGAACATGCATTAGTTTAAAAATAAATGTGATGGTCACAGACTTAGGAGCTAAATCTGGTGGTGGAAAAATGACGATTTTCCCGCAGATATCTTGCCACCTTAGTTTGTATGTGTGGTATTTATTCAGTTTGGGAAACTAGAAATCGCCTCTGTTGCAGGTTGTTACTAAAGCTCGGACTACTTTCTGGAGTAGTAAACTGCAGTCACTGATTGTTTTCCATGAATTAGCCTTTGATTTTATGTTTATATTCACGTTGGTAATTGTATAATTGCAATATTACATTTGAGGATGTGCTTTACCGTCATTATTGACACTTCAGTGATGCTTACATATCACCACCGTGCCAATAATGACGGTAAAGCACACCCAGGGGTGTAATATTGCTTAAATATATTACGAAATTAACAATTATTTGATTAAAATTATATAAATTTAACAATGATACTGACTTAATCCAGTAAATGCTCAAAATACAGCTCATTATTATACTTTAACTGAACCTTTTTAGTTTAACGCAGGTCATTTTGAATTAATTTGAGCATTTCTTTGTCCAAAATCTGTTTTTCTATGACGTCACTGATGCGTTTCAGGTTCGCAGGCTGCAAAAAGAGACTCGAGCGTATTGCTTAAAATCTGTAATCTGCTTTACTCTTCCATTTCGTCAATCATACGAGCCATATGTCCCATCCATCTGCCCGCCACTCATCTTACCTCGGGGCTGGACAGTTTGGCCTCAGTGAGCACCAGGGCGGTGGCGTTGACGGCGTGGGCCAACTCTTGCTCCACCAGCTTGTGGGTCTTGGCCGCCTCTCGGATCCTGGGGAGGAACGAGGGAGGAAATCATCGACTCGCAAGAGCTATAATTATTATTTCAGCGAGCTGAAAGGGCACAATTATGGCGATTATTCCAACAAGTTGTCTCAGTCTGTCGATGGGACAAAAGCCCAGTTTTTTTATTCTCCGTCCCTCCCACCTTCAAGTTTAGTTTGAAGATTCAAAACTTTGACTTCACGGATAAAAAAAAGAAGATTTTCACGCGTCTTATCTGCCCTCCAAACATCTCCACTTTGACTTTAAGTCATCTCAACGTGGCGTTCGTGGAAAATCATAGTGCATACCTCAAATCAAATCTCTCGCCACCTATTTCCCGCAATCACACAAGAAATTATAACAATCTCACGGCTTCTGAGTCAAGTTCACAGAAAGCTAAAGTGTTTATCGTCTTGCAAACGTGATTAAGGAAGATTGTAATAAACCAGACAAACTGAGACAAGCTGAGAAGTCCTCAGAGGAAAAAGACCTCATCAGTGCAACGGCGGAAAACTCAGCGAATAAACGAGCTAATTGGGATGAAGAAATCCCAAAAAATTCCCCGAACGAGCACTTCAAGAACACACACACATCTGATGAAACAGGTCGGCTGTACGAGTTGTATCTTCAATCACCTCTAGCAGTCACAGAAACATATTCCTGTAATGATGTTTCAGTGTGACGTCACGTCGTTTTCCGATCTGTAAATTATTGTTGTTCAGGCTTTTATTGTGGAACTTCTACAGGAAGTCTGTCATTAACAGTAGCAAAAAACAACGTTAATGTTTCATTACGTAGAAGTTACATAGATATATGAATCGTTAAAGCAACACTGTGTAACCGTTCTACCATAAACTAACTTTGTGCTCCGGGTACAATCACCCCGAGTACATGGTGTCGTGCCAGAACAGGAGCTGGGCAAGCTGGCAGAAGAGGATTTTGACGGAGGAAGCTAAGACGAAAAAAGTAGAGCTGCTCTTGTATTTATAACTTTGCCATTGTCCATTAAAGTCTTTCTAAAGGTGAAGTCAGTCAGTCAGTCTCTGTGTATTTGTGACATGGATCTCAGATTTCAGACATCAACCAGCTTCCCGTACACGTCACGGTTCTTCTTACTTGTTGATGAGCGTGTCGGCCACGATGCCCAGCTGCTGAACCTGAGCGCACTCCTCCTCGGTCAGGTACTCCATGGACTGCTGGGAGTTAAGGCGAGGCCTGCTGTCGCGGTAGCTGTCGATCTTCCTCTTGTCCTCCCAGGACTTGAGCGTACTCTCGAACGCCTGGTTGTGTACAAAGACGGCAAAAAAAATGAATGAAGAACAGAGATTTGACCTCATGTTGAGATACAAGAGACAACTTTATCTGCAAATCTGTGAGGGGGAGAAAGAAAAGGTTGTTTTACTGCATCCAGAGATGAATTTAATTTAACAACCTGTCAGTTATTATGCCTCAAACGGGCACCCAGCGGGGGACGACGCTCACCTGAAAACATTAGTGTCACCGTTTGACTGAATAAAAGCCACATTTAGGAGGATAAAACCAGCGAGCCGGTATTCTTCTCTCTCTGCGGTACTTACAGAGGGAAACCATGGAAACAAACTGCTTGGCTCAAGAGAGCGCTCAAAAGGTTTGAACAGCGTGAAGAGAGAACAAACACAGTGGGTATGAATTTGATTTAAGAAATCCCGAAATAGAAATTAAAAAAAAAGTCAACAACACAGAGCCGGAGAGCTGCAATATTTATGAAACCAGGAGCCGATACTGTTGTTTTTCACACTGCAAACGTGTAAAGTGAAGTAATTTGAGGCCATTACTCGGTCTCTGGTGAGCATCTGCGCTCGGTTCTTGTGGGTGATCTTGACGATGCCGGGCGGTTGGATCCAGGCCTCTCCGTCCACCTGCACAGGGGACGCCCTCCTCCCCGAGGATGGTGATCTTGACCTGGCGGCACTGAGAAGCAGCAGAGCGGAAAACATCATCAGCCTTCAGATCAGACGTCTTGTTCTTTTTTTTTTTTTTTTACACGTCCCTCCAATGCTGTTGGACATTGAATCCTGTGAAACCTGTTTTAAAGCTACAGGAATAGTATGTTGTTTTGTTTTTCTTCTAAGCTGCTCTGACGCAACAAAAGAACAAACAGAGGTAGAAAAACATTAATGACAAGAAGAGTCTTTCCAAAAATCAACTTAAAATGTCTAAAACATTTTATATTTCTACTCATAAATTATCTTTTTTTCTCCGGTTGACACCACCTACTTTGTCACATCTCTCGTGGCCTACAATAAAAGTACACTGTGACTAACGCCTGGTAAGAAATCTAAAATCTGAACTGGTTTCATGGGATGACTCGTATGTAAATATATTTTTGGTGTACAGCTGCTAACCCCCGCACAACTTACTTAAAAAGCCATGTTGGCTGTGTGAGTTTATCATGATCTAACTTTTGGTAATTAGTACCAAACACAAAGTACAACTGGGGCTGATGGGGATGTTATTTGTTCTGAACCAAAGTAATAGACCGAGGAGACGTTTCACCTGTGCGATGCGGTGGTGCTGCAGGTTGATGACTCTGGACATGGCCATCTGCATGCTGCCAAACACCGCCACCACCTCCAGCTTCTTATCGTCAAACGACGGAGCGCCGAAGTTCTAAACAAAAGGAGAAAAAAAACATACTGTGACTTTAAATCCATCTATTTCCTTCTGCTTATCTGGGGTCAGCTCATTTGTCCACCATTTCATTGTTGTTCTTTCGGTCACTACCCAAAGCTCATGACCTCAAAGGTGAGGGTTGGAATGTGGATGGACTAGAAAATCGAGAGCTTTGTCTTCAGACTCAGCTCCAACTTCCCCTACAACAGTCCGGTACAACTGCTGATACCGCACCAATCCAACCCATCAGTGCATCTCACGCTCCATTTTCCCCATCAAGAACAAGACTCTGAGATACTTGAACTCCTTCGCTTGGAGCAGCAACTTACTCCCAACAACAAACCCCAACACCAAATTAAAGTAGTGATTCATTGGGGAGGTACCGTGTGCAGCGTTCACATCAAATTTCTTTTACAACACTCACGTTATCCTCCTTGGTGCCTCCCCAGAAGTTTATACCGCCTGCATAGCTGGGGATGTTGAGCACAGCCAAGCCCTGCAGACTCGGCAGAGACATGGGAACGCCGTCACACTGAAGAGAGAAAAAAAAACACAGGATGCAAGAGGTAAAAAAACAGCTGATAGCATTTGGTTTTCCCCCAAAAAAACAAGTCCTCAATCGCATGCGTCTGTCTCACCTCGAGCTGAACTCGCTGCTCCAGGTTCTTGTACGTCTTCTGGACCAGCTCTTTAGTCCCCAGCACTCCGTACCACATCATGTTCTTGGTGCGACTGCTGCAGGAGGAGACGGGAAGAAGAAACCGATCAACGCTGGTTTTAATTCATTAGAATCAAACGTTATCTTATTTTACTCTCGTAATTTATCCAGGGAGGTTGCAGAGGTGGACTTTGGATGTTTATTTATACGAGGTTTTATATTTTGGATTGATGTTTTTTGTCTCATTAAACTCTTTATTACTCCCTAATAGCATCAGTTGTACTCAAGACAGGCGTCTCATCAAGACTTTGTTGTCTGCAGCCCTCAGTACAATCAGGATATTCTAGTTACGAAGATTTGACTTTCTTTATATGCAGACGATTAGCTGCTGTATGTGCCTGACCCAGTTTGGTGTATAAACTATTTAACTTCTTCTTACAGCAAATGAGCTGTGAGCAGATCGTACCTGCATTTTTTAGGGTGCTCGTCTCTCTTGTTGTTGAATTCGAGGGAAATCTTGGCGTCCAGGCCGATGCCAAAGTAGTTGTTCATCACACACTTCTCTGAACATTGTCTAGAAACACAGAAAATATGGAGATGTGTTTATCAGAACGTGACGATACATCGATACAGGAGTGCATTAGTTGGCCACAGCTGTGACGGTGCAGCAGATTGTTTGGACTTACACAGACTCTTCGCTGAAGGTGACGGTGTGGAGGCTCTCCGGTTTCTCAAGGACAATGGGGGAGGTGGGACTTAAGCTTACTTGACCTGGACAGAGACAGAATATGATAATGATAATATTAATAGTAAGAACAACAACAACAGAAAGAAGAAGGTCCTGGTCTTCCTCGTGAGTCCAAACTTACGTGGCTCAGTATCCTTCAGCTCCTCGCTGTTTTCTCTTTTGATGGAGGACGAGGACGACATCCTCTGGACCTGCGTGTGTCGGTTCTGCTCATCCACCACTTAAAACAAAAACATGCGTGATCTTAATACAGGAACAAATCAGGCGTGTCAGGGTGAAGAGAAGAGGAAAAGAAACACCACAGCTCTTCCCTCTTACCTTTCTCAGCCTGCTCGATGATCTGTCTGAGGGCTTTCTTCAGGCTGTTGGCTCTGAGCATCAGCTGCTCCTTGGACCGGTACTGTTTTACCCTCTGAACCGGACTCGCCGCCACTTTCGCCGGGACTCGAGCTGCCACTCTCCTGGCTTGGCACCGAACCCGCTGGCACCACCTGGATGTGGCAGGAAAAGAAAAGGAAACATGGCGACGGTGGAATGAATCCCGTTATGTGACATTGTTAAATTCTTGATGTTACTCAACTCCCCTTTGAGATTTATGTCACATTAAGAGCTGCGGGAATCCTGCAGCATTAACACATTATGACTAAACCAGAAAAAATTCTCATTCATAAATCTTTATTCTCTGTGAAGCCTTTTAGTAATGCAACATCTCTTATTTCTGGCAAAAGGAGGCAGCGGTTCATAGTCATCTAAAAAGGCAGAACTGAGCAAGGTGTATATTTTTTTTTTTTATCTGTCTATCCCTCTTTTATTGAGCAGGAGGTTGAAGTCATGCTGACATTTTGAGGGCTGCATTACTTCTTTTGAAACGCCGACATCAATCTGAGAATGAAAGACTCCAAAGGGAGCGCAGACACAAAAAGCTATACGCCGCTTTGTTTTGTTTTTTTCAGCTCCTGTGAGGAAACTTACAAGTGAAAACAACCCTCGTTGTTTTTTTCTTACGGTTTCTCCTCTAAAGGACCGGGTTGAATCAGAGGGATGTTAAAAAATCTCGGGTCTTGTAAGTTAGGCAGGACCACTTTAGATTCTCCCTGAGCCAACAACATCAGTCAGTCAGTATCTCAGAAATATAGTGTCTTCTCTGTAACTTCAACTTTTACGTGTCCTTACACTGATCCAATTCGACAACAAACTCTTCAAAACACAAGAGTTTTAAGAGGACTGGCTCCAAAACTATTCAGTTTAAACTCAACTAGTCATTTTAACCTCATTCCCAGTTTATCAAAACACTGAAAACAAAGCCCTGATCTTTGTCTTGTAGAGAGTTTAAGTTGTCATCAATAACCAGAACCAGAAATATACATAATTACGTTGATGTCAATGGTTTTTTTTCATGGGTTTTCGCCAACAAAGCTGTAAGATTTTGTTGTGGGGAGGATCCTGACCCACCATGCAAGACATTGTGAGTTCACCATCAGTAAATCGAGGGACTTAATCGCCTCTCAATGCCAGAGACGGAGGCTGTTTTCTGGGGGGAAGAAAAGAGTCGACATGGAGGACTGACCGGGTCATGCTGACTTTTTCGAGACGAGGCTGTTTTCTGGGGGAAAGTTTGCCGAAGAGTCGACAGCGAGGACCGACTTCACCACATATAAACTGGGATGTAATTCTCAAGTAGCTGTACTGTTGTTTGCTCTTATTAAAGAAATTTAAAACATGTATTGTCAATGCCTTGACAGGACACAGGGGCCAAGAAGAACAAGCGGTTCCCAAGATTTTAAACTTGTGAGAACAAAGTTAAACATTAAGTTTATACATTTCTATGAGCTGTGAACCGCTGCTACATTTTGTTGCTTTTTTTCCCAGGCTGTTCAAATCTTATTTTGGTGCAAAACACTTCACTTGCCATAAAGTATTACGGTTCTGGACAGTTGGGTGATTTTAATCAAGCAATCACTTGATTGCTGTGACAATTTCACATTGATTATAAGTGGCAGTGTTATTACCTGGGCCTCCGCCTCCTCACTTAAGGCCTTCACGAGGGAATCGAGTTTCTCGTTCAGCAATGCACACTGCAAGAAAAAGAGACAGATACAGATACAGTATACACGTCAATGCCGGGAAGCAGTTCTTAAATTTTGATCTGTGCGTCTGCGGTAACACCTGAAACCAGCATGGAATCAATTCCTATAAAGCGCACACAGGTGTTTTGTGTGCAGAGGCAATAGGTGAATTTCCCTCTGAGCTCAAAGCGCTCTGACAGGATGAAGAGGCGAAGGCTCGAGACGCTTCCGTCAGGTGAAAACATTTTCACAAACCAACTCTTATTGGATTCTTATTGGAGTTTGAAACAGCCGGTGACAGACAGCTGCTGTAGTTAGTTAGTTTAACCGCTTAACATCAGATGGACGTGTTTAGTAACTTTGGGATCTTCACTAGAATTAAAAAACTGACTTTTTCGAGCAATATCAGAATCTCTTAAAGCAACATTTTGTAACTTTTCTACCATGAAATAACAGATTTTAAATCATTTTGATGCAACACCACCAACTATTTCACTGATTTTGGTGAAACTGGATCATATTTTGTGGAGAAAAATGTTTTTCTCCTCTGCCTTAGCTCGAGTTTCCTGCTGTCGACACTTTAACAGGGGATCGAACCACCGATCGTCTGATTAGTGGACGGCCCGCTCTACCTCCAAGTCACAGCCGCCCCTACAAGTACACCTGTCCAAATTTACCACAGTGCGATTACACCGTGATGCTAAATCTCAAAGAATCCGACACAATGTTGCTTTTCATGTAGAAAGCGGCTTTAAAATGAGAATACTCAAGTTCAAGTACCTCAAACTTGTACTTAAGTACGGTGAGTAAATGTACTCGCTGGTTACAAAACACAACCCGCAGCTCTTTAACACTCGTGTTCAGCCTCCCAGCTTCGACTGTTCTTTAAACTGGATTGTTATGTAGATAGAAAATATTGAGCACTAGAGGGAATGATGAACCTTCAACACAACACACACACACACCTACACTGCCCACTAGTTACTGTTACACAAGCCTCTTACATAATGCATACGATTATACACAAAACCATTTACCTTCTTTGCCATTGCATCTGCCTCCTCCTTGTTCTCCGTGGCTCTCTCGTACGCCTTCCCCACCTCCGCCACAAAATCATTCACCGTCCCACACAGAAACCTGACAGGGAGAGGGTGGGTGGAGGAGAGAGGAGGAGGAGGTGAAGGTTAATATGATTTTTCTTTTATTTTTAAATTAAACAAATTAGCAGGTGAACACGTTTCAGATTTGGTGATTCGCTGCGCAGTCACACACAATCGACGCCCACCTGCCTGTCAGCTACGTCGCCTCCACACACTCACTGTGTACTCACAGCTGCTGCATGACTCAGCAGGGATGTTTCTCCAAACTTAACACACATCTAAGCAAATATTGGATCATGTAAAATTAAGTGTCCGCTCAGTTGCTTTGTGGAAGTGCTGCTGAACGTCGTGCAAATGTCCCCGATCACTTTGACGTGGGAGAAGTTTAAATGAGTCGATCGTTTCTTAACAGCGGCAGAGAAAAAGTTTGACAACACTGAGTCAAGGTCACTTTGTTTGGACTGCAAACTTACGTCGCCTCTTAAAGTCGATCTTGAATCGTACTGCCTGCTATCAGAAATTCACCCGTTATATTATTGTCTTTTGATGCTCAGAAGGTGAAGATATTTAATCAATATCAGGTCATTTATCTCATCTGCATATTTAGAAAACATGCTCAAATCTCGACTATCCGCGACTTTACTCTGGTATCAGTAGGTAAAACATCTAAACACGTAAACTTTTAGTGTTTTAAAGCAACATTGTGCAACTTTTATACCATAAAATAACTAATTTTAAGTCGTTTTTTTTCTGTTACACTGATGTGAAATCAGGTGAATGTCATTCGTACGTCTGTTCTCACACTATGTAACACCCACGAGAAGTCACACACCACCAACGATTTCACTGATTTTGGTGAAACTGGATATTTTATGGAGAAAACGTTGTCGGTTTTGGACCATCGAGAAGAAGAAGAGGTGGTTTACAGAGCGAATGCTGGCAGGGAAGAGAGCCAGTGTCGTGCCAGAACAGGAGCTGGGCAAGCTGGCTATGCAGCCATGCGATATTGCTTAATAACACACAGCCCTATGTACGATATAAACTCTCATAACAGCCTGAATCTTTATATTATTTTTTACAAGGCCTCCATCGACACTTCTTTTTATTTTCTGGACAAAATTGAAGCGAGAGAAAAGACAGAAACGCGTCGCCGTGAACTCGCTGATCCTGGTAAAAACTCACCAAATAAAATTTTTATGATACTTCGCACTTGAATTGTGTGTTTCTCGTGACCCTTAAAACCTTGAAATAAGCTTTAGAATTCCACTGTGTGATGCTGTTATGTTTCCGTGAAAATGTGCTTTGAGTGTGCTCCTAAAGTCTCTGAGGTAGTTTTAAACGTGCCGCAGGATTCTGCTACAATCAGCAGCAGTTTAAAAAACACACAAAGATCAGTGGAGGTGGAGGAAAGTGCTCTGTAATGGCATGCTCGACTCTCCCCAAAGGAAGACTACTAATGTACTAATGCACTGAGGATGACCCCGAAACACTGATTCATCGGTCTCTTTCACTTGGAGGGGACTGTGAGAAAATGTGTGTCCGTTGGGAAGAGACCAAAGCAAACTAAATCAATACCCACTAAACAGACACTCATCTTCCCCTCTATCCTCCACCTGCTTCCTCCTCCCGTCCCTATTTGTTTTCGTGGGCACGTACTTGGCTGAAGAAATTACATCACTGTGTTTGTCCGAATCCAGGATCTTGGCGAGGTGGGAGGCCACGGAGTCTGCATACTGAGTGATGTGGACCTGAAAGACAGAGACGGAGATACTTCGGACTAAAATCGAAGCTGAACTGCACTTTGACTCTTTGTGTTCAACCTTTTTACACTTTGATATGAAGTGTTTACTCTTTGTCACACAGTCTGAGGCCTGCAGAGTGTAAATGTATCCAGTTTTTCACAGCAAACAAACAAAGATGAGAGATGAGTCATGATCTTGAACTCTTGTATTTAATAAAACAACGACGAAATGCACAAAACAAAACATAATAAACACTTCATATTAAAATGACTATACGAAGTGATTTAAAATGTGTTGTTTTCTGTCCCGTTTATGTGCAAAACAATGCTTTTATTTTCCTTTTTGTCTATAAATAATGTGGTGTAGCTGCTCTGGAATGTAGCTGGTGTCGTGCCAGAACAGGAGCTGAACAAGTTGGGAATGTAACCTAATTCTAAATCTGGGACTGACTTTTACTGGTTGGTGCAATGAAAGTCTGAAAGACGCTGAGCTGGGCTGACTGCTGCTGGACTAGTCAGTGAGTAAGGGCTCTGCTTACTGTGGTCTGTCCACGCTTGACTAGTGTAGGTTTGGGGTGCTGTCCCCCAAAGAAGTCCCTTTTCTGTCGATCTGACAAATGACGGATGAGATACTTGAGTCTTGAGGCTCCTTACCTAACCTTTGTTAAGGTTATCAATGAGTTTGTGGCTCTGCAGGTGTAGATTCATGCTGTAATTTAAAACCAAAGCATGTCCTTCAGCAAACATCTAGATATGGGAGTTCAGAGACAGCTTTAAGCTTAAACTCAGACCTGTCCTTTGACGATAGAGACACCACTCTCCGTGGTTTAGGTCCGATTGCTTTGGCTTGCAGCTGCCTGGCTCGGTTTGATTCTCAGTGGATGCTTTCCAAAATTATTTCTTGGAGCTGCTGAGGTCTGGCTTTGTGGGGCTAATTTATGGACTGCCATCTGTCAAAAAAGTAGAAAGTTCTGCAAAGTCGTTTTTACCTGCAGAGGAGAGTCTAAGCTGTCGTCTTCTTTCACGATCGGTGTGCGTTTAGTGGTGGTGGGCACCTCGTACGTCATCACACTCCATCTGAAAAGAAAGACGCACACAAAAGATGTCAAGCACCAGAAAATAAACTTCATAGTCAGCTCATCAGATCAAGATAAGAGGACGGGCTTCTTGTCCTTTTTCTACCTGTGATTGTACAGCTCATAGAAAAAACAACCTTCAGGACGAAGAAATCATTAAACACCCATAAAACATGTGGAAACTTCTTTTATATATTTGAATTATGACCTTTAAATTAAAGAAATAGGTTGAGGAGAGTACGCTGAGAAGATTGATACCACTCATGCCTGTATGGCAGCCAGCAGCTTATTGGAAACAATGGGTTGAACAGCTACCCTGGCTCTGCACGAAGATTACAAAATTTGCCTACCAGCATCTCTAAAGCTCATGAATTAACATGTTATATCTTGTATGTAAAGTGTAAAAACAAGGTTATGTTACAAACTAATGTATGCTAAGGTGAGGTGTCTCAGACTTCCCACATTTTTCATCATTATATGAAAAAAAAGACAAATTTTTTTTCCATTATTGGAAACTAAAAGGTCACTTTCTTAAAGCAACAACGATGATTTATAATGTTCAACTTTCTTGTCTCAAAGACTTATTAATTAATTAAATTACTATATAGTATTTTAATTTATTACTTCCATATATAGGGAAGGAATAAAAAAGGATTTCTTACATTAGTGTTTCAGCTTTATTTTAATATTTTGTGTTTTGCTGATACCAGTGAACCACATGACTAAGCTGTTTTTGAAAGTACTGTTGATTTACAAAGTTTTCTACACATTTTCTACACAATGTGCTGTATTTTACTAACGATGTGATAGATGTGTATGAAAATAACCCGTCTTGGTCTGTAAGAAAGACAGTTTCTAGTCTGTTTTTTAATCAAACTGTCACAGTGTTAAAGTATGAGGAAGATGATAATGACGTTTATGACGGTATAGGACCAACATTTTTAAATATCTTTAAAACAATTCAAAGAAGTGATAGACCCCAGATGATAGGAAAGGCAGAATAAGACATTTGAATAAGAATATTCAGTATTTGGATGAAATAGCTGATCAGACTAAAGTGGTACCCAAAACTTGACAACTTGAGTTGATTTAAAAGCTTGTTTTCAGACAGATATTTGGGAAACCGTCAACCATCAGCACTAATGCTGCTCCATGTTCCAAGTTATTTTTAATGCTCTTTCCCAGTGGTATAAAAAAAGAAAAAAAAACAGCCTATAGTGCTTTTATCTAATTATCTTTACTGCTTGCTCCTATCTGCTGCCGTTGAGACATATAGAACCCTAAGGAGGATCAGATTTAGACATAACATTCATTAATTTGTTCATTTGGGAATTTCTCCACCTACTTATTTTAGGAAATCGCCCTGGACAGATGTTCTCTGTATTACAGGGCAAGCACATCTATACTTAGAAGGAATTCAGTCCTCAGTGCACCTGAACTGGATTTTGCTTGCCTGAAGTCTGAGGAACATGACGAGAAACTTAAACCACCACCACCACCACACCTCCCCATCTCCGGTCTCTGGTCTTACCGGTCCAGCATTTTAGTGGTGGCTCTCTCCAGCTTCTCCAGGATCTGCAGCAGCTGAGCGTCATCGTCACAGAGGCCTCCCCAGCCCAGGACACGAGCCAGGTCATTACCTGTGCCCAGAGGCAGCACGCCAAGCTGGCACTGCAGAGAGAAACCCAGTCATTTTTCAATAACACAATCAGAGGATATATCGGTATATCATCTGCAAACAAGTTGATTAAATCCCATTTTTAATACACCTGGGTCATCAATCTGACTCACAGAGAGAGCCTACAACTACTGGAAGGCAGAAACTAGAGATTCGTCACCACAAATACAATTCTGCTTCTCTGCTGCCCAGAGGAACCAATAAGACAAAATGTAGTGTTGAAATCCGTGTCCTAATTAAAGATACATAGTAATTTTCTGGGTTGCTAAACTTGAGCACTGTGGTTACAGTTTACTTTAATTGCAGTGCAGGATTTCACACAGATGGAGTGTAAATGTCTAGTCATCCTCACGCTGTTATTTAGGGACAGAAATATGAAAATGTTGCAGTTATAAAATATTCAGTTGGATTTATTTTGGGTTTCAAGTCGACATGGCAACAGTAGACAAACAGTTAAGTGAAGCAGGCATCTTATAAGAAACTTTGAGAAGAGTTTAATTTTAAACTGGAGCTCAAGTGTCCTTAATGATCGTCGTTGTCCTTAACGACCGTCGTCAACACTGGAGTTCAGGTGTCCTTAACGATCGTCGTTGTCCTTAACGACCGTCGTCCACACTGGAGTTCAGGTGTCCTTAACGACCGTCGTCCACAGTGCCTTAACGACTCAAACGACAGTCGTCACAATAACGAGGAGCACTAATGAACCAGGTGTGAACAATGACCCTAGTTAACGACCTCGCCAAGACTAAACTAAGCGTCTCGGTTGAGAGGTGAAACATCTTCACAGAACTACAACCAAATCCAGTTGCCCCAGATTTAACTCTTCTCAAGGAAAGATGACGACTGAGAACCTTCAGACTTCTTATAAGAAGCCTTATTTTGGTGCAAATGGGTTTATTATACAGTGTAAGATGGAGATGACAAATTCAAGGACTGTAACATCTTATAACATAAAAGACAAATATCAGATGGTGATAATAGAAGTCAATGTATTGAAAAAAAACAAACATTTGGATGATTTAAATGTGAGAAACATCACATTGACTGACCCTTGACTAGTTAATCTGTTCACATTTGAAACGGCACTGAAATTAGACACTAAATTAAAAACCATGTCATCTGCCATGGCATTCATGAATTTAGATTAATTCCATGACATTGATTAATTAGTTGACACTAGTAGCCATTGCGTCACTTTCTCCTCATCTCACCTCGAGTACGGCCCAACACTTTTCAGATTTTACTTCAAATTTGAGGACATCGTAGAGCAAAACAACGTGACCACAGGTGAACAATGCTCTAGTTCTAGATATTTACAGCTTTCTTTTGCCTGTCAGTTCTCCACAGTCACCTTCAGTATTATATCATCATCTACCTTCTTCTACCTCCTCCTCACCTGTTTATGGAGGTTGAGTTTATCCAGCTCTGAGAGCACCCAGCCCACGCTGCCGTCTCCTCCGCACACCAGTATACGGAACGTCACAAACTTCTGGAAAAGGCGCAGGCTTGATGGAGGAGGTGCAGAGTGGGATGGGATGGGAGGATGAAGAGAAAGAAAAGGCACAAAATGTTAAGAGATAGATGTCATGGACAGGCAGCGAAATTACAGCATCAATACTTGCATTAAAGCAGTCGTGACGGACTAGAAACTCCTACTCTTAACAAGTAAATTGAAAACTTTTCTGTAAGCAGACACATGAGACTTATTTTTTCTGTTAATTCACTCTCTTTCAAGCAACCGTCAACATTTAAAAACAAGGAAAAACTCAAGTACCCGAGCTCTGGTCCTCCGTTCATCAGGTCAAAGACTTGAGCCGGGTTGAGGAGCTGCTTGAACTTGCGGAGGAACTTCACCCCCTGGTTGTCTCCGCTCTTGGAGTTGACCAGGACCAGGAGTGGACTGGTGCACGATGCCGAGGTGGCCTTCCAGAAGCCTGAAAGTAAGATTTGTAAATGAACAAATGTGTTTTTTAGAAAGATGGAAAGACCGGGAAACATTTCTAGATCTCAGATTCAAGTCCAAAATGTTGTCAATCACTCGGTTCGCGTTGGGGAAGCTGAATGTGATTTCTAAAGATCGATACTTTCGTGGTCTGATTTTAAGATCCAAACTACTAGAAACGTTTGTGCGAGCACGCCAACATTTTAAATGTTAGTTAAACTGTTTGTTTTTTGATGGATCAAAAGAATTTTAATGGAGATGAAGCTATAGTTCAGTTACAATGTCACTCCCTCTGCTGCATCTAAAGGATTTACACCAGTGGAGTTTAAAAGGTGACATTCCTGAACGTTGAACCGACTGTACGCGTAATTGCTGAACAAAAGAGCCTCTATATGTTTGTGTGTATATATATACGTTTGTGTGGGAGAGTGTACGAGGTGTCTCACCATCCGAGTCGATGCTGTTAAGTGCAGTGGGAGGGATGATTGACACTCGACATTGACCCAAGGGACACACCTTCCCCATTTGTTCTTTACAGCTGCTGTGGACCTGCAACACACACACACACACAGTGAGTCAGTGGTCTCCATAGTAATTCTATATTTCAGTAGAAGCAGAAAGGTCATTACATCCCTCTGAAACCCACCAAATGTCAGTTCTATAACCTTTACAAATACCACTCTGATTTGTGTGTTTGTGTGTGTGCTAAGGATTAATCTGTCCTAAACACTCAAAAGCGATTCAGCCTTTGTTAATTGAAAGTGTGAGATAGTAAAGTTACATCCTGCGTGCCTTGATTTGTCTCACGGCGTCATTGCGTGACTTTTCTACCATTAAATAACAGGTTTAAATCATTCTGATGACACACTGATGTAACATTTTACGCCTTAGTGCCGTAAAATGTTGTCTGGTTTTTCCCTCCGACGTCCTCCGGCTGCTGCGCCTCAACTCTCAGCTCCCTGGATGGATGGTGAAGTAAACTGCTGCTGTTAGAATACAGTATATAATGTTGCTCTGGTAAATTCAAGCCCATTTTTAGCTCTGTTTTTGGTCTCCACCACTTCCAGAGGGAACTATCTGGCTCTTGACCTGCCAAATGTTCTTTTAACTAAAAACAATGCGGATACGAACGGTAAAACGAAACCAAAAACTGTTACACACTGTAAGAAAACAGTTGACGGCAGTTGTGGAAATAAATGATAAATATCTTTTCCCAATATTACAGTAAAAACACGTTAGTACTGTTGATTTTACGTTTAAGTTTGGAGTTTTCTTCCATATTTTACCGTATATACGCTTTTTTCATCATAAGAAACAATGTTTGCCCTATAATTGACATGAACATACTATTTGAATGCTGTATGTATAAAATTAAAAGGTTTTTCCATCATTTCACTGTACAATTAACATTTGAAATACCACTTTATTCCGCATAAACTCCCTTAATATGCTGTGTAAATATAGTTCTGGCCATGAAGTATGACTGTATAAGTTGAACACTATCTGAATGCCGTATAAAATAAAGGTTTTGCCATTAAATGTAACAGTTTTACTGTATAATTAATCTATCATTTAAAATACTGCTTTATTCTGTATAAATACCCTTAAAATGTCACATAAATAAAGGTTTTGCTGTAAAACAAGTCATGAAATATGACTAGAACAGGCTTATTTTACAGTATTAAAGAGCTGATAGACAGAAAAAACTCGTATTTTTAAAACCACATGCAGATTTTAAACGTTGGTTGCAGTCCTGTGTTAGTTTCTCTTTACAAGGTTAGTTTCGGCCGAGGCTCTGCAGGCATTACTGATCATCGTTAACGTCCTTGCAGAGGAGAATTATTCTCTGATTGCTCGAGGCGGTCAGAGCATCGGGTCAGACTCAGTAACCCTGGAGCTGACAGAAATTCATCAGCCTCATTTCATTTCTCATTTCAACCTGCCCTCCTCCTCCTCCTCCTCCTCCCTTTGGGGATCTGTGCTGCTGGCCTGTTAAGTGCCGTCCCATTACTCCGATGACTCACGTGAACTCTGCAGACCTCGGTTTCTTTCGAAGGGCGAGAGAGCGATTCGAGAACAATAAAAAAAGTTTCATCTGACCCCGAGTGCACTGAAAGTTTCCTCAGTGTGTCAGATTGTTTGGTAAACAAACTGAAGAAAATCTAAATCCAACATCATCCTACTGCAGTTTTTTTATTTTCTCACCATGAAATATGTTGTACTGTCACTGAAGGCTTCCTGTATCACCTTGCATTGTTGCTTTAAAGGAGCTGCTTTGCATTTAGTCGGCAGCTGGAAGCCAAAATTTGAGAAATTTTGATCTGAATTTTTGGCTCGCTGCAGACTTGTTTTTCTTCCTCCCACCAGAAAGATAATTAATTGGGACATCTTTACCAGCTGGACTGGCACTCGCTGGATATCAGTGCATATTTAATCACTGATGCCGTTTGATTTCATATTCATGTGAAAACTTTCGAGGATAAGATCTAAACTGGGAATAACTTTTCCGGCTCGCAGCGTCGCCCTAAATAAACACAAACACACTGATGTGACGAGACATCGCGGATCAGTCTCCACTCACGATGGCCTTGCACCAGAGGCAGCGCCAGTCCTGCAGCCGACGCACGCTGCCGCAGTTCTTGTCGCACACCACGCATTTGGCACTGACCGGCAGGTTTCCTTCCAGCCACTGGTGAGGCATGAACACCTGAGAGAAAGAAAAAAAACGAGACGTCAGCTGAACTCCACCCGGCTCATTTGACATCTGACGGTCCAATCACTCACCCCTTCCTCGTCCTCGATGATGTCGTTGCCTATGGAGGCCAGCGTGGTCCATTTGCAGTTGTTGGTGGAGCGGACTGCACAGCGCTTATGAGCCTTGAACTTACAAACTGCAGAGGACACATCGGTGAAGGTCACGTTAGACAAACTTAAATAAACCGCCTCGACAAATGAATGATTAATTCTGTTTCCATGGCGTCGCGTGGGTGGCAGCCAGCTCTCAACACCTCAAACATCTTCATACTTTTGTTTTGTGTCTTTCTACATCTGATTTGTGTGCAAACATGGAAACTATGGAGATCAGTGATTCGCCTTGTGCCTCATTCTTTATGATACATCAGGTGATCCCTTGATTACACTCGAGAACAGCGAGTACTGCTAACGTGGGAGAGACCGGAGATCACTGCTGAAGTGAGGAGATCTAACCGTCTGTTATCTAACGACACAAAACACAACAACTGAAAGCAAGAAGAGAGGGAAGGAACGTCACACAGCGAAGGACCACGGGCCGGAGTCAGAACCAGGTCACTGCGGGAAGAACTCGTTCATGCGTGGGGAGCAATTCTACCGGCTGAGCCACCAGAGCGCCCCAGTTTAGAGGATATTTCTTATCCACCTTGTGCACCGTGAGCTGCTCTAACAAGTGAATTTCCCTAGAGGTGTAGCTACAAATTGCAACCACCTCGTGTCACCCTCTCCTTCTTAGAGTGACGGTCTCCTTCGAGCTACTGTAGAAACACGGCGGTTATTACTCGTTTATCAGCTGACGCTTTGAGCTGCATTTTTAGAAAATAAATCTGAACATATACTTGAAAATTTTCACTTTTTTCTTTCATTACAATCAAGAATAAATGAATAACTTTAAATCTGCTCCAACGTGTGCTGACGACCGGCCTAAAAACCCAACACAGGATGTGTGTGTTTAGATTGTTTACTGCTCCTGATATGAGAGAGGTGAGGAATTGATTTTCCTCCACCGTTTCCAAGGTGCCAGTGTGTCAAAGCTGTGATGAAACCTGCCTCGCCCCTGCAATAAGCAGCTATAAACCTACTTCTTCACACAGTCGCGTGATCTAAACGCCCCAGGTCGAGTTTAAAGATTACTGCTCGTAACACGTGGTCATGGAATGTGTTGTACCTTCACAGGACAGGCCGTGGGAGGTGACGCCTGGCAGAGCTTCTCTGCAGACGTTGCAGAAGGTCGGCCTGGCGTGCGAGCAGGCGTACCAGTTGTGCATCCCGGAGAAATGCTCCATGTTGAACTGGCTGGCCTGAAAAAAAACATGGAAAGGAGAGGACATGAGTGCTTCTTCTTGTTAACGTAGCCGAGCTTCAAAAAGGTGGAAACACAGTACGGACAAGACCAAACAAAACCACATCAGAAATAACCAGCAGCCCGAGGCGGGAGCAGAGATATTGCAGGACGGGACGATGACTTTTTAAATTTCATGCTGAACTAAACAGCCAGAGGACGCACGGATACAAGGATAACGTAATGACATCAGCAGTACATATTAAAGTTTGTGGCCTCGGGATAGAGACGCGATAGAGACGATGATATGTTACAACTGTGGAAAAAACAGGTCCATACAAGAACCGTGATACCGGCGCCGTCAAACCAAACTTCCACTCTAATGTCGGACCCAAAACGAGGATTAACTTCAAGATCCACGGCAACACATGGATGCGAACTAGGACTACCAAGGTGTTTGACATAAATCAAAACCCTAAATGCAAAAGAAGCACGGCTAGGATTAGCAGCTTGCAGTCTTCAGCTCTCTTTACAGCCTATTAAAGCAGAGAGACTCTGGTTTCAAGAGAGACATCAATCAGCTGGCAAAGAGTTCACATGGAAAGCAGAAAAGAGAGAATGAAGGAGAGAGAAGAGAGAGAGAGAGGAGGACGGGGAGTGTTTTCCTCCAAGAAAGTTGAAAGAAGTGGATACTTTGAGAGATGAACAGATGGAAGAGGAATTAAGAAGTGAGGTGTGAAGCCTGTTCTCGTCAAAATAGATGAGGCGCTTTTTTTTTTATTAAAGGATCATACATTTGGCACGGCCGTCGTATATTTGGGGGAGCCGGCGGAGTAAATAACAATGCTTAAAATATGAAAGAGACGGGGAGAGCAAACCTCGTAGGTTTCCCATTTCTGGACGGATTTGAGCGCGCTGATCCAGTCCTCCATTTCCTTCCTGCTCTCGGCGCACAGCATTAGTTTGCGGAACGGAGTGATGACCTGAGAAAGACAAAAGAAAGATGAAGTGAAGGACTCCTCCTCCTGCAGCTTAATCTATATCTCATTCAACAGCAGCAGCTGTGTGATTAGACATAATCACGTCAATCAACTTTAAGTACGGCCGAGACTCAAGTGTCATTTAGTTTAGTTTGTCAGCGAATCACCAAAGTCTTCAGGATCAGATCGAATCAGGGTTGTGCTGAGGGTTGTTTTTATTAACCGCTCCCTCAGTCTCATTCACTGTCTATGTTGCTCAACCAGTGTTTGCTCTCTGTCTTGTTCTACTACTGATAGTTGTTGCGATATTTCAGTCGTGGACGAAGTGGTGGACCAATATTACCCTTCATCATGACCAAGAAATTAACAGAAGAGGTTTCTGGACTAACTCTTGTTTTGGATATGAAGCTGTACAGTTTTGTCTTGTTTCTTACCGTGAAGCTGTTGTTGATGTTCTTCGTGCTCGTCTCGGCCACACTGGCGTCCGATAGGTCCACTTCATCAAAAATCAGAGACTGATGGGAAGACAGACAAACGTTTTTATGTTTTCTGTTTTCCTTCGTTGACTAAAACTTGTAACACAAGCGCAAAGACAGTCCCACCTCGTTATCCTCACACAGCTGATAAATACAAATAACTATTCTGATTCTTAAATAAACCATAACTGAGACGTCACATCGGCAAAATAAATGACCCAAATTATGAAATAATTACACACGAAAAATGGCTCCAACATTCCAACAGCCTGTAATTCTTTAATTGTAAAGAATAACTCATAAATAGAGCCAATTTTAAACACATGTATCCTGATTTTAACGTAAAATTTTCATTTGTGTGTATTGCTTGTAGTTTTATTGTGTATGCAAAGATAGGTGTGTGGTCGCCTGGCCCCGATTGGTCGGACACCACCATCATGAATGGAAACACACCTGGCCCAAAGATCTACGTTTGCTACCTGGGAACAGGCCAGATTTTGTTGTTTTGCGAATAGTTGTTTTGCATTTTTTTGGTAATTTGATAATGGATATTGAGGTTTTTCTTTTCCTTTTGATTTATTTTAGTAGTTTAGTCTCAGATTTTTAGAAAGTACTCTTCTGGTTTTATTTACTTTGTTGGTCTTTTTTGTTGAATAATTGATCCAAATTCCAGGAAATAAATAAGAAGTAACGTTGGTTTTATGTCATTTCCTTTCCCTACATATGGCATCAACAGGTCTCTGAACAAAGTTGGTTTTGATTGTAGCCAAGACACTGCAAACAAGTCCGTTGACGTGGTTGTGGTCCAACTTCAACAACCACCAGGAGCCATTTTAGAAGCGTTTTGCCCGCCAGACTTTGTTAACGTGGTCAGATTTGGTTATTCGTCCTGGTTTATGTGCTTCTGTCATGAGTAAGTAAGCTACGTAGTTAAATCGCCTCCTCCTTTGGCTGTTTTTATGAAGTTTGTCTGGGAATAGACTCATCTGCCATCATGACTATGTCCCCAGGTTGACGTTATCCCATCTGTTTCTTGCTTGCTTAAATATTTCTACCATCTTTGTGTGTTTGCAATTTCTTGGTTTTCCAGCTCACTGAACTGCTTTCAAATCCCCCTCCCCTAAAAAAAACTATTTGAAAATTTAAAGAAGCATCTGTAGGCTGTTTCACACATCGTCGTACCTTGCAGTCTTTGGCATAGTAGAGTGTCCTCCCTCTGAGTTTGAAGTACCTCCTCTTCCATCTCTGGAAAGAACTGGTCTGCTTTAACAGGATTCCTTCCTTCACACTTTTCTGTGGCGAGACAGAAAGAAAGAAAGAAACGTTGGTGTATCTGAATAACTAGTGAGTCTTCCTGGAGTTCACACAGATCAAGATTAGTTTGGAGAGTGTCACAAAGACAGCTTGTTGTATTTGAAGGGAGGGTGAGACACAACAAGAGGTGTCGACTGAATCTGTCAAGATAGTCGACAATCACAGAAACACTTACTTAAAGGACTACACCAGAGTTTTTGTACATCAATTTACAAGAGTCAGAAATATTCTCCATCGTGTTTCCAAACATAGCACACTCATCCGTTAAGATAAGCTTCGTTCAGCTGCTTCATTTCGCGTTAATGCGGCAAAAACCACCCGAGGTAATGTCCTGTAATGTTATGATGAGGTGATGCAGGAGATGTAGGAGGTGCAGCCATCCGTGTCTGCATGGAAATAACTTAACGTGGCCGTGTTGTTTGATTCGATGTCGTGGATTTTACAGGAGCAGAAACTCCCCGCTGATTCTATTGTGGTGGCTGTTATTTGACTTTCTCCTCGTCCGCGCCTCTGCTTATCATTCTTTCTCCTCTCACTCTATTTATGAGTACATGCCCTGAGAGGACAGAATGCACCATGGGTAATCAATTTGAGATAGGACAACCGGGGGTCGCCATGGAGATCCTCATTTTTTCGAACAAGGAGATACCTGGACCCGGTGACAGACGCTGGTGCGCACACACATACGCTGATACAGTTTTAAAACTCTGGTCACGTCACCGATGGCTCTCTCCATACCTTTATCTAATGCAGCAGCATTCCTGCACGGGTCACCACGAGACAAGCATGTGACTTCTCACAAAGATAACAAGGGTATGTGGCAGGCATGCTTTCATGGCAACATCAACGGTCTCTGGGGTTTCCAAGAACACGGTGTGATAAAAAAAAAAAAAAAAAAACTGTTCGGATCAACTGGAAATGTGGAATGAGTGCCAACGTCGAAACAGGAATGGACTCCCTTTTCTTGTTGTGCCAATAATGACGGTAAAGCACAACCCTCTCACTTAATACTGCGATTATACAACAATTACCAACTTGAATAGATCATTTAATCAAAAGGTTTCATGTCTTGGGGCTATTTGCTCGCTGTTTCCATGAGGTATGACTAATACCTATGTCAGTACACTTTTTTATGTAATGAAACCCAGTTTATCACTCCAACACGTAGTCCAAGCCTTGGAGACGATTTCTAGTCCCAGACAACTAATGTTAAAGTTTTCTAGAGATCCTGAAGTTTCTATGTCTTATAGTAAAGATAAAATAAGAAGAAACTTCAGTGTCGATGCATCACGATTCAGGCTGTTATTGGCACTTAAGTGAACCACATCACTGTCGTGCCAATAATGGTGGTAAAGCACAACCTCTCATGTGATATCATGATTATACATCAATCACAGATGAAAAGGGGCAATTTGCTCTCAAAATAATAAAAAAAATTGCTCTCAAAATTAAAGAAAATGGCTTGTTATTTTCGTTTTCATGGAGATACATTGCATCGGATTAACGCCTGAAGAAACAATCATGTCAGTAGTGATGAGTGCTGATTTGAGTTCCTTCTAAACGTCTTATTGCTCATTTGGGACGACTTGTTTCATCGATCCGCAAACAAGAACGCAAACATTTTTCAATATATTTCCAATAACCCTTAAAACGTGTGCCAAATTATCAGATATTACAGAATCGTGACTAATTGCGCCGCTCCTTTGCCTCGAAGATAAATTCATACTGTAATCAAACACAAACTTATGACTCATCTACTGTAATCCAATCAAATCAAACCACCAAGTGCCCAATCCTTTTCACAGGAAACGAGACAACCGGTGACACAACCGGTGACACAACAACTTAAGGGCAAAGGTGAACTGTGCACATCAGAGATGTTGAAATAGTTTGAACAGAAGACTGATAACATTGGTTTTGTAACATTTAGATTGAGTATAACACCACCACAATTCTGAGTAATTGTGTTTAAATTTGAGTAATTTAAATGGTTCTTGTTTAGTTTGTTTAACGTTGGATTTAACAGTACCAATAGGGCAAAATTCCTTTATCAAATATAGAAAACTCTTTGTGTTAAGGTGGGTCAGACTTTTATTGACCACACAATGATATAACAGTGCTTAAAGGAGACTGGGAGAGGAGGTGGAAAGGATATTGTGTTTGTTATCTACAAATCAGGAGCAGACTGCTAAATTGCACCATAATAATAAAAAAAGCAGGACAGGAAATGACAAAAGACTTGTTCCATATAACACAGGTATGTTGTTTTTAATCTACCAGAGTTCTCAACAGGGATGACCTCGAGCGGTTGGCTCAGCAGCCACTTGGCAGGGTCTCCGGATTGGCTTCCGGATCCGGATATCTGCCCTGAAGGAGAATTCAAGGCTCAGACGGGAGATTTGTTGTCACCCGGATGATAAACCACAAACTGACAGCAAGACAAGTGTGTAAACATGTAAATGCAAGACGAAACGTGTAATGTGACAATGGCGCTTCAAACTTATCTCGGTTTAATCAGGAATCCGAATCAATAAAGTTCACGAGTTAACGGTGTATTGAAGTCAACAATGCACAAAGTCTATGTATTAATATATCAAAATGTAATTTAATTTAATTAATTTAGCTAATTTTACGCAACCTAATAAACAGACTGATTAATACACTACAGTTTTTATGTTACACTATCAAATAAAAATGGACAAGAGGGTCAAATGTTACTGTGTATGGTGTGATGTAACACTTGGGTTGGTAACATTTTGTCCTTTTCTTTACTTTGATAAACTATTTCCCGATGTAAATAATCAAACTGTTACTGACTTTAATTAGCCTTTAATGACACAAAAACACACGTTTATATTTCCCCAGGCTTTTCAAGCTGGAACTCAAGTAATGCATTGGGTTCAAAAACGCACTTTTCTAAAAGTTTAGCTGAACTTTTTATGTTTTATGTCACATTTTATTCAAATCTGTATCGATTTATTTCTTGTTTTTGTTTGTTAATGTGTTCTATTTTATTGCAGAGCACTTTGTAACAGTTTTTTTGTTTCTAAAGAAGCTTTTATTGCATCTTGTCCGTTAGTTTGTAAAGCTGTGCTGCCAGCACCTCCTACATACTTCATCTCATACAGTCAGACTGTCAGCTGGCTAAGTGTGTTTTGCGTTTCATCCCACAGTAATTAGCACGAGGATTAGCAGTACAGCTGGAACATGTCAGCAGACAAGGAAAGAGGAAGTATCGAGGGAAATTGAAGGACATTAATAGCTTGAGTGTATGATTTGTAATTGTTGCCGTACTTGTTTCTATTTTAGGTGTGTTTAAATCTCTGCCTACTCTTTTTCCATTTCAATATGAATAATTTGTTTCCTCTTCATCTCATGGTGTCTGTCTCACTCACTCTACTCGTCTGTCGTTGCAGTATTGGCCATGAACAGAAGGAGTAGTACAAATAACCTGTGATAAATCGAATTCAACGCTCCATCACTATCTCGTTTCTCAACTGCATCTGTGTGTGTTTTATGTACACACCGGTCCACGATATCTCACCTCGTAATGGCACAAACAGCTTCTTGCACTCTCGCTGCACATGTTTCTTACTTAGAGTAAAATGTGCTTCCATACCCCGAGGGAGAGGAAATCTCATATGTCACACTGAGGAAGAGATGAAGGGAAGGAAGGATTGATGATGGAAACCATGATAGGTTGGTCCAACGGTATGGATCATTAGTGACAGGAGACTAGGAAAAAGAAACAGTGCCGTGACGATGCAGAGGAGGAAGAAACAAAACAACGTGAAAAATGACAACAAACAAACGAGAGATCCTGTGTCGTCGACATAAAGAGGATAAAACAAACAAAACAAAAAACAGGCGATGCCTTGAGGTAGAATAAAAAAGAATAAAAAACACAAACAAGAAGGTGTAAAGGTCTCTTTGACTGAACAACCTGACACGCCGCAGATAGCGGCGAGGTGTAACCAATCAGGCTTATCCACGGTCGCCACAGCAACACCAACGGGAGCCGTCAGTCAAAGGGGTGTTTTTGTTTGACAAAAGCAGCTAATGACATAGCAACCGCTGATATAAGCTGAAGGACACGCTGTAAAGTTAAGACCCGAGTAAAGATGTTGACAATTAAGAGAGTTTGGTGGTTCAGCGTCTGGTTAGGCTAGCTCACTTTAACAGAAAATATGTGACACGTACGGACGAACCGGAGTGTTTGAATTCAAAATCGGTGTTTTAATCTTCGACTTTTAGCCTTAAAAAGTTAACAAACTGTAAACCTAATGAAAGCTAAAGGTAAATATTCATGTGGATGTCCCAAAAAACTGCAGTTCCTCAATCGTCCACTTGAGGCTGGCTCCAGAAGTGAGTCAGTCTCCATAAGTCCCCATGTTCAAATAAGAAATAAACATGTTTATAGCCTGGTACAAAAAACTGTTTTGGTCTCTGTAGCTAATTTCCCCGTTCATGACAACTGTACTGAGGGTGAATTTATATACAACTCACCTGTTCACATTATATTAAGGCTTAAAGTTATGCAGGATTAAGAGCGTGGACGCTTTGACTGACAGATAAGTGACATTATAAAGACTTATTAGAGCATCCAGGCATCATTCATCCCTCCTTAGATCCAACGTTGAACCATGTCTTTACCAATTGATATTTTCGGCTTCAAAACGCCGCTTCAGGAACCTACACGTGACGTGACTCATGCTCTCATTCATCAGAACTGAAGAAGCCTCTTGTATGAGAGGTGAAACATCTTCACGGATCTACAACCCAAGTCCAGTTGCCTCAGATTCAACCTTTCCCAACGAAAAACGACTGAGAAATCGATGCGCGTGGTAACTTTGGAGGCAATAAAACCCTCCCAATCTGGGTGCAAAGTTTAACCACATACACAAGATTACTACGTGGACCGGTGATATAAAATAAACTCGACTGGCTCACATTATCATTCATTATGCAAGCGTGGCTGCAACATGTGTGACCCTCCTCGCAACACCTCCCCCTGGGCTCTTTCTGTTCTTAATAATGCGTTCTTAGTCAAGTTGGCTGATTGAATAAGACTTCATAATGTCCAGCTTCCCTTCTGATTGGCTAGTCGGACCACGCTGAGCGCTGAAGCACACGTGTGTTGTACATACGCATGCATAAACAGAACATACAGTGTATGCAAAGGTCAGGTTCTGCAGTGGTTGCCACAATGGTTGTTTTTTTCTTGCCTCTCCAGCTGAGAGATGTTGTCAGACAGATCGGTGTATTCATTAGAGCGGGCCTAATTACATCACCACAATCAGCCCCAGTAGACCTGATGTGCACACACACACACACACACACATAGAAGAGCTGTGAAGTAGTTTTGCACACATTACTTACTCATCTGCAAAGTGCACTCACGTACAAATCTGACTGGTTCTGTTCAAACCGGCTACGCTGAACAAGCCCGATCGACCCTGGCGGCAAATCACACACACAGACCTGCGCAGCTGATTGACCTTCAGCGCTCACACTGTAAACACTCAACAAATCACTGGACTTTTTTATTTTTTGAGAGAGCTGAGTGACCTGGAGACTATTTATCAAGTTTCCTGTACCTCTTTGAATCAAATCTATGTGTGGAGAGCAGCTTTGTTGGGATTGACCGTGAGCTCTTTGTTTCTAAATGCTGCAAAATTATGAAACAATATATATATTATTCTTGAAGTTACTGAGGTTTTGTAACCTGGATTTAAACTAAAGCTGTGCGACAAATATCAATGATTGCATCGATGCGTTCTTCAATAAACCAACAGTCAATATTGGTGGCAATTCATAGGCTCGATGGTGTCTTTAATGTCTTCACTCCCTTCAAGGATGAGGCTGGAGATATTCTTTTGTCCTCCCATGAAAAGAGCTCTGTCCTTTAAGGCTTCACACTTTGACATTTTGAAATATGGAGCCTATAAATCAGCTAAATATTGACAGACTCACATGTTTGAGTTAAGTTTTCTCCGACAGTAAATGGAAGAAAATCCACAATTTGCTGGTCCGAAACCGCTACACACACCGACAGCAGAAGCTTCCTGCGGCCACAAACCCTGAAGCTTCCCTATAGTTTTTTTAAAACATGATTTAAAACATCATCCATCATCCTCACTTTGTGTGACTCTAGGGATCTTTTCTGGGCTCTTACGACACTGACCTCTTCCACCAGGCGACTCCCCTTTGATTTCTCAATGTGACCGGACTCCAGTTGGTCCTCGTGGCTGAGCCGGTCGTCGTCCCCCTGCCCTCCTGCCTCACAGCGAAACAACAGGGGAGCCATGCAGCACCCGCTGGGCCGACACAACCCTGGCATCGATGCCCCTCACTCGTCTGTACTTGCTTAGTGAAACTAATATAGCATAATGAAGATAAATGGCCTTTACCTCCAGTAGCGCAACAACTCTCTCAGGTGGTGAGGAAGTTGCCCTCCTCTTAACTTCTGCTCTTTCCTGATGCTGCCTGAATCTTTTTCATTCTCTCTTCTTAAAAGATACTTCTGTAATTTCTACATAAAACCTCTCTCTCTACATATATACATACAAATAAACATATATATATATGTAGCGCTACCGTAACACACCACACGTCAGCAGCAGTAAATCCTTTCACTCCAGCAGCTCTTCAAACAATACAACCCCACTTCCTTACTTTCAAACTTCCCTTGTCAGGTAGCCACACCCCTTCAGGTGTGATATAGGACACACCTCTGTGTGTGTGTGTGTGTGTGTGTGTGTGTGTGTATATAACACACTAAAGATAAGCTGAAGCATGCAAATAGGCACTTTGGCTATCGTTTATGACACACCTGAGAGGAGGAGGAGGGGTGTGTGTGTCTGTGTATTCATGTAAGAACAAGCCTATTTCCTTGAGGCTATAAATAGAAGTGGAAGAACCGGTTTGGTTGGCAAAGAGAGGACGCGCACACACACACACACACACACACACACACACACACACACACAGGACAATGGCTGCTTCATGCTTCAGTGCCGATTTATGACATTAAATAAGTTTAAAAACACACACACACGGTCACATCACATCAGATCAGTGAGAGGATTGCTCTGCTTTTGAGAGCTTATGATCACACAAGCTGATGTCCTGCCAGCCGGCATGAGCTGTCCTGACACACACACACACACACACACACACACACACCATGTGTCTATGCACTTGACAACCTAGCTAACTGTGGACGTTATTGTCGTTACACATTCACCAACAGGGGACTGGAAAACCAACTGGGGACATTTTTAAGTTGGACATGCTTTAAATCGCAGGTTCCAGCACCACTTGAGGTCTACGAGCTCCTTTGGGTTGGCACGAGGGGAAATCCCTGAAATATAAAAATATATCTCGGCCACCTAGTGGTCAAGTTGCATATTGTAACAAAATGAATACTCGCCTCACGAAACTCCATCTAGATCAGGGTTTGGTTTGTCTGTTCAAGGCTACTGTACCCCAAAAAAATGCTGAATTCATGGCTTGTGCCGCACTTTTGTAGTTTTTTTACATTGCTTTGTGTTGTAATACTTTCTATTTGTTTTCCATCAGTTTTAATTGACTTCTTAGTTTGAGCTGCTGCCCAGCACTTCCTTTGAAAAACGAGGTTTTTAATCTTTTCCTGGTTAAACAAATAAATTTTTATTATCCTTAAAAAGGTGCAGTGTGAAGAATAGGCTATAGCGGCATCTGGTGGTGAGGTTTCAGACTGAAACCAACTGAAAACCCCTCACCTCCCCCTCTCGGTTAAATCATAAAGGAGAAACTAAAGTGGCCGTGAAACTTTGTCCCTTCTGGGCTACTGTAGAAACAAAGTGGTTCGAAATGTTGGACTGTAAATAAAGTCACATGAAAACATAATTCTTATTTTCAGGCGATTACACACTAATAAAAACAAACTAATAAATATTTTATTCGATTGCTGCCAATAAATACTCAAAAATCTTACACACTGGACCTTTAATTAAATTAATTAATTTAGAAACTACCTTAATACTTTGTTTTGAATTAAAATAGTTGAGAACTATTGAGATTGCAGGAATGTAATTTTAAGTAGCATGTAGCGTGCATATGTCCATGATTAAAACACTTATGAATAAACCCGCCTCCTGCTGAACTGTCTAGCTGCTGTATACATGAGAGACGAATATTTTCTGAGGAGGTACACGGTATAAGAAGAAACTTTAAATCATGCTCAAAAATCCACTGTTTTTAAAAGGTAGAACTGTGTGTGTGTGTGAGCTGCCTACAGTGTCAGATCACTACCTCATCTGCCAAGTCAAATTACAGCGAGTGTGTGTTTTTCCGTGTGTACTTGTGTGTATGTTTTCTGCCAGTCGGCATATCATTCGTTTCTTTAATGAGCAGAAACATGCTGTTCCCTGCAGACTCACTCACTGACACCAACTCTCTCTCTTTTTCCGTCAACATCTCTCTCTCTCTCTCTCTCTCTGTCCTTCTGTCTCTCCCCCTCAAGTTTTTTTTCGTCTACTTCTTCTCGCTTTTCCTTTCCAAAACCACCACCACCACCGCCACCTCCACCCGCCATCCTTCTCTCTCATCCAAATCACTAGCGGTTAAATCAATTCCAGAATCAGGTCAAAGGGCTTCATTAGCGACTTTAATGAGTCATGTAGCAAGAATTATTGATGTGAAATGACTCTGATTACAGGCATGTTATCTCTGTCAAGTCCATTTGTGTTGCAGTATTTCCCCTGATAGCAAAAAAAATAAAAGAAAACATGAAGGCCACCCTCAATCCATTCTGCTTCATTAGTGCACCTACCGCTCTCATTACAAGGTTATTAATTTACACTGTTTGTGAGCCGGTTTGCACCACACAAAGCTGAATATGTTAAGGAGCACACGCGTAAAGCTGTTTTTGAGACCATAATTAGGTGCCACTGGGATTTTAAATAGTTTTTCTGTTGCAACGAGAGCTAACGAGTGAACTCTGAGTGAAATACTGTCTGTAATAATCTATTTTATTACATTTTTGTGCCTAAGAGGATCAAGGACAAGACAGAGCAGAAAGACAGGTAGAGACATGCTTGAGATTTTAATATTTCCAATGAAAAGATACACACCTCTAATGTTTAAAGTAGTGTAACATGTAATGGCATGATTGTAATCCTGCATAACTTTAAGCCTTAATATAATGTGAACAGGTGAGTTGTATATAAATTCACCCTCAGTACAGTTGTCATGAACGGGGAAATTAGCTACAGAGACCAAAACTGTTTTTTGTACCAGGCTGTAAACATGTTTATTTCTGCTGTGAAGTTGGACATTTGGACATGGGGACTTATGGAGACTGACTCACTTCTGGAGCCAGCCTCAAGTGGACGTTAGAGGAACTGCAGTTTTTAACACGTTTGCATTCGCTTCATTTCCCAGACATGGAGGTTGCCGCTTGGCCTAAACACATTAACAACTTTCTTTGTTACATTAGTTTGTCACCATGAGAACACTGCAAGGTTTTCAGTTATAAAAAGTCCTAGTTAGTATAAATCACAGTCCCAGTTGTTTAAAAAACAAATTTCGATATACAGATATATCAGTCACCATCCAATATTGACCTCAAAAATCAGATTAGGGACCATAAATCATCAATTTTCAATTAATCAATCGAGTTGTGGTCAAAAAATGGTGAAAAATATTAATCAAAGTCTGAAGTAACGTCCTTAAACTGACTTGTTTTGTCTACAACTCAAAGATATATAGTTTACTATCAACCTAAACCAGAAAATATTCACGTTTGAGAAACTGTAATTAGACAATTTTCTTTAAAAAAACGACTCAAAATACTTAATAATCTTTAAAGGTCTAGCGGCATCTAGTGGTGAAGTTTCAGATTGAAACCAACTGAAAACCCCTCACCTCTATCTCTCGGTCCAAGCATAACAGCTATAATGAGATTATGTTTCTGTGGGGACGGTTGCCCCTGTACTAAAATACTTGTGATTTAAACAATAGACTTGATTGTTTCAATGGAAGTAACACAGCAATTTAACTTTTTATGGTTCTGCCATAAAGTCGAACCTGCTCTGCAATGTCATCAAAGGTGGCAAAGAAAAACACGTTGCAGGAAAACTGTTGAAGAGCGTGAACAGGATTAAGTTTACGGTTTATTTTTGGATCAAACCGATCCGTCTGTGTGATAACTTCACATGGATTTAAATCTTATCTCAACATATTGTAAAACAGCTCTGTTGTGTTGTTTTGGTTTGATTTCACGAATCTTAAAAACGGATGATAATGTTTCACAGAAACAAAAGAAACATAGATTCAGCTCATTAAAACTCATCTTACTTGAAACCAAAGCTCTTTTAGATATTATTGAGTTGTTTATTCATGAGTTATAGGAAATGGCAGCTATACCAACTTCCTCTTTTATGATGGGAACTGTATCACATGACACTGTAGAGGTTACAAACTGGGATCGTTTACCTTTAACCTTTAACATAATTTTGGTTTATACAAGTTTTCTGGATCACTTTAACTTCCATTAACAGGCACTGTTAATGCATTTGGTGGCTGGAGTTAGACAATTATTGTCTCACTTCATTTCGTTTAGTCTCATATCACATCGTCTTAGTTTCGTCTAGTTCAGTTCGTCACATTATGCCGATTTAAGTTTGTTAATAAACATTAGAAAATCTACTCTTTGCACTCTGGAGCCTCATATCTGCCTTTTTTTAATGAATAGTTGGCACTAAAATAACTTGTTTTAACACAATAAAAACATTTTGTACAGTGAATTTATCAAAATCAATTAATGCTATTTGAAATTTTTTTTAAACGGTTTTAAATTAGATTTCTTTGAATGCTTTTAAATCCATATTGGAAGACCTGAAGGATGCTTTACCCGATATGTGTTGAATTCATGGCTTGTGTCGCATCTTTATTACATTTTATTTAGATTTATACTGTCTGTTTGTTCTGAGCTGCTGCCCGTCTTGGTCAGGACTCCCTCGAAAGGTTTTTAATCTGTCCTGGTTAAATAAATACATTGAATTCTCTTTAAGGCTGAATTTGAAGAGTGTTTCTTCAATAATGGGCAGCAGCTGTTTATTCATGAGTTACTGGAAACAACACAGCAAACACGCCGACACTTTCAGGTGTGTCTTTTGCCAGAGCTAATTAAAACAGATGTACACTCGCTGTCGCGGACGCAGAAACCTCCGTTTGACCTTTCAAAACACGACCGTGTTTCTGTAATCACGAGGCCACGCCGTCCCTGGACGGACGGACGCCGTCGGAATGCCAAATGAAGCTCGCCCAATGTCACCATCTGTGCTTTCTTTTTTTTTTTTAAAGAAAGGAGCTGCAGTTGATTGTTTCCTCCAGCAGATGGCAGACTGAGAAAGAGATGCAGAAGGGGGGTGGCAGGACGGAGAGGAAGGCAACAAGGCGAGGTGATGGTGGTGGTGATGGTGCCGGTGGTCGTGTGGCGCACGGGGGAGTGAAGCGGCAAGGCAGAAATTAAACGAGAGCTCGGGAAGGAGAAATTAGAGAGAAACATGAATGAAGACATAAAGGGAATGAAAGAGGAGGAGGAAGAGTGCTGCAGTCATCTGTATCTGTCACATTTGGCATGGGTTTAACTCTTCACAGCCTCGCAGCTGTGTGTGTGTGTGTGTGTGTTGGTTTATAAATAGAAACGCTCTCTGGGTTTCCCCCCCGTGGACGTACGAATCCATCTCCGCACTTAAAAATGATTTTTAACACTTCTGCGGGTCCGTGAACGTGTTTGGATGCCACCTGCAGACCCCACCCGTCTGGTTTGTCGGAGGTAGCCGAAACAAACAAACACACACACACACACGTAGTATCGTTTAAAAACAGCTGACCTCTGTGTCGTTAATTAATTAAAACACATATTTTTCTGTTTTATACGTGTTTTTATTTTCTCGTTTTCTGACATTTTAAACTTGGTAATGCAAAGGCATGCGGGGTTGCCATGGTAACAGCCTGACTTTCGGATCAACCTTCAAGCTTTGGAGACGTGAGGACACACACACGGACACACACACACACACAAATAATAATCCAACAAATACAAATGTATCACTCCTTTCACCTGGACATGTTCTCCTCGTTAATCGACAAGTAAACCAAGCTTTGTGTGTGTGTGAGTGTGTGTGTGTGTGTGTGTGTGTGTCGTCCTTGACAACTTTTATTTATTTCGCAGGAAATTCTTTCAAACTGTGCAAAGAGAAAAAACGAGACGGCTCATTTCAAATGGGAAACGACTTGCATCATCTGTCGTGCATAAACACGCCGTCTGACCACACACACACACACACACTCGTACACACACACACACACCGAGTCAGAACAAGGCGTGGGAGGACCTTGCACCATGGCGACCACATCCTGTCTTATGTACCTCTATGCGTTTATTAATAGACACATACGCACCGGTGATATGTGAATAAAACAACAGCCAGAATGAATCGAAACGCGCTCTGTTCTACTTTAGATGGACACACACACACATAAACAAACACACACACACACACACTCCTACAGGTTTCATGTCGTGTGTGTTTTTGTTTTTTGGGGAAATATCATCCAGTTTTTTTTTGCCTTCTGCCCGTGAGGTTTGTGCAGTGAAGGACACATAATCTGCTGCTGCTGGTTGGGGGGTGGGGAGGTGGTGACTGCCTCCGAGCATACGGACCAAATCTGGCTCTGATGCGGCATAATCCTCACACACACACACACACACACACACACACACACACACACACACACACACACACACTTGAAGGAACAGATAAGTCTCAGACAGACAGAAAGAAAGAGGTGGACGAGTTCCTCAGTGTGACCGACGTGAGCGAACGTTTGAATAAAGCTTTGATATGTTTGAAACGGAGGAGAGAGGGTGAGGTGTTAAAAAAAAAGAAAAGGTTGGAGCAAGGCAGAGAGGAGAGGAAGAGATGGAGGGAAAGGAGGCAAGGGGAAAGGAAAGAAGAGGAAAGGAGAGTGGAGAAGAAAAGAGGAGAGAAGAGAGCAAGGGAGGAAGATAGAGGAGAGGGATTAAATGAAAGCGAGGATGAGGAGAGGAAAGATGGGAGAGGAGAGTAGGGATGGAAGGAAGGGAAAGAAAAAGAAGGAAGGAAAGGATGGAGAGGAGAAGAGAGATAGAAGGAAAATAGGAAAAGAAAGGAGAGCAAGGAAAGGAAGGGAGCAGAGAAGAAAGGAGGGGATGAGGGGATGTGGGAGAAGAGAGGAAAGGAGTAGAGGAGAAAAGAAAAGAAGAAAGGAGAGGAAAGGAGAGTGGAGAAGAAAAGAGGATAGGAGAGCAGGAGAGGAAGATAAAGGAGGGGATTAAAGGAAAGCGAAGATGAGGAGAGGAAAGATGGGAGAGGAGAGTAGGGATGGAAGGGAGGGAAAGAAAAAGAAGGAAGGAAAGGATGGAGAGGAGAAGAGAGATAGAAGGAAAGGAGGAAAAGAAAGGAGAGCAAGGAAAGGAAGGGAGCAGAGAAGAAAGGAGGGGAGGAGGGGACGTGGGAGAAGAGAGGAAAGGAGTAGAGGAGAAAAGAAAGAGGAAAGAAGAGGGAAGGGAAGAGGAAAGGACAGAGGAAGGTAGGAATGAAAGGAAGGGAAAGGAGAAAGGAAAGGAGAGGAAGTAGGCAAGGGGAGAGGAAAAAAAGAGGAGAGATGGAAGGAAGGAAAGGAGAGGAAACATGACAAATGAGAGAGAGAAGAGGAAGAAATGAAAAGGAGAGAAGGGAAACAAGAGGAGAGGTGAGATGGAAGGAGAGCAGTTAGAGGAGAACAAAAAGTAGAGGAAAGGAAGGAGAGGATGAAATATGACAATGAAGGAGACACAAGCATGTTTAAAGGGAAGGGAAGGAAACAAGGAGAGAAGACAGACGAAAGGAAAGGAGAGAGCGAGGAAAAGATGAAGGGAAAGGAGAGGAAAGAGTGGAGGGTGAAGGAGGAGAGAGAGCGTGATGTAATGCAGGTGCAGCTGAAAAAGGGGGAGTACAGACTGGAGGAGGAGATGAACTACGGGTGTGTTGTGTTTGTTTGTGTGCTTTGGCTGACGATCACACATTAATCTGTCTACAGCTGTGTGTGTGTGTGCGTCTGTCAGCGTGTACGTGTGAGGACCGTGTGTGCCTGCGACACATCCGAGGACCTAATGTACATGTACATGAATTTAAATACATTTAATTGACGACGATATTCCTGTTTTGATGTCGCTTTATGTAATCTCTCCTCCAGACAGCACAAACAAAACCTGCCCCTCAACCTGTCGGTTGTGTCATCAGTCACGGGAGTTGAGCAATTTCTACGGCAACCTCGTGGGGGCTTTTTTCCCGCCGTATCAATTCATTCCCCTACAGTCTCGTTCACAACATAATTGCTGCAGTAAACTGAATCCTGCTGCGCTCCTGCAAACACTACTGACAATTATATTTATTACACAAACCCCGACTAAACTGCTGCGTATGAGCAGTTTTATGACTACTCGGGGTGTAAGTTTTGATGTTGCTACACAAGTCTATCTGCGGCGTGCTGGAGTTTTCCGTGAAGGTACGGGTCATCTTTATTCAAGAAGGGTTCAATCTGGGGCAACTGGACTCTGATCCGAGAACCTTCTTAAGTTCTGTCTCACTAGTGGAAAACCTGGTCCGTTAGTGCTCGTTGTTGCCGTCAGAGTTGCCCCAGATTATACAAATATTTCATATTACTTGCGGTAAAAAATGTATTTTGCAGAATCGGAAATCAGAGTTTTCTTCCATCGCAGAGACAATGGTTGAATTAATTAACTTCCTACAGCGCACCTGAAAAAATCTTATTCAGTGTGAGGAGGAATCCAGAGAAGTATGAAAAGATATGGGGCTCTTTTTTTGTCCTTACTACCATCACTACATCGGTTTAACTAGTGTGTCAGTGTATAACCCGATCCCCTTTACTATTATGTCTACTTCTATGATTCTGACTATTTGCGACCTCGTACAGCATTTAATTGTCTTTTATTTTGCTTTTCAGATGTAAATGAAGATGAACTCATGCAGTTGTTTTATTTATCTTATTTTTTACCGTACCAGGGTTGAGGGTGGGAGTTGTTGAGCGGTTCCTTTGTGTGTCTTCGATAAAAATATCTTGTTGCCGCAGATTTAACCTTAGAGTTTTTTCTTTCTTGCTTTTCCATGTAACAGTTTATCCAAGACAAGTCAAGACTATTTTTAAACTTGGGTCCCATAACCTAAAAGCATCTAAAGATCTTTCTCTAGATTCAGACTAAACAACATCAGTCCGATAAATCAGCGCCAGGAACAAAAATGGTTCTGAGGCACCACAAACAGATTTTCTTTTCTCGACTAGTATGACAAAGTTGACCAGTAGGTGCACAATTAGTTTTCAAAGACCAACTGTGATAACACCCCACAACCACACAAGTATTAACCACACAACCACCTCACAAACTTTATTCATATCATCCTCTCTCTGGGAAGTTTAAATAAAGAGTTTAGATTACATTTAAAAACATATTGTATTGTAGAAAGTTAAGTACTGTTCACCCCCCAGAACAGGCTTGTACTCAGTGTTGTCCCACACTTCAGGGTGAAACAATGTGCATTTTGATAAAACCTCACAAACAGAATGTTAGTGGCAAAGAAAATAACTTTAAGATTGCAGTAAACTGTATGTTGCTCACCCCAAACAACCTCGTTTCATGTTACACATAGAGCATTTCACCATGCATTGCTTCATCGGTCTCAGCTGAGTACAAGACGGTCTTTAGTAATGTTCTGTTTCAAACCGACCTTTGGAAAGCCATTTATTTCTGACAGTATTTTTCACTCATTACCAGACTTCTGACACAGTTAGCTCTTGATGAGGTGTCCTTATCTCAACCTGCTGGTATGGTTAAAGATAGTCATCTCATCTCTCGAGGTCATGACACTGTTATTAATAGGAGAGGCCTGTATTTAGAGCCTTGAAGCACCTACAACCAACCAAGGAAAGTTTTAATTCCATTCAAACAACTCTTTAACACCTTTACTACTCTACATTACCATAATTGTCCTTTTTGAAGAATGTGACACATTTGTGCGTGGAGGTTCATTCTTAAATTGGGAATCGCACATTTAAACTTAAAGTTCACTTACTAGCATTGCCAGAACTGGCCTGAGATGGAAGAGTAAGGTTGAGGGTGAAGGGTTACATATTTTTGATATATTATCTGTGCATTTGTAATTGTAAAAAAAATGTAAAATGTAAACTACAATAAATAGAGAATTTTCAAAGATTTTGTTTGTTTGGATATTTAAATTTGTTGTAATATCTCAAAGTAAAGCTTCAATTTTAATGGAAAAATAGAATAATTTTCCCTTTTTTTGGGAAAAGAAACAACCGAGATATTGCAAATATATTTTTTACTTGGGGGAGGCGTAAAAGTTGGTGTTTTTATAATCATCAAAAGAAAATGTAAGTGCAGAAGGAAACAGACCCACAAATCCTGTGACTAAAACTGAAGAAATGAAAAATGTTGGCAGATGTAATAAAAAAAACTGTGTGAACCAATGAGGAAGGAAACTTTCTCACTTCCTTACAGGAACCAAACGGTTAAAGTGTGACTGGCAATATTTTCTTACATCATTGTGTTGCACCTTCTTCTTCGACAATGGCACATGCCTGAAACATTAGCACCACCGACTGTTTATCTCAATGAACGCTTGCGATAAAAACATGCATAAATTTGCATTTTCTTCTGGTTAATATTTGCTGTATTTGGACGAAACCCGACACATAAATACGACGCCATCAGAAGTCAACATAAGCTGTTTTATAGTGATTTTTCTCAAAGACTGGTATGTCGTAAAAATATGACATGACAACCACACCTGATGCAATACGGTCCAGCAGATCTATACTCTTTTATTTGCAACATTGTGTTCTTACGTGTGCTTTAACTGCATTGTCTAAAAACAAAAGTGCCTGCAGCTGTGAACTGGTAGGTGGGTCGATGACATAAACACAGGCTGTGAGAACTGACAGGTTTGAGCACAAAGAAGAAAAAAGCTTCAGGCTCAAGTGTTTGCACAGCTCCAAAATACTCAGTGTTATACTAAATGTGATAAAAGCGCTGAGAGCCTGTGGACTGGCTCTGTGACTGCAGACCGGGGTCAAGTCACTCCGAATTAAGTCAGACTACATGAATCATATGAGCTCTCCTGTCACTGCAGCTAAAAACAGGACGCTGCTTGGCCTCGCTCGAGATAAAAATTCATCTCGGAGTCTGATTTGATACAGGTTTGATTGTTATTTGTGGTGATAGAGTTTAATTTCTGCTGCAGAGAAAGTTGATTACTTTTTAACAAGCTGCAAAAACTGTTGTTCACTTCACTTTTACTTTACTTATCGGAGCCAAAATTCATAAAAGTTGGTTATCATAACTTCTTAGTTATTCCAATATTTCTAATTTTGTATCTAAATTTGGAGTGATCCTGTTCAGAAGTAAGAGTGTCTGGATAAAGAGGCTGATATGAAGTGGATCATACCATTAGTACACATTAGTACGCAGGTATATTTATATATGCATGAATACACGCACTTGTACACAGAATGAGGATAATGGATAGTTTGGAGTACCTTTTAATGGATAAACCGAATTACTATTACAGGACAACACACGGCTAAGATGAATCATTTCTCGTGTTTTAATGTTCTCTCGTTTCATTGATAGTCAATAAATATACAATGCAAATTAATTGATTGTTTAAGTAGAGCATGCTTTGTGTGTGTTCATTCCTCTGAAGGCAAACAGGGGAAAAATCCAGACATAATCCAACCTTCAACTTCAGCCGATACAACCTCGCTCGAAAATTTTCCATGAATCATAACCGATGAAAACTGATATAAAAGCCGTCATGTTGCTACTGTATGTCGACACCTGCTGTGAATACAAGGCTTCGGTGAAGTACAGTGTCAACTTACTGGGTCAACAAACTGTAGCCTTCAGCAGCGTCACCGTCTCAGCGAGGGCTCAGTTTACGTGGTTATAGTTCGATTTTATGTCTCAATTATTCTTCCTCAAGTTACACGAACGTCAACGTTTTTTGTTTTTTTCCAGCAGTCTGGAAATCGGATAGCTTTACACAAATGTGTGCCAATGTGTGTGTGTGTGTGTGTGATTTATGCAATATATTTCAGTCCAACCACAACCGATAATAACCCATTGTTGTTGTAAAAGAGTAACTGTCAGTGTAATTCAGGATATGAACCAAGTTTTAGACTCTGAAGGTTCTCCGGGTCATCTTTCAACTGGACTTGGTCGTAGATCCATGAAGACGTTTCACCTCTTACTCAAGAGGCCTCCATATTTAACCTTTAACCAGTTTTAGATGCTAATCTTCCGTATTCTACTCTCAGGCTGTTTAAAGTCAGAATGTTTCTACATTTAGACCACGAGTTGAAACGCGTTCATAATGGTGGTACTTCGAGGGTCCAGTATTTTCTGAGGTGGTACGCGGTGTAAAGATAAGAGGGAGGTAAAGATGATAAACTGATTTTCGACTCCGTTACTGACTGAATTTTCTCTCTCCGTTGCAATCTGTCTACCTCTTTCTTTTTCTTCTCGTCTCTCCCTCCCACCCCCATTAACTCTCATTCTTTGCCTCCGATCAATAACACTCTCCCATCTCGTCCATTCGCCCGTTCCTCGTCTATCCAGGCTGTCTGTTTACTCCCCCGTTTGTTGCCTCCTCTTCCTCCTCCTCCTCCTCCTCTTTTCTTTCGCTGTAATTTTTCCTTTTCTCATCCTCCAGCTCTCCTCTCCCCCCTTTCTCTTTTAACCCTCTTTTCTTACCGCCTACTGTCCTCGATCGATTTCGATTCATCTTTTGCATCTATATACTGTCCGCCCCTTCTGAAGTCATTCCTTCAAACCTCTGTCGATATTCATTCCTCTTTCTTTTACTGCCATAAACTTCCTGTGTCCATTCCTTTGCTTCATCATCGTCTTCTTTTACAGAGTACGAGGCTGCCGTTTGTTCATCCATCAGAGTTGGAAAGATGCATCTAACTGTAATATGCTTGTAATGTGGCACTAGAGAGGTTCAACGCTATATATAAAGGATAACTTCAGAGTGAAATACCCCGATAAAGACGGCTGAAACGGTCCTGAGATGTGGTACAAACACATTTATGATCTCCACAGAAAGAATCATAGCGACTTGAGTGCTCCCCTGACCTTTCATCTAGAGCCACCAACGGCTTAAAATGTTGTGAAAGCCAGTGTTTCTAAAATGCATGCACTGTTGCTCTATCAGTAAACTAGGCTATTGTCTTCCCTTTAATTTATCCGTCTCTTATTTCTGCTGTTAAGTTGGACATTTTCACATTCATCCTGCATCCTGGATTCAACACTTTAGATGGACAAACTTTGTATAAAAGTTAAAGCTGTTTAAATAATGTTGTAAAATTAGCTTGTCACTCAAAAGGAGTCAGTGAAGGCACCACAAATAAACCATATTCGACTACTTTGGTTACGGCCAAATATAATCCTACTTTGTAAGAGTTTCATAATGAAATTTTGGATAAACAACCACCTGTGCAACAAAACTAAATTGCCTGTTTATGCTTAACCAACAACACACAGAAGAAGAGAGAGGGGGCAAAGCAAGGTAAAAAAAATAATTAATTAGAGACAGGAGTAAAACTTGGGTAAACAATTGTGTTGTTTTTCCCACATGGAGAGAGCCAAAGGAACTAAAAGGGATTCAAAACAGATGCCAAGCTAGTCACACTTGATTGCCCCTCGATTTCAAATTAATTTAAACACACCGTGCTCACACGTCATCTAACTTTACAGAGGCCTTTTACAGAATGTTTGAGAAATATATACATTCCTATGGTGCCACCGTGAGGTCAAAATTTACCATTGGTCAACACAACTTTAAAATCACATCCGATATCTCACAAATAAAGTTTAGATAAAGTGTTTACAGAACTGGTCACTTACACACCTTCATCAGTGTAATATTACAGAGTCAGACATACTTTAAGTGTGTCTGGCTTGAGAACGGTGGACTATTTGTCAAAAGATTAAACATGGAGACAAACTGAGTTAAGGTGACCCTGTTCTCCACCCCTCTCCTGTCTCCATTATCGACGGGTTTTGTAATGTGATGGATGAAGCGGACCTCCGCGTGTCTAGACCGCAATAATCTGCTTTTTCACTGCAGTGATTTGCCCAGTAAAATTCATCCTGCACAGTCTGATGGTCTAAACGGCTTGACCTAGAAGATTAAAAAGGTGCTATCAGCGATCTGAGCTTTGTACTGCAGGTGTGACGCTGCTCTTTTGGACTTTTACAAACTTTTGTTTGGGATTTTATCAGTTCTGGACACAGTGATAATGTCTGAACTATAATGTTTTGAATCGGAAGAGGAGTTGAAAAAGTTTAAACTGATTTATTTAATAATCCAGGAAAATTGTGAGTGCAAAAAGAGTAACATGGCTTAAAAATGTTAAAATATTCTGGTTTAAATAAAAAAAATGTCACAACTTAACTCAAGTTTAACAAGAACTACCATTACTATTACTTTTGCTACATTACTTATTGAGTCAAGTCTAGAAATAACTCCAAATCATCCACCCAACATGCTCTATTTAAGAGGTGTAAAAATAGAAAACGAGACCTATACCAGCTTAAGTGCGGCTACGACCTAAGTTGCGAGATTCACGCGCTCCAACTACAACTGAATAAGAGCAGTTGATTTCTAAATGTGGGTTTATCGGTGGGTAACGTTAGAAAGCCAGTTAAAAACACAACATGGAAATAATTCGGAGTTACCGAAGGATTGTTAATCCTCTTTTGGTATAGGATAACGCAACTGAAACGCCCAATGAGACCGCAAACAAAGAACTGTACCAACAACCGCAATTCAAATTGTAAATTTCTTCCACTATCTTGACACTGATAAACCTTTACCATGTTATTTGTAAGCTAGGGAGTGTATGTTCCTCTTCTATTGCTTCATCATACATGCCAACCAGATAGAACAATTATGAAACGCTGAACTTCGACCATGCTGGTAAAACCGGGGGGCTTGCACAAACGGAGTATTGCAAAATACATGTGTACTTATGCAAAAGTGTGTGTTTGTGTGTAGCCTCTGGGTTTTAAGAGGGTTTCTCTCCTGCACTAATGAAACCAAACTCCTCTCTATCCCCTCTTCTCCTTTTCCCTTCTGCTCCTCCTCCTCCACCTTTTCCAACTCTTACCGTCAGGTTTTGTTGTTTATATAAAATGCAGAAAGTTAAAATAACTTTTACATGTAGCGTCCAGAAGAAGATAAATCTAAACACACACACACACACACTCTGACGGAAACACATGGCCAGCATGTTTTGACAGTCTTCCAACACGCTGATGCTGTATTTGTTTAACAAAATAACCTTCTAAATATAGACTCCATATCCCAGAGGAGGCTCTAAAAATGGAGACAAGCTTTTGTGTGTGTGTGTGTGCGTCTGAATTTCTGTGGCCACGGGAGAATTTCTTCTGGTTTGGACTATTTTCATAAAAGGAAGAAATCAACAGTGTCTGTGGTCATCTTTTTGAAAAAGGCCTCTCGTAATTCAACGTGACCGTTAAAAGTATGTGTGCGCCTTCTCACTACTACAATATGTGTGTGTGTTTTTATATGTACGAGTGCCTGCGTCGTATCAGCTTTTCATGGTCGCCTCATGTAAATCAGAAACATGTTCTCTAACCGCAGAAGGAAGCGACACGACTATCGCTGCCTGCCATACTTAACATATGTAAAATCAGGTTTAAAATTAAACTTTCATTGCATTCAAATGTGAATTCTATGTCTGTTTTATTGTATCTGTTGCAATATGCTTGAGTGATATAACGTATCTGGTATGGATGAAAAGAGTCAATATCTGTTTTATAATAGACAAGAAATACAGTAACTTTTATTAAAAATATTGCCACGTAAATACTTCTTACTATAGCGTATACTATTGATCAACCCATATCAATTTCAAGCTTTTTTGCAGGGGGATTTTTACAGGGACTGTAGCCAGTGTCGTGCCAGAACCGGAGCCAGACAAGTGGGTAATGTAACCGAGCTCAGCAGCTTCTATAGACTAAATAATAGAGGTGAAATGTCCGAAGAGGACATTGATGGAGGAAGCTATGAAGTGAAAAAGAGAGGGTGACCAAGCAAGAAGCCAAGAATGACGAAAATATCAACCCAGAAAGTTTAAAAAAATTATAATTTTAGATATTTTAAAATAGATCTTTTTGGTCTTTTATAGACTTCACGTCTGAAACAGCTACTTAAAATCAAGATTTACAAAATTTTAATATTTAACTGAAACACTGAACCTACAACAAAACGCAATGAATGTATGAATTGAATGTAATATTTTTAGATTTTACCCTATCAAATTAAAACTCTTGTTTTCTTGTCAATGACAAACGCTGCTATCACCACCTTGATCGAAAAAAAAAAAAAGGTTTAGTTAATGCGGGAAGACGAAACGGAAAACTAAAAGAACAGATGGAGAGAGAGGTGTGTTGAAGTTTGTCTTGGCATGACAACATGATCTCTTCCCCTCTGTCGCTTGCATAACAGGTGTGGATACATACGAAGCATGCGTTCACGTGAAAGTGAGTTTGTGTGTGTGTGTTTGTGTGTGTGTTAATCTGACAGGCAACAGATTGCTACACAGCATGTCTGTACACTCACACTGACAGGCTTCTGCAATGACCAGCAGAGAGAAAGAAGGATGAAGATGGGCAAAAAAGAGTGAAAGAAAGATGATAAAAAAGTACGAAAGAGACCAAAAAAAGAGTCGAAGATAGACGGTTAAAAAAGTACAAAAGAGACCAAAAAAAGAGTGAAAGATAGACGGTTAAAAAAGTATTAAAAGAGACCAAAGAGTGAAAAATAGACTAAAAAAAGTACGAGAGACCAAAAAAAGAGTGAAAGATAGACAGTAAATAAAGTACAAAAGAGACTAAAAAAAGAGTGAAAGATAGACAGTAAATAAAGTATGAAAGAGACCAAAAAAAGACTGAAAGATAGACAGTAAATAAAGTATGAAAGAGACCAAAGAGTGAAAAATAGACAGTAAATAAAGTACAAAAGAAACAAAAAAAGAGTGAAAGATAGACAGTAAATAAAGTACAAAAGAAACAAAAAAAGAGTGAAAGATAGACAGTAAATAAAGTACAAAAGAAACAAAAAAAGAGTGAAAGATAGACAGTAAATAAAGTACGAAAGAGACTAAAAAAGAGTGAAAGATAGACAGTAAATAAAGTACAAAAGAAACAAAAAAAGAGTGAAAGATAGACAGTAAATAAAGTACAAAAGAAACAAAAAAAGAGTGAAAAATAGACAGTAAATAAAGTACAAAAGAAACAAAAAAAGAGTGAAAGATAGACAGTAAATAAAGTACGAAAGAGACTAAAAGAGAGTGAAAGATAGACAGTAAATAAAGTACGAAAGAGACTAAAAAAAGAGTGAAAGCTAGACTAAAAAAAGTACAAAAGAGACAAAAAAAAGAGTGAAAGATAGAGCGACAGAAGCATGCAAAAAAGAAAGAGAAAGCAAAAACACAAGTGAATAAAGACAAAAACAGGAACAGAAAGAAAATGATAAAACAGAAGCAGTAGAAAGAAAAGGAACTTGATGCATAAACAAAGAGAGACGACGGTTGGGGATTTACCATATACAGTAACAGTTTCTAGAATAAGCTCAGTCTCTCAAACATAGACACGGGACGACAAAAATAGACTTTCTACAAAGGAGTTCGCTGAGTGGTTAGTAGCGGTGCAGAAAGCATGACAAACTTCTGTGTGGCTTTTTTTTTTATACAGAAGCAGAAGACTCTCAGCGCTCCATCTGCAGGTCTCTGATTCCTCCGTCAGACTGTTGGGAATCCTGCACTCCACCGACGACAACAACACACCGCTGCACACAAACACACGCACGCATGATCTTATCGTGTTGCATGCATTCATCTGCAGCCACGTTGCACACACACACACACACTTGCACAATGTAACACTTGCTTTACTGTAATCTACAAATCTCACTGGGATGAAGTGCGCAGTTTGTTGAGGGTGAAATCTGCAAGTACATGAGCATATCTAACATTTTATCATCAATAAATCATTGTCAAATTTAGTTTGTAATAACTGTAATCTAATGGGATTAACATTGACAAGACTGGAGGCCTCTTCTGGCCTCAATTCAGTTGATTTAGTTTGATGTATAGCTGCAAAAATTCAACATGAGGGGGGGTCACCTATACGCAACATGCTCAGCGATCAAGCGGTTCAGTGTTACGCTTCCGTAAAGTAGACGGATTATAACAAGAGAAATCAAAGCACCAGTATTAGTAGTACGGGTTAAACACCCACGCTGTAATAGTTAATCACAGATCAGGCAATATGCAACTTTCGTTCCATTAGCCCCCTTTATTGCGTTAGCCCCTTCTGTTCCGTTAGCCCTTTTCATTCCGTTAGCCCCTTTCATTCCGTTAGTCCCTTTCATTGCGTCAGCCCCTTTCATTGCGTTAGCCCCTTCTGTTCCGTTAGCCCCTTCTGTTCCGTTAGCCCCCTTTTATTGCGTTAGCCCCTTTCGTTGCATTAGCCCCTTTCGTTCTGTTAGCCCCTTTCATTGCGTGAGCCTCTTTTATTGCGTTAGCCCCTTTCGTTCCGTTAGCCCCTAAGAACAAGAAAATTGATTATTCCCATATGACTTCACTTTTTGTTGATTTTTTTTTTTTTACATCTGCAGTGACATATAATCATCAAGTATTTCAAAATAAAATACAGCCCACTTTTTTGTTTAGTTAGGTAGCTTTTTCTATTGTCGGGTAAAATTGGAGGGAAATCTGCTAAATTTGCTTCATGACACAAAGCAGAAGGTGGGTAAGAGGAAACAGCTTCAGACATTAATTTACAATTCGATAAGGAAGCACCAGTTTAAGTCATTTCTGAATGAAAAAATGCCAGAAATTCACTGGTTCCAGATTTGGAAGTTAAATATTTAAAGTTGGGGGAATTAGTCAGCGCTCAAGTGGTTTTAAAGTGATTCAGTATTACGTACACGTAAAGTTGGGGGATTATCGAGAGAAATCAAAGCACCAGGGACGATTAGTAGTTTGGGTCAAGCTCCACTCCACAACACTTATTATACACATTACATAATGCATGATGCCATCTATCGACGCTCGATAGCAACTTTTCGTTAGATGAACAAGGAAATGGATTATTCTCGCTTGAACGACCTTGAAAGTATTTGTTGATTTGTATTTAATTAAAACAACAATGATACCTCTGTTTTGTTTAGTTAGTTACCTTTTTTACCGTGTGAAATCTGCCAAATTGCTTTATGACACGAAGCGGGAAGTAAGAGGAAGTCAGGGGAATGTACTGCCACAAGGATTGGTCGAAAATAACCAACAATGTGATGAGAAATGAAATAAACTGGTATTCACTGGAAATAAAATATTTGTTTTATTTCATAAATTAAACATCTTTGGGTCTATTTTGTGACATTTCAAAGAATAAACACGGTACAAATGATCACATCTTTGTTTGTTTACAGCGATTATACGAATGCGCTCTATGACGATTAATGTGAAAATGATTTACCCTGGACTTTTTGTTATGCTGCTATTTATACACTATACACACGTGATAAATCATGTTGGCATTTACATGTTTGCACACTTATTTGCATACGCATACATGGCGAACACGCTCAGGAAGCCACGTACAGGCTGGATTACCAAGCTGCAGTCTTAACCACAATGCTCTTCCAGTAACACGCATGCATATAAAAGGTATGTAGGACACTTCTTTGTTATGGTGTTGAAAATGAAATAGCAGCACACACACATACAAACACACAGACCTACTTTAAATACAAAGGAACCTGGACTTAACGGCCACTACCTCGCCTCCATTACACCCAATAAACACACTTCCTCCCCAATCTCCACCCTCCTCCTTCTCCTACTACTACTTTGCTCTCCATCTTTCCTTTTTTCTTCTGCCTGTCCACCCCTTCTTCTTTCTCTCATTGTTTACAGTGATATTCGATCAGCTCTTTGTTTAGAAAGCGCTGAGCTCCCTCGGCCCCTGTGCTGCCTTTCAAAAGGATGTGGCTTTCTCTTTTGCAAACATCAGTTTCTTTCCTGGTAAAGCGCCTTAGCGTAAACGTGTGTGCATGCACGTGCATATACGAGGCCAATACTTTAATTTGGCTCTTCATTGTCCGGACTGAGAAGCTAAGAAATAAGAACAGGGGAGGGAAACCAGGGTGGGGAATTGTTGTCTTTCTGATAACTTGCCAATACCTTGAACTCTATAATATGATTCACTGTCTGGCTCAGCTTTAGGCTCGATGACTAAGGAAAGAGAGAGTGGCAGACGCAGAGGCAGCAAGAGACAAAAAGCAGAGTCAGGGAGCGAGGTAGAGATGGAAATGGAGAGAAATTGGAGTTGGTGTGACTTAGGGCTGGGTAGGCGCTTCTTCCTAATATGAGTATAAATCGTCTTGTCCTCGTCTTATTGTGCCAGTTGTGTCCTTGGCCCCCCGAGTCGCAAGGGATAAGGGAGGGGGGCCTCGGGGTCCAAGCCTGGAAAAGCCTCCACAAGGCCGACTAAGCCAAGTGCGCCGTGAAAAATGTTTAAAAAAAAAAAAAAGCTCTGCCGGCTGAGGTTAAAACTTTAAAGGACACTTTAAAATCAGCGTCAGCAATTAGACTAAATGCGATAAGGGTGTATCAACAGAATGCAGTGTTAAAAATCTGCCAGACTCATCAGCTTGAGTCCCAAAAGTGGGACTCGGCACAAGAGACTAATTGAGATGAGCTGTATATTTGCTTAAATGAAATTGAAGGTGTTGGGGACGGACGCCAGCAGGAAGTCAGGCAGCCAAATGCACGCAGGAAGAGCTGAGAGTTCAGTATCCTCGGCCAATATCTTGTCAGCTTGTAAAGTGAAAACACAGGGAAGTGAGTGAAGGTTCTCAGTCGTCCAGGTCATCTTTCTTCGACCAACAACTAGACTTGGGTAGTTCTACACCCAAGTCCAGTTGCCCCAGATTCAACCCCATCTCGAAAAGTAAAAGAAGTCACCTGTTCAAATTATATTAAGGCTTAAAGTTATGCAGAATTAAGAGTGTGGACGCTTTGACTGACAGGTAGGTGCCATTACAGGTGATGGCGACGGCCAGAGCCACAGATTTTGAGCATTACCTAATCATCTTAGAAACTTAGGTTAAGGAATCGACTAAAATACCTCTTATAGGTCTTATTACCATGAAGTCACTTCTCTAAGTTGTCAATCAATTTGTAGTCCACCACCCACAGGTTTTTAAGTTGGTACCACACAAAACAAGTGGAAAATTGACTCATCTTCCATCAATCAACCGTCGTTTTAGCTTCAATGTATGGTTTGCTGTCTTCCTAAGCACTGATGGAAAACCCCAGATCACAAATTAGCTAATAGAAAATATTAAGATATTTCACTTTTGATCCACAGATTTTTACCTTCTTCACCTCCCTTACCCTTCTGGATAAACATTTCTCTTCACTCGCACTGTTGACTTACTGGAAGAGTGTAAACACGAGTGAGGCCCACGCCGACGCAGATTTATAACACAAGGTCTCTGCACTCAGAGGTACAGGCACATCGAACACTTTTCTTCAGTCTTGTCTGAGCTATAAACTACAGACCTGGAGAGGAATGATGGGCAATATTTTGGCCAATGCGTGCAGGATGAAGATGGAGAAAAAGCTTCTCAAGTACTTCCAGAAGTGAGCAATACAATAAAACTTGACAAACTTCTCATTGTGTCACCACGTTACCTTTCTTTCTGAGACAGAGTTGGTCTTTTTCCTGAATGTGTAATACAGTAGCTAAATTTACAAGAGAACGAAAACAACATTTTTTTTGTATACAACCCGGTATGCTTAAGATAGACATGTAAGGACTGGAAACATACTCATTTGAATTAGTTTGTTTTTAGATTAGATTAACATCAAGCTAACCAGCTGCACCTGAAACAGAACACTGCAACCTGTGTTACCGTTGCATGTGGAATGCTTCGACTTTGCCGCAACTCTTGATCTGTTCTTCTACATTTAAACTTCAAGGTCCATTCACCCTTAAAATAGTAGTTAGAAGTTCAACTCAAGGTCAAGTCTTTGGCCTTTTAACCATAAGTAGTAAGTAAGAATAAGAAGACCTTATATTGGTATAGTTTCGTCAAACTACTACTACCTAGGTCAAGAATGTTGCCCTAAGAGATGACCAAGACAACTACACTCATGAAGACCATCTGATAGAGTTTAAATCAGACAAACTAGAAAACTTCACTCATGATGACCATGTGATAGTTCAAAGCTCCAGACAAAGCTAGTAAGAACACCTTGAATTGGTATTGTTTTGCCAAACTACGAGTTCCTAGCTCAAGAATGAAGTCCAAACATATGACCAAGAGAACTCCACCGATTACAACCAGGTCATACAGTTTAAAGCTCTAGAAAAGGCTAGTAAGAAGACCTTAAATTGGTTTTGTTTTGCCATACTACTATTTAGTAGGTCAAGAATGAAGTCCTAAGAGGCATCCAAGAGAACTTTATTGTTGAAGACCATGTGATACAGTTTAAATCTCCAGGAAAAGCAAGTAAGAAGACCTTGAATTGATATCGTTTCACCAAACTACTACCTTCCTAGGTCAAGAAAGAAGTCCTGAGAGACTCCATCTGCTAAAAGCAACCATGAGATACAGTTTAAAGCCCGTAAGTGGATCTTGAGTTGAGATCGTTTCGTCAAACACCATTTGAGCTGGGAGATGATTAAAACAGTTGACGAGGAAGAACTCAGAAGGTCGCAGATCCTGTTTTTCCATTGAAATTCTGATAAAAACTGTTGTGCCTTTGCACAGCTGAGTCATGCACCACGGCACTGAGTGAAACAGCCGAGTATAAAAAAAAACACACGAGAGAGACATGATGGAGGGATGGGAGGAGTGATGAGGAGAAGAAAGGGGGTTGTGGAGTCGTCAGTAGATTCACTTAATAAAACCTATAACGCAAAATAAAGTTATCAGTCCATCTGTTGACGTACCCATGCTTTACTATCTCTGTTTTCTGTCCGCGTATGGTTAAATCTGTCCATCTGTGTTGCTTTCGTTATGACAAACCTCACACACAGACACACACACACACACACACAAACGGCTGTGTAAAAATAAAATGCGTTGTTTTTAGAACAGAAGCCACATCCTTTCTGTACAGTCACCCTACTGCCAGTGCACTCTTGTTCGCTCTCCGTCTCGCCCTTCTCTCTCGGCTTTTACTCAGTTTCCAGTAAGATTTGCAAATAACTCCGTGACCTTCTTTGCCTTTCCAGCAATTTCAACAACATCTGACCCCAACAAATCCCCCGAAATAAACACGACTCCTTTATCCTGCTTTAAAAAAAGACTCTAAACACAACATGTGTCTATAATTTCATGTTGCCTGCTACAACAAGTGATTAAAAGAGTCCGGGTGGGGCAAAGGTTGTTTTTTTTTAGTGCGTGGTCACGGTGCAGGTAAGATTAGCTTTATTATTTGCATATTGTAGCACGCCACACATGCACCAAATGGCCTCATGAGTTGTCAGATCACAGCTGAGGTCTTTTAAAATCATAAATCAGACTTACTGAGACTAAAAAACTCTTTCCAGATATGCACAGCTAGAATAACGGTGACATCAGAAACCATAAGAGTAATAGTAGTGACAGATTTAGCATTAGCAGTAGTGAGGTTACGTAAGAACAAAGAGCACTAAGGGGAGCCCTCCTGCGCTACACACTGGGCAGGAAGTGAAATGTACGCCAACACAGGTTCATGACATGCAAAAGGTGTCTTCTCGCAGAGGGAAGACACATCAAACACTTGTCTGACTTTAACAACGTACCGCCAAAAGGCCTGAAAACACCCAACTACCACGACGCAGAGGTGGAGACAACAACAGAGGAACAACATGAACAGAGGAAATTACACAATAATGATCTGAAATTCACTTTTAAATGTCTGTGATGCTGTTAAAAGATCTGGTTTCATTATGACCGTCGTTGAAATGTATTTCTTTATTCTTGATTTTACTCGGACAAACACCCTCAGAGACACGCAACCAGCCGCCTCTTACCATCAGACAGAGCTGAGGCATGAAACGAACTTACAAGGCGTCACCCGACTGTCTAAATGCAAACGTGTTGACGCCAGCGAAGACGAGACAAAGTAGTCATTCAGATGTCACTAGCATGACGTGGCTGCAGTTTCTAGTTTGGAAATCAAATTAACTTAATTTCTTTGACTGTACTTGTCAGTCCAATGCTGGAGTTGTCAATAGATTGTTGTTTTTTCACACCCAACTTGACTAAACCTGACTGCTCCTGCTAGATTTGACTGCAGACTTGATCTGAGACCTCATGTATCTGCTTCCCACCAGGTAATGGACAGAAATGATTGGCGCAGTTGGACAAAGACAAAGAGGCAATAACGTGAAAGTAACTTATATTCAATGCGTCATAACAACCCGAGTCATGTTTGGTAGTAGAAATTGAATTTCCTTCTTTTGCTTCTTACGCAACAGTGACCAGGTTCATGCAACATTAACCATGCTTCCGTGTAGAGAAAATTCTGAAAACCTGATTCGGAAGAAGAAAAGAAGAAGAAGCATTAATGCTTTTTAGAAAGAGACAACAATTGTTTCCAAAGTCAGAAGTGGTCCATCGGTCTCTTTATTTGAAGCATACTAACATCTTATCCAAGATGTGGGAGGTTCATGCAGGCTCTGTTCAGACAACAAGTGTTTGTTTGTGTTGAACATAACCGGGAAATAACTTGTGGGCGCTCCCTCATTGTCTAAGTCACTCAACCACTGCTCAAACCAGCGGACACAAACCAAATTAAACTTCTTCTTGTCACTATTTTACAGCATAAACTCAGATTTAGAAGCTGGCTACGTGACATTGCAGGCTGACTTTGACCAGTCTGATCATGGGATTGGCAACAAGATGTCAAGTTGCATTTCTATTCTTGAATCTGGCTCTACAGCCATAACAGTACCCCCCGTTTAAATAAATGAAAAAACCTGCGCCAGCTTTGTTGTCTAACAGGCGACACAATCGAGCCCCGGGTCTCTGCAGTCGAAAACAGGAACTTTAAAAACCTACGCCACCTTTGCGCCCCTTTATACAATGACAGACGCACATCTACAGGAGCGGCAATCGTAATAATCCTAATTACTGCAATTGCGGGGAAAAAGCACTGGTGGAAGTGAACAGAGCTGATGTGAGAAAGACACACACACATTTCTAAGTGTGTCAAAGCCACAGACACACACAGTGTAGTCGTCTTGACATCAAGTGTCATCAACAGATGTGTTTTTTTTCCCAAGCTGCTGACTCAGGCTCTTCAGGACACATGAACGTACACGTGCACGTACACAAAGGCTCGACAAAAAAAAGAAGAAAGAAAGCAGCTGATTTTGCAAGCTGCCGTCAAAAAAAGATAAACTGAATCATTAAATTTGTCAGAGTTCTGAGGACAGCAGTATTGCAAAAGCAACTAGTGTGTGTGTGTGTGTGTGTGTGTGTGTGTGTGTGTGTGTGTGTGTGTGTGTGTTGTGGTTTCTGTCTCTTGTTTCCTGTTAAAAGACGTTTCAAGAAAGAGAAGCTGACAAAAAAAACAAGAGAGTCTATTTTTGGCCACAGAGAGAAAAAGAGAGAACGATGAAGAGATAGAAGGGTTAAAAAAACAAAAAAACAGACGAGGTGCACCGAGGCGTAAAAACAGATCAAGGAAAAGAAGAATAAAAAAACAAAAGAGGGAAAGTGGGAATGAACGAGTGTTTGAACCCTGACAGGACAAACTGTGACAGCAGCAGAGTGTCAGAGGAAATGTTGTGGCCTTTTAATGGACTTCCTAACATGCAGTGTTGTCGCTTCTCAAAGTGTCACGTGTCTATTTTTAATCCCTTCTTTCAAAATAAGTCAAAAAACAGGTGATTACCTTCAGTCTGCACCACATTTTTGAATAAAAGTCAAGTGTAGATGTGGGGGAGAGTTTTCAGCTCGACATTTTCGCAATCAAATAATGTAATCGCTGAAACAAAAGGGAACAGAGCCAACAGAAATAGGCTCCTTGTTGTTGGAAATAGCAGACAAAAGGCTCGCATATTTAAAAGCTTGTTACGTCACACATCTGCATCGTGATGTCTAATATCATTTTTAAAAGATTGGACATGACCTGTTCTAATAATAGTTCAGACAGTGAAACCAGGATCTCACAAGTCTGACTTTGACTCTTGGTTCATAAACGACTCATTTCCAGTTTCAGTTTCCAGAAAATGTGATGCACTCAATCGAGTCAGGAGTTTGCATTTGTGGTAAAAAAAATCAGTCCAGTTGTCAAGGACATACTTTTTTTGCAATGTGTAGCTGTGACTTCAACACCTGATTCGACTTAAGTAATCTTATTTTCAAGTCCAAGATGTCTTTGTCAAGGTTTAGGAGGATGTACCTGTTGTGGAGAAGTCGCTGAAGTCAAAGGTCAATGGTGAGGTGAGAGAAGAAAGTGTTCAGGAGCCTCTGATGTCTTATGCTGTATTATTTATTGACGCTTGGCCAAAGAGAATTAGAGACACTCTCAGAGTTTATCAGAAGTGCCTGAGACCAACTCGTGCTGGTGGATCGACTTTAAACCCCAAGATAACACCACAAATACTACACGCCCAGAATTATTCAAAGAGAATGTCTTTACCCATGGAGGTGTTATTGTCAGCATATTCTAGTCTGGAGACACAGATTAGAACGTCAACAACAAGCTATCTATTATGTCCAGGTAGGCAGCAACAGGTCTCTTTGACCCTGGCCACCACAGTGTTGAGATAGACTGGCACCTACTGTTCCCAACCAAAGCCAAACAACTAATACTGATGACCTCAAGGCCCACACGGGACCTTGTGTTACCTAAGGATAGAAAATTCCAGAACAGTACCTATCCGTTGTGTCGAGGGAGCGAGACAGCCCTATCCCTCTTACCAGGCTGTAAACATGTTTATTTCTGCTGTGAAGTTGTGACATTTGAACATGGGGACTCATGGAGACTGACTCACTTCTGGAGCCAGCCTCAAGTGGACGTTAGAGGAACTGCTTCACTTCACAGCCACAGAGATTGCAACTTGCTGCAGACTTGCAAACGCAGCACAGATTGGCTAGATCAGCGTTTGTTTTTTTCTGTTCTGGGCTACTGTCTTATAATCAGGTGTTTATACACTAATTAAAAACATAACAATTAATACTGTATTAATACTGTATAATACTGTATTCCACTCCTGCAAATAAATAAAAAACTATACAAACTGTGTAGCTCCGGCTAACGCGTAGTGAATATCATCACTGCCTGCCAGAAAAGATACGAGCTCAGATCCATGAAACAAACACGCTTTCTGTTGTCAGTCTCCATTAGGCAGCTGACGGCGGCAACGAGAGAGAGGAGAGACAAGGAAGCGATAAACACTACATGCCCATGGACACACACACACACACACACACACACACACCTTCGACTGATTGATAACACACGTTAGCACATTAGCGCTTCTACACACACACACACAAGCAGACAAACACACACCTGTCAAGCAAATGTGTTTGCTCATTAGTGATAACACAAACACACACACACACACACACACACACACACACACACACACACACACACAGCTGCTACTGATTGAGAGCGCAAATTTCTTCATTATCAACCACACACACACACACACACACACTAGAGATATTGTTGTCTCCTCATCATTAGCACATTTCCAAAGTGAGTGTCACTATGTTACACACAGGCGCTGAAGATAACTCATCAACTTTGTCTCACACACTTTCCTTAATGGCCTCTTGCCGACTGAAGCCTAATGGTGGTTCAGACTTTGCAGCCACAGGAGGGTGGAGGAGGAGGAATGACGGGGCAAGATGGAGAGGAGAAAAGACAAGAAGGGAGGGAAGGAGGACGAGAAGAAAACATCAATATGATCATGTAAACTCTACTCAAACCTTTTGGCGGGCCGATATAAATCTTTGCGGCGTTCATGTTCCACATTTTGTGTTAAACAGACGTCAGTAAATGATGTTGCAGCTCACAGGGTTAATATTCAGGCTACAGAGATAACTTGCTGGACGTCATCGGCATAACAGTGGAAATGGAGACCATGGTGGCGAATGATATTTGCCAAGAGGAAGCAGGTAAAGTATGAAGATCAGAGGACCAAGCACAGAACCCTGGGGGACACCTTGTTTGTATCGTCTCTTTATTCTTGCCCTATGAGCTCTGGAACAAGCAAGTCAATGTCAGCAGTTATTTGGGGAGTTTCTAAAGCATCTTTAATTAATTGAATCAGTCGCAAATGATCTGTGTATTGGAACGAAGATTTAGCCCAGTAAAAGCTTTTTCATGCAGTGTCTGGATGTTGATTATTTTGTAAATTAAGGAAGCGGGACTGCTCATGAAAGGAAGAACACGTGTCATAAAAAGAAGAAGATATGATGCATATCGAGCAAAAGAGCGAGATGAAGGGAGGACGGGATGAAAGGAAAGAATTCCATCGTCGCCGTTCAGGTGATGATGAACAATGGAGGTCAGAGGAGAGAGAGCACGTAGAGATCAAGGCAGGAGGAATAAAGCACATCCAGGTGGCAGCAATAAAAGAGAGGACTTGAAATAAGACGGGACCCAAAATTTGAACACCAAAAAAAGAAACGAGACAGGAAGTGAAATCACGAAAAAAGGTTTCCTCTTTTTTTTTTAAATAACATCAAGACTGAAAGTGGACTTCAGTAACATTTTCCTGAAGCTCGAGTTCATATTTTTTGCCAAATTTCTCAATAAAATTCAATCATTTGAACTTTTATCTGCGTGCGATCTTTCTTTCAATCTCGGTTGTTTGAGTGTTTGAACTTCTTTGGAAACTGTATAAAAAAATTTAAAAAATCTAAGTTTCAGTCTAAAACGTCCCACATTGTAGCGAGTTTCTCTTCCAACATTGAAACCTCATGATGGCTTGTCTGAGAAACATGTTTCCGGTCACAAAATTAAAAGAGTGCAGCTTCTCAAGCACTGGATACTTTTCTTAAATGTGAAGTCAAGTTTGAGGAATTCCTGTTTTTTCTTGACCATATTAAGAGTTGCCTCGTCGGATGATCTGGCGTCTCCGGGGGATATAAGGTCAAATCAACAGAAACTTAATCAATGGAAAAAAAATTATTTAAACTACAAACAGTTTTATCTGTCTTTCAGTTATGATTAGTCATCTACGTTTGCTTTATATACAATTTCCAAAGATTGAAGTTCAGAGTTTCAATCTAAAACTTCTTGAGGACTTTCTACTTTCCTTGAAGTAGAAAGTCCTTGAAGTAATGTTTGAGGACTTCCTACTATAAAGTCTGATGCCCCAGGGGAACATATGGTTAAATCAATAGAAACTGATGGACAAAATTTAAATATTTTAAGTTTTATCAATGAAATATTAACAGATTTATCTGCCTTTCAGTTTCAGTTGTTTGAGTGTTTGAACTTCTTTAAGAATTTGTATTAAAAAAGCTAAGTTGCAATAAAAACAAAGTGCCACGTTAGAGCAAGTTTCTATTTCAGCGTTTAAACCTTGTGATGCATCGTCTAAGAAAACATTCCCCATCACAAAATGAAAAGAAAATATGTGAGTTTTTAAGGAATTGTTTGTCATTTTGCATTTTGCTCGAGGAAACGCTCTTTAAAAACCTTCCCAAGGATCTACATAAACATTGGACTGGAACATTCTTAGGACTTCCTACTTTCCTTGCATGTAAAGTGACGTTTGAGGACTTTCTGCTTCTCCTGACTGTAAGTCGTCGCCTCATCGGACAGTCAAATCAATAGAAACTGAGTTGGAAGACTGGAAGATATGCAGACTCAGCATCTAGACTCTGTGCGCATGGATGAACACATTCATGCTCGTGATTAACAGCCAATACGGTAAGTTCATTAATACAGTTCAATAATACACGCTGTGTCCAACACTTTACGGCACTAAGTCACACACCACCAACTATTTCACTGATTCTGGTGAAACTGGATCATATTTTATGGAGAAAATTTTTTCTTTTTTGAAGTTTGTTCAGCCTTAATGTGTCGTCTTGTGCAATCTTTGTACCAGCGACCGAACACCACATCTTAAATAGTCAGGCCGCCTCCTCGACAGTCCTGCCAACCTGTTGTGAGGGTAAATACGGGTATTAGAGCCTGCTGTTTGCTGTGTGGACGTCTTATGTAACTCTGTATCTGTCTCTTTCTGCTACTTTCCACTCTGCCTCCATCGCTCTCCCTCTTCCACTTACTAATTTTCTCTCTTTTGTCTATCTCCATCTCTCCCCTCTCTGTATTGACCCACACACACACTATTGCAGCTGTATCACATCAAGCCAAGGGCATAAATCAAAGCACACACACAACACTGGCCATCCCACACACTCATGCACTCAAGCCATTTCTGTTTACCGTCCCACACACACACACACACACACACCTATAACTCGTCCTCATCTCTATTGCAGTGAACACCCACACAGATTTCTGCACTGGGAGCGAGATGCAGATAAAAAAGAACAAATATAGTCGGAGGTTTGATTCCAAAGCACCGAGCAGGAAAGCCAACAGGAACGGGAAAAATAGATAAATAAATTAAAAAAGCAGCGTTACCTGTTGGTCACCACTCAAAACGCCAGAAATACAACTGGTTATATAATCTGAAGTGGTGCTGCTATTTTAGATGGAAGCGCTGTTTGTTTGGCGAGCAGAGATTTATTGATCGGTCACATCTAAAAACAAAATGTCAAGGGTGCAGTAAAGAAACAGGAAAATTATTAATATACAGTGAAGTAAACTGTAGCTGCTGTTAGCTCAGCTTGTTGGCCTGCTGCCTGGACTGTGAGCTCAGAGCACCGGACGAGTGTTCCAAGTTTGTTTGTTTGTTTCACTGGGAAGAAAAGGAGGTTTAATTCTGGTGTTCTGAGCCAGAACTGGAGCTAGGCAGCTAGCAGCATAATGGCAGAGGCGAAAAGACTGAAGAGGAGATTGACGGAGGTAGCCAAGGACAAGGTGACGGAGAAAAGTTGAGATTTATTGAAAAAAGTAGAGTATGATGACAAAGAGGTTGCTGGTGTTCACCTGATGGACAGTAAACTGCTGCCAACTGTAGCTGCTGTTAGTATAGTATAGTAATGTTAGCTCAGTTTGTTAGCTGGCCTGCCCAGACTGTGAGTGTTAGTGTTTGTACCATAGGTGTTTTGGACCACTGGGAAGATTGCTGACAGGAGCTGGGCATGCAGGCAATGCAACTGGACTCTATGGACATAATGGCAGAGGAGAAAAAAACGAAGAGGACATTGATGGTGTCAAGAAGAATGACTTGAGATTTATTGTTTTGCCACACCTAAAAAAAAGGGTTGAATATGATAAAGAGTAGGTTGCAAACAGTAGCTGTTTCACTCTTCTTAACTCCATCAACGTCCCATTCAGTTTCTTCTCCTCTGCCATTATGTCTAAAGAGTCCAGTTACATTGCCGGCATGCCCAGCTCCGGTTCTGGCACGGCACCAGCTACCTACCAACATCAAACCTCCTCTTTCTGTGGTACAAACACTAACATCACAGTGCTCTGAGCTCACAGTCTGGCTAACAAACTGAGCTAACAGCAGCTACAGCTGGCAGCAGGTTACTTCACTGTGCATCAGGAAACTCTGGGGTTATTGAGTATGATAAAGAATGGGTTTCCGGTGTTTATTTTAATGGTATTTTTGAATTATATCTTTGCTTGGCCTGCAGAGAAATAAATCAATTTTTAAAATTAAATTAAAGAGTGCAGAGAAAAAGAAGATAATAGGAACGACCCGGTTTGAGAGATGGAAATAGAAATGTATAATAAAGAAAGAGATGTTTTGTGTACCCGGTCTCACATGGAAAGAAACAAAATGAAGGGACTGCCCTTTTCTCTGTCTGTGTGTGTTTTATGTGCACGTCCATTACAAGCTTGCGTGATCGGCCTACTCAAAGCCACAGCGGTGGGGCCATACACGCGCACAAATCACAAAAAACACACACAATTCACAGGAGCTGTTTGCTCTTCCGCCTCATTCTCTTCCTGTGTCTCCTTTATTTTCCGCACAGTAAATGAGAGCAAGGCAAACAGGAGGAGGAGGAGGACGAAGAAAGAGTGCGAAACCTTATGTAACTAGAGACAGATAAAGAGGAGACAACAAAAAGAAAGAAAATTACAGGAGGTCAGAGGTCAAAAAAGGGCTGATTTAAATACAGTCACAGCTGTGACACGTTTGCTTTTTTTGAAATGGCAGAGCGTCACAAGGTTCAGCCTTTTTTTGTTTTTCTCAAATTAAGCAACACGGGTCCACTTCCCACAAGCTTCCTGTGACAAACAGGACGCTGCTGCTGCTGCTTCTTCTGCTTGTCACAATTTAACAAAAGACCACACACGGTTTGACTGTTGATCAATCAAGTCACACAAGCATTTACTCTAAATTCTGCAGCCATTTCCTGGGAGATCCTTTCAGCTGTGGTCACCTTTGACATGTGGTGAACTTGAGAAACCTAAAAATGGAGGACGTCGTCGCAGCCAATCCCACCCCTCCACCCAGAAAGAGAAAGACCATCTAGTAAGCCAACGATGGCTGACTGGAGAGCCTTTTCCTGCCTCACTTCAACAACTCTTAATTGAATTAAATGATCTACAATCCTGAGAACAACAATAACAGCTGATAGAAAGAAGCTCAGAGAGTTTATGTGACTGACCATGTTCCCACACGGTAATGCTATCTACAGCAATTTAGCAACTGTGACCATGACATAGCATTTTCTGCTAAAACGAGACGACCCATATCTCTATGTCACTTTCTCTTGGGACTTTGCTTCAGCTGGCCAAATGCTAGATATGCAAAAATAAGTAAATGACTCACCGACTTCTTTGTATTTAAAGTATTAAGCTAAGCCACATTTTTGGCATATCGTTGCTTCTTTTTGAACCATGTTTGGATAAAGAAATTAATATACAATTAGATATTGACAGTTACAGTCGTACATACCGTACTGTCACTGACATAAGCTAATGTGGCATTGAAACGATGCACATAGTATGATGTAGTAACTGGAGTAAAACAAACTAAGAAATTTAACTTAAAAAATGCTTCTGGGATGTTAAGTGTTTGTCCGAAACATGGCTATTTCTGATCTGATGCATCACTGTATTGATTACCTTTGCTGGACTGTGAATAATGCTGTGCTCCACTACAATAAAGCATCATATATCTAGATGTAATGTATACTATTGATTGCCTTTATATGTTATGTTATCTGGATTTATGGCAATGGGCAGTTGTTGGCACAAAAGCACATGCATTTGTACTCCTAAGCTTACGAGGACCTCCCATTTATTGAATTTAGACCCTAAACTATTAAAAATAAATAAATATAAACCAATACAAATATAAAAATAATGACCAACAGCAAACACTAAACCAAAATCAAGAGTATACAAAGTTGAGATGTAGTATTTTATCTACTTTCTTGGTATTTCAAATGGTTTTAATAGCTTAAAAAGTATTTCTTTATGTGTATACACCAGTGGTTCTTAACCTTGTTGGAGGTACCAAACCCCACCAGTTTCATATGCTCATTCACCGAACCCTTCTTTAGTAAAAAATAAAATATGATTTTTTTACTGGTGCACAAAATACCTCAGTGTGACTTCTGCTGTTGCCTTTGAGAGACCAGTTCAGATATGTGTGGCTTCACCTTGGCAAGTGCCAGTCTCATGTCATTTTTACAGCAAAGTCTGTTCCTTTTCTTAGTTTTTATGTCCAGCATCCTCAAAAACGATTGCTCACAAAGATATGTTGTAACAAATGGTATAAAAAATTCCAGGGCGGAGGCTCCACCGAACCACTGAGACCGACTCACCGAACCCCTAGGGTTCGATCGAACCCAGGTTAAGAACCACTGGTATACACATTAAAGTTATGGGGTATTTTAACCTTTGAGTTACATATTAAATCTGCTGAATATAGTCGAGAGGTTGACAGGAAATGTAGGGCAACAGAGACTTCAACATTGCGGTTTATAAGGCTTGTCTTAGCACCTTGGCCACTGTGATGCAAAAAAAGTTATTTGTGTCTTATTTTCCAAGTAATATGGGTTTGGTTGAGTTCTTATAATCTCTGCATGAACAGGCTGGTTCAAGAGAACAGTTTTTACACAGATTTAAGAGATAACCAATAATCAAAATCTCCAAGGTCACTTTAGATTTGACAGTGCAGACTGTAAAATGGCAGCAAACAAAACATTCACAGTAGTAGCAGAGCATTTGCCTAACACATAAACCCGGCAGGGCGGGGTGGGGTTATGAATTTATGCTTATTTTATGCAACTTCCTGAAAATGACACAGCAAAAAAAAACAACAACTACTGAACGATGAACTTGTACACCAAAAATCCAACCTCAAACACCTTTTGGTCTTAAATCATGGCTATTATTGTCAAATCTCGCTGCAGTACAATTATTCAGGAACTTGTTGGTGAAAACTTAATTAATCTAAAATGGTATCAGGATGTCAAGTCACAGATGATAAGAATTTCTTAACGGCTACAGTAAGAGGCGGGGAACAAAATTAAAAGGAGGCAACGCCTAAGAGGCACCAATAAACAAATGCACTCAGTCACATGTCCACAAAGAAATAAAAGGGATACACAACCACGCTAATCCTCTCAGGCTCATTGTTGTTACCGAGGCCTAATCCCAGAGTCGATGACTAGCCTAATCTAAGTCACGTGATTGTAGGTACACACAGAGAGAAGGATAAACATACAAAGAAGTAATCATACATTGTCATTTTGACTGACAGCTGATGAATTTAGGAGCCCTATGCCACCACGAGCAGCAGCTTCTTACAACTAATAGGACGGGAGCTCTATGATGACGAGATGATGTTATTGTGTAACATTGCGCTTGACAATGACGGCAACTGTACTGTACGTAGAAACAAAACTTTACCATCAAATTTGGATCAGATGACCAGTCGAAAGTTTAGACACACCTTCCCATCCAATGGATACCTCTGATGTAGAGGATTCATTACAGTTACATCTCAACATCAACTGTTCAGAAGAGACTGTGTAAATCAGGCCTACGTGGTCAAATTGCTGCAAAGAAACCACGACTGAGGAAGACCAAGAAGAAGTAGAACTGCTTGGGCCAAGAAACACAAGGGATGGACATTAGACCAGTGGAAATCTGGACTTTGGTCTGATGAATCGAATTAGAGATTTTCGGAATAGACGAATTCTACATGTGTGGTTCCCACCCTGAAGCATGGGGGAGGAGGTGTGATGGTGTGGGGGTGCTTTGCTGGTGATTTATTCAAAATTAAAGGCCAGCACGGCTACCATAGCATTCTTTTTAGACATTCTGGTTCGGACAATGACCCAAAACACACCTGCGGTCTATGTAAGGGTTATTTGACCAAGAAAAGCCCGGGCCTGGCTTCCACAATTACCCAACCGAGATGGTTTGGGATGCGGACCGCAAACCAACTTCTGGGAACTCCTTCAAGACTGTTGGAAAACCATTTCAGGTGACTACCTCATGAAGCAGAAGAGCTATCACCAAAGCAAAATATAAAACTGGTTTGTTTACCCCATAATTTCATGTGTTCTTTTATAGTTTTGATGTCTTCAGTGTGTAAATCATTGAATGAGAAGGTGTGTCCAAACTTTTGACTGGTACTGTACTTGCCCGACTTCCTGCCCTGAGACAATGCCACCATGGCAACCCTCTACGGTGTGCACATCATTCTTGACACCACATTACAGCGGCGTCCGATGAGATTAGCCGATCAATATCAGACTGATATCCAATACTCCAGGAACAAACATTGTGGCATTATGGGATGCCATCCCCATGACGACGGGGGGTATCCTGTGTTTCCTATTGATCCACGCGTGATTCACAGTTGATGGTCAGCACAGGTAATGGATAACGATTTCATCACACTTGGTGTATGATAATCATTTGTCATCTGTGCTTGTGCATTGAGAATAAAGCTTTTCTCATTGGGGATATTAGCTCATCAATAACTAATGAGGCAGATTTGTGTGTGAGTGTATTTGCCAGTAAGAGGCCGATATGAAATCATCAATATCTTCCTGTAAAACACAGTCAACGGGGCCAATAACGCCACTATTAGAAGCCCAATGAGAGACTGTGAGATCATGTCAGATCGGCTATCAGAGATTTAAACTCGTCATCACAGAGGCAGTAAGAGAGGGAAATGACGCAGCCAGGAAGTCGGCCAGACCTGAACAGGAAGTCATCTGTCCTTACAGTAGACGCAGGCGAGGGTCGGATGAGGTCTGATTTAAGTGTTGATGAAGTTATGCAAGAAAGAGACAATCCAACGGAGAAGGTGAGAGATCCTTCAATAGGTTGATTGATGCATTGAAGGTAGTGTCAGATAGAGGTAAAGGCTTTCCCAAGCTCACTTAAGAGCATTTCCATGAACTCTACCTTGGTGAAGTCCTGTTTAAAATATGTATAAAGTCCAAAAAAACCCAGCTGAAAACCATGTATAATACAAGACACTGAAAGAATAGGTTGTGAATGAAAAATTCTGACATTACCCAAACCTCACAGAGATTTCAGTCAGACTTCTCTTGAGTTAAACACAGATTCAGTGATCTTCGAGAAGCTCTGGGAACGCCGTTTAACAGCAACAAAAAACTGCAATCTCTCTGTTTTTTTTCTTACCTTGGCCCTTATCTGTCCCGAGGTCGAGACTTTGCGGATCAACTTGTGTGAGGTCTCTTCTTGTTCCCCGTCGCTGTCCGACGACTCTTCTCCAGCTTCTCCGGCCTAGAATTATAAACATTTAAGTTAGCAATATCTTGAGTATTTTGAAGCAAAAACTTCAACATCAGTAACCAAAATCTAAAGGTTCAGCCATTGATTAAAGAGAAACTCTTCTATGTTGCACGAGATTTGGTTGATGGGCTTACGAGCAGTTCAACAGGTACCAACTTTATTGTATTATTTAGGGGTTGATGGTGGGCTGCTAGGGTTACGTTTATTTGTGTTGAACGCAACCGCTGCGAAACAATCAGGAAATAAAGAGGTCGTATGTGTCAGGGATTTGTTAATTATTTGTGTATTTCTTATTCTTATCCTTTTTTTCAACCTAAAAGGACAGTGAAGTTATGTTTGTTTAACTGTAAAACTGTATTTTAGGTCCTTCTATTTCCTAAAAAATACCAAGGACACTCTGTTACTTGGTACTCATAAAAATAAAGATATCTAGAAATACAGTTTGACCATCGCTCGCTCACTCGCTCTGCGGTTGTTCAACCTGATGAGAAATGAATGAACTCGTCTTGACTTGTTCATTCTGGTGCTCGCATGGTGAGGACATTGGTTATGTTTCGATTCACCACTTCCTGTGCGCCGACAAGATCCCACCCTTTACTTTTGACAGACTTTAGTGAAGATTCGTACGTCCATATCACCACCGTGCTTTTTAAAAAAAAGGCATTCAGTATTTGTTTTTATTTCCAAAGAAGGGTGAGCGGAGGTGAGATTACATGTAGGAACAGGCAAGTGTGGGATTGAGAAACCCGTCCTGCACAGTCGAAGACCTGCAAAAACTCAAGTGAGTCTCTAATTTAAACCTTTAAGTAAGTTGGGGCTAAATATGTTAAAAGATTTTAACTTAGTTTAGAATGATTAAAATAAATCTGTTGCAGGTGTTAAAAAGTTTAAAAATAAGATTTCATAAAGCATGACGGCTTTTCTGACTCAGCAGTCGAGCACATTTTTACATTTACATGAACTTTTGCCACCTTAAAAACCCAAGAACTGAACTCCACTTACGATATGAGTCCTTTCGGAGTCCGCCTGGGGCGACCCGAGCGGCTCGCCGTGCTCGGCCACGTACAGGACGTTGGGGTTCAGTTTGGAAGCCATGACGAAGACGGAGCGAGGACACTCGTGTAAGAGTGGATGTTAGAGTTTGGCAGGTGAAAGAAGAAGAAGGAGGAGGTGGAGGTGGAGGAGGAGTTGTGTGTATAAAAGAGGAAAATTTGGCGAGGCGAGAGCTTGGCCGAGACGATGACGGATGGGACAGCAGGCTCCGGCAGACGCCACCACAACTCGCCCCTCTTTTGCCGATCTCTCTATCCGGTGTGGTGCAACTCTGGAAAAGACGAAGGGATGAATTATTGATCGGGAGGTGGAGGAAGTTCAGGAGCATACAAATACAAACAAACCGCTTCTTCTCTCTACTGTTATTCATTACTCTTCTGCTTCCTCCGCAGTGTGCACTTGCTGAGCTCAGAGCTCCGACGACGGCCACTTCTCCTTCTCGGTTCCTCTTCACTTCTCGCTGCCTTTGTGAGAAAACACTTTGAGGTTTTTTACGCTTCACAGCCCTCCGTCTTTATCAGCCGAAACCACCACCACCACCATGATGATGATCTATATTTATATATATATATATATATATATATTATTATATACGTGCAACAACATCAGATGTGCACGTGGAGTGTTGTTGGAGTGCACACATATGCGGGGCTGTGCGTGATTGTGCGTTTCCTTGATTACCACTGTCAAACTTGCACATTTTCAAACAAGACTTTCAAAATAAAACATGTGTTTTTATTTATTTTTTTCCATGTGATTAACATTAAATCATTTATAATAATAAATAAATAAATAAATGCACAACAACAGGCTGTCGTGCGCCTCAGCCCAGCTTGATCATTCATTCCGTCCGTATCGCTTGTTTGCTGTTGTCTACAATAAGCATCAATATTCAATAAAACATAAATGAGCCTCTGCACAAACAAACCCCCCCGACTCATGTGTCGACAAACACGGATATTTATTTACCTTTTCCCCCAGTGAACGTCTCCCTCTCCCGGTACAAGCGATGGTGGGGTCTTCCCTTCCCTGCTGCTTGTTGCCCGGGCCTGGGTCGCTCGTCAAGCCGGCGTTCGGTGCTCGCCGGCGGGTCAGTAGCAGCAGAAGGAGCCGGAGGAGGTGGAGGAGGAGCGGCGGTGGAAGTGGTGGCGGCGGCGGCAGTAGCAGCAGCAGCGTGCGGGTCTCTCCGGTGGTGCTCGCCTTGCAGAGAGAGACGCGGTCATACGCATAGCGTCGGAGCGGATCTGAATCAGGTAGGAAGCGGAGGGGAGGGAGGTGGAGGAGGAGGTGGAGGAGGAGGGAGGAGAGAGAGACGGAGAGAGAGAGAGACTTGAAGCGGCCGTGTGTCAAGTCTCTGCTCGGAGGTTAAACGGAGAGAAAATAACGCGCACACGCATGCGCGTACAAGAGAGAGAGGGGGGGAGTGCGCGAGGAAGACGCCGGCCTAACGGTCACACGCGCGAGGAAAAGACAGAAAACCGCGAAATTAAAAGTGACGGTTAAACTTTTTTTTTTTTACACCGTAAAAAAACATTTAAAATCATTTTTAATTAATGAGACTTTAAAGTGTAATCAAAGTGAATGTCTGTTTTTATACTAGATAACTTTTAGTTAGCTTGTGGGTTAGCTCCGTAAAGTGTTAACGGGGGCGTTAACGCTTTACGGAGCTAACCCACAAATTCCACCGGACGCGGAACATTGCGTGTGTTGCACCGCGTTCCCCGCTTCAGCGATACGCGACCGTAAACCTGGTCTGGTTGTTTCAGAAGCAAAAAGAAAATAACGTGCACACGCATGCGCGTACAAGAGGGAGGAGTGCGCGAGGAGACAGAAAACCGCGAAATTAAAAGTGACGGTTAAACTTTTTTTTTTTTACACAGTAAAACAAAAAAACATTTAAAATCATTTTTAATTAATGACACTTTTAAGTGTAGTCAAGGTGAATGTCTGTTTTTATACTAGGTAACTTTTAGTTAGCTTGTGGGTTAGCTCCGTAAAGCGTTAACGGGAGCGTTAACGGAGCTAACCCACAAATTTCACCGGACGCGGCGGCGGCGGCACATTGCGTGTGTTGCACCGCGTTCCTCGCTTCAGCGCTACGTGACCGTAAACCTCAACCGGCTACTCTGCCACGGTCTGGTTCAGAAGCAAAAAGAAAATAACGCGCACACGCATGCGCGTACAAAAGAGCGCGAGAAAGACAGAAAACCGCGAAATTAAAAGTGACGGTTAAACTTTTTTTTTTTTTTTTCTTACACCGTAAAACAAAACAAAAAATTTAAATCATTTTCATTAATGAGACTTATAAGTGTAGTCAAGGTGAATGTCTGTTTTTATACTATGCAACTTTTAGTTAGCTCTAGCTTTAGTTAGAGTTCGAAGTACGTAACCTCTCGTTAACGCTTTACGGAGCTAACCCACAAATTCCACCAGACGCGCGTTGAAGCGATACGCGACCGTAAACCTCACCCGGCTCCTCTGCCGCGGTCTGGTTCAGAAGCAAAAAAAAAATAACGCGCATGCACATACAAGTGGGGGGAATGTGCGAGGAGACAGAAACCCGTGAAATTGAGCGAGATTGTAGAGAAACAAATTAACTACGTAGCATATTTAGAAGCATGTAAACCAGAAAAATGACCAAATCTGAGCAAGTAAAACAAAATCTGGCGGGATAAACAATGTGGGCTCAGCTCAAATGTCAACAGGCTGGCTCCAGAAGTGAGTCAGTCTCCATAAGTCCCCATGTTCAAATGTCCATTTTCACAGCAGAAATAAACATGTTTACAGCCTGGTACAAAAAACAGTTTTGGTCTCTGTAGCTAATTTCCCCGTTCATGACAACTGTACTGAGGGTGAATTTATATACAACTCACCTGTTCACGTTATATTAAGGCTTAAAGTTATGCAGGATTAAGAGCATGGACACTTTGATTACATCTGGCTTGTCTGAGCAACCAGGTGTCATTTGGGGTCCCAGAACAGCCGATTTGTTTTTTATACCAGGCTGTAAACATGTTTATTTCTGCTGTGAAGTTGGACATTTGAACATGGGGACTTATGGAGACTGACTCACTTCTGGAGCCAGCCTCAAGTGGAGAAACCACAGAAAATAAAAGCATATTTTGTGTTACAAAAAAGGGTTATTTCTTGTAAAATACTGGATACTCTCACCTCCTCGGGCCTCTTCAAATCACATAAACAAAACAATCTGAGAGGAAGAAATCAATATTTAGGTGCATTGCGTGTGACAAGGGCTCAAAAAATAAATTAAACTGCTTACAGACCACGCTGGAGTGTAAGGTGGGTTCAAAGTTTTGCTAAAACCTAGTGACACAACATTCCTCCTGCAGGCAGTAACACATCTATTTAAGTCAAAAATTCTGCCCGGGCACGCTCTCAGAAAACTACATCTTGATGTGCAGACTGCTCAAATTTCAAGCTCGCTCGGTCGCGTTGTCGTTACGGAAAATCCACACCTAATAGAGAGACGTTAGAGCTCCACCAGAAAGCAAGAGAGAGAGAGAGAGAGACATCCAGGTTAACATAAAGAGAGAGAATGAGCGACATGTGCAGGGATAACACAGATACAGGCAGACACATGCACCGGCATCGCTCGGCGCTGTAGTAATTTGTTTACAGTTGATTAAATATTCATGCTGAATTAGCTGTGAGCCTGCCAACAGTCACTTCATTTACACCGTGTGTGTGTGTGTGTGTCATCCTCCCTCCTCCACCTGCATGCGTGTGTGTCTTCTGTCGGGTTGTAGCTGGTGGTCAACGGCGTGGAAAAGGCAAACACGTGCACGGTAACAGGCGTGCATGCACACCTGCTGGATTTCCCCCCCCACCACCACCGCCGCCCCCCGACATGGCCGATCAGGTGACATTGTTACTGTATTCACCTCTTTCCTCCGGTTGCCCTTGGCAACGGCTGGAAGGATGGGCTAAAAAAGATGGAGCGCGGGGAGGGGAGGAAGATGACCAAGGACAAAAATACATCTGAGCAGAATACACTTAGCTGCAGCTAATGGTTATTTCTCTATGGAAGTCCAAAGAGGTCACACATTCATACAGTTTAATTCCTCCGTTTTCTCGTGTCAACAAGTTTCCTAAGATAACTGGATTCATTTCTCAAGATCTTGAGGTGAGATGACTTTGTTTTTCCGAGATAATGTGTTAATTTTTTTGGAGAGCTTGAGTTATTGATGTCATTATCTCGAAATAACAAATGTTATCCCAGATAACGAGATAATTAATTTGAGATCTCCAGAAAACAGAAGGATAGTTTAGTGTATTAAATCATTGCAACATTATCTGTACCGAAGCCCTAAGCGGTCACACATTCAAACATTTTATTTCTTCTGTTTTCTTGTGATAAATTAATTTGTTTTCTCAAGATCTTGAGTTACGTATGTCATTATCTCGAAATAACAAATGTTTTTATAACGCGATAATGGTGGAGATCTTAAAATGAACTCGTCATCACAAGAAAATGGAGGGACAAACGTGTATGAATGCACGACCACTTAGGGCTTCCGTAATTTATATCATTATATCGAAATAACAAATGTCTTTATAACGCGATAATGGTGGAGATCTTGAAATAACGAGACTTTGTTATCCCAAGATAATGTGATAATTGTCTTGAGATCTTGAATTATTTGTGTGAATACAAATAAAATGAACTCGTTATCACAGGAAAACTGAGGGTCAAACGTGTATGAATGCACGACCACTTAGGGCTTCCGTAATTTATATCATTATCTCGAAATAACAAATGTTGTTATCCTAACGGGACAATTTTCCAGAGATCCCAAGTTATTTATGTCATTATCTCGAAATAACAAATGCTAGCCCAAGATAACAGGAAGATTTTGTTGAGATAATGACATAGTTAATTTGAGATATTAAGATAATGAATAAAATGTGATTACGTCACACGAGACGTGCTGATGTTGATACTGGATGTGACACAATGATTTAATACGCTTGACAATCCTTTTGTTTTCTCTAGATCTTGTATTAATTATGTCATTATGTCAAGAAAACAAACATTTTGAGAAATGTTTTCTCATTATCTCGGGATAACGGCATTTGTCATTTCTAGATAATGACATAAATAACTCAAGATCTCAAGAAAACTCATTGAAGTGAATTTATTACTGCGAGAAAATGGGAAATAAAAAGTATGTAAGCATGACTGCTTACCGCTTCCGTAATTTTCTGATAAACTCTCCATGAAACATAAAAAAAAAAGCTCAGATTGTTTTCGTGTTTTGGTGTGTTAATCTCACATTAAGTTAAATTTTAATACATTTTTTCTCTAATATTCACCTCAGCTGGAGGTGCTTATTGTATTTTTGTTGGCTCACAATATGAGTGAAATCTAATTATTCCCCAAATCTGTAAAGACCGCGGAGGAATAAGAGTTTTCTCTCTCACACACCTCCTGCTAAGGGAGCCCTCCATCCAAACGGTGCACAGCGGGAGCAGCAATCAGAGCTCAGCAATAAAAGAAAACCCGATAACAAAGAGATAATTAACGGCTCCGTGTTACGTATCAAACTGAGGGCAAATTACGGGGCGCCGTCATTATCATCATGCAAATGCGAACATACTGTCGCACATCCTGTACTCATCTTTCACGAGCAGTTATCGTCGTACCCCCCGTATTTATCTCTTTTTAATAATGTGCAGCTAACGCGTTGCTCCTGCTTTGTATTCATACACTTGTTACTGCTGCTGTTCGCAGGGCAAACACATTATTCAGGAGGAAGAATATTAGTCATGCGGCTAATTTTATACTCCGCTCCCCTCTCTGCTCATTATGTCCATTTTTTTCTTTTTGCCTGTATGTGTTCATTAAACTCTTTTTCTTTAATAAAATCAACTGATTTATTTCCGGCACTGACTACACGTCACACTTAATGGACGGAAATGATGATTGGTAATTTGTGGGATGTATTTGCTTTCTTGCTGTTAATTAGATGGAAAAAGGCTGATGACACTCTCGATGCTAAATATGAAGCTATTTACAACATCTTGGCTCAGCTTAGCTTAGCTTAGCTTAGCATAAAGACCGGAAATGAGGAAACAGTTAGCCTGGCTCTGTACAAAAGTTAAATATCTAACTGTTCACACCTTTAAAGTATGACGGCACTCCAACAGCTAGTTTAGCTTAGCTTAGCTTAACTTAGCTTAGCATAGCATAAAGACCGGAAATGAGGAAACAGTTAGCCTGGCTAACTGTCCAAAAGTAAAAAATCTAACTACTCACACCTCTAAAACATAAAACTACTTCCAACAGTTAGCTTAGCGTAGCTTAGCTTAGCATAGTGTAAATACTGGAAATAAGAGGAAACAGCTAGTGTGGCTCCGTCCAAAAGTAAAAAATCTACCTGCTCACATCTCTAAAATATAAATGTACTCCTGGCAGTTAGCTTAGCTTAGCTTAGTTTAGCTTAGCTTAACATAAAGACTGGACACAAGGGGAAACAGCTAGCCTGGCTCTGTCTTAAACTTTTAAAATGTAAAAAGTTAATCTAACTACTCACACTTCTAAAATATAAAACTACTTCCAACAGTTAGCTTAGCTTAGTTTAACATAAAGACTGGAAACAGGGAAACAGCTAACGTGACTCTGTCCAAAAGTTAAAAATCTACCTGCTCACACCTATAAAATATGAAGGTACTCCCGGCAGTTAGCTTAGCTTAGCTCCCCAGCTTAGCTTAGCATAAAGACTGGACACAAGGGGAAACAGCTAGCCTGGCTCTGTCCTAAACTTTTAAAATGTACCTGCTCACCTCTAAACTCTGACGCTACTACACCAGCCAGCTTAGCTTAGCTTAGCTTAGCTTAGCATAAAGACCGGAAATGAGGAAACAGTTAGCCTGGCTAACTGTTCAAAAGTTAAAAATCTGACTACTCCCATCTCTAAAATATGAAACTACTTCCAACAGTTATCTTAGCTTAGCTTAGCATAAATACCAGACACAAGGGTAAACAGCTAGCCTGGCTCTGTCCTAAACTTTTAAAATGTACCTGCTCAAACCTCTAAACTATGACGCTACTACACCAGCCAGCTTAGCTTAGCTTAGCATAATGTAAATACTGGAAATAAGAGAGAATTGCTATCCTGGCTCTGTCCAAAAGTTTAAAATCTACCTGCTCACATCTCTAAAATATGATGGTATTCCCGGCAGTTAGCTTAGCTTAGCATAGCATAAATCTGGCTCAATCTGTACTTGTTGTTTTTAGGCATTGGTCTGTATGCTACATATCTAGCAGCCTGTTAGCATAGCTTAGCTTAACATAAAGACCGGAAATGAGGAAACAGTTATCCTGGCTCTGTCCAAAAGTTAAAAATCTACCTGCTCACACCTTTAAAATATGAAGGTACTCCCGGCAGTTAATTTAGCTTAGCTTAGCATAGCATAAATACTGGAAACAGAATCTGGCTCAGTTTGTACTTGTTGTTTTTAAGCATTGGTCTCATTGGTTAGCTTAGCATAAAGACTGGCAAAGGGGGGAACAGCTATCACAGCTCGTTATAACCTCCCCAGTCTCAAGTCTTTATGCTAAGCTAAGCTAAGTAGCTACACAGTTAGCATATCATCTTTCTCTCTTGCCAGAAAAAAAAACAAACATCGCTCGTCTGGTGTTATGAGACGAACTCCGTGACATCTCAGTCGGGAAATGCCTGAATCTCAGTTTTTTAATCCTGACTGCCATTCATGTTCTCACCACCCACCCACAACCGAACCGGACTCCCACACAGACACCTTTTCTCACACCCAGCAAGCAACGGTTACATCAGACACCTTAAAATAAGCCAACACACAGATATTTTTTTTAAAGAAATGAGTCACATAAGAGCGTTCACAGATGTCAGTTTGCTCTTTTAACTGGTAGTAGCTTTTGCTCATAAATTAAAATATATACACAAATATATGAAGATCTTTCAAAGCTTGTTACTATATCTGATTTAAAATGAGGGCTTTCCCTGGAAATGACATACCCCAAAATAACACAACTCTTTTGTTTACAGTCAAACTTCTCGAACTTTACGAGCAAAAAGTCAAACTTAGTCTATGTGAGACTGAGCTAAATTTACAGACGTGCAAACATGAGTTTTTTCTGCATATTTATTCTGTCTATTCTTTCTATTTAAAATAAGCAAGTTTTATCACAGTGTCATTGGGATCTAAAAATGGTTTACACAGGTGTGTATACGGCCCAAAAATTATGTAACAAACCTCAAACATTCAGGCTAAAATCACAGATTTGAGTTTGTCTTTACATCTAGAAATCTTATTTCTGACTCCAAAAGGAGGGACGGCTAATTGTTTCCTCCTCATTAACTCCGACTCGATCCGAGTGTCGGGGATGCTTTTAAGAGGTCGTAAAAAGGTCACTAATGGGTCAGGGGGAACATTATTCCAATTGATCTCCAGTCAAACTCGGAGCTTATCGATCGGGTAATTAGAGGAATTGAAGAGATAAATGCAAAGATGAATGGCGCATCGAGTGTCACACTCAATCCTAAACAATTAGCAGCCCACGCATGATACAGCCTGTGCAGCTTATTTATATACTAAGTCTCCCCGCTCTGTCAATGTATGCACCGTGTGTTACTATGCTGCCACCTAGTGATTTATTCACCCATTAAAAATATTTGAGTTGAATCTGCATGATCAGGCAGAAAAGAAGCTGTTATTGGAGGCATGAGACGATTTGAGAGCATCAATTATTAAGTGTCGTCTGCGATTTCCCCTTTGATCAGTGAGACGGGGTTAATCACAGCAAACACTAATGAGGCAGGAGTGTAGAGGGGAGAGATTGGTGAGGGTGAGACGGGTCAGAGAGAGTGAGACAAAGAGGGGGATTAAAGAGAGAAGACGGCGACAAAGAGGGGAGAGTATTCTTTAGTTATGATGTCCGTGATGAGGATTAGAGTCAACCTCTCAGCGCTGTTTACCTCCGAGGATAAAAGCCGTTAAAAGTCTGATTTTTTCACACTGTCACAAAAAAATGGGTGATTTTAATGCATTAAAATGTTCAAATTTTAAGATTTAATGGGACATATCAGTGATTTATGATGTTATAATGAATTTAAATATTCAAAATATATTGCCATGAGTTGATATTTTTGTCTTTATCGTCCATAATTTGCTGCGTCGCATTAAAAGATAGAGATGACATGGTGGTAAAGGTTTTTTACACACATTGGAAATAAAAATATAAACAAACAAACAAATAAATATTTGATTTGTTTACTTATACATCATCTACGGTGATCACTGACTGGACAGCGTATCAACGCTGAACTCAACTATGAAGCTCAACTATGCATCTTTGGCTGGCCAAACAAGTCACCTGGAATGGCGCCAATCGTCAATCAAAGCGTCCACACTCTTAATCCTGCATAACTTTAAGCCTTAATATAATGTGAACAGGTGAGTTGTATATAAATTCACCCTCAGTACAGTTGTCATGAACGGGGAAATTAGCTACAGAGACCAAAACTGTTTTTTGTACCAGGCTGTAAACATGTTTATTTCTTATTTGAACATGGGGACTTATGGAGACTGACTCACTTCTGGAGCCAGCCTCAAGTGGACGTTAGAGGAACTGCAGTTTGTGGCACTTCACACCACTTGGTTGGTACAGGAAGGGGCATTTCTCAAAGCTCACACTTAAGTCAGAAATCCTTACCTGCTATTATTAATATTATCTAAGTTTGCAGAGTTTCTGTTACATTTAAATTCTTTAACAACAACAGTTATTTCTTTACAGACCATGTGTTTCTTTACGTCTACAAAAACTGTGATTTTGTGGCAAAATCGAGCATTTTTGATGATATTCTGTTTTTGTTTGTATTACTCTTCTCTCTTAGCACTAGAAACACCTGTCAACAAAACAAACGCGCCTTAAAGATCCTTTTAGTAGCTGATCTGGAGCTTTTTTTATCACCTCACTTGATCTTTAGCTCGTCTTTCTCCTAAATATTTGAATCCAAACACTTATTAATGACGTTTAAACCTCTCCGAAAGATATATTCTGCTACTTTGTGGACCTTGGAGCCGAGATTCAAGTATTAAAACGGCGAATGAATGAAACGACATTGGAATGAAGACATACTCCACATACCTCCGGAGATAGACGCAGACGGAGGAAAGAGGGTAGACGATGAAAGCATGCATCATCAAACATACTGTAAAAGGCAAGAGACAAAGAGAAAGGATGTACAGTATGAAGAGAGACAGAGAAAAGGGGGAAAAACAGGAGTGCCTCCACGCCTCCATGATCTATTGATGCTATAAATACCCCTCTGGAATACATAGATCAGGAACATTTGAGTCATCTGCCATTTGAAGTCTAGCCTAATGCAGCAGACGTGCTTTGAACCTCCACATGTGCCAGACTGCACGTCAAACTTTAATAGCTTTGACTCAGTATTACAGGTGAACACAACAAAAAATCAGACGAGTGCTCCGCGTGACGAAGGGCTTGTGGCGCAATTTAGAGGTCATCGACGCAAGCGGCAGCAGCGAACAGTCAAATAGAGATGGACACGAACGCACACACACACACCGACACAACAAAAGAGGCCATTGTGCGTCTGATTGGCTTGCCTCTTCACCATATTGGTTTCCATGAGAACGCAAGAGTGAGTGAGCGAACAGGTGGTAACCTCAAAGAGCCCAGCAACACACTTCCTGACAAGCGGCGTGAACACGGAGCTGCTAACGAAGCGATGAAAACACAAACGTATCAACTACTGACATTCTACTCGAGTAACGGCTGCAGCCAAGGGTGGGGAAACCAAAAACTGCGGTTCCTCACCCACGTCCAGCGTGGGTGCTTTGATTGACAGGTGGGTGCTGTCACAGGTTTAAAAAGGTGCCGAATAACGCTGCACATGAACTCCAAATCTCGGGATAAGACCGACATGTAACATGATCTGTGTTCAGTGATGGTTTGTTGGGTTAATAACGTGACACTCTTCCCTCTCACAGGCAGCCGGTTGGAGACTGAACAGCGTCCCTGAAGCTGTTTGAAGTGTCGCGTGTTCGAGAGCACTCGATTGAATCTTTTAGGATGCATGGATTAAAACTGAGGACTGTCTCATCAGTCACTGAGCCTCTTTAGTGCTCCAGCGGGATCCTCCATGGATCTGAAGGATGAACAGTTTTTACAATGCAAGGACATTCAAACCACAGCAATAATAATAAATTATGTTTACATAGGTTCAATGTATGTTGGAGGACTTTTACTGTTGTTTTCCTTAGGATGTCATCCTTCATCCTTCCGTCCTAGAGCTTTGAGAAATGCCCCTTCCTGTACCAACCAAGTGGTGTGAAGTGCCACAACTGCAGTACCTCAAACGTCCACTTGAGGCTGGCTCCAGAAGTGAGTCAGTCTCCATAAGTCCCCATGTCCAATGTCCAACTTCACAGCAGAAATAAACATGTTTACAGCCTGGTACAAAAAACAGTTTTGGTCTCTGTAGCTAATTTCCCCGTTCATGACAACTGTACTGAGGGTGAATTTATATACAACTCACCTGTTCACATTATATTAAGGCTTAAAGTTATGCAGGATTACAGATGGTTTATTAGAGCAACCAGGCGTCATTCAGCCCGCCTCAGGACCCCCGATAATCCATGTCTTTGCTGGTATTTAGATTAAGCAAGAAGGAGTACATCCAACTTTGGAAACCTGTTGGTGATGTCCCCTCAAAGCAATGACCATAAGAAATGGTTTTCCTTTAACTCAACTCAACCTCATCCAACACCGACCTCGCCCTTGTTATAGCACGCAAGAACGAAACAGTTAGTTGTGGTTTGTCACTCAAACAGAGACGCGAAGATGATTTACTATGAGTCTGAATCATCAGGACGTTAACGTCAAACATTCAAAAGAAGCTCCGCGTGTTTATGTCTGACAGATTCCTGAGGCGGCACTGATTCATCGAAGAAGCAAATAAAGCCCAAAGTCCTTCGCGACTCATGCGGCACAAACACACAAAAAGGTCGGCAGCATTTGAACGCCCACGCGTATCATGAGTTATTAAAACATAATAGAGCGTTACTGAAGTCGTTAACTACGTAAAGATGAGTGGCTGCATTTAAAAGTTGAACAAAGCCTGCGTTCAGAGCACAGCAGTAGGTGTACTGTACGTGTGTGTGTGTGTTATGCAACCATGGACACGAGAGCTAGGTGTGTGTGTGTGTGTGTGTGTGTGTGTGTGCGTCCACATGCCACACGCCAATTAGCAGACAGATAAGATGATAATTAAAACAAAACAGTCACTCATATACGGCGTCTACTGCAGGAACAGCTGGGCCCGTTACGCAACCAAACAACTGTTTTGTATTCTAAGTGTCATAGGGTGTGTGTGTGTGTAGGTGCACAAAGTGTGACACACACACCAGTAAAACTGTGTGAGATCGCACCCTCCTACACACAATAATACACACTCTTAACAAACAGTTATATATATATATATATATATATATATATATATATGTATATGTAGAGAAAGGGTTGAAGAGGTGGAGCGCGAGCGAGAACACACAGATGGAGAAAACAGGATTTATGCTGCAGCCACTTAGTGTATTGATTTAATGCATTTTCCATATGGGACATATTATTCATCCACTAACAGCAAAGAGAGGTCGCTTGATTGAAAAGAAATAGCTCCGGTCGATGCCAGATACAGGCTGCAACAACACGTGTTTTTTTTTTTTAAGGTGAATTATAAAATGATTTGATTAAATCAAGAGTGAAATGAACAGACTCCCTAAGTGTTTCCGTGATAATTAAGTCTAATTTGGAAAGACTGAGTTATTTCTTTAGTGAGGAATAAAACATTTTTTTAAAAAGTCGCTTTTAAGGTAAGTCTTCGTGTAGAAATTGGTATTTTTTTATGATTTAGCGCCCCCTAGTTTCAGAGTATAACACCACTGCAATAACTATGTTCAGCTGTACTCGAGTATTTGTTCTGATTACATTACTTTTGATCAAAAACTAGTCGATAACTTTGCCCATTTTTCCGGCTCCTGTTCTGGCACGACACCGGCTCCACTTCCCCCTTAGCATTCCTCCACAAGTCGAACAACTAAAAACCTCCTTTTCTTCTTCCCGGTGGTCCAAAACCCCTTCAAATTAAAACACTAACACTCCTTCGACGCTCTGAACTCATAATTTAGGCACCAACTGAGCTAACAAACTGAGCTGACATTATCTAACAGCAGCAGTTTACTTCACTGTCCATCAGAAAACTCTGTAACTCACAGAGAGTTGAAAACCAGAAAACGTTTTCTCCATAAAATCAGTGATTACACCTGATCACACGTTATTCTATGGAACAAAAGTTGCTTTAATTTACTGACAAATTGCCTCTAATATGACTGTTTAAACTGTGAATCCAGTCGCTGTAATCTTACAGTTTTTGTTACGGTGCACACTCCCAAAGAAAGATCGCTATAAATTTCACGGAGCCTTGAGGAGCTGCTGTCACGTACTGATTCATTCATCTGTAATGTCACAGCGCGGCTCGGGGGAAGGACGAAGGAGGAGGAGGCCGCACGTGATATTTAACAAAAAATAGAAGATTAACAACATGAAGCATGAGTTAATAATGTCGCACACGCGGCTGCATGAATGAGCGGGGAAAAGACTGACAGCAGCCGGTGTCGGTGTCGGTGTCGGCCTCCTTTGGGGGAAACTACACCACAAAAAAAACAACCGACACCAGAGGGCCTTAAAATTTAACACACACACACACACACACACGCACACTCGGCCTTTAGTCCATGCACAGCTTCATTTCATCGAGGGATTTAAGAGTGTGAAGTCAGAAAGAGGTCAGCGAGCAGAAACAAAGGAGCTCACGCAAAGCCAAGTGACATACTGTATGTATACACGCCGACACACACATGTCCTCCTGCCTGGAGGTACGACTATTCCAGGCAGCTCCCGTTGAGACAAGTAGCATGATTGAATGAGTGTGTGAGTGATGTGTCTGAAGGAGTTTCCCGCAGAGAGCTGCAGTGCTGTTTTGTCACCAGCTGAGATGCAGCAAGGAAACCCAACAAGAGTGTGTGTGTGTGTGTGTTTACTGACAGAGAGAAGACTGAGATATACAGTAAGACTCAGTTACCGCTCGGGAACGATAATAAAAATATCAGGGTGAACATGGACAGAGAGAGAGACATAAAGTCAATATAACACCTATAAATAAAAAGAGGAGAGCGACTCGAGGTGGTGAGGTGTTTCTGTAGCATCTGAACAGGATACACAGAGAAGCACACTCCCTGAAACAACAGAAGACGTCTCTGAATTAAGCTGAAGTCAAGTCTGCGTCCTGCTATGTGGAAAATAAAAAAATAAAACTAAATATGCATCGAAATCTTCCATCTTTGCCCCAACTTTTAAAGTTTTATTTGCCACTGACAGTGTAAAGTAAGTATGGACATTTGAACATGGGGACTTATGGAGACTGACTCACTTCTGGAGCCAGCCTCAAGTGGACGTTGAAGGAACTGCAAGTTTTTGGCGCTTCACGTCACAGTGACGGAGGTCGCCACTTGGTTTTTAGTCAGCGAAACCAACTGGTGAAGAAACCAAACGAAAGTGTGTGTGTGAGAAACAGTGATGCAACCAGACGGGCTGTTGTCACTGTGAGCAGCTGTGGGTTAGGACCCCACACACACACACACACACCTGTCAGTCCATATTACCGTTAACATGGACGACTTGAGAGGCACGCCGGGGTGTCAGATAAAAATAGAGCTTTCTTCTTATTCGTAGAATGAACAGCTTTTGAAGCAGATCCAAGACGGCAGTGTGTGAGAGTGTGTACGTGTCGGCACGTATGGATGTGTGTGTGTGAGTGTGTGTGTCAGTGTGTGCGGAACTTTCCTCAAAATCCAGTCGACATGAATGTGTGTCACGTGAGGTCTCGAGCTCGGCTCGTGGAAGTGACGGATGTCCTGAAACGAACGCTGAGAGAGCGTGACACACGCTTAAATGGATACATTCATCATGTGAAATATATAAATAATTGGTAATCAAATATTAATTAACATGTCAGGTTGTTTCCCAAAGGAATTGCTCCATGTTGGCTCCAAGGTCCACTTGACACGCTCACATGAATCATCCAGACTCATAACATTGCTACACAGATGATATTTAAAGCAACATTTTGTAACTTTTCTGTCATAAAATAACTGATTTTAAATCATATCGATGCCACTTTACGGCGCTAAGTCACCCAGCCACCAACTATTTCACTGATTCTGGTGAAACTGGATTATATTTTAATGGAGAAAATGTTTTGTTTGTACCACAGGAGTTTTGGACCACCGGGAAGAAGAAGAGGAGGTTTTCAGAGCGAATGCTGATGGGGAGCAGAGCCAGTGTCATGCCAGAACAGGAGCTGGGCAAGCAGGCAATGTAACGGAGGTGAAAAGACAGAAGAAGATGTTGACAGAGGAAGCAAAATCACAAAAATCACAAAAATAATGATACGCAGCAAGACAAAATGTCAAACATTCCCAGATTTCTGCCTTGCAGTTGTGTGGATACACTGATTTTCTTTGCCTTATGTGATTATAAATTGAATATCTTTGAATTTTGAAGTGTAACAAACTATATTAAATTGTGATGAATACATAAACATAGCATCGATAGTTCAATAAGGTAGTAGTCCATGTGTGCTGTATATCTACCCAACTTGAATGATCTTTAGCGTGTTGTCAAGTAGATTTGAAATTTAACTCATGATGTGAGCAAAAAAAAAAAAAAAAAAAGCTCCTGGACTGATGGACAGATGGGTTTCCCAGCCAGACAGAGGCAATGACGAGGACAACCCCGATGGTTCCAGAGGTGAGAGGCCATCTGGTGACTGAGTGGCCCAGACAAGAGCTACTACAGCTGGTCAGCATCTGGTCACAGTTGCCCCTGGGCTCCGTCCAGAGGACCTCGGCCAGCAGCCGGAGAGCAATCACTGAAGTGTCTGAGCCCGAGTCCAGCTGTCGTGGCAAAGAGATGGACAGCTGGACGGACAGTTAAAGTTGGTGGAAAGAAAAAAGAGTGGAAGCCAGAACTAGAGGACATGTTGGTCTTTATGGACAAATGGAAATAAGGAGCGAGGAACAGAGCCCAAAATCGAATGGTCTGATTTGGACAATTTCCGAATAAGATTAGACCAGCAACTATTTCACAGATTTTGGTGAAACTGGATCAAACTCTCTGTGATTTACAGAGTTTCCTGATGGACAGTGACGTAAACTGCTGCCAACTGTAGCTGCTGTTAGCTCAGTCTGTGAGCTCAGAGCACCAGGAGAGTGTTAAGTGTTTGTACTATAGATGTTTTGGACCACTGGGAAGAAGAAGAGGAGGTTTACAGAGCGAATGCTGACGGGGAGCAGAGCCAGTGTCATGCCAGAACAGGAGCTGGGCATTGTAACCAGGCTCAGCAGCCTCTATGGACATGATGACAGAGGTGAAAAGACCGAAGAGGACGTTGATGGAGGAAGCTAAGAAGAGAAAATGAGATAGTGGCTGGACAAGAGTAAAGACTTTTAGTGGTTGGTGAGAGCTTGGTGAAATAAAAGGCTGAAAGACAGACGCCGAGCTGGACTGGCTGCTATGTCTTGTTGTTGTTGACCTTGCTAAATGTCAGCGGCACACCATTGAAGATCAAAAGTTAGCCACCACAAGCTATTGGTGTCTGTAAAGTTAAAATATGTTTTATACAAGAGAACAACTGATTTGATATCAGTGTCAATATATATTCTTAATCTCCTGTCTTCTTTTCCCTCTCATGCACAGCCAACAGATTGTTCCTTCTTTCCCTCTGAATCACTCCTTGGCAGTTTTCACGGCGTCGATACTGCCGTCATCATCATTACCGAGCCTCATTTAGAGACCACTCTGCCGCACGCCATGGTGAGATAATGGCCTCGCATGTGCTCGCTGCTCATTGCTGGTGGACTCTTAGTCAGGTATTACCAACTGAACAGAACGAGCGTTAGAGTGTTGGAAACGTGTTTCAAGTGAGGCTGGTCGTTTTTCTCACAGCAGGAGCACATACATTTACCACCGTTGCACATCAAATGCAACTGTTTCAACAAAGCATATTAATATTTTCCTCTAATGACATTGTAGCAAATTCATGTTAAAGCCACTATGTTTAGAAAACGTACAAGTTTGGCACCCCCTAGTGGTAGTGTCAATAATGACACTGTGGTAAACTACAGTACACCCATGAACCTATACACACTAGTACTACCTCTACTAGTATAATTTCATGGTTATTTTTTTGAATTAAAACATCAGGAATACTATTTACTATCATCAATTAAAGGGACAATAAATGGAGGTAAAGAGATACGAACTTCTTGACAACAACACTACAGTTAGTGCTTTCGCACATGGCTCACGTCAACACACCATCATCATCCCCGTCTTTTTAATCTCATGGACGCTGTAAGATTGTGTTGTGAGACCCACGGTGTATCGTGGAAAGTGACAAAGACATCTTTATCTTTTCGGTGACAGGGGACGACTCTTCAGTGTTTCGAATTTGGAACTGCAGTACCAATTTTTAACCGCTAGATGTCACTATTACAAGCAAAGTTACATATTGTTCCTTTAATTGCCACTATTGTGATGATAGATGTGGAAATATGTTCATCTTTGTGATAAAAAGTGTTACAACGCCTGTGGTGGAGCAACACATGTAGTTAAAGGTTGCAGTGATGCTGTGTCATAAAACGATTCTCATCCAATCAAATCACTTGGTAGGGAGTACTTGTCAGTCTGACTCATTATTATCAGTGGACTGACCAATTTCAAGCTTTACTCTGACAGTGAAGAGGACGTTTTACATTTCAATCAACCAAAGGCTCTCTGTAGTCCATCAATTTGCTCTCTTGCTCTCTTTCTGACTCCCTCTCCCTCTTGACCTTTCACCGAGACCTTTAATCAAGGCAGAGTTATGGCTCCCCAGGGCCGTTGCTAACTACCGAGTCACACGTCCTGACAGCGCTGCAGGGATTTGGTGGGTCTGAAAAGTCGGCGTCGTCCTCTAAATCCTACACTAATGCATTAAATAATGTATGTATTTTTCTCCGCTTGGGAAACACTACAGCGTCACTGGTGATTCAAACTCAAACAACCAGCTCTGTAAGACCTCAGCTCTGGAGAAACAAGAGGCAGCAAGTCACACTCATAAATGACGCAGAAGCGGCTCAGTCCGACAGGTCCAGCGTGAAGATGTGTCACTGCTCCAGTACCGTGATGCAGCAATTAGACCTCACATAAAGGATTATTAATCAATATTTCTTTAATCAGCAATCCAATGACACCTACAGCTGCACTTCCCCTCAGCTCTTTTAGCTTCAGTATTGCAGTTTGATTCACTCTCACCACTCTAATCAGTCCTTTCCAGCCACGTCAGTAAAAACCTAAGCAGACCACGTACAGACTTTCATGGATGCAGTATTCCCTGATGGCAGAAACCTCTTTCAGCCGGACAATGCGCCCTGCCACAAAGCAAAGATGGTTCAGGAATGGTGTGAGGAACAACGAGTTCAAGGTGTTGACTTCAAATTCCCCAGATCTCAATCCAATTGACGAACAAGTCCAAGCCATAGACACCTCACCTCACAACTCGCAAAAGTAGGACCTACATAATGTTCTGGCTGATGTTACTTTGACACGTACCACCTAATTAATCATTGTTGCAGACCATGTACACCCTTTCAAACAGTCTTCCTCCATGGCAGTCGCCTCTTTCAGCAGGATAATGCACCCTGCCACAAAGCAAAGCTGGTTCAGGAATAGTTTGAGTAACACAACAATGGGTTCAAGGTGTTGACTTCAAATTCCCCAGATCTCATTACAACCAAGCATCTGTTGGACAAACAAGTCCATGGAACAATCCATAGAGGACCAAAGTCGCAACTCGCAAAAGGGGGACCTACAAAACATTAGGCAGGTGCTTGTACTGTTATGGCTGATGTTACTTTGACATGTACAACCTACATAACCACTGTTATAACAACAAGACCACCAAACAGTATTCCCTGAAGGCAGTGGCCTCTTTCAGGAGGATAATGCGGTTCAGGTTCAGAAACACAACAAGTTCAAAGTGTTGACTTGGCCTCCAGATTCACCAGATCTCAATCCAATCGAGCATCTGGAAGATGTGTTGGACGAACAAGTCTGATCCATGTGGTCCCACCTTGCAACTTACAGGACCTACAAGGATCTCCTGCTAACGTCTTGGTGCCAGATACCACAGCACACCTTCAGAGATCTACTGGAGTCCATGCTTCAACGGTCACGGTTGGTTTGATGGCAAAAGGGGAACGAATATGAGATATGAGAGAAATCTCAGTTCGTAAACGTTTAACTAGAACACTGCAATAATAATAAAACAGCAAAGTTTTTTTCTTATGAGGTTGTTTTCCTTTAAACATCGCACTCAAGGGAAACCCAGTGGTTGCGTTTGTATGTGTGGGGAGAGGCGGGGTGGGAGTAGTATTAGTCATCCACTTTCACTGCTGAGACGTTTCTAGCCAATGTGTGCATGGGGATTTAACCCAGCAGCAAACAGCTCTGCTTATTCTGTGTTTTTCTTTCAGCATCAACTCCTCGTATATATTTTCTCTTCTCCTTGCACTTCTCTTTTTTTCTGTACGAGCAGTCAGTTTTCACATTAGATAACACCACATCACGACGAGCGTAACCATGCACCACTGCCCTAAATACGAGTTATGCAACTCCTCAGTGTCCTCCTGTGACTTTCATCCCGGAGGAGACGATAGAGAGAGAGCTGGAGGAGGGAGAAAACAGACGAGAGGCCGGGGTTGGAAATGCATCAGTGATGTAATACAGTTTGACTTTGGCATGCTTTGTCATCTCCGAATCAAACAGAGCAAAGTGCATGTTTGTATAGTAGAAATCGAGTGAGATGAAGACAGAGTCAGAGTGAGAGAGAGAAGAGTGAGACGGTCCGGCTTTCTGCTACAACGCATACCAAAACAGCAAGATGATGTAACAGCTCTCAGTTTACCCATCGTGCTTTGCTGGAAAGATGAATGAAGTCGGACATGGGGGAGGGCGTCAATGAAAACACGCGCACGCACTCGCCTGCATTTCATCTGTATTCTAATCATGTAGCTGTGATTCATACATAATGCCATTCACTAAAAAAAAAAAATGCTTTAAGTGAAGGGGGTGTAGGGAGGAGTGTGTATCTGTTCTTATTTCATTTATCGTCCTGGCTCGTGGGCTTCATTAATGAAGAGGCGTAAGGAGAGCGGAAGTGAAATAAAGAAGAAAGAGTGAAGAAAGAAAGGTTAGCAGAGCGCAGGGTGCGTGGGCTGGATCGGGAGTTTCCTGCACTAAAGGTGTGATGATGTAACCGAGCCCGAGACCGAGCCGGCAGAGGAGTCTTTATTTTTTCACACGAGGGAGGCTCGTAATCACGCCAGCCAGCCAGCCCATTTAGATACTTAAAATTAATCTCAAGGAGGAGGACATTAGCATATCCAAGTAGAGTAGTTAATTGATTAACAACAGGGCCGGTCCAAGAGTCTTAAAGGGGCCAGAGACAGTCCATGCATTGAAGATATACTATAGCATCAGAAATTGTACTTTTGCTGTGAAGTTGGACATTTGAACATGGGGACTTATGGAGACTGACTCACTTCTGGAGCCAGCCTTATGGGCTGTAATGTTTATAAAACAATCGTCAGAGTTGTATTAGACTCGCTAGCATTTCCATTACGTGATTTTTCATTAATTTGCGAGGTTTTCTTAATTAATCTCTCAGCTCCCACTGACATGCCATGGCAAACTGCTACATCTGTTTTTATTTTTATTTCATAAAACGGTCATTGTTGTATTAGACTCGATGGAAGTAACATTTCCATCATGTGATATCTGCTTCAGTTTTTTATTGACTTATTCGAGTTAAGCAATTCAAATTCAAATATAAATGATTTAAATTCAGTTTCTGGCGACACATATTTCAGCCCATAAAGCCTCAAGTAGACCTTTATTTATGCAGCATGTATAACCGTGAAACTCTAGCAATCACAACTGCCAGTTTTTTTTACTGCAAAAACATCAGTATTTTTTTTACAGTCATGTTTTATGGAAAACTTTTTAAGGGAATTTATACAAAACAATGGAGTATTTTATATTCGAGACTGTTCATAACAGCATATTTTACAGTTTTACTGTTATGGACGTTTTAAAATATGGAATAATACGCCAACCTTATATATGAAATAAACAATAATATCCCATTACCATGACATTAGAAATGGTTATACCGTATTTATTATGGTAAAATTTGGACTGTTTTTTTTTAACCATTAAAAACCTTTACTTATACAGCATTTTAAGAACATTTATTTATTTAAGTAGTATTTTATATTAGGGATTATACAGTAAAACACCGTAATATTTACTGCTATGGTTTGACAGTTTTTCACTGTAAAATCTACAAACAGTAAACGTGAAATCAGCAGCACTAATGTCCTTTTACTGTAATATAGGTTATACCGGATTTATTACGGTAAAATTCTGACAACCACAGCTGCCAGTTTTTTTTTTACAGTAAAAACAAAATCTGGCATTTTATTCCTTATTTTACAATGTCTGTGGATTTTGCAGCAAAAAAAACTGCCAAACTATGAAAGTAAGATTGTAAAATATGGCATTAACTATTACGATGTTTTACTGTACAATTAACAGTCTCTCTATAAATAATACTGATTTATTCTGTACAAATTCTCTTACAATGGTGTATGAATAAAGGTTTTGAAATATGAAATAAGTTTTACTGTATACAGGAAAACACAGTCAATGTAATGTAAAATATTTAGAGAAAATTATACTGTTAGTTATACTGTTTAGTACGAAAAAACTTTTTTTTTTTTTTTACATTTTTTACTGTAAAAACTTTTTTTATTATTATTTTTTTTACAGTGCTAACACGTTATTATAAATGTGACACATTGTGACACATTATTTCAGGCGGTGGTGGGTCAGTCTCACCTTTCAGGTATTTCAGGACTTGTCACGCGCTGCTTGTGAGTGGGTGGGTGATCGGCCACTCTTGTACCTCGAGTGCGTGCGTGCGTGATTAAGACACGCACACGTGTAACTCACAGCATGGGAAGACAAACAAAATCATCGCATCATAAAGCCAATTAAAATTTAATTGAAAGGTGAATTCGTTAATTCATCCCTCATCGTGATTCACACACACACACACACACACACACACACACACACACACACACACCGGGATGATGACGATGACGGTGACTGGAGGAGCGGAGACTTCTGACGTCAGACAAGGAGAATGACAAGCCGGTCCAATGAGGAGGCGAGGATGTGCAGCGCGAGGACGGAGCTTCCGACAGAAGGCTAATAACCATGCCAACCGAGGAATATAGCGCGCGCGCTGAGTAGGGGAGGAAAAAGGGGAGAAAGAGAGAGAGAGAGAGAGAGAGAGAGAGAGAGAGAGAGAGATGAGGAGAGGGGGGAAACCCTGAAAAAAGAATAAAGAAACACACAGACACAGTGGACACAGTGGACAGGGACGGATTTCCTGCAGGGGAGAACAAGAAGACAAGCTGGTAATTTCTCTTTTTTTGTGCTGGTGGTGTCTCTGTGGCGTGGTCTGCCTCCCTCCCTTCCTTCCTTACATCCTTCCTTCCTTCCCTCACTCACTCACTCGCTCCCTCGCTGGCTCTGGGACTGCACTGCTGCAGCTGAATGAAACTGATCCAGGTATTTATTGTCCTACCTTTCTCTATATCTATCTATCTATATATATGTATTTATATTTGTATTTATATGCACATGCACGGGCTGCTTGTGTTTGATAAAGGGGGGGATGCACAAGCTGCTACCGCAGGGATGTGAGCACCGTGATCTGCGGGGCTTGTTGGTGTGGGTGCTGCTGGTGGTGGTGCTGGTGGTGGTGACCTTCCCCAACCGTTTGCAGTCATTGACAGTGTGTGTGTGTGCGCATGAAAGAAAGAAGAGAGAGAGAGAGAGGGAGGGAGGGAGGAGGGGTGAGATGAAAAATAAAGGGGGCGGGTGGAGGAGGTGGAGGAGGGGAGGGAGGTGGGAGAATTTTTTTTGTGAATGGAGCTCCACATCCCTTTTTTTTTTTTTGGCGCCCGCTCGCTTCTTCGCGCGCGCGCCACCGACCTGGCCGCTCAATCTCAGCCGAGCTAAAATTAGCTTCTTCTTTTTCTTTATTTATTTATTTGGTCGTCTGTTTGCGGAGAATTCACGGACACGTAAGAAAAACAAAACAACAACAAAAAAAAACAAAAAAACTGCACGTCTGGGCACGCGTTCAGGTGAACACGACCACCGATATCCATCGCCACCGCTACCGCCGCACGCCGTGCCCCAGGACGTCATGCACCATTTTTAGAGCTGCTCTAAAAATAGATTTTTGTTGATGATGGTTTTGACTGAGAGGAAATTGAACCTCGTCTTCGTCCGTTTCGGTACGACTGCTGCAGATTTTTCTTTTCTTTTTTTTTGTTGGTGTGTGTGCGTGTTTGAGGATTTGTCTTGTTTTATTCCCTCGCTTGTGCATGATCACACCTGCTAATTACCTGTCAGTGGTTGTGGTGCGTGGGAGCGGCTGGTGACGTGCGAGCTCCGGGTGAATGAATGAATGAATGAATGAACGGACGGACGGATGGATGGATGAAAGAAGGGGGATAAGTGTTAACACCTTCCTTTGTCCTTCACCTCCTTCGACTCCTCTTCTATCCTTTCTCTCCACGCCGTTCACGCACATCTCCTCCTCTCCTTCCTTCTCTAAACTTTTACCTCCCTCTCCATTTTCCTTCCCTTCCCCTTCTTCCTCTCTCGTTTCTCCAGCTATGATTCTCTCCCTGGCCGCGGCAGCAGCCATGAGTAGCGGCAGCGGCAGCAGCCTAAACTCCTCCTCTCCCCTCGACCCCTTCGACTCCTCCACCTCCTGGATCCTAGCCGAGGACCCTTCCAACTCTTCTTCCGAGCCCATCCTTAGAACTATGACCCCTGACCTCCAGCCGGCGTCTACTACCGTGGCTGTCCAGGAAGTCAGCCCGTGGGATATCGCGCTTTGCGTGACTGGGACGCTCATCTCCTGCGAGAACGCTCTGGTAATCGCCGTGTTGTTCTACACGCCGACGCTCCGCGCTCCAATGTTCATCCTGATTGGATCGTTGGCGGTGGCGGATCTCCTGGCCGGCCTCGGCCTCATCTTGAACTTTGTCTTCACCTACTTGGTCGACAGCTCGGTGGAGTTTGTGACGCTGCTGTCCGTCGGACTGCTCATCTCGGCCTTCTCGGCGTCCGTCCTCAACATCCTCGCCATCACGGTGGACCGTTACCTGTCGCTGTACAACGCCCTGACCTACCACACCGAACGGACAGTCACCTTCACCTACGTGATGGTGGTCTTCATCTGGGTGTCGTGCCTCACGCTCGGCTTGCTGCCGGCGCTCGGCTGGAACTGTCTTAGGGACGAGTCTACATGCAGCATCTGCCGGCCCGTCACCAAAAACAACGCCGTGGCGCTCGCCGTCACCTTCTTGCTCGTCTTCGCCCTGATGATGCAGCTCTACCTGCAAATCTGCAAGATCGCCTTCCGCCACGCGCAGCAAATCGCTGTGCAGCACCAGTTCGTGGCCATCTCCACCACCAAAGGCGTCTCCACACTGTCGGCCATCCTGTGTGCCTTCGGGGCGTGCTGGCTTCCATTTGCCATGTACTCCATCGTGGCTGACTCCAGCTACCCCGTGATATACACCTATGCCACGGTCCTCCCAGCCACCTGCTGCTCTGTGATCAACCCCATCATCTATGCGTTCCGAAACCCAGACATCCAGAAGTCGCTGTGGATGGCCTGTTGCGGTTGCGTCCCGTCCAACCTCTCCCTCAGACCCAGGACCTCCAGTGACGTGTAGCAGGGAAGGTTGGTTTCTATCTGGCATGGCGCTTGACGCCGAGTTGTCGGACGGGCGGAAAGGACGAAACGTTGAAGGTTTGTGGCCGGAGGAACGGAGGCTTCCTCTACTGTTCATATCAGGGCTGGTGGGCTGGCGGCGAGCGCACGGCTGGCCACAGCAGAAAAAGATAGAGCTAACAAAGACGACGGCGGTGAAGGTGACGATGGGAAGGTGGCATGAAACCAACTGCAAAATCCTGTTTAAGGTATCCTCATGGTGGTTGTGGGGAGTTTCCAACTGACCTCCTTTTTTTTTTTAAGTGGTGTACGAGGAGTGAGGCCTACTTCTCGAAGAGTAGCATAGGCGGGATTTAGGAAGTAAACGTCCTAAATCTCTGTAGGACCTGAGCTTGTGGGGAATGGGGGGTGCTGCATGGTTATGCAATCAGAAAAGAAGTCTTAAAATCCTGTTTGATGTGTCTGAAACGAGTGTGGAGAGCTAAATATACCCAACGAATGACCTTGAGTATTCTCAATGAGCTAGAAAACATTTCCTCCCTTGAAACATATTTTGATCTGATGCAGATGAAATCATTAATGAGTTTGCAGACAACAATAATTAACTCTTGTGCGCGGAGATTGATCATTAACGAGCAACGATCTTGCAATTTGCCAAACATGCGTTTCCGGCGTCCTGATCGTGCACTCAAGACACTCACAAACCCTGCATGGTGTGTAGCACAGGGATTTCCACATTTAGTGCCCTGGCGTGTGTTATCCCTTTTTTTTTTTTTTTTTTGCCGTGATGAAATCAAATCTGCTCCCTGTCGGAGGGAGAAAAAAAAAACGGGTTTCTCGAGCCGTGACTGTGAAGCAAAGAGGAAAGAGAGAGAGCTGAACACAGCACACCAAGGGCAGCGTCACTGCAGAGCGATGCTACCCTGGGAATGCTCGCTGCTTCTGCTGCTGGGGGGGACGAGGGCGCTCGTAAAGTAGGCTACACTGTTCTGCTTGATGTGGAAAGGACAGCTCGATTGGAGTTTCTTTGCAACCCATTCGGCACTTGTAACTTTCACACTTGAAACATTCATGGGTAGCTCGTTGATTTCAAAGAGAAAACCTCCCGTCTTGTCAAACAATAAGTCTTTGTGGGGAACTGCTGCAGCTATCATACGTGAAATTTAACCACGAGGCTTCGATTTTTGCACGTTCACGCCTCTAAATCTGTCAACACGAAGAACTCCAATCGTACTCGTTGAGGTCCCGTAAGCGCGTCTATGACCCGCCCGTCGCCGCCGCCATTCTCTCGCCTCTCTTGTATCTCAGCGGCAGGAATTATGCATGAGAAAGAAAAAAAAAAGACGGGCCCTCGTGAGAGGTGAAACAAGCTTTCTGACACGGGCAAGGTGAAAGCAGCTGACGTTTTTTTTTTTTCCAGGAGGCTCGAAGGGGGGGCGGCAAGCTCGATGTTTATCTGCATCCGCATAACGGAGGTTTTAAGGCTCTAAATTTAGAGACAGCGTTTTAACTCCGTTGCCCCCGCCCAACCTCGATTGATTATCCATTAGCTAGAGCTGAGCACAATCCATACTGAATAGGTCATTTTTCATCGGGACGGCTCCGGTTGGCTACAGGACACGTCCTGCAAAAGACAAAAGTGGGTTTTAACATCACGAATCACGTTAAAAAAAATCATCATATGCTCTAATTTTCCCCTGGCTTGTTCTTTACACTAAAGCCTGTCAGCATTAGCTGCACACACACACAAACACACAGTCGAGCCGGAAGAAGCCGATGCTCTGCCCCCCCCCCCCGAGGGCTCCTTTCCGACGGCTCGGCAGGTTAATGAGAAGAAAGAGAGAGGCGAGGTGACGCGGCGTGAAATAGAAATGCCAGGCGAGACGCGATTTAACGTAACCTCGGGTCACGTACAACACACACACACACACACACACACAAGGATCCTCTGAAAAGGGCATCATGTAAGTTAAATCCAGCTAATGTTAATAACGTCTCCGTAATAATGGGCGGCGGGAATTGGCTTAATAATATACAGTACAAGAGGATGTAGTGAACACTGAGGATTTACTGCTAACCTCTGTCTGCATTGAAATGATGTACGCAGATAGTTTTCACTCTCGTGTTCCTCTGCACAACCGCACAGAGAGGTACCATGACTAAGCTATTGGCATGCTGCTAATATACTCGTGTGGGAGGTGTACCGGCTTCGGGAAAACTGTAAAAAAAAAAAAAAAACACACACACACATAAACACTCTATAGTTGTTTCTGTCACGACAGGGAGTCACTTCCAAAATTCAAACGCTTTCTACCAAATAAACCATGAAACAAACAGACGACACGTGTACACACACACACACACACACACACGGAAACTTTGAACAATGGCGCTCAGGAGACGCAGGGTCTTTTTTTAAGAGTGTAAATTAAATGTTTTCTATTTTTTTGTTTCTTCGTGGCAGCAGCAAACAATCAGTTGTTAGCAGAACAACAGCTCCTCTGTCAGTGATTTTATTTGTTGTTGTTGTTTTTTTGGCCTTATTGGAACAAAAAAAAAACTCCTTCGCAATAATGTCTAAATTTATTTTTGCTGTGTGCACATTATTGTAAAAAAAGCCACAATGGAGACAAAGAGAGAGGTGGTGGACTAAAGGTGAATATTCTAAAGCACATTGTGTTTGGAAGTGGAAGTAGGACAAACCTAAATATAAAGCCTATTTTCATTGATAGAAATGAGCTAAAATTAGATTTATTTTCATGTTCCAGTGTCTCGTTTATTTAGTATCTGAAGGTCGACCACCTCTCTCTACCCGCTCTCTCTTTTTTTAGCTCAATCACTGCATCGATGGAAAAAGAAGAAAAAAAAACAGACTTGCATCAATTATTAAGTGAAATACTTTGAATTTACTCTGGAAAGCACGAGGTAGGACGCAGTTTCTGTTTTTTTTTGTTTTTTTTTGGCAGGCGTGATGAACTGCAGCACTGTGTGTGTGTGTGTGTGTGTGTGTGTGTTGGGAGGGCGGGAATCGATCCCGGTGAGTTAATTAAATCCATTTCACGTAGGAATCTGATGCAGATCCTATCGGCACACAGTCCTCCTGTATGCACAATAATGTGAGACTTGCTTAGTCACCTGTGTTTTTTTTTGGAGATGCTAGATGGGACCACTGCTCATTGTTGGCAATGTTAAAAAAAATAAATAAAAAAGTTTAACCCTTTAAAATGGGAGGATCAAGCTTAAATCAGGATCATGAACTAGACTTGGATTGAATAGAAATTAGTTTTCATTGTTTGTTTTAACAGTTAAAGCTTTAAAATGGCGCCATTTCCCAGTCAATAGTCTTGTGCTGTTGACCGATAGCGAGTGGTCTCGACAGTGCGGAGATAAAGTTAAAGGACAAGCGTGGATTAAGTGGCAACTAGCAGTGAAACTACTAGAGCCAGTGTTTAGTTTAGTCTTATTTTAGTGATTATACACTAACGAAAACATAGTTATTATGTTCCTGTAAATAGAGGTCACTAAATCATACACACTGGACCTTTAACCCTCCTCTGTCGGAGTATAAACTGACATATTAAATGAACTAAGGTTCAATCCAGAGAATGAAATACGAGCGCGAGTAAAGAAGCTAAAGAAGAGTTATTGTTCTAGCACACGTCAACACTGTGTCTCAATTCGGATACTTCCGTTCGCACGCGTCTTCCATTGGTACATTTGAACTTCTTGACGTAGTGTGCTAATTTTCAGCAGGGTAGTGTTTTTTTTTTTTTTTTTCAATTCGAGTACCGGAAACGACAATCGCAACATTTTACTGCTTCTTCTTTGCTGAATTGCAACCCATGCGGAGCATTGGCGCCAATATTTGGCTGCCAAAAATATAAGCATAAATCATCCGTACAACTTCACTGCTTCCTTGGCCACCATTTTCACAATGTCGGTGGTCCGTCCACTTATGCTACGTAGCCGAAATGGCGACTATTGACCACTGGTGGACTTAAAATAGCAAGTTTAAGTCAAGCACAGAAGTAACAGCGACTAACTGTGTGTTGAGAAAATGTTACAATCTCCTGTCTCCAGTTCAAAATTAAATGTTTGTTAAGTTTTTAGTTCATTTCTCGAAAGTAAAAAAAAAACTCTCTATTCAATCCAAGTCTGGAGGAAGTCATGAGCCCCAAATATAAAACCACAAATCAGCCGTTTCATGACTGGAAACGTCGCAGTCCAACATCGCTTCGACTCAAACAGCTCAGATGAACTCAGTGTTTCTAACTCTGACCTGTCCCGTCTGGCACGTCCATCTCGTGATCGTTTTTTAAACGTAAAATTAATTAACACTCATCTGTGAATACGCCACTACTCAAAGTCAACCATTCCTGGGGCAGGAGTGGAGCGACCACTCACTGTGTGTATGTGTGTGTTTGCGTATATATGTGTGTGTGTGTGTACGTATGTGTGGTGTGTTCTCCCTCCCGGGATCATAGCCAATTGTAATGAACCATAACTCCAACCAACTCTCACTGTAAACACACGCAGAATGGTTTTGTCAGCCGCTATACAGGACTATAATTCAAATTTGAACAAAAAAAAAAAAAAGACAAAAAAAAAAAAGATACCGTACAAGTGAGTGTGTGTGTTATTTTTATTATGCAATGCTGTACAGAAATGTATATTTTTGTAATGTTCATCAGGGCATGAGTTACAAGACACGGTCGCTGCTGTGAGCATGTTGTGAGTGTGTACGTACGTATGTAAGTAAGTGTGTTTCTTCCTCTTCTGTGTTCTTCCTATAGATGAGTTTTTTTCTGGGTGGTGTCAGATATGCTGAAAAAGTGCCATATTTTTCGACTTTCTAGTGTCTTATTTCGTTTGGGGTTTGTGTACATACACGTTCGTGAGAGATTCTCGCGGTGGAATCGGTAAAAATCTGCAAACGAAGCAGCCGGATAAAAAAAAAGAAAAAAGGACTTGACCTTGATGTTATCGATCACAACACTGAGCAAACGACAAGAATCCAATCCAGACTTTGTGTTTCTTCACTCGTGACGTCAGATTTCTTTTGTTTTTTTTCAAAAAAAGGCAGCGGCAACAATGTGAGAGATGATATCAGTGTTTCTGTACGACGTCTCCTCGACTTTAAATTGTAAATCTGAGCAGTTTTTTCCTAGAAGACGACAGACGGACAGGACGGAGAGGCTGAGCGTGACGGTGTTTCACGTCACAGAATCAGGTTTCCGGTGACGTCATTTTGTCTGAGTCGTGTCTAAGAGAGGAGGCAGGTCGTTTCAAAGACGTCCCCTCCCCTCTCTTCCTTCCTTCCTTTCTCGTCATTCCTTCACACATCTCCTCTCATCTTCTTTATCGACACCTTCACCTCCTCTTCTAAACATTTTCAGCCACCCTCGGCCCTGCAGGAAGCGAGTCGCTCGGTCAGGCAAGGCAGGCTCAGTCTAAAAATAGTTACCCTGAAAGCAGATAAAGAGGGAAGCGAGAAAAGGAGGCGAGGGGAAGAAGTAGTAAAAGAAGTCGAAATCGACCCTCCTTCCTCCCTCCCTGCCTCCATCCCCGAGCGCCGAGCCAAATATTCACTTTGCCTCGGTAGACGGAAAACATCCGCTTTGTCCTCACTGTTATTTTTTTTTTAAATCTATTTTTACACCTCTCACATCATCCATCCTTTTTTTAGTTTTTTCTGAGCACAAAGGAGGTGGAGGAGGAGGAGGAGGAGGGTTTTAAAAGGTTCGGGGCGAGTGCCAACAGCAAATAAGCAGCACTCTCCCTCCACCGGCCGTCCGTCTGCCGTCAAACCGTCTGTAACCGAGAACACTTCAGGCAAGATTGTCAATCAAACCATCACAGAGCTAATTTTTCTATCGGACCGAGTATGGCCTTCATAGAAAAACATTGTTTTATTACATTGTTGTTGGTCTGGAGGAAAGCGAGCATCACAGGTTCTAGACCTTCAAGGTGAGGGTGTTATTGGGGTAACGATGATGTGATGTCAGAACTGAAGCAGTGTCCTTGAATCATGTTTGATTTTATTTCTTCTACTGTATTTGATTTTGATTTTCTTATTTGGGTTCGTGTCGGTTATTTAAAAAGTACAAATGCACTTTATAAAGATGGACATGTTACACATTGCACTTGTAAATGTCGAATGTAAAACCTTGAAAGAGAAAGATTTATTTTTTACTATTGTAAATAAAAACCGAGACGAGAAAGATGAAAAAAAAAAAGCAAAAACAAACAAAAGTGGAGAATAAAATTTGCCAAATAAAAACTGAGAACGACAAAAAACGAGAACGTCGTGTTTTTTTTCTTTCTAAACGTCGCTGACGTCAATATGTGTGTGTGTGTGTGAATATCCCAGGTCACTGTAGTGTTAAGGAAAGCCTGGGCATAAAAAGAGATGCTGCTGAATTATTAAACCACTCCCTGCTTGCATAACAGCAGAAAACAGCAGAGAGAGAGAGGGAAGAGGAGGACGAAGAGGAAGATGCGACACATGAACACACACACACACACACACTTAAACTGAAGGGAGTAAAAAAGGTGCAAAACAGTGACGATGTGCAGCTATTTGCAAAAGTTTAAAGCTGTAGTGAGGATGCTGTGCAGTGTGTGTGTGTGTGTGTGTGTGAGGGTGTGGTACTAGAAAACACACACACACACACACACAGCGCAGGAGATTTTAGTCCAGATCTGTGATGCTTGTGCGTGTGTGACTGATATTTAACCTTTAATCAGTCGAATCTGTATGTCAATGAAAGTGTGTGTGTGTGTGTGTGTGTTTGCCTCCTTGACTCACCTCTATGCGGCCTCTACATGGAGGCAAAGAGCTCCACCATGTGGCCAGAGGTGATTACTGCAAGCCAAAAGACGCAGCATCCACCCACACACACACACACACACACACACGCCTCGCTTCTTTTACGTCATTACAGCAGCTCTCGAAGCCAAACCAACCCTTACTGTCTCTATCTTCCTACTCACCCACCCAATCCCTCACCCACCTCCCTCCTGTCTGTCTCCCCCACTCTCTCTCTCTCTCTTTCTCTGTGAGTCAGAAGGCTCTCTCCACCATATGCCGCAGGATGCTGCAAATCACCTCCGTGTATGTGCATGTGTTTGAGAACGCACAAGCACAGAAGGTGGTGATATTCCTGCATCTGTTGTGTCTGACTCACACACACACACACACACACACCTCTTCACCCTGATCTAAAATTTTAATGGAGACCCGTGAAGATTATTTCCTGCATGTGGCCAGGAAACGATCCACCGTGAGTGCACTTTCAAACTGGACATTATTATTATTAGCACGTCATCGATCCGAGCGCGTTCAAAGCTTTTTCCAGGAGTTATTTTAAACGCTTGTATTGCAATGTCCTACTTTCTTTCTTTTTTTTCCCAGAGTGCCTTGACAAACCCCGTCTGCGAGGAGACAGCAGGCTCTGAGTTTTATCTGAGAGGTTGGAGGGAGCTGGGAGACAAAACAAAACAAGAAAATCCAACTTTAATGAGTTAAAAATCAGATTCGTAGCACGGTTTATGATATTAAGCCTTCTACCTGCTGCCTTGATGCTCCGCCAACAAGCTTCTTTAAAAGGGTTTTCAGCTGTTTGGCAACAGATTTGCTGCAATTAGTCGACCATGTCTCCTATCATTATGCAATTTCCCCTAATGTTTTAAGAAGCGCAGCCATCGAGTCTCCTCTAACATCTGCGATAAGGAACTATAGACTTATGCTGAACCCTCTGAAATCGATCGGGCGAACCACTGTGGAAAGAATCGAAGGATGTACGTTCACATTGTAAATACAGTCAGACAGAGACTTCTTCAGGTTTAGTTAAATAACTCAAGTGTTCTTACTTAGTGCTGAGTGATAACTGTTTACATATTGTTCAGTCAGATCTTGGTGCTGCAGACCACTGGGGTAGCTGTCCTATCTCTAAGGCAGCAATTTGGCATGTGGAGTTCCCCAGGGCTCGATGTTTGGACCTCTTTTAATTCCTCCCTTTAAGCCAAATTATGCAAAAAGAAATAAACTCTACCAGCATAATTATGCAGATGACACACCACTCTGTCACCAAGAGTAACTGAGTGCTTGTCTTTATAGTAATTTCTATAGTGTAGCTGTCTGAAATAAATGGTAGTTAATCGTAATCGCTGAAACCTGTTAAACTGTGCTCGAGCTTGTAATCAGTCTCTCTGCTACAGAGTGTCGTCATATCAATATAGTCAATGGTGATTAAACTCTCTGCAGAAAAAAGGGATTAAAACATCTGGACGGCCTTTAAAACGTCAAATAAATCAAGTGCATCTTGTTTTTAAATAGGCTTATCTGAAGCTTTTGATTCCAAAATTAGATACAGACTAAAATTAGACACTCGCAAAGAAATATTTTGGACTCCTTCACCGTTCTTTGAACCGAATCCTGAGCATTTCTCTGACTTTGGGTGACAGATATTTTCTCTGTGTGTCCGTGATGTTCTTTTTGTATTTTCCACTGACCTCTCTCTCTCTCTTTCTCTCTGCTGTGTCACCATCTGTGTCCCAAAATGACTCCTCTCTCCTAAAACAGCAACCCGTTGGTTCCTCCTCCTCCGCCCCCATCACCATGCCAAGGCCCAGAACAGCATGGCGCTGGAACGAACCATGTTGACACCGGGTGGGTGTGTCACAAAGCTGAGAAAAAAATTGGAGTGATGATTGCTGGATTTACGTCATCGTTATGAGATGACTGCTGGACAAATGTTACCATTTTAAGTCTTGAAGTGAGAAGTTATGATACTGAAGAGAAAAACATTTATCAGAAATCATCACATCCTGTGTGTTAGTAAATCATAAGTTTGTGTCAAAGTTTTAAGTTTCTTCTGTAAAGATAGCGTAGGTGGCAACTTAACATATAAGGAGCTCCTCAAGTCTTTCAAAAGAACTTGGAACCAACTGTAACCCAAGCCCACTGGGGCACTTGTGGACCAAGTCTTCCCCTCTGGTGTCCCTGTGATTGGAAAAACCCAACAACATTGCAATGGTGCCCTCTTAGACACCCCTGTGGTAGAGAAGATATAATAAAGTGCCCTCTGCAGTGACCCCATGTGCAAGAAAATGTGATAAGGCGCCCTTTAGGGGGCTCTTCCAGTGGTGAAAACATGATACAGTGCCATAAAGGCTGCCTTACTTACTACCGACTGCTCGATCATGGCTGCATGGGTTTTGGTCTGATCTGGACAAACAACCAGTCACACCCATATTCAACCTACGGGTGATTTAGAGTGACCAGCTGACTGGATGGACTGTGGCAGGAACTCAAGCAGACACAGGGACATCCAAACAGAAAGGCCTCAGCTGGACGGGGCGTTCAAACCAGGAAACTTCTTGCTGTGCCCTATAAAATAACCAGATGTTTCAACTTTGGCAGAACCAAAGTGAACAGTGAGGAGATGATTGGAAAATTGTGTTTTCAAGAATTGTGGACAGGTAAGTGCCATTACGGATGGCTTGTTTGAGCAACCAGGCTTCATTCAGCCCAACTCAGGACCACAAACAATTCACGTCTTTACCAATTTTTAAATTAACCTCTGAGCTTTAAAACGTCTCTTCAGTGGGCGACGTCACGGATACGATACGAGGCAAGTCAACCTTCTTGAAATTGTACAACGCTGCAATCAGATTGGCTCGTAAAGCAATTTCACATGACATATGACGGCGACCAGAAAAGCTGTCCACCATCATACAAACAATATTCATCATCTGTTCATCACAGACATCTGATTGAAAAAGGATATGATGATTCAGTGGTGCGTCATTATCAACGTCACAGCTTGTAAGTATGTGATGCTAAATAAAGAATACATTAAACGTACATGTTAAAAAAATGCACAGGAAAACAGTTTTGTTCACCATTTATTGTCTATAGTTACATGCATACTTGCTTACAGTTGGTTTTAGTGTGCAATACACAGTTTTATTTTGTTTCATTGTCTATGTTATATTACCCCAAATGTATTTTTCTTTTTTTTTTTACTTTACAGGCCGTCTTACCAAAAGTCTATACAACATGATTCATTTCTCACATTTTCAAACACATAATGAAGTATTCTTACAAGCCAGTAGATACACAAGGTACGTTTGATTTGAAATCTCTCGAATTACTCAAAATATCAGACTTTAATGTTGTTTGTCTCCCAGATTTGTGGGTATATATATATATTTTTTTTTTAAACCAGCACATCCAACAAGACATAGATTTTAGGTTTTTACAGTCACGGCTTTATTTTTTTAAGGATGCTCGAACTGTCATGAAGTTCTTTGGATCTAAATATTGCCACATTTCAGGACTGAGTATACTTTTTCTGTAGTTAGATTTGGCCCATGTCAAAGGCAAGTTTGTATGCCAGCTGTTTAATGTGCTTCACGAAACAATCAGGGAGAACAACCAAGAACCCATCAACAATCCATCCATCCATCCATCATCCAGTCCTTTGTCCAGTTGTTATTGATATTCTCCAACAGAGTGCAGGTATCGAGTGATCCGTGTTCTCAACTATCAAGTACATACAACAAGATTTTTATGATCTACGATTGAGCTCTAACATTTTGGTCTTTTCTGTAATAAACCAATAAAAGCCTCAAACCTGTGCAACAACTATGCAGTCAAAACAGTCTCGGTATACACCGACTAAACACTTCATTAGGTACGATTCAATGCGATCCAAATCTGCCATAAATTCGATGTTTACAAAGCTTATTTTTCAGTTTGCATTGAAAGGTGTTTCTAGTCCAGTTTAACACTACTGCAAACTACAACCTCAAGTTAAATTAGCTTCGTAGAAAGAAGAATTTATAGCAGAGTTGTTCGTACGAGTGTACCCAATGAAGTGGCCAGTTGGTGTATATTCATTAGGTTAATTAGCCAGTAAAGACTATTTTGACTTGGTGAGGCTCAAAAGAACATTACGTTAAAATTGTGCCAAACTTGGTTGAAATGTTGATGTTTTTACAGACATCAGCCCTTCAATGTGAAGCAGGTTGCAACTACACACTGAACGGCAGTTTATTTAAATAAGTAGTTAAGTGCTAATATTCACTTTAAAAGTGAGTTGCAGGTAATTTATTATAAAACAGCACGACTGATCTTTTTAGTGGGACCGTTTCCAAGTGCATGTATTGCCCAGATCGTCATCACGTGGAGGTAAAATCCATTCAACCCGAGGCTAAATGTGAACGACACCTTCCAGAAAACCAACAAAAGACCTTCAAAATCTTTTAAAAAATCAACGTTGCTTTGGACAGAAGATTAAAACGAACAGAAACGCATACATTGAGCATTAAATGCTGTTTTTTATGCAATGTTTAGGTCATGCTTTGGCTCGAGATTTCGATTTGGAATTGGTTTATCTGGTAAAAACAACAAAAATTGGTCCATTACATCCTTTTAACTGGCTTGTCTGACAAACTGTTTTATCATCGGATACCTCAGTCCTGGCCTTGAGTAGAAAACCCTAAAATAAAACCAAAGTAAACAACTCACTGCAGCACATTTTAAAAGGAAAAAACCACATTATAAAAACACTACAGTCCAATCAGCTCATACTGAGGATTAGCCAAACCTATACTGAAAAGAGATAGATAATATACTGTATATTACTGTTGCAAGTCTCTTACACTTATGTATTTATAGTCCAGGGGCTGCGTTCACAAAGCCTCCACAGACAGCAGTGCTGATCCAGGGTCGCCGAGAGCGATTAAAGGTTGTATATGAGGGAGTGGACGTGACCTTTGACCCTGGCTCAGGATGACGAGCTTTGTGAGAGCGGCTCCGGTTAAAGTGTGGAAGCGTTTATATAAAGACCAAACACCACAGCACACAGTCACTGGCTGAGATGTGTTATGAATGACACACCCCAAAAAAAAAAACTAATAAAAAAACAAAACAAAATAATAATAATGGTGTAAGCTCGCTCCATTTATCGTTCGACGCTGTGATATGGAGGCTGAATGATTAACTTCAACAAGGTGGCGCTTGGCGTCTTTCGTCACAGTTTCAGTGGGAGAAGAACAATGTTGAAATGCTTCAAGGACTGCACTGACTTCATGAGAGTTTGGCCTTCGAATCACTTCAGATACAAACTACAACAGGAAAGGTGTCACATATCTCGCTGTAGGAACTTCTCGTGTGTGTGCCTTGTCATTATTAAATTAAATTGAATGCTATTTCTTTTTGTGTAGTCTCTCTTAATCTCAATGAGATTACTGTTTGAACAATTAAAACAAAAACAGAAATGTAAAATAAGACGTTTAAGACAGCTATTGCCCCACTACCAAAAAAACCCCCCACAAAATTACATTTTAATTGATTTATACTCGAATGAGACTTTAAAATTTAAATTATTAATGATTTCTGATGCAGTTTACATCAGGTAAAGTTGTAAAAATCGGCAAAAAAACAGACCTGTACTTTGAATTATCATCAAACTGATGATTTCTCAACTGTGGTTTAAGCAATCGTGGAGACTGTTCGCCAAAAAATGACGAATTTTCAACAAACCAAACTATCTTTTGGTTTTTAATCTGTCTTCGTAAATCACAAATCAACAGCAAAAAGCTAAAAGATCAATACTTCCTGCCAAGTTCCTGTATGAGCTAAAACTTTGGGGAGCGGTCTGCTCACAAGATCTTCAATTTTAAGACTTTTATCCCTGATTTTATGCGTCTTATTACAAAACCCAGCTGGTTCAGACCATCCAGCAACTGCGGTTGCTCAAACGAATGACCCGGAGTTCATTCAGCCCGCCTCAGGTCTTCCGTTGCCAATTTTTTAGATTAACCAGGAAAGCGAAAGAAGCAGCGACCGCGCTGACTGAAACCGTGTGGGCGACGTTCATATTTTATACAGTACAAACCATGCTGTATATTCAAATGTTCATTACACGGAGATAATTCAGTGATCAAGAAGCCAAACTCTCACAATGAAAGAGAAGTCCTGTGAGGGGGGGCGAGTAAAAATCCTCTAAGGAGTTATTTGTTCCCTGATTTTTCCTGACTTTGTTCATAAATTCTCTCTCAACATTTGGCAGATAACTTAAGATTGCACTATAATTATAATTTTTCTTGTGCTATACCATGTGTTCTGTAAACACATCACACCCCCGGGCTTCACCTACGTACCGTTTGAGAGCAGTCGGTGTAATATCGCCGTGATGATCACTCGGATATGTAAAAAGGAGGTGGAGGAGTTGGAATGGTGTGAATGTGTTTATTGTGCCGTACACGCCGGGTGGTGGTTTTCAAGAATAGGCGTCGTCAGGGGCAACCATGCAAGCTGAGATTGCCAACCTGTGGCTGCAGAAGTGCTAAATGTTTCGGAGCAACAGGGGATGTAAGCACGTGTGAATGTATGTATGACTGAACGCTAATTAAACTCCTTCATTTCCACCTCAGTGTTTCTCCCCCGTCATCACCTCCCACCGAGCCCCCGTCTCCCCCTTTTTCTTTTTCTTTTTTTTTTAGTCAGACCACTCGTTCTCGTCGAGCTCGGAGTCGTCGTCGGACTCGCTGTACTCCACGGCGATACGGCGCGACAGGATGGTCGCCACATCGTTGCCGACGGGCTCCCTCTTGGCCTCCTGCTCCCTCTGCTCCTGCACCTTCCTCAGCTGGATACCTGAAGGAGGAGGAGGAGGAGTGAGACAAGGGCTACAGCTCAACAACAACAATAGAGGTTAACATCTGGTGTGCATACCTCTACGTATTGCAGCCAGCAGGTCGGAGCGGGCGTCGCTCATCGGGATCATCCCCAGCATGGTGGACTTCCTCGTCGCGGGCGCAGCGTCAACGGCCGATTGCCCGGCGGCGTGCGGCGGCGACGGGTGAGCCTGGAGGGCTCCCGAAGGGGCTCCGGGCGGAGGAGGCGGCGGCGCGGCGGGCGGCGCGCCTGACGGGGGGTGGGCCGGGGAGGGCACGTAGTTGGCCGGGGGAGGAGGAGGGGATGGGGAGTAAGGGCGGGAGAGGGTGGAGGAGGTCGGGGGGACGGCGGAGGCGGCGGCGGAGGTCGGGGCTGTGGTGGAGTCGAAGGCGGTCTGGGCGGAGGGGATGGTTGGGGGAGGAGGGGGCGGGGCGGGTGGGATGTAGTACTCTGGGATGGTGGAGGGTTGGCCGCTAGAGAGGGAAGAAGAAGAAAAGAAAAATCCAGAAAGTTTATTTATTCATTCACCAAATGTGATGAAGTGCAACACAACATGTTCAATTTAAGACTCTCGAGGAGGAAGACCTGGACCTGAGGTGACAACATTTACCAAACTTACCACGCTGGACAAATGCCAAAATGAGCTACGACGACTACTGAGCACGTTTCTCTTTGGTGATTCTCCAACGTAGGAGAGTGAAGAGTTAACAGTGTGATTTCTAAATATCACGTCGCTGGTTTGTGTGAGTGTCGAGGAGACGCTTTGAAAAGGTGAAACGATTTAATTTTAACCTTCAAAGCAGCCGTCGGTTGACATTAACTCAGCCTTTATAGTTTAAACACCATGTTCCACTTTGTTACTGAGCTACTGCCGTGACACAGAGCTAATGTGGTCTGAAGATTATCAGGCTCAGAAAAAAACATTTTAAGAAACTGAAAGTGTTGAGATTGTAACGGAAACCTGAAATACTGCTGGTGAATCTTTTAATAATCAATTGTTCCAGCTCATGTTCATTTAAAGGCGAGTTTTAACCAGACTCATCACAAAATAGTCGAAAACCACAGATGAGCAAACCCACCCATGCCCGGCCCGGTATTCCTTAACTGACTGCTGCCTCGGCCCGTTAACCGTTGGATCTCCACCACCCTGGACTCCGTGTCCTGACGGAGCCCTGCCCAGGGAGGCCGCATGTCGCCCCGCCGCGGCTGGTCCTCCAGGTCCCGGGGGCTGGTTGGCCGGCCTGAGGCCTCGGTCCAGTGACTGAGTCTGGGCCGCGGCACTGAGGTGGTCCCTGGCGTGGTGGTCGGTGGGGTGGACGGCGCTGGGGGCCTGGGTGGAGGGGTGGTTGGGGCTGGCGGGGTAGGAGTCGGACGCCATTGACCTGTTGGAGGCAAGTTTCAATATTTATCTCCGTGATTAAGACAATTACAACTGTTTTCTTTATGGATTTTATTTCTTTAATCATTGTTTATGAATTAAAAAATGTCCAAATATCACAAATACAATCTGATGTCAAAGGTTCCCAAAACAACAACACAGAATCTTTTTATTTTGACCATAATAGAGAAAAAAATATAGATAAAACTTCATAACTGTGTTTACTGAATCCCTGTTTTAATTACTGCAGTGATCCAATTTCCCCTAAAAGTTTAATCATAACATTTTCTTAAACAGATTTGGACACAAAATATAAATTCACATGATCTGAATTACCAAAAGAGGGCAGCACAGAGCTTCAAACAAGGTGCAAACTGGTTAAATCTGCAGCTCAGAGTATAGAAATGTTCTGAGCTTTGAGTGGTTGTGAAACATTACTGTACTGTATAAGATATTTATACTTATACCAGCACAATTTATTGCTTTTGAGGGCTGAGACAAACAGTGAAACACTCTGACACGTGTTTTTGTCAGTCAGTCATTACAAGTACTGTTGTCTCTTGTCTCTGGAGAGCTACAACTCAACGTATAAACAGCAACGTGTTGTCAGGTTAGATTGTGACGAGGTAACAGGACCCTCGAGGAAAACAGGGATAGAACGTGTGTTTGTTTACCTGCTATCAGGGGACAAGGATCCTTCTGAGGACATGCCATGGTAAGGGGAAGGGGTAAGTCGGGCATCTGGTCTGAACTCTTTGTCGTAGGCCAGGACGTTCCACTCCTGACGCCGGTTACGAGCCTTGCGCACCTTTAGAAGTAAAACAGGCACATGTGACTACAACTTTGTTTGTCCATAATAATTTAACTTACTTGATCAGGAAAGGTCCCGTTAAAATTAAAAACTGTCCATGCCAAGACAGGTAACGGCACAAGCTAAGCACGCCAAGAACAAGTCATTTAAACCAGATACTGACGATACTGTAATTTATTAACGTTAATTTGCTGTGGTCCGGAGAATTAGCACAGCTGCACCTCTCTAACACCCCATCAGGGAGGCTGTTAACGGGCAGCTGCAGTATCTCACTGTCGTGACTTTGGTAAATGACTGTAATGTACTTTTATTGAAGGTGGAGTGATTAAATCTTCCCCCTCATAAAAAAAAAAAAGCTGAGTTCATTAAGTTCATCAACCATGACCTAATGTGTAGCAACAGTGTGCATAGCTGTAACACCGTGAAGAGAAACGGCTTCCAAACAGAAAACTGTATAATTAAAGTAACATATGAAAATTAGTTTACAGGTTTCCACAAACATCAGGCCCGGCAACACAACGCATGATTTGTGAGGTGCAACATTTCTTCTTTTAAATAAAGAAGACTCATTAGGTTTGATGTAATTTGTATCCAGAATTATAATTATAACGTACAAGTACACATAAGTGTAAAAGATATTAAAATTTACCTTATAATTAAACTGTGAAATTGTTAGTACGGACGTAAACATTTATATAATCAGCTACATTTAATTACAGATAATTACATTTTCTGTCAGTTTTACATGAATGTTTATGTAATTTAAGAGCAGAAAGATACTGTAAAAAATAAAATAGCAATTTTTCTGTTCAAAAATGAGAAATAACTTTCATTTGTCATTAATAACATGATACTTAAATGACAGTTTGTTTTTTATTTACAGATAATGTCTGTAATTTTAGAGATTTGTATAAAAATATATATATACAGTCGTCCTTCGCTATATTGCGGTTCACTTTTCGCGGACTCGCAGATTTTTTTTGTGTAATTTTGCTTTTTTTTTTTACAGCGTACTGTACAGTATGAACGCGCATTGTGTTCGGCACCGTCAGAGGAACTGTGAAACACGCGTGAGTTACTGGTAATAATTTGTGTCAAACCTCGTAGATTGATCATTAAAATTTAATTTGTTAAAAATGTTTGGGCTTGAAAACAGGTTTTGATCTTTGGTTTCATTTACTAATACAGTATTGTACTTTATTTTTGTTAAATCTGCGAAAGTTTGAACTTTGAGAGTTTAAATAAGAGAGAAATGTGAGAAAATGTTAATGCCTGTCTGAGAAAAGTGTATAAAAGTGTGTGGTTAGGGGTTTTACGTCCTTAAAACATGTAGAATAATTGTAAAACTTAATTCGCGGATTTCGTTTATTGCGGGTTATTTTTAGAACTTATCCCCCGCGATAAACGATGGACCACTGCAGTGAAATTTATTTATTTATATAACACAAATCAAAATTAACATTGTTTTGGAATCGTTCTTTTAGCTTCTCAATGATCATATAAGTCCAGATAACTCTCTTTTAGCTCTATTTTTGGTCTCCACCACCTCCTGAGGGAAATAACAGCCTCTTTAACTGCTAAATGTTCCAGTTTTTTAACAGCACATCTAAATTAACTTTATTACTCTTTGTTAGTTTTAGACTTTTTCAAACTGGACACTATTTTTTTTTGTTAAGTGACTAATGTGGACGAGAAACGGCTACGACGTCGTTCTCATGGGCAATAAAAGTGTTTGTTTTTGCCAAGCAAGTGGTTTTTAGATTAACTGACCTTCTTAACCTCTCTGCCCGGGTCCTCGACCTGCTTCTGCTGCTCCTGGTAAAGAAACAGAGGAGGATAAAATACTGATTTCTCTGCGACAGAGAAAGTAAACAGGACCCATCACCAGCTCTTTGTAACACACACACACACACACACACACACACACACACTATAGTCTAGTCACCACCCATTCGCTATTAAACACACTAAAAGACGATGGACAGAAGAGCCAAAAACAAACGTCTGGGAACGTAAGACGAACCAAACACAGAGGGTTAGAGAGCGGGTGAGGTGGCAAGCGAACGCAACGTGACACACAAACAGAAAGGGAAGGTGTGTGTGTGTGTGTGTGTCTTTAACATTATTTCCCCTATGTGTGTGTGTGTGTGTCTTACCTGAGTTCCTCTATCATAACAGGCGAGTGTGTATTGTGTGTTTAAAGTGCAAAGGGGGGGTAAAAAGTGAGGGAGGCAAAAAGAGAGAGAGCAGGTTAGGGGCAGGTTGTCTTACAGAGATGGACAGGGGGCTCCTGGGTGGGGCCTGTCTGGAGTGGGGCCTGTCGGGGTGGGCCGGACAGCCCTATGGAAACATGGGAGAAAGACAAGCTGGTGCGTTAGACTCAGCAGAGGAGGAGGAGGAAGAGGAGGAAGAGGAGGAGGTGTGTGTCTTGCAACTCTATAGATAAAAAGGAAGGAAGAAGCAGACGAGCCTCCTCTGATATTCAAACTTCGAGAATGAAAACTACTTCATTTCTCGACGGGATTGTTTCCTGCCAAGTTTCCAGGTTGGAGGAAAGGGAACAGAAACAGTGTGAGCAGCATTAAATTGAAACAGAAATATTGACAGCAAAAAGAAAAAAGAAAACAACATACAGCAGCAGCTGCTCAGGAGGTTTGAGGAACGATCGGATGGAGATGAGTGCAGCGTTTTAAATCAAAGAGAAGCGCCGCTGAGAGACACGGCTCTGTAATATTTAAAACTCTTTGCCAATTATGTTGATCTGAGCGAACGCAAATGAGCTAACCGGAAAAGACAGGACTGTCAAAAACGATCAGAACCACTGTCGTTATGAATCGAACAAATACCCACGGCTGGATCAGCCCACACAGTCCCTGCTGCTGCTTCTAGAGACCATCAGTACCCACAACGAAAACTGGTTCAACCTCCAATGAAAACAGAAAGAACTGATTCATGATTTTGTTTCTGGCTCTAAAGATACTTTCAGTGTTGTAGTGAAGACCAACTAACTCAAGATTGACTCATGACTGAGACCAGGGTGCAACAAAATCAAGACTTTTAGGGGTTGAGACCAAGTCAAGACCAGGACCAGACAGTATACTTAAGTAATTAATATTCAAGAAAACTCTTTGGGTGAAGCGTGGTTGCCACATTGAGTCGGCTTGAAGTTTTGTGTTTGTTCGTTCAGTCGTTCTTTCAGATTTGGCTGATGTCTCCTCCCAGAAAGTTAATAAATGAATCAGACATCCGCACAGTTCTGGTCTTGAACTAAAATTCAGAGTCCTCTTTGTCTGAGGCGGTCTTGAGCGTCTCAAGTGTCAAGACTAAGACCGATCTCGAGTACTACAACACTGGCATGACTTATAAATAAAGGGTCTTAACATTAAATCTTATTAACGTATTCAGTGCTATATATGAATATATACACTGAGCTACTTGTTGTCTTTGATTGATACATAACAAGCCTGTACTGTAACAGCTGTAATATTATTTCCAGTAGAAGCTACATCTCCCTATAAATATATTCAAAACATTTAATTTATTGTGTAGTCGTGTTCCCCTCAGGCCGTCTCTGAGTAATGAGCCTGCCCAGCTGCTGCTGTATCAATAACCAATTACGCCACAAAGCAAAGCTAAATGGTGAGTACAGTCAGATAGAAATGCAGAAAATGAAATAACAGCATTTAAAAAAAAACAGATTAGCAAATCAAGACCAGAAGATGGATTTTATTTTCATGTTTTGTCAGCACGTCCACATCATACGTACAAAACAACACATTCCCCATTCGAACACACGTTCATGTACAGATACACGATCGCAAATACAAACAGTCGTACCTTCTGCCGCCTCTTCTCTTTGCGTTTGTCCTCGGTGGCCTGCAGCATCTTCTCCTTCCACAGGTTGAAGAAGTACGAGGGGTCGGTGTAGAACTTCAACGCGTCCTTCTTGTCATCCCTGCAAGGACGAACATAGAGACACATGGGTGAAGAACATTTTTTGAGGTTCATGGGTGAGTTGGATAACAAGAAGCAAAATAAAATGGTGCAGGATGTGTAAAAGTTTGAGGAGCAGACGCAACAAAGGCTGTACTCATGCACCCTTCCCTAATTACTCCTTGTCTTCTAGCTTTCTGAAAAGCTGCAGAGGTTTTATGGTTGTAAAATTTGATCATCTCACAGATTTAACTAAAATAAAAGAATATTTTCCAATGAGAATCCAAACTAATCCCATGGCCAGCTTCTGGAAGGTATAAAATCCACATCAATGTAAGTTCTTGGTCACGATTTACGGACGCTGTTATACGTTTTTCCCCGTTGACGTCACTAAAGCACCAACATTCAAGAAAATGTAAAAGCTTTAGCTCCTGATTTCTATGGAAGAACAGTGTTATCTCCATGTTTTGTGCTGTCGCTGACTCAAAAAGTAAACTGAAGGCTTGAATTAAGAGTTTTGGCATGATTGCAAACCAACCAGGTTAAAAGACTGACCTATAGGGGCTGAGAATGTTGAGTGGAGGAGGTTTGTCACAGCGGTGGTACATCTCCACCACCGGGTTAGGGACCGAAGTCCTCGACACTACCTGCTGGTCCTGGATGGTGCTGCTCTTAAAGGCCTTCCTCATGTTGATATCCTGCAGGGAGACTGAACAAAGAAACAAACACAAAAACAGTTGCACTTAATGTACATAATACTATTAATTAGCCATGATTTTCCAACTTTTGAATAGATTCTCCAACTATCGTCTTAAAATATTGAATTTTCTTTGTTTTCAGTGATGCTGGCAGTCGTGTATTACCACTGGTAAGTTCAGTTTTTCTGTTTTCTGCCCCTGAGAGACAGAGCATATACTCAGTTTTGCAGCCAAAGCAATAGTCAAACAGTTCCCAATAAATATGGAGTAGTATTTCTGCTTGAAATGCCCATCCCTGCGGCATAATTTCAGAGATTTATGCCACCAGAGTTGGACAATCAGGCTGTAAAGGGAAAACACTGGAGGGAACTCGTCTCCTTGTGTCACTTCGGGTACATAAAACATCTAAAATCTTCTTTTATTGTACTGTATTATTCATTAATTCAGGTCTCCCAATGCAATAAAAAAATCATACACAGGTCCGTGTTTCCTTTGACGTGTTTCTCACAACAAAAATGAATTAGGTTATTAAGAATTTAGTGGACAGAGTCACAGGAAGGCATTTTTTCACAGTGTGAAATAAAAAGTGCATCCCCAGACTCCCAATGTCACATTGGTCCGTGTGGTTTGGACACAAAGATTTAGTAGTTTATGGATTTTGTTGAAAGGCAAATACTACGACAGGAAACACCAAATTAGAACTGTTATACAGAAGAAGAACATAGAAGTTTTGAGGTTTTTGTCAACGTGAATTTGAAAAACGCATCAGCTACAAGCTACAATAACAAATACTACATATACTAACATATGCTGTTTCTTTCTACACCAAGCTCCGTCTGATTTGTGTGCAAACATAGAGAGATTGGCCTAAACTAGCCTAAGCTCTCTTGTTTACAACGGAGAACAGCTGTTAGTGCCAGAGACCGGAGATCACTGCTGAAGTGAGGAGACAAAACAATACAAACCATCATCATTCTTTCATCATTATCACGGTAACCAAGCTACAGAGAGAAAAGTGAGACTGTGTGCCAGAAGAATCACATTGTAAGATGCTTGTTTTGAGTTATTTATGCCGGCTGTTTTTCTGTCTTGTAGTCGTCTCACATTCTTGTCTTTCTTCCTTGTGTTTGCCTTAGACGAGCAGCAGGCTCCAGACTTGAACCGCTTTTGTGTCCTTGCACTGTGATAACTGGCACATGACGTCTAAACTGGTCTCCCTCCCCTGTAGGGCTGGACTACGGGAAGAAGGTCGGAGCTTCTGATAACTACACGTGGCAGGCTGCCGTGCACTCTGCGTGACTGTGCAAGGAATAAAATTATATAAATAATTTTATTTTAATGTCTTTATTTCAGTCTCAGACCAGTTGATAAGAATTTCCATGACAGAGACTGAATGAACTTTGGACTCTCTGGTAACTCTGGACGGCTTTCAACTTGAGAGAACGAACAGCTGAGGACAGACAGGAAAGCAAAGAGACGAGGAACGACACACAGCAGAGGAAACGTTCAAACCGCCTCGCAACAGGATGGACTCGGACTTTCGAATGTAGGGAGGAGACTATTTATTTATTGTGAGCCGCTGTAACAAGTGAATCTCCGCCATGTGGGATCAATAAAGTCGAACTTATCTTAGCGTAACACCTGATACAGACAGTTTAGATGCTGTGTGCACCTTTAGGGACGTTACGTAGACGTACACTCAACACCAACCACAACCACGCTTTGCCTAATCCTAATCCTAATGCCAATCTTAACTTGCTGACCCAAAAATCAGCTCATGTCCCCAGTTGGACGAGACGTCCCCAATTGACTCGTCTTTGTTCGGTAACGTGTCCCCTGAACGTAGCATAGGTCAGAAACAACGGGTGACAAAAAGCAGCAAGAATGAGAGGTGTGTGTGTGTGTGTGTGTGTGTGTGTGTGTGTGTGAGAGTGTGTGTGAGAGTGAGAGCAAGAGTGAGAGACAGAAAATGCTGCATGTATGTGTGTCAATCCGTTCACACCAGAGGAGATTTAAGGCTACAGTACTGACTGCACTGCTATCCAGGATCGAGCAGATGGCCCCACACACACACACACACACGCACACACACACACACACACACACACTATATAATAAGGTTAAACCGTGTCAATGTGACATATGTTCCTACAGTGATTTATGTGACTGTCTGTGCTGTACATACTGTGTGTGTTTAGGTTTCACCTCTGACTGCAAAGAAGTCCTCAAAAACTGAACTGGCTGTTTGATGTGTGTGTGTGTGTGTGTGTGTGTGTGTGTGTGTGTGTGTGTGTGTGTGTGTGTGTGTGTGTGTGTGTGTGTGTGTGTCTGCTCGGTGTTTGATCATTCCTTCCTAAGCTTCTGTCCCTGCGGCCAAATGAATAATCCACAAAACTAGTTTCATTCAGACACTCAGTCTTCAAAGAGACCTCGAGCTCTCCTCCGCTTTCTTTAAAACACACTCCTCCTCCTCCTCATCCTCCTCCTCTTTTTTCTCCAGCATCTTCTCTCTCTGTAACCGAACACACACTCTGTCCTGAGTCCTTCATGACTGCGTTCAAAAGGTCTGAATCAGACTCGCATGGTTTCCTTACCTCCTTCTTTCCTTCTTCTGGAAGTAGGACAGAAGGAAAATAAAACTTCATTCTGTCCTTTACTCATTTTGTCAATTCCTTGCTTCCTATTTTCCTAATTTAAGGAAAGGAAGTAAAGAAAGTCTTTCCTTCCTTCCTCTCATTTCGCTAACTCCTTCCTTGCTGTTATTTCTTTAATTCCTTCTGTTCCTTTCTTACTTTCTTTATACCTTTCGTTACTTCCTTCTTTGTTCCCTTACATCCTTCTTAGGAAGTGAGGAAAGAAAGAAAGAAGGCATTTCCTTTCTTTTGTCCTTTCCTGTATCTTCGTTCTATCCTTACTTCCTTTTACCCTTCTTCCCTTGCTTCCTTCCTTCATGAGCAGTTTTGAGGTAGAAACAGAAAGAAGGAAGTAAAAGGGTTGAGGGACTGTGTCATAAAACATTCACGGTGTCACCTGCTGGGAGGAGGTGAGAAAAGACAGAAAACATGATGCGAGAGGAGGAAGAGTAACAGATGACGGAGGAAAATGTGTGGCAGGAAATGTGCTCGTGCGTAGGAGGAAGAGGCGTGGAGATGGATGGAGCAGATGAAAGAAAGAGTGTGAGAGAGAGGGGGAAGAGGAAGAGGAGGATGAAGAGGAGGAGGATAAGACAGAGGACTGCTGAGCTTTTCCTTTTCATCTCCGTCTGGGCTGCTCGCTGTCTGAGCCCGTTGTGCTGCAGAATGACTATGCAGTATCAGCAGAAGAGAGAGAGAGAGAGAGAGAGAGAGAGGAGAGAGAGAGAGAGAGAGAGAGAGAGAGAGAGAGAGAGAGAGAGAGATGAAGGGAGGAAGGAGGGAGAGAAGAAGAGAGTGACAGAAAAGTGACAAAGGATGGAGAGAAGTGAGGAAGAAAAAGAGAAATGAAAGCGGAAGGGGGAGAGAGAGAAATATGTTGAAAAGATGAAAGGAGATCAGAAAGGATGGAGAGAATAAAGAAAGGTGGGATGGAGGGAGAGGGGAAGAGGGTGGAGGGGAAATGAGGAAGGGATGGAGAGGGAGAAAGAGACATGGAGGAATGATGGTGAGAATAAAAAGAAAATAAAACAAGTGAAAGAGACAAGAAGAGAAATAAAAGTGGAAGAGTGAGTAAAAGAAATAGAAATAATGAGTAGAAATAAAGAAAGGTGCAGATGGAGGGAGAGAAGAAGATGAATACAAAGAAAGAAAGACATGTACTGTTACATTTCAGCTAATTTACCATGTTTATGCTCAGTCAGTGACTCACGGGTAACTGGTTTACAGTGTCGGGGGATGGATGGAAAAAGATAATGGAGGAGGAAAGAGGAAAAAAGAAGAATACAGAAAAAGGAGAAGAAAGACAGAAAGAGAGAGAGAGAATAGACCTCCTCTCCAACAACTGGACTTCTTGCTTTACACCAATGCGTCCTTGTTGACCTCGATCTTAAGTCGCTTTGGATCGTAACAGTAAAATACTGGAGACGCAGAAACTCCCCGTTCTGAACATAAGACACCAGCTCCTGTTGTCTTTGTAAACTGTGATGCCGAGACTCAACTCTGCAACTAAATACAAGATCCTGCAGGATACCTCAGGTACAAACACACCAACGGGGGGTCGGCTGTGAAAGGAGTGTCCCTCAGGTAGAAATGTTTAGGTCTCCTCATGCTCGAGGTCTTTCTTCATCTTTGACCTTAAAACCTTGTCGGCCGGCAGAATTTCTACAACAGGATAAAAGCTGAACGACTGAACGTAAACGAGGACACACTGTGGCTGTGCAGGCCTATCAAACAATGCATTAGGAAACATTGACCTACAGAGTTAGTGAAAAGCTTAATGATGGAGATAATGACTGACACACACACACACACACACACTCAGAGTAAAAGGCTTTTAGAAACATGCATGAGTGTCTATTCTCTCCTTCTGTTCGGTAAACACACATCGACACACATGGATGAAGATAAAGCAGACCGACATCAAACAAGGAAACGTGTTGCACACACACACACACACACACACACACACACTAATATCACAGTTGCGGGGACGTTTTATCAATAAATCATCAGCGGAGCCATTAAAATGCTGCAGGCGAGTTTCTTCTGCACACACAGTTTGTGCTCATACCAACAAACCAGCAGTGGTGATTTAACAACATTTACTCGAGTACTGCACTTCAGCACAGTTTGAGGTACTTATACTTCATACTTCTACTCCACTACACTTTAAAGAGCAGTGTTGTACTTTTAAAAAACGTCCAGTGTGTCAGATTTACACGGCGTCACTCACAGAATAAAACAGAAGTAGATTATAATCTGTATAAAATGTGGTTGTAATTCAGCAAAGAAGAGAAGGTGGTAAAATGTTGTGATTGTTCCATTCTGGTGGATGTAACATAATAGTGTTACTCTTTAAGATGTCGACTGCATAGAGCGGCGTTCCTTTCCTTTGAGATAACATTTTTATTTTCATTAGGTCCAACATAAATAATCCAGGGAATACAATATACAATATCAGTAGTGTAGATTCTCAAAGAAAGACATAAGAACATGTCGGGTATAGTATTAATTAGTCTGCAAGGAGCTCCAGTTCAAGTTGAGACCAAATGTTTCTATGGATGCCAAAACACGGCTTGCAACAGACGACGTCAACCTTATTTTTTATCTTGGCAGTCGGCGCTTTGACTTTCAGCAACAAAACAATCACTACTATTCACTTCTCTGGCATTTTTATATTTATCCATTCATAGTTTTCATTGAGGAATTGTAAAAAGGGTAATGAACACTTTAACTTTCTGTACTTTAGGTATATTTTGATACTACTACTACTTTACTTAAGTAAGATGAATATATTTTACTTGTGACAAAGTAGTACCACTGTAGTACTGCTACTTGTACTTGAATAAAAATAGCTGAGTACTTTTTCCACAACTGTAAAAAAAACATGTGACAAACAAAAACCCTGCACTGGAAAGTCACACAAAAAAAAAACACCTGAGTTCTTAATCATCATTATCATAATCACCTGGGAGTGATAAACTCTGCACACCAAGCTAATTTAAGTACTAATTAATTAAGAAATACTTCATGAAACTGTTAAACCGCACACACACACACATATCTGTCTTTGTACGTTGCGGGGTCCTCTTGTTTGGGGGTCACTTACGAGGACCTCAGTGGTCACGCATGCCTGAAAAACGTCGACACGCCGCCCTTACCTTCCTCCACGGTGGAGTCGAGCTGGGTGACTTTCACAGCCAGCTGGTCCACTCTCTCCTGCAGGCTGCTCATCCTCAGGTAGAAGCTGTTGGCTTCGTTGAACAGCTCTCCGAAAATGTCCTCTGCGTGGCGACCTGAACGGACGCAGAAAGACACGAGCGTGTTTTTTTAAATGTCATAGGTTAATGATGTTCTTTGGGAAAGTTAACATTCGCAGTTTGACATTCACCAGCTGAGCTCTGCCTCATGAGTTCAAACAGCAGGTAACACGACACTTGAAGATATCGTGGCGGATCATTTATTATATTACGAAACTGTTTAAATAAAAAGTGTGAAATCTCGTAAACAAAACACTTTTTATGGGAATCAAATTTTGACCACTGGCTACACATATCTGTCATTTAATATTGTTCCTCCCAGAGCTTTTGACTGTATATCACTGCCTTCTTGGAGACCAATATTTAAAGAAAGCTAGTGAGATATTCTTCAGGTCAACATAACAACAAAAAGACAGTAAATGAACCTTGAGTTTATTCCATCACACAAACACATACAGTGCTCTGAACCAAACTGTATCGTCCTGTGAATCCTCCAAGTCTAAAAAACATTAAAAAACACTTCCTCATTAAAAATTTTGCCAGTTGTTTAATGCTGATAAATGCTGCTGTTGTTGTTCAAGTGTCATATTTAATTACTTTGTTTTATTCGATCAGCGCCAACAACCCAGATCAATTTATATCAATTTAAAAGTGCTCATATTTTAAAAGGCTAACATCAGCATCCTTTAAAAACAACAACAAAAAAACAACAACTTGATGCTCTTTGCGTTTGTTTATTTCAAGAAAAGCGTGAGAGTGTTCTTGTCCAACCAAATCTATTGTTCAAATCATGTTAAATAAATTAAGATACCATATAATATGTCAAAAAATGATTAATCCTAACATTTAACTACATTAAAAATGTGAAAACAGTGAAGTATTTCAATTGGCGGGAAGAAAATTCTCACTTATAACAAACATGGTAAAGCAGCTAAAGAAACGCTCATCAGGACTGAAATGTTTGGAGACAAAAAGAAGGAAGCCGAGCTGTTTATACTGAGGGCTGGTTTGAAGGTGCTGCACTGAATTGCAGGTGGATCTCCATGTGGTGAGGAGGGGAACAGCAGTTTGTAACAATAGTGTGTAGATAGTTGTATAGAGGCTAAAAAGATCAGACTTGACCTGTAAAAGACTGAAGTGGTCCAACAGAAATTGACTTTTTATTTGGAAATTGTTCTCGTGGGCAGCAACTTCAACTTTTCTCCCTGTGGTTCAACGCAAATAAAAAAATAATAAAAGCCTATAAACAGCCACATAAAACAGGAGATGGATGGGAAGAGAAATTCGGAGATAGGTCAGTGGACAACGTTCGGACTGCCCCCTGCCGAGCACCTGTCGGACCGAATACTTAAAGACCTTTGCACATATTTAAATGTGTTTGATATGTGAAAAGGTGAAGCCTTCCTCAATAACACCGTCACCTCGAAATCCTTCGACGTCTCTCCATCTTTTTCTTTCTGTCTCCATCTCTCAGCCCACGACACGACAGATGGAGCAGAGGCAGAGGCACTCAGTCATTCACAGTGAGCTGTCGCTGAATTTAATTTAGACCCTAACTGTTGATCGAATTTAAAACAGCCTTTTTTCCCGTTTTCCTACCCACATTTCCACTGAATGGTCTCTTTTCTGCCATCGCCACCCCCCAAAACAACAGCAACTCAGTCTGTAAACGAATCTACGAACACGAACTACACAAGTTATTTAAGGGAAGGTAATGGAGGATAAACAGATTAATGATGCATCAGATTGTGTTTTTATTGTAGGTCAAACCCAAATGAGTCACAGTTTTTAGGGAATTTTATAACATATGGGTTCATACAGGGTCAGGTGTTTGTCTTGAGGTCACTGTAGAGACGGTGGATTGTTTTGAAGACACTGACTTCTTCTGTTTGAGATACAGAGCTGCTTAATGTGCCATTTTGATCATTATTATGATAACCAAGGTCAGAGGAAAGGGCTGTCGCACTCCCTCGACACAACGTAAAGGTACCTTGATTGATAATTAATAACCATTTAGTGACATCGAGTCGTGGCGTTATTCTGAGGGCGTTTCCAGAGAGGACAACTTCAGACATATCGGAAACAAATCCATTAATCCAACATGATTTGAACCAGATTACTGCACTGCAGGTGCAATACAATAAGAGGAACGTTGCTTGAATACTCACTCAGACTGCCCAGCTGTTTGATGATGGCTGCCAGGGTGCTGTTGGTGACACACTCCAGTTCACTGGTCACCCCATCTGGCAACGCCCCGCGGCACAAGTGCCTGGGCTCGATGTTCCTCTTCACCAAGGGCATGCTGGTCTACTCCTGAAGAGACGACAAAAAGGAAACTGTAACAACTCATTTAAATTCCCCGTAGGAGACATAATACATGATCAACATTACAGCTCTGTACCGACAGATAAAAGAGAGAGCAGAGAGGGGAAAATGGGTTAAGCGTCGTGTCCGCCATGAGGCGCAGTCGCTCATCATCACACTGCTTAATGTCAATGCGGCTGGGATGAGCCGAGAGCCAAATGAGCCAGAAAGAAGTTTTTAAACGGCGGTAACGAGCCGCAGCCGACGTAGCCGGAGAAACCGCGAGGGAACCGAGGGAGATAAAGTGTTACAAGATGTGGGAAAGAAAGAGAAACGGGCGGATTGATGAGCGAATGATGGACAGTGTGAGAGAGAAGAAAGAGACTGTGTGGTGAAAGAAAGACAACAAGGGAAGAGCGACATACTGATATGATGTGAGCGAGGCGTGCCTGAGCCCAAATAAAGGAGAGTGTACACCTTAAAGATCATCTGCATGCGCAAAATCAACGGGGAATTAACACCAATCTCCTGAAGCACTTTTGGCTCATTGGTTTTAAGACCAGTTGATACGTGATGGTTGTTTTGGGGGTTTTGTCTTATCACTAACAAAACAGCAGACAAACAAAACCACAGAGAAACGACTTCTAGTATTTCTAGTTCGTTTCACGGATTCACACTTTGGACAGATTGCCAAAAGAATACAGTCCAACATCCTGCCCAACAATAAATACTAACCCAACATACAGATTATTACGTCAAAAGGATGAACGGACTTTTCATCTTCCCCTAAAAAGATCCAGAATCGGTTCATTTTCTCCTGCCCGGGTAACATCTGAAGTCTTTGGAGGACTGAAACTTCAAATACGCAACTTTACGGTTAAACTGCATTTATTTTTTTGAACTTACTTTAACAGTTTAGAGGTGGAAGTGTCCAACCTTTGGGGGCTGAAGTGTGTACTTTTTAATGTTTGGGTGGAATTGTTCCATTCTTGGGTTGAAATATTAAAACATCTCAACTTCGTGTGAAGATATGGCCTTTTTAGGTTAAAATCTGTATATACCATTGAATTGAATGGGACAGTTGGGGCAATTTATGACATATTGGTATGTTTTTTTAATATTATTAATGAATAGTCACCTAAAATTGATAATAATTGAATTGAATAGAACATTTTAGACCAATGGGAATAGTGATTTACAGAATCAGCATATTCATACATATGTTATTGTTGTGTTTTTGTTACCTTAGAATGAACTTAATATTTACAGACGCTGCTTGTCCTCTTCTACGCAGTCTGGGTCTAGATAGGGCCGACAAACTCGACGATCATCGAATTACAGACCAGAAACAGAGAAATAACTGCAGGTTCAGCATTAATTATGATTTATAACGATCAATCCCGTCAGAGAGAGAGAGAGAGAGTGAGGAAGAGGAGCTGGATGAAAGTGAGGGAGAGTCGAACACGTGAGAGGAAACTGCTCCTCTCGGTTTGGAGTGAACTCTTTATGTGGGACACGCTTGTTATTTTTGGGCCATGGTTTTGTGTGTGTGTGTGTGTGTGTGTGTGTGTGCACGTGAAAGAGTGTGCATATGTGCACGTGGGAGGTGTGTGTGTTCCCAGGTCAGTGCTCTGGAAACGTGCCACTCTCACACTCTCTCCCACGCTTTTAATATAATCACTGGCACAATTAATATTTTCCCGGGATGTTGAGGGGACGAATCGGAGACAATGGAGGTAAACAAACACGAGAACGTATCGCCAACATGTGTGAGTGCACGCCAACGATTACAAAAAAACTGATTAAAGCAACTTTTATCTTAGATAAACTACACCGACTTCACACAGCACCGAATATTTCACTGATTCTGGTGAAACTGGATCATATTTTATGGAGGAAATGTTTTCTGGTTTTCCCTCTGATGTCCTCCGGCTGCTCCGCCTCAACTCTCTGTGATTTACAGAGTTTATGATGGACAGTGAAGTAAACTGCTGACAGCTGTAGCTGCTGTAAGCTCATGTTAGTTAGCCGGGCTGTGAGCTCAGAACACTTGGGGAGTGTTTGTGTTTGTACCACATGAGTTTTGGACCACCGGGACGAAGAAGAAGAGGAGAAGGTTTTCAGGGGGGGGATGGTGATTGGAACTGGTGTTGTGCTAGAACAGGAGCTGGGGAAGTGAAGAGGACATTGACGGAGGAAGCTAAGAAGGAGAAAAGGAGAGAGTGAGCTGAGACGCTGCCGGACAAGATTAAATCCAGTTTTCAGGCGCTGAGCTGGTGTTGTGCCAGAACAGGAGCTGCCAGACAAGAGTGAATGTGGGACTGACTTTTAGTGGTTGGTGAGAGCTTGGTGAAACAAAAGGCTGAAAGACAGACGCCGAGCTGGACTGACTGCTGTTGGACTAGTCAGTGATATTAGCTGCTGCTGTTAGATCAGAAGTAACGTAATCAGAACAAATACTCGAGTACAGCTGAACATTACACTCTGGCACTCGCTAAATCACAAAAAATGCTGATTTCTATACACCAAATATCTGCATGCGTGTTCGCATGTTTGTCCAGACTGAAGCGTTACATGCCAACGCTAATAAAAAGTGACTACGTGTCCTCCTTACGTCTCTCTCTCTCTCTCTCTCTCTCGTGCTCGCTCTCCCTCTAATAGCTTCTGACATTCAATTACACAAACCACATCAGATCGTGCCGACTTGTCTTAAGAGTGTGATCGAGCTTCACCGAGTGTGTGTGTGTGTGTGTGTGTGTGTGTGCGCGCATGTGAGCCAGTATCCACCCCCTCCCTGCAGCTGTTGTAAATAATCTAACACCACGGCTGCTCAATAATACATAAACACTCCTCCACCGTCGCTCCAATAGCTGCTTTTCATCTCGTATTTGTCTCTTCTGTCCAGCCCCTCCTCGCTTCCCTCGGCGTTTTCTCCAGATCTTCTCTCCATCTCTGCCTGGTTTCATTAATAAATCAGGGATGGTGAACATCTCTTCCTCTGACTCCCCGCTGTCCAACGTGGTGGAGGGGGTATCCCGCCCGTCTCTGACTTACTTCGAGAGTGTGTTGTTGTCGTTGTGGGTTTTTGGTTGCCTGTGCGTGACGGGATGCAGGCTGCTCGTGATGTAGGTTTACATGCATGAAATGAGGCGGATCCTGCCTTTATTTTGACCCGAGGGCACTTTACTCGTCTCACTCAAACCCTTTCAGGGCAGCTGCAGGGCAAAGCTACACCCCTGATACAAAGAGGAACCAAAGAAAATCTCCAATTTAACAGCTGCCCATCAAATTGAAGTCTTTGTTTACAAGCTCTAGTACGTTTTTCTAGTCAGTTTCTAAAGACAAAAATCCAGGTCGGACAAGACAAAAGCTGTTTGTAGTTATTCTGGGACCAGACAACAAAATATGAGACACGCCAGACGACAAGTTGCAAATAAAACCATCTTTCACAACCTCCAAGACGAGGAAATGTGATTTTCAACGTGATGAAAACGATCCCAACAGGAACTCAAGAATTCACGTTCTTGAATGGTTGGCATGGTTTATTTTGAAATTGTACTGAGATATATACAGATATAAACTAAAACATAAATATTTTACATGATACTGAGGGTCATCCAGTTCACAAACTCTCAACACTTCTTGGAAGTGAAACTAAAACCAGACTGAACACGTTGCTGACCTGACACAAACTATCAAATCATGCACGGAAATTATTTAGTTTGGAGTCTCCACAACACCTCCTGGCATCCGTACAACAACAACTGTGTCATGAAGCACGCTGTAGACATAGTTGTATTTCTTTCGGGGAATTGTGAGAATCAGTTTTCTACCGTTACACATACCAAGCGGCACTGCAGTTCCTCTAACGTCCACTTGAGGCTGGCTCCAGAAGCAAGTCAGTCTCCATAAGTCCCCATGTTCAAATGTCCAACTTCACAGCAGAAATAAACATGTTTACAGCCTGGTACAAAAAACAGTTTTGGTCTCTGTAGCTAATTTCCCCCTTCAAGTCCTCTGCATTGACCTAAATGAAGCCAAACTCCTGGGTTGTCTTCACAGACTTCTTTACTACCAGTTAAATCAAACAGTGCGCACCAAAGAAACTCAACGACAGGTTACAGTCAGTGTCTTTACGACCATTTAGAGACGTGACTTTCAGTCATCTTTGAGACTTTTCAGGGATCACAAGGAGCAGAGGGAGACGGGAGAAAATTAACAGGATGTAACGAGGAGACGGAGAAAATGTGTCGCGGAGCCATGGGAGCGCTGTCATGGCAACGCGCCGAGGAATCCGCTCTGCAGCTCAAAAAAAAAAAAAGTGGAACTCGCCGCTACTCCGAAAATAGTATGAAAGAAAGAGAGACGGAGGGGAAGGAGGACAGGGAGAGATTAAAGGAGAGAGGAGAAGATCAGCGGACCTCCCTCTGAAAACTTCAAACTTTATAGAGTCACTCTCCCGGAGGATTTATCGCCGGCTGACACCAACACTTATACAACACGGGAGAGTTTTGGGGCTCGGAGCTGGAAGTCTGAAAGGCCAGATCAAAGATTCATGATGAGATGAAATAGTTTGAGGGCACTGCGGAGAAAAGGTGTAGATGCATGAATTACTCCGTCAGAGGCTAAGTCTTGTCCAGAAAAATGTATTCTTTCCCAATGGTTTGGACTCCAACTGTATTATAAACTACCCTTCCTCCTCCATTCTATAGCTCGTACTGCAAAGAAGTCGAAGATCAAACAGTGAAATTCATTCGTGCTTCCATGCGGGGCTTAGCATTAATGCAACCGAGACCACAGACATATCATTGTCACTGAATAAAATCAACCCTTCATTGGTGGTCTGTGAAGGTTCTGGACATGGTTGCAGATCCCTGAAGATGTTTCGACGATGAGTGTTGGGAAAACCAAAAGGTATTCAGCCATTGTTTCCACAGTTGCATCAAACACAGTTTTTATCCAAATGCAATAGTCACTGTGAATGCTGCCAAAAAATAATGTGCACAATGTTTTAATGTTTTATGTAGTGGGTGTATGCTCCTTTTAGCATATTTAGTATTTATTTTGATTTTAGCATGTTTAATTTTATTTTAGTACTTTTTAATGTCTCAGGTATTTTTATTCTTATTTATTCTAGTTATTCTAACACTCACTAGTCATTTTAATGCTGGGATTTTATTTATGTTGCACTTTCAATCTCGTTGTACCTGTGACAATGACAATAAAGATCTATTCTATTCTATCAAGATATCCGACAGTAAGCACCAGCACACGTTTCTACAATCCGAAGGTCGGTCACGCCATGACACGACTGACGAAACCATAAATCTTCAACCTCTTCATGGATTCTTTCTTTCTTTATCTACTTTAATGCATCTTCCTCGTCTTCCTTGTCATGTTTTGTTCTGGCTATGGGTCTAACGACAGCTGTAATCAGATACAGAGCCTGTTTGCTAAGATGTAGGTCCAAACATCCACCCTCAGATTGGCTGCTGCACCCAAACATCTCCACAGGAGACGCTCTGATCTTAAACTCTGTGAAGCCATCCACTGTACTGGGCCGTGTTTGTGAGAGACAGACAGATAAAAGACGAAGACGGCATTAATTACTGTCCTTAAATAAACTCGTCATTCCTGCAGGCAGACAGGCGAGCAACAGCTAATGCTATTACAGCGCCGTCTGCTCGTACACACACACACACACACACACACACACACACACACACACACACACACACACACACACACACACACACACACACACACACACACACACACACACACACACACACACACACACACACACACACACACACACACACACACACACCTCTCCCACCAAGCCTCAGTCTGTTCTGAGGAAGGTTAGCAACCCTCCGCCCTCTCGTCTCGCTCCATAGGACGGATTTGCATAATCACAGCTGATTAAGCGTCTACAGTAACTAATGGAGACGACGAGCGCAGATTCTTTACGATGATATAATTACGTGTTATAGTTTCGCTATCTGCAGGTGCTGCATAATGTGGCATGCTTACACGCGAGCATGCGGCTTATAGATGCTGGATGCAGAGATCATATAAAATATGAACTCAGATATAAAGAGCTGCTCTAACGTCAGGTTTTAACACATATATTGAACTAGCTGCATACTAAAACTAGTTCAGCTTTACCTGGAGTTTGAGTCAAACGATAAAGTTTCCACATCACACCGGCAGCATGCTGCTTAAATTAAAGACAGCTTGCTTTATCAGAACAGGACGTCCATATGTTCAGCAGAAGTGAAGCTGTGAACTGAAGCCAGCGCTCTGTATTGTATCGTAAGTTCGTCTCCGGTCAACAGCAGACGCCACGAATCAAACAAGATCTCCTATTTTAAGCACAGCTCCGAAGACTCCAAAGAAAACCTCCAGGGCTGTGAAGTGAAGCCAAGAAACAAAAAAAACTGCAGTTCCTCTAACATCCACCTGAGTCTGGCTCCAGAAGTGAGTCAGTCTCCATAAGTCCCCATGTCCAAATGTCCAACTTCACAGCAGAAATAAACATGTTTACAGCCTGGTACAAAAAACAGTTTTGGTCTCTGTAGCTAATTTCCCCGTTCATGACAACTGTACTGAGGGTGAATTTATATACAACTCCCCTGTTCAGGTTATATTATATTATTTTAAACTACTTCCACAGCAGAAGCAGGGTAGCTCATGTGTGAATAAAGAAGTGAAGCGTGTGGATGCTGAGACTAACACTTGCAGGAGAATGTATAATTACTGAGTGTGGATGTTAATGAATTACTAAAGGGGCTTTATGGAGTTTTTTTTACCGTGACTCCGGCTGTAGATTAGGTTATTGTTTCTCTGATTGGTTCATTTGTGCGAGCATGCTGTAATAGTAAAATATTATGCACAAAAATAGAAATATAAATCCACTCGTTATCTGTTGTAATCAGAATGTTGCGTCCTGTAATTAAATGATAAAAAACTATTTTAACTTTTCAGGAACTTCAGTGTAGAACTGCTTAAAATGCATATTAGTCACCTTCTGCCTTCACACTACTTTTAAACCCACACTTACAGTTTGTAACAGAGACTTTTTTGTTAAAACAACATTGTGTAACGTGTCACAGGGCGTGGCAGTGTCGTGCCAGAACAGGAGCTGGGCAAACGGGCTCTGTAGACATAATGACAGAGTAGAAAAGACTGAAGAGGACGTTGACGGAGGAAGCTAAGAAGAGAAAAAAAACTACTTTAACTTCTTTAAAAACTACTATATTTAAGGTTACTACTAAAATTTTATGTATTCACGGGTGAGAAATTGTTGAACATGGTTTGTTTTCATGCTCTCAGATGTCAGTTCATGGTCGTATTTCAAAAACCACCAGGAAAATCTCTTGAAGGTCTTTTTTTATACGGCTTCTCTGCCACCCCACGGAGTTAATAACAAACAGTTTGAAATTAATACAACAGACCTGACTGACGAGCAGCGAGTGGCACGCAGCTATGAAAACAGCAGAGTGAGCCAACACAGTGAAACAGAGATAATGTTTTATTCCGAGTCAGGATTAACTCTGGTTTCGCTCCGCGGGCCCAGGAAGCTCTCAGGCTTGGTCGGGTGCCAAATGTCAAGCAGACAAAAGGCGTCAGCGGATGAATGAGGAGCAGAACAAAGCAGATATTTAAAAAAAATTAAAAACTGTGACGAACTCTCAGCTGAGGGAGATTATTCAAATTTAAAAGCGGTTACAGCTTCATCTACACGATCAGACTCGCTTCCTTCTGGCCTCCTTTTGAGCTCGTTTCTCCTCTGTCATTACGTCCATAGAGGCTGCTGAGCCCGGTGACATCGCCTGCTCGCCCAGCTCCTGTTCTGGCACAACACCAGCCCCTGTTGACCTGCACCTCAGGCCTGAAAACCAGATTTAATCTTGTCTGGCAGCGTCTTGCTCGCTCACGCCCTCGTTTTCTCTTCTTAGCTTCAACGTCAACGTCCTATTTGATCTCCAGATACATCGCCCGTTTGCCCAGCTCCTGTTCTGGCACAACACAACCTCCATTCCCCCCTGCACTTCTTTTTCCCAGTGGTACAAACACTAACAGAAAACATTTTCTCCATAAAATTTGATCCAGTTTCACCAAAATCAGTGAAATTCTTGGTGGTGGTGACTTAAAGCGTCACATACTTTCCGTGGGTGTTACTCAATGCTGCTTTAAACGTCTCTCGTGGTGTTGGGCATCCATCACGGTCATGACGTACTCTTATTCACCGACTTAACAGACGTTCTCATCATCATAAATGGTCAACGACGACACGACAACATGAACATAAAGGCCGACAGTACAGCTCGAGGTTCATTAACATGCACGATGCACATTATTTATTTTGGCGTCTTTACGACTCTTTGTGTCGTACTGGTTTCTTGGAGCTGGGAAACTGGGACACTGTAATATATCACATCACATCTTCAATGTGGCCGTGTGCTTAGGCCGTATACTGTCCACCAGTAGACCCAGTTTGCCTTATACGTGTTTGTGTGTGTGTGTGTGTGTCAGGTCACATGATTCTGCCGGATGACTTGTTGCAATCGCGCTGACGCCGACACATTTGATTGTGAGAGACGGGGTCGCAGAGGGGCATGTTCTCACAACACACACACACACACACACAGGGTGGAGGGCTGAATGCCATTCAGAAACGCTGCATTCATTCTGTGGCTGACCTGTTTACGAATCACATCAGCAGAGAACAGGACAGAGCGGAATAAAACAGCTATTTGGTGCAGATATGCACCGTCTCTATATAAAGTACAGAGACTCTTTAGAGAAGAGACTTCAGTGTTCAACTAAATACAAATTTTGAAATATGTGTATCTCAACAGGCTACTCATGTGGTTGTGACAATGATCTCTATACCTTTAAAGAACCGTACAACCATTCATATTCGAACCCTTTATCCAATAGTGGAGAAGCAGTGTCTCGCCCGAAATATGATATGAGTCTTACAAAGCTACAGGGAAAACAATCAGAGCGTGACTTGACCTCCTCCTTCCACATTGGTCAAACTTTCGTTCAACACCGTCTAAAACGTTGACGTTAGATTTGTGAGAGCCACAAATCGGGATAGAGTTAAATCTTAGATTGTTACGAGGGCACTGACTTCTCTCTTTAAGATACAGAGCAGCTGTATGCATCAAGGTTGCCGACTGGGAGTGGAGCCGGTGTTGTGCCAGAACAGGAGCTGGGCAAGCAGGCAATGTAACCAAGCTCAGCGGCCACTATGGACGTAATGAAGGGGAGGTTGGCAGAGGAAGACAAAAAACCCCAACGTACGACCAGAATCCTACATACAATAAGAATTGCAGTAGTGTTGCCGCACATGCTGAAGGCTGTTAGGTTCATCTGAACTAGTAATTAAGACTGAGCTCAACTCTCGTCCAGTTTGACTAACGCGACAAAACTGTAATCTTTCATACTCATTACATCATTATCCTCAAGAGCTGCAGAGGAAGCAGAGCCACAGTTCTCATGAAGGCAATGTGTGGTATATATATGTGTGTGTGTGTGTGTGTGTGTGTGTGTGTGTGTTTGTCTTGCCTTGAGGCAGCCTGTGAGTTTATTTTAATTGATCATTCAAGAAGTGTACTTCCCAGACGAGTTTTCCCATCACGTAATGCTTCCTGACAACTGTGTGTGAGACAACTTAGTGAAACTGCAAACGAAATCCTGCTTCAGCGTCGAAACGCTTCTCACAGGAAGTGAAGAATTAAAAGTTGAAAGCTGCAGCAGTGAGGGAGGAAGCTTCACTCGCCAACGTTACGTCTTACGGCTAAAAATCTGCAAATATTTGGCAGGAATTAACGATTATCAAAACTGTTTTTGTCAACCAGCTAACTGTGCACTAATTGGAGCACTGCAGTTTCATTAAACTGGGCTCGATCGACTTGCGAGAGTCGGATCGATGACAAAAATCCAGCAGCCAAGATACCGTGACTTTTCCGCCTGAGTGTGGGCACAAGCTCAACAGACAATGCTAAATCCTATTTCCCACAGGGCAATGCATTCAAACTCAAGCTGATGCCTTTATCCAAAGAGACTCAAGGACGTGTTAGTGCAGCAATAAGTACTGTGACAGTTGTAGAGGGGGATGAATTTATCATGTCCAGTTGTTGGTAAGGGCTGATTTTTCTGTTGTGTGAAGCGGCACGACCGGGCAACCGAGGCAACGTGATCAGAGATCCTAAGTTTCTCGCTACCCTGGTAGGGTCGAGACATAGGGAGTCAGTTTTGATGTTGATGTCATGGTGTGAAGTTTATAGGTTTGGCTGGAGGTGGTGTACCTTCATGTCTGAGACGCATGTCCAGTTTAAAACGCTGGATTTCCTTTATGTAAGTATGTAGTAGCAACAACATGGTCAAGACAACCGTTCAATCAAAAGACTGAAGTTTGAAGATCTCTACGAGGGTTCCCCACATACTGAAGTACCCCTGAGCAAGCCACCACCCCCTGACCTCTGACCTCCTTTTTTAACCACAGGAATCAGGCTTCAAATACAACCACCGGCAACACCCTGTGTGTGAACGCCCAAACACTGCTGCCCCTACCAACCGTCGCCAAGGCGAGGCAGCTTTATCGATCAACCCCTTGGAAATCGCTGAGTAAGGCCGACTTCCTCTGGTGCGGCGTGAGAGTGTCGGGGGGTATAAATAACAACGATGATGATGATGATGATGAGGGTTTAGTGTGTCGTGTGTGTCTCTTTAAAATAAATCCAGCAGACCATGCTCAGACAAACACAAACACACACACAGCAGCAGATTGAGGTACGCAGTGAGCTGATCAGAGTCATTGTACAGTGTAACACCCACGCCGTCAATAGACTGGCCTTGCTTGCACTTTGCATCATCCCACCGACAGTAAAAAACAACAAACAACAAAAGCCGACACAGTTAAAGCAGCGAGGTCAGACGGACCAGGTGGAAGAACGATGATACGTTCTGCAGGTTCTGGGGGGAAAACACAGCCTTGGCGACGTTCCCGGCAGCTGCAGACAAAGTGCTTTAGAAAATATAAATTTCCTGACACCAATAATGCTGAATAGTTTCCCCTTCCTGTCTGTACCTGGAGAGCCTGGACACAGGAGTAACTTTATAATAAATGGACACGAGCAGCGCTGCCAGCAGGAGAAATAAAGTAGGATGAGGTAATGTCAGCAGGAGGACACTCACACAACAACGTTTGGGTCTTTAACACGCAGGTCGACATAAGTACTCGAGTACTTTGGACTATTAGCTGTGTGACGCTTCCTTCTGTATCTTCTCCAAGTGGCGAATACGTTGTTGAAATGACTCGAGCAGAGTTGTTGTTTCCTGTGCGGACAGTAGGTGTCACTGTGCTCGGACAGGAAGAGGTTTTAAAAGTTAAAGTTAAAGCGCAGTGTTTGGTTTTCATGAAGGATATCCATGTATTGTTCGAGTTCATGCTCGGATGGAAAGTAAACGATCATCGCGGTATCCAAGAACAACAAACTAAATGCTAAAGTTTTCAGACAGAGCCACCACAACGGCTCTCCAGAAACCTGATACGCCGTCCATGTATTACACAGTCTATGGTTTGATGTGCTTAAATAACTATTCATTTTTATCATAGTGCGATCTTCAATGAAAAATCAGATCTGTGTGTTTAAATTAATACATGAAAACAAACACGAATGTCACATTTCCATCAAGTTTTCTACATTTCCGTCCGTTGTTTTGAGGCTGTTTATCTCGACAAAACGGCTCAATCTCACCGAGACTCTGCGAGAATCTGTGCTCAGTTTTTCCTCTTTTGGGGTTTTTGACTATTTGACATGTGAATATGTCGATTCCTTTGGTGGATTAAAGAAGGAAAATAACAGAATGCAGACAAACACGGCTATTATGATCATACATAAAGAGGGTTCTGACTAAGTTTGCCAGTCTTTTCTTTCAACAGTTGAGGATGAACCATAAAAAACCTGACTTATCTTGAACATAACCAGATATACTCCAACGATAACTGGGGAACTTTCTATTTGCAACTCTTCAAAAGATAAAAGCTGGAGTCAGCTCCGTATTATATGTTTACAGTCATGTTTATGTTTATGTTAAATTAATCTGACAGCACAATATTTAGTTTGCAGACAAATACAATGACGCTAGTGAAACGAGTCGGGCTTTTACTTTCATGATGATCATCATCTTCTATAACTGCATCATCTCTCATTGAGATATATTGTATAGAAGACTCATGACAGACAGATTCTATTGTGTCAGATTGTTCTGACACATTGAATAGACTGAATAGAATAGGTTATTCAGTCTATGAATAGCCCCGGAGAGGATCTCTAAGTGGTCACATCGCTCAGTCTGAGTGCACCCTGAAGAGGCTGCCGTGTATCTTCAGAGTTAATTCAAACCATTAGCGGCAACAAGACGTGGCGTGCGGACATGTGTTCGAGGGAAAATCCAAAAGATCAGTTTGAATAATACAATTTTTTTTTCTAAAAATCCCACTTCCTCTCATGTGGAAACGTTTAAATATATCAACCGGATCTGGTTCAAAGAGGGAGGCAGAGGAAAAAAAAGAACAAGCTCCTCTGACAAGGAAGAACAGAAAAAAAAAACGGTCCACGCATCTGGAAAACGTATAATGCGTAAAGTGCCTTCTACCTTAGGGAGTGCTAAAACACAGATCACTGTGAAAACACACTGCTTTACCTCTGGTATCCTCATCATCCGCAGTGTTTCAGCAGATGCAGCTCGACGTCTTTATCAAGACACAAAAAAAGCACACAGAACATCCAAGATGGACGGTTGTTGTCAGGCTGGCAGCCGTCCAGTTTTTACATTATACCGCTGGACATTTTATGTATTTACTCCCCGAGTGATGGAGCCGACAGCCCAAACCACCAAGTGCGGAGCTTAAAGTCACCGCAGTTAACTTGATATTCCGGCAATGTTCGCTTCGAGTCGAGCTCAACAGAGACGACATGTTTCGTTTACAACCACAGGAACGAAGGACGACGGCTTCAAAAACAGATTTTACGTCAGAAAAACTCACAGAAAAAAGAAAAGAAACAAAGAAATGAAGTGAAGGTATCACCCGATGTCCACGAACCAGTATTTAAAATGAGAGTAACCTCCAGCATACCATGACGTATCCGTAATCCATAACCCCTTTACTTGAGCAACAACAATTAATGTGCTCCGATTTCTGATAATTTAAGAAGTAAAAATTACCAAAGCGATGAGCTATCATCTAATGAGCATTTGTCATTAGTCAGTTCCTCTAACGTCCACTTGAGGCTGGCTCCAGAAGTGAGTCAGTCTCCATAAGTCCCCATGTCCAAATGTCCAACTTCACAGCAGAAATAAACATGTTTACAGCCTGGTACAAAAAACAGTTTTGGTCTCTGTAGCTAATTTCCCCGTTCATGACAACTGTACTGAGGGTGAATTTATATACAACTCACCTGTTCACATTATATTAAGGCTTAAAGTTATGCAGGATTAAGAGTGTTCGGCGAATAAACAACTTTATTGCAAGAGTATCAACAGGGAAACTGATAACTGAAAGTATTTAGCATCTTCCAATTAGCATTTTGGAACCAGCTTCCTTCAAAAAACTCCCAGTTTCAGTGTATTTAAACTTTTTTTTGCATGTAATGCAACAAGCGAGCTGGTAAGTCCTGAGAAAATAACACAAGTGTGCATCCAAAAAGAGCCTGAAAAAGCCAGAAAAACGCCTTTTGTGCCCCAAAGGGCCCCACGTCAACGAGCACAGCATCACCCCTCCTTTGTAAGTTTATGTGTGTGTGTGTTTGTGAATGTGTGTGTATAGTTATGCATCTGTGTGTGTTTGTGTGATGTGCTAGGTCCCTGTTTGAGCCTTTATGCTTGTTTAGCGCTCAGCCTTCTTCTTCGCCTTCCTTCCTCGATGATTTGCTTATGTAAGGAATCAGCGCAAGCTTGTCTGAGCACTGTCTCTTATGAATACAACTCTGTACTGTACGGCAGCCACACACACACACACACACACACACACACACACACACACACACACACACACACACACACACACACACAAAGGAAACATATTATCTAATCACTGTTCGCCCAGGCTGGAGTCTAGACTCAGTTGCTGTTCACAGAATTATATTTGCTAATGACAGAAAGGTTATTTTTTCACAGCTTTAATGTCAAATAAAAGCTGTTTTAATTAGCGGGACGCTCACGTTTACTCTCATTAGTGTCATGTTAGGTTCACTTTGTGGCTTTTATGTCCAAATTACAGCGGCAACGTTAAAAAGAAATACAATAAGCACTGTTACAAACAGATAATTAGATTAGAAGTTCAACCAGATGATCAGAGCTCGATACTGGAGCCAGAAGAGATTCAACGTCTTGCTCAAGGGCACTTCTGCAAGGTAGCTACTCCCCATGAAAGGGGTTTAAATCCTGCTCTTTTTAAGACAACGAAAACACAGTGATTCCTATTTTCAGGTGATTGTACACTGATGGAAACATGCTAACAAACAACTGCTTCGATGTCTGAATCAGAGCTGACGCAGACACAATTAAAACTGGTAAACCTGCTGAAAATTTGGGGTAATCGATGAATTGTTTGGTCTGCAAAATGTCCTAAAAAATAGCGGAAACATGTCTTGCTTTTTCTGTCCTTGATCAATGATCTAAACTCCATTAAACAGAGATTGATGATCATTTAAGCAGCACAGACGTGCCGATATTCAGTATAACAGCACTCCCTCTCATGTGATAAAGAACAGCTGTGCCGATATTCAGTATAACAGCACTCTCTCTCTCATGTGATAAAGAACAGCTGTGCCGATATTCAGTATAACAGCACTCCCTCTCATGTGATAAAGCACAGCTGTGCCGATATTCAGTATAACAGCACTCTCTCTCATGTGATAAAGCACAGCTGTGCCGATATTCAGTATAACAGCACTCTCTCTTATGTGATAAAGCACAGCTGTGCTGATATTCAGTATAACAGCACTCCCTCTCATGTGATAAAGAACAGCCGTGCTGATATTCAGTATAACAGCACTCTCTCTCATGTGATAAAGAACAGCTGTGCTGATATTCAGTATAACAGCACTCTCTCTCATGTGATAAAGAACAGCTGTGCCGATATTCAGTATAACAGCACTCTCTCTCATGTGATAAAGAACAGCTGTGCTGATATTCAGTATAACAGCACTCTCTCTCATGTGATAAAGCACAGCTGTGCCGATATTCAGTATAACAGCACTCTCTTATGGGATAAAGCACAGCTGTGCCGATATTCAGTATAACAGCACTCCCTCTTATGTGATAAAGCACAGCTGTGCCGATATTCAGTATAACAGCACTCTCTTATGGGATAAAGCACAGCTGTGCCGATATTCAGTATAACAGCACTCTCTTATGGGATAAAGCACAGCTGTGCCGATATTCAGTATAACAGCACTCCCTCTTATGTGATAAAGAACAGCCGTGCTGATATTCAGTATAACAGCACTCTCTCTTATGTGATAAAGCACAGCTGTGCCGATATTCAGTATAACAGCACTCTCTTATGGGATAAAGCACAGCTGTGCCGATATTCAGTATAACAGCACTCCCTCTTATGTGATAAAGAACAGCTGTGCTGATATTCAGTATAACAGCACTCCCTCTTATGTGATAAAGCACAGCTGTGCTGATATTCAGTATAACAGCACTCTCTCTTATGTGATAAAGAACAGCTGTGCCAATATTCAGTATAACAGCACTCTCTCTCATGTGATAAAGAACAGCTGTGCTGATATTCAGTATAACAGCACTCTCTCTTATGTGATAAAGCACAGCTGTGCTGATATTCAGTATAACAGCACTCTCTCTTATGTGATATTGTTTTTCAACAGTTCTACAAGTGCCATTATTAGTTAGCAGTACTAACCGATAACAGACGATGATCTGTTCGTTTGCGGCGCCAACACATAGTTCAGTTGGGACTAGCACTGTTGCCAAGCAACACATCAACATTTTCATGAACACTAGCTTGTCAGCTTTGATCTGTAAGTCTAGATAAATGTTTACAGCCTGGTACAAAAAACAGTTTTGGTCTCTGTAGCTAATTTCCCCGTTCATGACAACTGTACTGAGGGTGAATTTATATACAACTCACCTGTTCACATTATATTAAGGCTTAAAGTTATGCAGGATTAGGAGCGTGGACGCTTTGATTGACAGGTAGATGCTGTTACAGATGGTTTGTTTGAGCAACCAGGCTCAGGTTCCCCTCAGGATCCTCGTCATTACTGATTTTTAGATTAGGAAAATGTTCATGTTTGCCAATTTATGATAGATAACAACCGATAAATTAAACCTGTGTGCTGTTATTCCCTATAACAACACTCGTGGAACGCCTCTCGCCCAATCAAATCAAATCACTCGGTCGCGACTAACTGTTGTATAAAATTCAATCAAATCTGACTACTTACTGTATCTAAAGAAGAAATAAACATCCAGGTAACCTCAAGCTGAGGGAACATGCAGGGAATCAACAGGAGCAACATGAATCCACAACTACGGAAGGCCTCATGGGACAAACACACTACAAACACACCTGGATGTCCAAATAAAACAGACGTGCAGGTTCACGCACATTCATCTGTAAACGTGGTGCGTAAAGCAGACAGACTAATCCTCTGCACGCCTCCTGTTTAAGGTTTAAGCACCATTGCTCTCTTTTTCTTCTAGTCGACATGCATGCTCAGTTGCTCAGTTGCTCAGTTGCTCGGTTGCTGCCAAATCCTGTGACACATTTCGACCAACTGGTGACATTTTGTTGGAGGCGGGCGGGTGGAGGAGACACACCTGACCAGTGCTGCGTTTGGAAAAACGACGGTCACGATCAGCAGGGGCGGATTAAAGGGTGCATGCATGCAGATGAAGGACTGATTAATAAACATGCTGCGGCTGCATTGTGCGGGGTTTTTTTTTTTTTTTGCGGTAACAATAACAAACGCACCTTCATCTGCTCCCATGTGTGTGCGGGCTTTAGATTTACCTGTGCGGTCTCTTCTCTCGGTTTTTTAAATGCTCCTGCTCTCCTGCATTTCACTCCAGGTCGTCCATGTTCGCATCACAGCTCGATGGATGGATGAATGGATGGATGTGGTGGAGGAGGAGAAAGAGGAGGAGGAGGAGGTGGAGGAGGAGAGGAGCCTTTGAAGTGAGGAAATCTGGGTCCCTGCTCTCTCCAGCCCAGCTGCGTGCTCTGGATTTCTGTCGTTTCCAAGGCAGCGTCCGTCCGTCGACCCGACGAGCGTCAAGCTGCAGAGAAACACCGCGACCTGCGAGGATTTCAAAATAAAAGTCTGAATTAAAAGCGCTAGAACGGAAGGGACGCGGTTTGCACTATCCTGAACACAGCTTTTAATCATCTATTGCATGTTTATCTGATAAAATATCACGTGTGTGTGTGTAAATACATTACATATCAGCTCGGCTGTGCCAATATTCAGTATAACAGCACTCTCTCTCATGTGATAAAGCACAGCACTTTTTTGCACTAAAATGCAACATAAACAAAGTTTAACTTGTAGTTTATTATAGTTTTTTTAAACTCATATTGACACATTCTTAACAGTTGATATTGTCCCCTTTTAAACAGAAATCAGTGTATGTTGATTATATTTATATTGTTTACACACTTGCGTTGGTGTTTGCAGGTTGGTTAAGCCTTTATTTTAATATTTTATTTTGGTTTTTTATTGCAAATAAACACTCAGTTGTCAGTTTATCAGGTCAAACTAATGCAGGTTAATACACAAGCCCTTGTTTGTGTTGTTGAAGCTGTTTTATTCAACTTTACGGTAAATTTGGTAAATTTGGAGGCTGTATTTTGTGGTGCTGTTGAATTATAATAATATATATATATAAACACACTTAATTTCTCACTTTTTGTTTGTATTTTTGTCAGTATATTGCAAATAAACGCTATAAACATTATTATAATAATCACATACTGTCGTTTTGTGCATGCATTCTTCAGTAAAACTGTAAAAACAATAATCAATAATTACTGAAAGTGATTTTATGTTGAACACTGACTGCCGGGACCGCCGGTGTGTTTTCCCGGTACCGGCTGCTGACTTGACGAAGCAGCAGAGGGGGGAGATGCAGCAAATTGGTGGAACGGCGCATGCGCATCCGAAGAGCTGCGACTTTTGCCGATGATAGCCGAGACCACCACCCCTCTCTACTCCATGGAGCGAGCATGGTGCACGTAAGAGCCGCTGCAGGCCTGTGGGAACATGACACTAAGATGTAAACACACGTGGAGCATCATTAATTATAAATCAATCACCAGACTTTGTGTTTTAGTTCATTATTAATGATTAATACTGTCATTCCTGTATGATTATATGTTAAATTAAGCACATTTTCCTGGAATTAAAAAGGATTTCATGTAGCAAAACTGTCCAAATTGGTGAAATGAAATGAAAAATTTAACTTGTTTCAAAAGAAGCTCACATACCAGGCAAGGAGGGCACGAATCAGAGAGGCAAAGCTTCATAACGGACACTGGAGTATCTGTCCATGTGAGCTGTGTACTCCCCCATCCTCACAGTGAAGCAAGAACTGAAGGAATGATGGATGATGGTGCTAAATACATAAATACATGGATATTCTTGATGGAAACCTGTTGTTGAGATTTGAGACTAGGACGGAGGTTCACCGTCCAGCAGGTCAGTCATATTAAACATACAACTAAGGCAACACTCGAGTAGTTTGAGGGGAAACATTTAAATATCTTGGAATGGATTAAAGTCAAAGCTCAACCTGTGGTATGAATTAAAGATTGCTGCAGAACGATCCAACCTGAAGGAGATGAAGCAGTTTTGTCACATATGGGATCTTTACGGTGCATCTGAAGACGAAAACGCTGCACCTGAAGGCAGATATAGCAAATATGTTGACGTACATGCAATACTAATGATGCATGGTGGGTGGTAGAGCATTGTAGAAGATCTCTGCTTCATTTTAAAGGTCATTTATCGACTTCAGTCCACAGTTATTTGCTGCATGTTAATGAGTAGAGTCTGCGCTGCGCGGTAGACGTGGGTGGATGGTGGTGGGTGGTTGAAAAACACAGAAAGATCTGCTGGTGATGTAAACCTGCAAACATGTGAGGCCCAGCTCTGTCCTGGACTCCACAGAGGAAGTGGTGAAGAGGAAGAAGGATCACGTGGAGGCCTCAAACAGCTGCTTCAGCAACAGACTGCTACTCCCACCATGTAAGACGGAGCTGCATCGCCTTCTGTGTCGCCACCATGCACCTCCAACCAAAACAAAGTCCACAGTTTATAGTAAACACAGCTGTCCTAAAGCAGTTAGACATCTCTGCTACACATCAACGACTTGCACAACTCGCCATAGGTTCCCATGCCATTCCAGAGCTTCACCACTCGGTGGCGTTGTTGCCCTGTGTGTGAGACAAGGAGTGCCTGTCGCTGTCCATGGTGCTGCAGACAGTTCGGGACGCCATGGGTGGAGGTGAGAAGGTTGAAACTCACCACCACTACCACATTAGAACATCTTAATACTTCACTACTACTGTGATACTACTACTACTACTACTACTACTACTACTACCAGGAACTGTGACACTCTGTGGTGGTTTACTGTGGAGTGTGATGGCATGCTTTGGGTTACCGTGGTGCCATCCTGTGGCTGTGTATGGTAATCACACCTGGTTATGAAGCTGAGGCTGATGTAACTTTGTGCCCCTGGTACACTCACTCAAGTACGTAACACTTTATTTAACAAACCACGCAACTATTTCACTGATTTTGGTTGAAACTGGATCATATTTTATTGAGAACATGTTTTCTCTGTGAGTGTTTTTACCACAGGACTGGGTTGCAGGTGTTGGTGTCGTGCCAGAACCCGAGCTAGACAAGCAGGAAAAATAACCAGGCTTGACTCTTGCCTCTATGGACATAATGACAGAGGAGAAAAGACTGAAGAGGACGCCGACGGAGGAAGCTAAGAAGAGAAAATGGGAGCTTGACGAGCAAGAATCTGCCAGACAGGAATGAATCTGGCATTGACTGTTATTTGTTTGAGCTTTGAGTTGCTGAGCTTTGTAAAATAAAAATACTTTTATCAACCTTAATCCACAGTTATCTGCAGAATCAGCAGCAGTAAAAGTGTCAAGAGTAAGCTGCAAAAATCACAGCAGAGATCCAGCAGAAGCGTCAACTGAAGATGCATCGCCGAATTACATTTAAAAAATAAGAAGAAATGTAACAATAGTACGTTTAATTGTTACCTTCTGGCTTTTGCCTACAGCACCATCATTCATCGGCAAACAGCTGGGAATGCGTGTGGGGGTTTTAAAGCCTCTGTAAAATATTTTATCTGAGCTGATCACTGGTCGTTTGTAAACCTGCCAACCCTGCACAGACTCATTTTATGGCCATTTTGTGCAATTTAACTCTAAGCTATGATGCTTCCTCCCCAATCCCAGAGCTAATTTAGTGGAAAAGTGGTTTATCTGAACCTCTAATATTTCTTGTTTTGGAGCCATGATTGCATCAACCATTAACTTACGATTAAATTTATGCGCGTAGCTAATCGTGGCAGGCTGATATTGAGACTAAATATTACAGGAAATGCAAAATGTATTTTAAATTACATTCCAAAGATCTTTTAGTTTATTTTAATTTGGATATTTGTAGGAATTTAATAGTATAATATGTTTTAAAATGATTTAATCCTCCAGGTACCAATGGAGGTTGGGTGCGTACCAATCGCACAAGTGCATACAAACATCACATGACCACACTTATTTTTCAACTTACAAACTCACCTGTATTAAACTGAGCAGTTAATATGATTTAAAAAATGTACACTTCGCTTTATTGAGCTTCAGGTTCGGTTCTTTTTCACGGCACCGTGAGGCTCTTTGGATATTAGCTCCCACTGATTGGCACATGTTTGAATATAATAGCAGAGCGGACTGGGCGGCCAAGGCTGGGAACTGTTGTTATTAAATTTCACAGCTATGTGTGTAGCTATTAATCATCAGAGGCGAGGAATGCTAAGCAGTTTAGAAACTTTTACCAAGAGGAGGTGGGTGAATCCAATTTAAACACCACTTCTATGTTTAAATTCATGTTTTCAAGGAGACTTACTGCAAAAAACTGCTGGTTAATGTCCAAATAAGACAATTGCCAACACATTAGAATAATATTTTAATAAATAAATAGCAGCATCACACAGAAAAAAAAAAGAAAATATACATTGTGTGGATGATGGCGTAATTATTGTATAAACTTAAGAAGATGTGTCGTAGACAAACATTCACAATTAAACTGGTATTAAAAAAAAAAAAACGTTGGGTTGAACACATAAAAAGGTAACTAACCCACGAGCGCCGGATCATACAAGAGCGAGACAAACCAAGACAACTCATCAGTGTCAATGCAGATGAGCGCCAAAGGTTTCAAGAGTCGATGAATGCGATGAATGAAGGTGCATTGGGGGAAGTTGGGTTTGCCAAACTCTTGGACGTCCAGCAGCTCTGGGTATTTCTCAGAGACGTTTAGTGACAGAGTTACACGTTTGGCAAGATTGGTGACACAGCTGCAGAGTCATACTTGTTGGTATAAAAAAGTTTTCTCTGTACGCTTTAGTAAAGTCAGCATGTTGACTTACTTTTACGTTTGTGAGTTCTTGTGAGTTCTTTTGATTGCACCAATCTCTGTCCTTGGATTCTTTTACATTCTTCGACATTGCTATGAATGGTTGATGTGTTCAATACCTACTTCAAGACCTATTTTGTGTCCTACTGAAAGAAAGTAAAAATTATTAATAGTTGTAATAGTAATAGTTTGGAAATATGCGTATCTGTATGAGTCTGATCAGCGGTCGGTTGGCTTAGCTGAGCACGAATTCAAGGACTCGGAAACTGGCGGGTGTTAAATCACAAAACTACTAATTTCTACGTAATGTTGCTTCAACATGTTATATCTCGTTTGTTTTATTTAAACCAAGGTGTTGTGGTATCACGGGGGGTATGTGTTGGAAGTCATTGCTCCTGGCCAAGAAATAGTTCTCCAAAAACCCACAATTCGTTTGTCATTGTGCAGCTTAATTAATTAATTGAGTTTTAGTTTAACTTTGGACCGAGCCAGGCTAGCTGTTTCCCATGCTTCTAGTGTTTATGCTGGTGCATAAGCATTTTCCTTCTAGTTTGTGCATATGCTCCGACAGTTTGTGCATGAAACATCTCACTCATAGAGTTTTTCAAATATACTTCATACTTTTCTAGAGTTTTCCTTGCACAAAGCGTTGTTGCCTGGCAACAAAAGTAGTCCTGAAGGGGGGTAAAAGTCCCAAATCGGGCCTCTTTAGATGCATTAAAATGAAACTGTCAATAAACGCCTCCAACTATTTCTATACACACCAGACTTGGCTCAGATTACCAGTTAAAATCCTTTCAGACACTTTCTGCGTGAGTGATTGCTTTCATCTGTCTGTCTGGACCGCGAGCCGGACATGATCAGCATCTTCAGAGACAACCCGATACGATCCATTGTCGCAGAGACAATCGATACAAAACCCCCAGAAAAAAAAATTTACCGAATCAATCTAGGATAGCAATTTGAGCCAAGCCTGGCACACGCACACACACACACACACACACACACAGGTACACGGGAAACATATAGTTATTACATTGCGACATAGTGAGTTGGCTGGCCTGGCTGTAGCTCTTTTCATGCCCACACCTGGACGGCTCAAACATGACCCATTCAACTAAGTTCAGAGAGTCCACACTTCTCCATTTTTTCTTGTTCACGTTTTGCATTTTTGATAAAGATGAAATATTGTTTGCAATGTGCATTTTGGTGATTGCTCTCTGTTTGTCCTTCCTTTCCTTCCTCCGCTGTTTAATTCCTTTGACTTTTAAAAGAAAGAAAAATGAGGCAGAGCGGACCTTTTGAACATCACTTCAAACGTCGGCGCCCGGCTTGCCAACATTAGCTCATGTAAGACCTCTCCTCATGGAGAGAAAGGTGGCGCGAATGACCACTGTGTAAGTCTGTAGCATACAAAGAGTGGATTCATTATACAGAGATGCACAGGAGTGACTCCCAGTTCTTGCGTTTCACTCTTCATCGTATGCAGAGGTGGCTGCAGACCTCAGGCCTTGAATCTGATTGGTGCACTTGCAGGCTTCTTTGACCTTGAAGGGGGAATTATGGGTTTTACATTCAGGTTGGGGAGTATTACCGAAATGGAAGAAGAAATCAGTAATGCACTGTTGTTTTGGACTTTTTTATATATATTTAAAAGGGTTCTACGGCAAATTTAGGATTGCACTTCCATAAAATTGTGACCCAAAAAGAGAAAGATAGGCTGAGATATCCTGATCTTGAGTTTCTAAGTATGGGTCAGTCCGCAAAAACACAACAATTCTCGCAGCATCTTCCCCTTCTGACTCCGAGATGCCCCAATCTTTCAAACTATCACACTTCTGACATTCCCTTTAGGGTTATTTTGGGAGTGACCTCTTAAAACATCACTTTCCTCAGTGTAGTTCCTTTACAACCCAACAATTTAGCTCTGTCGAGCTAAACCTACAAAGCAAATCATTAAACACACGCGAGTTTCAGGTTATATCTACTGTATTATCTTGCAAGAGGTGGATTTGTTGTTAGGAAAACCAAATTTTAGCACCCTGACTTGTTCCCTTTAACATTTAATTATCTCCTAAGGCAGTATATTTCAGTTGATGGAGATGCAGCGTGGAGGAATTACACCGCCTGGCAGATGTCGATAAAACGCGGGAGGAAGGAGGGCGAGAAAATCAACGTGACAGAGCTGTGAGGGTTGGTGACCTGTCTTGATAGAGTCAGGGGGTCCCGTCTCATAGCGTATCGACTTTCTGTCCGATTTAATGTGACAGATGAAATCTAATGGTATTTGGTCGTTGAGTCACACTCTGGTGTTATGGTGACTCGGGTAGTCAGAGAGCAAAGATTTAGTGTTTGGGACAATCGGGTGAAGATACCGGCTGAGATTTTCATCCTAAAAATCATCGTCGGAGCATACATGTAGTTAACGCTCATTCCTTCTGATTCAGCTTTCACTGTATGGGCCCTTAGCATTTGTATTTCAAACGGTAATATCTAGTGGCGTTGTAGTACTCGAGATCAGCCTTGGTTTCGTCTTGAAATCAACTGCACTTTTACTTGGTCTCGTCTCAGTCTTAGACAAAGAGGATTCTGGATTTTAGTTCAAGACCGGTCATGTAAATACCTCAAGGCGACGATTAATGAGGTGACTCAAAGAGTTTTTGTGAATATAAGTAGGGTATATACTGTCTGGTCTAGGTCTTGACTCAGCCTCGCAATACTTTGGTCTTGACTACAACACTGATATGAGGTGTCATCACGTAAGATCCATGTACTGAATTCACAGCCATTCACTAAATGTGAGCAATATTCCATAACATGTACAATCTGTGTCGTAATTTGACTACAATCCTTTATTACTATTACCGTTTCTTATTCGCCACTGAGCGAAAAATCCACTGCTTGTGGAAAAGTGGAGTGCGTCTTTGATCACAGCTGAGGAAGATCTTGGAAGATGAGTTTTGTGTTGTTGGGTGACGACGACGATTAACTGACAAAAACCAACAATATCAAGCTGTAGCCGATGTCATAAAATCTATATATTTTGTTCTATTTTAAGAATGACATCTTAGGAACCTTATATTAAAAACTTTTTCTCACATCTTTGTTGATTGTTTTCAGTAAAAACCTTTAAAAGTTGGGACTTTAATTGTTTCCAAACTGGTTGCGTTGGTCAACAGAAGCAAGAGCCTGTGACGGTTACGTTGGACCGAAGGCCTGCGCCGTGTATTTTCTTTTTTAGCTCTTTTATATTCCACCTTGTTCAACCCAAGGGGAAGCGACCTCACTGCGTCATGCTACCACCAGATGGCACTGCGAGTCCACCAGTACATTCCTTCATCTCGGCTCCTCTCAGACAAACCTCTGACTGCAGCCTTGAGAAAGTTTTCTTTAGAGAAAAAAAAAATCCAATTTCTGTCGGCTGAGCACTTTGATTATTCATGCTGGAAAGGTTCATTCAGGTATATTTTATATTCTGTTGTTGTCAAAGCTTGACTGGCACACAAAAATAGATTTGGTTTTAAGTTTGCTTGGTGTGGAGAGAATCCACATAAACCAGAGCTCGGACTGCATTCTGACTCTGTGGGAAGGCTTGAAGTTTGACCCCACGTTGACGTCGGCGGTCGGCGCTTCACTCTGTAACCTGAATCAGTGGGACTCCCATTGAGGGCCGCTCGACTTCATATCAGGTTTACAATGAGAGCAAGCTCGTCACTGACTGTCTCTTACCATGTTCACATGAAGTACACCACATTTTGTGACAGCTAAACAAATGCCTTTATTCTCCATGTGTGGTATGAAAACCAACATTTGGACACCACGCAGAAAACGTCTGAAATATTGGCTCCCATTCCGAAACATCTCTCGCAATCCGATTCCTTCAACACGTTGCGGTAAAAGTAGTGCACTTCAGCATCGGGGTAAGGATCGTCCTTCCACAATGACAGCACCGTCATAAAAACCGCTTTGGGCACCGAGCAGCAGCTCGTCGAGAAAAAAGGTCGCTCGGCCCAGCGTCTGGAGGTCAAAAAGAAGACATAACACAACAACAAAAACACGTGATCACACACTGCTTGTGTGTTCTCTGCTGGCGGGGCTGTAGCTGATGAGCGACAGGTCCAGCTCCACCTCAGTTTCCGCCTCTGTTTCCGAAAGCATGCCGATGTTGTGGCATTCGGAGAGGCTCTGTGACACTATTCCGATTTGTGACTCGCCATCTGTCAGGTCCTCCGGGTCAACCGGCAGCCTCCCGTTATCCCCCCTACCGCCGTTGCGACAGTTACTATTGCGGTCTATGTCTGTTTTTCCGTGACTGCCCATCAGAAGAGGGGTCACGGCATGTGACGGGCATGGTTGGGGAACCAAGAGGGTTTTGCAAGTCTGTCCAGCTGCGTTGGCCCCAACTTTGTACTGGCACCTGATGTAGCTGGAGAATGCTCTCCTGTAGGTCCTGTTGAAGAGGGTGTACACCAGAGGGTTGACCCCGGAGGAGATGTAACCCACCCAGACGAAGACGTTGAGGAGGTCATGAAGTAGCGCCTCATTGCAGGCGTCCTGGCACAAGACGGAGGTGACGTTGGTGATGAAGAAGGGACACCACATGATGAGGAAGAGGAAGAAGACGATTCCCAGGACCTGAAGATAGAAAGAGAAGACGGAACAGAAGATAACGAGTAGGCGTCAATCAAAGTACATGTCCAAAAGATGTTTTCTGTCACTTCAAGTAGTTCTTCTTATTATTAGTGTTCAGTCTTCTGAGAAGTTTAGTTTTATTAGTTATTTGATGCTATGAAAAAAGGGAATTCACAACAAGATTGACAGCTGAACCCAATGTTGTAGTCAAGACCAGGACAGGGGGCGAGGCTGACCAAGACCAGGTAGTATATAGCCTACTTAGGTGGGTGCAGAACTTGAGACTACTTTGTAGTTGTTGTTACTTTGACCCCTAGTTTGACAGTTAAACCTGCCTGTGGACCTGCCTAATTTAGCAACTAACTGGTGAACAACAGACCCAAATTCATCAACTCACCCGAAAAACTTCATGCCATACCAACTTATAAGACCTATAAGACATTTCTGGGATCCATTAATCAAGTGGACCTTAAATCACCTGACAAGCACTCAGCTCCACTCTTTATTCTCACCTTGGAGGCCCGCCTCTCGTTCTTTATGGCCTGCATCATCCCCCGTCGTCCATGGCAACCCGACGTGTCGCTCCGCGACGGCCCAGCTGCCGGCGAGCTCAGCTGAGACGCCACCTCGGAGCTGGGAATGATGCTTATGCTGTCTGGCGTCGAGGCTCTGAGCAGTATGCCGGGCTCGGCTCCTTTCAGACAGCTCAAGGTGTTTCGTCTGCTCTGAGGAGGCGGGGGCTTTATCTCCGCTGGAGAGGGAAAAAGACGGATCAAGGATCTATATTAGCACAGATATTTTTGTGGTTGAACAAATGTGACAATCTTGCTTGTGTCTAAAGTTTGAAGGAGAGTCGTGAAGGATGGTATCACGAGACTTTTCCAACTTAGTTACCAAGAAAACTGTTGCAGAGTTCACTCAGTTTCTCTGTTAACAAGGCTGCTGTACCGTAGGAAGGAATGTAAACATGAGGAGAATGTTTCGTTCAGTCTTTTCTCTGGTTGGGATGCCAGAGGATAAGATCCACACATCACGCAATTTCATCTCTGCTGGAGAAGCTAAACCTCAGCTTCGTCTACGTGATGCCCAAACTGATCGGACAGATAGTTGCTGTCTCCTCAGCACCACATAACATAGTGCTGGTGAATTAGCTGATATATATACACAGTCTTCCAGTCATCCACAACTTTTGACAAGTCTGACTTTTTTCCCCGTAACTGTTTATTGCCTGTCAAGCTTTTCCATGCTAATGTGGAACATAATGCAGTTAACAATGTTAACCATTTGAATCAAGAGTAGCCTGTGACGGATATTTTGCCAGCTAAAATGACAGCTGTCGTTTTTTATAAACCATTAGCCTCCAGTTGACTTTTTAAAGTTTAGAGTTTAACAAAACATAATGGCGGCCTAATGTGGGTCTTAAATATACACTTTATTATAAGTTACATGGTATTGCACTAAAAGAGTGAAGCTACATGTCCCCAAAAAAGTCCCCATGTGCCAGGTAAGATATATAAATTAGCATTATTATTGCAGTGGGCAAGTAATCCTAGTATTATTGGGACAAACCTGAGATCATCTGCTGACAATAACTTATACAGGTTCATATTTTCAAACAAGAATATACATAAACAGCTAATGTAAACTAGTTAGCTAGTTCGGGTAGGTAGGTAGCCGTTCCAAGGATATTAAGCTATTTAGCTGGACATGCTGGTGGTTGTAGCGTTTTAATCATTTACTTATGTTCTAAATTTTAGGAGTTATACTGGGGTTCAGATGTTTTCAAGGACAGGAGACACAAGGTCGTGAGAAACAGGCCTGAGAAGTGTCATTTTGATACATAATGTTTATTGTTGAGCAGACTCATCAGTGAGGGAGGTGTCCGAGACAGCCCATGTTTAAAAAATGTATAAGAACCAACAGTTAGAGCTCCTCGAGGAGCCTTTTACTCTGTAACCACTTTTGTGTGTTGCACTGTTAAACGCACCTTCTTGTACAAGAACAATACATTCAACTTAAACTTTGATACTTTGGATCCAGTCCTCCTTATTCAAGGGTTTTCTTTAAAAATACACCTAACCACACTTTTGTTTTTGTGTTTTTGGAACCATCCAAACTCCTAAAATTGCAGAGTATCGCTCTAACTACAATCCCATATACACCGCCTAGTTATGGTTGCTACTGTAAGCTATGATTGGGCTAAGGCACGTTGCGTTAGCTGAAATAACACCTCCATTATGTTGTTTGGCTTTTTACAATTATAGATATTATACTGTACGGTTGTAAGTCTTCTTGTGAAAGGGTTGTGATCTACAGATGGAAAAAAACAATACAAGTACTGTTGGTGCTGGGAACTAGTGGAGCCAAAATATAATAAATGTAGCTATGATTGGACCATGAAGAGTTTATTCAATATTCTCAAGAGTCAGAGGCATCGATCTGTTGTGTTTAATTTAAGGCTCGTAGAGGGATTCAAATCTCCTTAAGTAAAATATGAACATAAGACACAACAGAAGGGTTTTAGGTTTCATTCACTTATTTACTTTAGATTAATTGGTTCAAATATTTGTATTGGTGCATTTCAGCAGCTAAAAGCCTGATAAGTTGTTACCTTGTGATTCTGACGGGGTGAGTGTGTTGATCTGAGGGAGGTGGAAGGTGCTGCTCGGAGGCTGTAGTGTATTTGCCATTGCTGGTGTGTGCAAAGGCTGCTGAGAGGAAGTCTTTGACTCACACAGGAAGACAGTGGCCTGCCTCTGGAGCACCTGTGGGAGGAGAGAGAGTGAAGATAATGAAGAAAAAGAAGAGAAGAGGCGACGGGGTTGTGAGTGTAGTATAAGATGTCCCGGCTACCTGTATGGTGAGGCAGTACGTCACCACCATGATGACCAGCGGGATGAAGAAGGCTACAAAGGAGCCGATCAGCATGAAGCGCTCCTCGTTGAGGACACAGCTACCGTTGACGAAGACCTTATCCTCGTTGTGGAGGCCGATCACTGGGATAGGCATCGACACACCTAGAGAATGAGAGAGAGAGAGAGAGAGAGAGCATTTTTATTATTTTGTCGTTCTCTGATAAGCTTCATCTGATTATTCCAAGCAGACTGATGTTGCTCGCAGCAATGCAAACACATCATTCGTACACTACAGCGTAGCAATAACAAGATAAGAACCAGGCCCTAAAAACAATGAAAATCTGTTGGATATTAATGGGGCACCGAAACAAGGAGGGGGTAAAATATCTCAATGTATATGAGGTAGAACATACGAGCAGCCTAATTTCATGAGCTCAAAATAATCAGGTTATGTCATGATAATAATTATTCAAACTCATGTCGTTCCTGCCTCTCTCCTCTCATTTCCTGTCACATCTCAAAAATAACAGCACAATTACCAAACCATGAAATTGAAATTAGGCGGTGATATATAAAGGTAAAGCCCGTGGTTCTCTGATGTAAAACAATAGAATAGAAGCAAAGGAGTTTGAGTATCTCGGGGTCTTGTTCGCGAGTGACGGGAAAATGGAGCGTGACATGGACATGGTTGGTGCGGCAGCTGCAGTGTTGCAGTACTGGACTGTTGTAGGGAAGGTGGTGGAGTTGAGCCAGAAGGCAAAGCTCTCGATTTTCCAGTCTCTCTACGTTTCAACCCTCACCAACGGTCATGAGCTTTGGGTAATGCCCAAAAAACGCAATTGCGGATAAAAACGCCCTAAATAAGCTTCCTCTGCCGGGTGGTGAAGCTCAGCCTTAGAGATAGGGTGAGGAACTCGAACATCCGGAGGGAGCCTTTGCGTAAAAAGGTTAGAGCTGAGGTAGTTCAGGCTCATGGGTGTCTTCCTTTGGAGGTGTTCAGGGCACATCCAACTCGTAGGAGACTCTAAGGAAGACCCAGAACTCAGTGGAGGGACTATGATACCTCGGTATCCCCCAGGAGAAGCTAGACTGAGAAAGAGTTGCTGGGCCCTGCTAAACTTGCTGCCATCGCGACCCAACCATGGATAAGCGTAAGAAGATGGATGGATGGATGGATAAAAGTGTTATATGAAGAACTGTGTGTTTGTAATAGGACGAGACACTAATGACCGTCAATAATTAAAAGAAAACAATGCTTTTATCCTTCTGTCACCGTTCCAAACATCCTTTTATTTGCTTTGTTTTTCTATGACTCGATTTAACCGTGAACCATGAAGGTGATAACCATGAAAAACCACCTGTTTTCTCTTCATTTCATGGTTAGATCACGTTAAACTAAACACAGAGCATTACGTTTGTGTAATAGTCTGTAAACCATGGCTGGAAAATGCTAAATCATTTCCTCATGACCAATCCCAAACTAATTTGGTGGTTTTTCAAAACATCATATTACTACACTAACCACCACCGTTTAGAAAAATGAGGCATCAAATGCTAGAATAACTCAGAGAACTACACCTACATCTCAGTCCTCTCTGAGTTGTGTCCTGCCCACAGTGTGGGCTGGCATAATTCATTTAAGTGCAAGGTACATCATTTGCTCTTGCACAGCTGGTGACCTGGCTAACATCAAGACGCAATTTTGGAGCAGTGGCAGCTCCCTTAATGCAATCGTTGCAAATCGACTGCGCTGCCCAGGAGGACGAGTGTGTTTGCATTAATTGCAAACATTGTCCCTCTGTGAATGTCTAAATAACCTGTGATGTGCAAATTGTTCTGACTAATGAGATTGTCCCAGCGGTCTGGCTCAAGTCATGATTCATTCATACTGTCTCAAACAGAGTGTGGAGGAGACTTTAAAGGGCTGGGTTACCCAAGTTTGGGGTCTTGCTTACGTTTCCGTCTCTCCATCACATCAGAGATATTATTATTATTACCTGTACACATTCATGTGTCTGAGCAGTTTTTCATTGGGACCATTTCTTTGGTAGAAAGTAGTTCCAGTGAAAACTTTTCCTGGTGAAGTCTGTCGAGTACTCGGGACATTGTTGCTATTGAATTCTTTAAATACATCAGCCAAGTCTAATGCTACAACAGACCTGTCGATCCACTGGAGGATACCGTGTCGGTGTCATGTTAGGCCTTGCCTAGACATGAAACGTATAGACATGTATGAAGGTGCAGCATCAGGGGCAGCATAAAGAATGTGAAACTTCATGTTTGGAGGTGAATGGATGGGTCAAACAAACACAGGACTTTCGTGCAGAGGACAGAGAATAGGTAGGCCTCACTCCATCAACACAATGGATAGGTACATATCGTAGAAGCCAGACCCCCCTTTCAGTATAAGACACCTTGGACCCGTGATGAATAAAATCCTCACTCAGCAAGCTTTATTTTGAAAGAGCAACCAGGTGTTGCAGATTGCTGATACAAGTGGTGAACACCAGTTTCCCCCATGTGGTGGCTGGGGGAGCTCAAAGTAGAATCGGTAAACCGAAAGGAGACAGTTAATTTGGTTCAGGCATCCGATCAGGACGTTTCTTTTCTCCTTCCAGGCATGTCCAACTGGTAGGAGACCCAAAATATGTTGGAGAGATTATTAAAACCTCAAGATCCACCCGCAGGGGCGAGAAGATGTTGCTGAGTAAAGGGTCACCCCTGCTGCGAATGCAAATAAGTGAGAGATGACTGGATGGACTGTGAACACAACAAACATTCACCTCCAACGATGTGTAACCTCTGGCTACTTTGTGCCATAATTTACAGTGTAACTTTTGGCAACCACACACAGGTTGTACTTCACACTATGATGTGTTTGAACTCGAAATGCAGCAGATTTCACTCCCTCAGGTGACAACAGTTATCTGCCGAAGCCAAAGCTACTCGCCCACTCTGTAAATCCACAGAGCCGACACAAGCAGACACACTGTGGCGGATCACAGCGTGGCTCAGCTAGAGGGCTGTGCTGCTGGAGGAAGATTATTGTACCAGCAGAGGGAGATCTGGAAAATAATCAGGGTATGAGCTGCTCCAGAAATAAAAAGTGTTTCCCAAAGTGAACCCAAAGAGCAGACAACAGTTCAGTGTAGTGTGAAGCATCGAGAAAATTACTCTGTGTGTCACGTTGCTCGTAGAAATTGGAAAAGAAATAAGATGAGAAATAAATCAAAAACAAAAACAGTTAAATAACTGTCAATTTAAAGTAAAATATTATAAAATAAAAATGTAATTTGATGCAATGTAAAGGTATAGGTACATATAAAACAAATAAAATTCAGATTGTATAAGTTGTATGGATGGACATAAACCTTTTGTCATTTTACATACATTTGTATATAATTTAAGAGAGCAGACGAAATACTGTATATATAATATAGTAATAAACACAATTTGTTGATTACTGACATAGTACTTAAAATAACAGTAGTTAATTGTTTTTTAATTTATAGGTAGTGAGTTTAGAACAAAAAAAATACAAAAATACAGAAAACTACTGTATTTATTAATTTAGTTACTTTCCAAAAATGTGCGTCTTCTTTTAGAGCGTAGACAAAATAAACAATTACAGAGATAATAACTGAAACACAAAAAAGTCTAATCCCTCCTAAATTTAATGCCCGTCATGATATCACAATGAGTATTAACTCTAATCTTATTTTATAATGGGATACTACATCATACTTTTTAAACATACAAATCTAACTAAAGAAGTATATACAGTAAAATGTATTATTTCAGGTGCTGCATCTAAGCTACATTTTAACAGTAAGCAGGGAGAAAATCAAATGTTATAGATGATAGAATAAAGCAGCACAAAAAGTTATATAATGTCCTGTTATGTAAGCTACCAACAGTCCTGATGACTTGAATCAACCTCGGTCAAAGCGAGCGTGTTATCGCAGCAGAGAGGACGGCTGCAAAGATCTCATGTTAGATGTTTTGTTGCTTAATCCTTCAGCATCGATCGTTGTCTGAGACCTCCCGGACCTCAATCACACCAGCATGCAGCGGTGCGAAAACCTTCAGAGCGATCAAGGAAATGCCAACGGGAAAACAGGAGATGTCTTATAATTAAAAAAAACAAAGAGCTCGCTGTGAAGGTCTCGGTAGGAAGAGGCGAGGGTGTAGAACTGTATCTGGAGACATTAATCGTCTGAACTTTACTTTGTTTAATCCAAACTCTCTGTTTTTACAGTGATATTAATCAAAAGCAAGACCCCGTAGTTCTTTCTCTGTGTACATTTTTTGTTTGCTGCTGCACCGAGAAGACTCCTGTACACTTATTGCACACGGTCAGCAGAGCAAATGTGATTTAGAGAGGAGATAGCTGCTGGAAATGTTTATTTAAAGCTGCAGGCAAATTTGCAGGTTAGGGATTGTACACAAACGATTACAGGAGAGGTCAGAAAATTGATTTCCTTTTTAAATATTTTCTCTGGCTGGAAGATAGTTTGACTTTTTTTGGGGCGAGGGAAGAAGGACTTATATATCAGCCTCCAAATATTAAAAAAAGGTATTTCTAGTGTGCAATAATGGGTCATAAAAGCGTGCCTGTGAGGACAACAAATGATTGGCCTCATTTATTTTTTGTCCTTTGCATCTTTTAAGTGCTAAGGCTGGAACAATTTGAGTCAGCGCTGCATAATGGTGAAATGCTCCCTCCGGGTCGGGAGCAAGTTGCTACCCCGAACGAAGGAGTTCAATTATCTCGGGGTCTCGTTCAGTCCATTTATGTCCCAACCCTCACCTCATGAGCTTTGGCTAGTGACCAAAAGAATGAGACTGTGGATACTGAAGTGACCGAAATGAGCTTTCTCTGCGACCGGGTGAAGAGCTTGGACATTTGGAGCAGAGCCGCTGCTGAATGCTTGTGAATTTAACCTATTATTTGTCTTTACATAATCTCCCCTTTAGGTTTGCGGACAGGTGTTTTCCATCTAATACAGATGTCCGCGGGGCGTGATGTCTTCATCGGACTGGAGAGAGTAATTGTAAGTTTTAACATGCAAAACACAACGTGAACAAACAATTACATCCATCTGCTGTTTCCCTAATCTGGACCAACCAGGTGAATCTTAGGGAAAACAATCATCCACCTCATTGATTTCATCCCCTGGAAACTACTTGGGTCATGAAGGGCAGGTGTGAATGTACGTGGTCTGGGTAACTGACTGTCGTTGACTGTGGTTCATTGCTATCAGCTTCAGCTCTAGACGGACTGTCTGACCGCCTTTGACTTTCACTGATGAGTCAACGTCGTGCCACTCGTTCATGTTGCCTCTGCTGCCTCATTTGGGAGGTTGGAAGTTAGCAGATGAGTCCTCAGATTTGTTGTGTTGCTGCTTTTTACAAAGTCGGCATGTATCCATGTTGATTATCCAATCAGCTTTGAGATGGACACTTCATTCAGCCTGTCTTAGGTCCATTGATGATCAATGTCTTTGCTGATTTTTAAGACCAGTACTTTATTCAAGCATCTCGACACATAAGATCGATTGTAGCTTATCTGATACAACAAGCTTGAACTTTCGTCCTTGATTAAAGAACTTTCAGCAACAATCAACTCTGAGGTCAGTGAGTTCACCAATATCCTATTTATAGGATGTGTATTTCTTTTAGAAGAACATTTGAGCTGCGTTCATTACATGCAAGAACAATCTACTGTATCCCAAGGGGGTATATGTGCTGCATTTACTGTGTGGGGTCAGAGGACATTAATCTAATGATATGCTCAGACAATCTGTATCTGTGTGTGTGTGGTTGTACGTGTTGTCATGGAAGCCCTCCTGAGTTTTAAAGGGCACGAAACAACATCAACAGAGGCCGAGGGAGGTCTGAGAGAAAAAGTTTTAAAAGTCATCTGATCCCTCAACACTTTCCCCCACACTCAACAAACCGATTACTCCAGCCTGTTCACGGCTGATAAGATTGCTCTAATAAGGGGGGATGTGGAAGGAAAGGCAGACCAAGTGATTGGGGAGGTTGGAAACAAGAAGAAAGAGGAAATCGAAGTGAGGAAACTTTTTCCACTCTGCTGTAAAGATCACATAATACGACTGAAAGTGGGGTGATTGCGCAAACGACTGTATCTAGGGCAAGAAAGAAGAACGTTGACGAGACGCTCTCTAAATGCTCAGAGATATTACAAATGTGAACAGCTACTATTCCGCGGCAATCTGACTGCTGTTGAAGGTCATACGGTGTGACAGTTATTTGACAATGAATCTCTGAATGTCTCTGAAAGAAAACAGTGGTTGAGTTGTTGCCCCAAGTGAAAGAGTTCAAGTAACTAGGGGTCTTGTTCACAAGTGATTTGAAAATGGAACGGCAGGTTGGTGCAGGATCGATGTGGGGAAGAAGAGCCAGAAGATAGAGCTCTTGATTTTCCAATGCATCTATGTTCCAACCCTCACCTATGGTCATGAGCTTTGGGTAATGACCAAAAGAATGAGATCGCGGATACAAGCTGCCGAAATGAGCTTCCTCTTTAGAGCCTTAGTGAGGAGCTCGGGGTAGAGCTGCTGATCCTTTGTGTTGAAGGTGAGGTGGTTGAGGCCTCCTGGGTGCCTTCCTTTGGAGACCCAGAAACTGCTGGATGGACTACATAGCCCATCTAGCCTGGGAACGCTTCAAGATCCCCCAGGACTAGCTTGGATGTGTTGCTGGGGAAAGGGACGTCTTGAACGCCCTGCTAAACCTGCTACCACCGCAACCCAACCCCGGATAAGCAGAAGAGAATGGATGCAATCTAACTGTTGGTATGTTCCTGTAATAAAATATATTCTTTCGATATATAGTTTTTTTTTATCTTCAAACCAAATTAAATAAAAGAAATGAGAAAAACAAATAGAACTACCCATGCCTGAAGAGCTGCAGGGCTGTTCGGTACATCTTAACAGTATAACTGAAATGTGAAGCTAGTCATGTCAATATTCAATCAAATAAATCAGATTACCATTGCACATAGAGGCTACACTATAGATTTATTTAAATACACTGTCTGATAATATCTCTTGGATACTTCTAATAATAGACTGATGATAAAATTCATTCATTTGCATATCTTTAAACATGAAAAGTGCTGCGATCACCTCAGGGGGATTAGAAAAGTTTTTGATGCAAATCAGTTCCAACTGTAACAATAAGCTGTCAGACGCTCTCAGCGTCAACAAACTGACGATGTTAACAGTGTTTCTGGAATTCAATAGATGTGCTGGTGAGAAACTGCCCGGGGATCCCTCCATCCCCAAATAATCATTAAATTTAATACCATTCATTAATCTGGTAACTCTCTGTCTGGGTCTGTAGGGGGTGGACAAACAGTGACACTATGCAATAAACCAAAATATAACAGCATGAAGCCATCCTCAGACATCAGCGTACAGAAATGTCCATCCACGGTGTTGGAGCCAGTCCCAGCTGACATTAGGCGCGAGGTGGAGAACAATCTGGACAACCAAACAACCATTCACACTCATATTCACATCTGTCATGTCTTTGTACTGTGGAAGAGTGTCCGGAGAGAACCTACACAAACTCCACATAGAGAGGCCTCAGCCGGGGTTCAAACCAGGAACCTTCTTGCTGTGAGGCAAACCAATAACAACTGGACCACCATGCCACACAACAGCAATGTGTCTTTCTAATAATGTTTCGTTTCGCTCTGAATAATCCTCAGGGTTCATTCAGACGGGATATGGCACTAGGGTGTGTTTTAGCCGTCGGTCTTTGTATGTGAACCAAGAGTTTAAGAGTTTCCAGGATTACAAGCAAGTTTAGAGAATCATTACAGCAGAAAAAAGATAAAAAACCTGGGGGAAAGAAAAACCAACGCTATCGAGAGCTGAAGGACAAAATATGTCTTTCTGTGTCTCACATAAATCTGTTATTTGTCTCTTTTAATCATGTGCGAGCTCAGCTGTCTTTATGGATTGCTATACATTTGAAGAAAAACGAGGCATGACAGGAGAAAAGGTCAAAGTACCTCCAAAATCAATAAGCTTCTTCCTCTTGACGGATTCAAATTCATGCAAATCTGTCTGTTATTGATCTTGTATAATCCTGTTGATCACGCTTGTGACTAGAATTTTATCTTGAAATTAAGAATCAGCAGACTTCACCCCATATAAGTTCTTAAACCTCGCCTGTGTAGAAGCATGCATGCAGTTAAATCAATCGCACCGCTCTGACCTATAGATATGGTCCAGACGGCGGCGATCTTCATCATGGCTTTGGTTCTGGAGTTGAAGCGGCTGTGCTCTATGGGGTTGCGGATGGCGACGTATCGATCCAGAGAGATGGCGCACAGGTGCATGATGGAGGCGGTGGAGAACAGCACGTCCAGGTAGATCCAGATTGGACAGAGAGCGCTGGGGAGAGGCCAGGCGTAGTCTGGAGAACGGGGAGATAGAAGAGGTAAGGAAAGGTGAGAGATGACAGAAAAATGATGATTTGCCTCCATTTTTTCCTCTCCAGCTGTTCATACACAGCTGTTTTTGACAAATATGATCAATCTGTTTTGGCCGGCCCGGCTGAGTGAATGTCATTTGGGTCAGCGGAGTATGAAGGCTTAAGATGCAGCATGCAGAGGTTGACTGAACTTTAATTAATTAGAGCACATCAAAGCACACTACTACATCTCCAAGCTCCCATGAGGAATCAGGGTAATTTATGCGGTTTACAAGGGTTACAAGTGATTATTATGATTAGATGTGTGAGCGTATCTGATCAGATTAGATAAGTTGTTTGCTTGCTCGGGAGGTGAAACTCTAGTTTAGAAACTATTATTTGTTTCTCTGCAGGACCAGTAAAGAATGGATTAACACACATATGCATGTTCAAAAATGAGGTACATGACTGACAAACAGGAATTAATGAATAACAATGTTGACGAAGGCTGATTATAAAGACAAACATCGATTTGACAGATGGGAGTAAAACACTTTAATAAGCCAACACCTGCTTATTATCAGCATGTCAGCTTGTTGAAATTAGTACAGCCTCCCAGAGCCGCTAGCATGACTGGAAGAGGCACCACAGCTTTTTGGGAAATGGTTCCCTCGCCAACACTCCTGTCCTGGCATCATTTTTTGACAAGGGATGAAAACAGCGAGTTTTGGCGTGGATGCTGTAAGAGCTAGCCACAGTCTATTTTTTAATCTCTGAGCTTTTAACCAATAATAAAAAAATGTGTGCTTGGCATCAAACCTGACTCCCCAGATTGGCAGGAATAAGTGGGTATGTATAAAATGCTCTCTAGTGGAGAAAATGTGATGCAGTGCATGCATAGGTGCCTTTCCAGTGGAGAAAACATAACGAAGTGGTCTCTTGGTCGTCCTTCTAGTAATAAAACCATAAAGCAGGACCCTCTAGGGTGACCATCCAGTGGGGAAAATGTGATGCAAGGTTAACTAAGATGCCATTTTAGTGGAGAAAACATGATGGAGGGTACCCTAAGATGCCCTTTTAGTGGAGAAAACATGATGCAGGGTACGCTAAGATGCCCTTTTAGTGGAGAAAACATAAAGCACAGCCCTGTAGGGTGACCTTTCAGTGGAGAAAACATAATAAAGTGCCCTACCAGGTTCCCTTAAAATGGAGAAAACACAATGCATTGCCATTTTAGTGGAGAAAACATGTTGCAGCACTATATTACAGGCTGCACTACATGCTCAAAAACTAATTAATAAAGTTGCCTTTATTAATGTTTCTTTCGATGTAATAGGTAATGAACTGGAAGTAAAATGGGTTTTAAACTCCCAGCAGGAGCAGGAGGCCGACATCAGATACACCAGCTGTTTTCTGTGACGCTCTGTTGATCCCAGAGGATTTTTGGTCCCTCTCAACAGGGAGGTCAAAGGTCACAGCCAGTGACAGTTTGACACCTTGTAGTGTTGGTAGGGAGTCTGTGTGTTGGCTCACTGCTCTGCAGAGTGAACTGTTTGGGTCACGGGGAATAAAATTAGTCTCTTATTATCTCAGCACTGGGCCAGTGAGCCACCTGAGACTCCAGCACAGCAGCTGAAGTAAGTAACAGAAATACAGCAGGGAGCAACACGGCACAGGGAGGATTAAATCATTGGGTTAACTTTTGCTTGAACTGGGATAAATTAATTAGCTTGATTGGCAAGCTGTCAGCTTAGCAGAGCCTAATATGAAACCCTGGCACTGTTTTACTCACCGAGAGGCAAAGTACACATCCTAATATCTCAATATAATCTGAAATGGATGTCAGTGCGTTTAAACTGCCAGGCTCTTGTCTGGCTCAGATATTAGTAGATGCAGTTTTTGTAAGGCACTGCATCATGTTTTCTCCACTGAAATGGCAATGCATTGCGTTTTCTCCATTTTAAGGGAACCTAATAAAGAACTTCATTGTGTTTTCTCCACTGGAAGGTCACCCTACAGGCTCGTGCTTTATGTTTTATCCACTTGTGAGGTACCCTGGAGAGCACTTCATTATGTTTAGAACATCAGGATGAACTGATTGTGCTCCTTTCCAGCTGTGTCAGCTTTTTAAAGAGGTCATAGAGGGCAAAGAGTGTCTGTCTACGCCTGCAGACAATCATATGAACAATACTTCACAGATAAGACCTGCAGCCAAACAAATACACGCTCCGGAATTTCTTCTCTGATTCGTAGGACAAACATTACGTATGTGATGCATGTGGATTAAATGAGCGCTGAGTAGGAGGCAGCTTGCATAACTCTTCAGAGGTCAAACACTTATTGGGGGCGCACACTCATACGCAAGGTGTTACTCAGCTGGCTCGCGGGTGCGTTGGATTTTCTGGTAAATAGGCTGCAAGTCTGCTGCAGCTAAACACGGTTTATAAAATACCTAAACTCTCCATTAACAAGCAGCATTTTGTTTCTTTTATGACATGTTGAACCAGTGTGTCGGTGGAGGCGTAATCCAGGGGGATTATGATTCAAACATAAAAACAGATTAGGTATTCATCAAGGAGGGATTTGTTGGTTTGAGTGCATAATTCAGCGTGTTATTTGATGTTTAGGTTGCAGACAGAGGCGGTTTTCTCAGGTTGACGTGTTAGAGAAGCTAATAAACACAAGCTCTGTCGCCTTAGGCTCTCGATGTCATGTAACAGCTCATGAGGCAATACTGTAATACTGTACTGTGCCATAAAAGAAAAGTATTAGTGTTCTTGAGGCATTTTGTACCCCCGGAAAGAGTTTTTCAGGCCCAGAATGAGGGTGAATGCTAACGAGCGGAGGTGGTGTCGTGCTAGAACAGGAGCTGGGTGAGCAGGCAATGTGTGGACATAATGACAGAGATGAAAAGACCGAAAAGGACGATGATGGAGGAAGCTAAGAAGAGAAAATGAAAGAGGGACCAAGCAAGAAGTCGCCAAACAAGAGAAACTTCTTTATTTTTGTTGACTTTTAGTCGTTGGCGACAACTTGGTGAAATAAAAAGCTGAATTTAAAAGGTGTCTCACGGGACGTTAAATGAGTCTGGGCGTCCGGTCTGTTCTCATATAGATTTCGTTTGAGCGTAAAGTGGCAGCACAACATCGACCTGCGTCTCATTTATTTTATGTTACAGACCCTCTCGGTTTGTGACAAGCTGGTATTCCTCTTTCCAGTTCATTGAAGCAGAGATGACACATTTCATATTAATCCACCGTCAGGAAAGAAGTCCGGCATCAATGTGTGGGTATGTTTTTCCAATCTGGGCTCCATGCAGAGAGATAACCTCCAGCGCCTAACTTTGATTGATTTGGCCTTGAAGGTCACTTACTTTGTGAGCTATGTGTGTAAGCTACTCCTGTCCTAATTCAGTCCAAAACATTTTATCTACCTCTACACCGCTTTTCTTCACCCCTCCATCCTGTCCTCTGCCTGTTCGATCTAATCTTACGTACACCTTGTTACAGCACCTCATCTCTACATACTAAAAAATTCATAGATATTTCTTTGTGTGTTTACCTTTAGAGGTGAGATATATTCTGTGCTCACACAAGGAAAACATGAGCAGTTTCCTTCGCCTCCAGTTTTTGTTGCCACTCATACGTTTTCAGAACGGGAGACGTCAGATTAGTTTGGAAGAGTAACACGGATATGGAAAGTTAAGACATGATCCGCGTGATAAAACTCATTTCCATCATGACGGGATTGTAAGTTTTCATGTTTCTCTGTCCGACTCTGCTCTTCATGTAGATTTCTAATTAAGTTAACAGCTGTTTTTTTTGACACTGCAGCCAGTTTTGCTGAGAAATCCACATTTTAATGAGCTGAATATGTTAGAATTCACACATAGCCCGAAGCCCTGTTTGTTTGGATGTCTCTCATAATACAGTCTGCATTTGAAATTAAGCTTTTTTTTTTTTTTCCTCCACAACAACAAGACATTCTGGCTTTATTTAGTTTAAAAAAGAGGGTTTTCTCAAGAGGAAAAACATCAGCTGGCAACGTTTCAGCAAGTGCTGCAAAACAACACTTTAAAGTCCAAATGACAAAGATCTCTAGTGGCTGGGAAGATGCTGATGATGATGCTGTTATAAGAAGTAACTGTCTCTGTTCTTGGTACATTCGTTCTCACACTGTGTAATGAGAGGTATGTAACGCTTTATGGCACCAAGTCACACAACACCAACTATTTCACTCATTTTGGTGAAACTGGATCATATTTTACGGAGAAAATGTTTTCTGCTCTCTGCTCTGCCGAGTTTCCTGATGGACAGTGAAGTAAACTGCCGACAACTGTAGCTGCTGTTAGCTCAGTTTGTTAGCGGGGCTGCCCGGACTGTGACCTCAGGGCACGGGGAGAGTGTTAGTGTTTGTACCACAGGCGTATTGGTCCACCAGGAGGGGAGGTTTTGGGAGGGGGAGCGGAGCTGGTGTCATGCCAGAACTGGAGCTGGGCAAGCGGGCAATGTAACTGGGCTCGGCAGCTTCTATGGATATAATGACAGAGCAGAAAAGACCGAAGAGGACATTGACGGAGGAAGCTAAGAAGAAAAAGGAGAGAGTGAGCGAGCAAGAAGCCGCCGGACAAGAGTAAATATGGGACTGACTTTTAGTGGTTGGTGAAATAAAAGGCTGAAAGACAGACGTCGAGCTGGGCTGACTGCTGCTGGACTAGCTGCTACGTCTTGTGTTGTTGCATGTGCTTGATGCAAAGTTGTCGACTTGTGGATGTTGTTTATCTTTAAGAAGGACCTCTACAGCAGCAGTCTTTCAGAATGAGATGAGCATCAGCTTCACCTGTTTGTCTTCTGCAGGACTCTTACATAATTTGCTCGTGCCGCACATGTTGCACGCAGACATTTTCATGCTACACAAGACATGATGAGCTCATGATACGACATGGCTGTGGTGGGTGAACTCGGGTGAGGTCGGCTGGAATTGGAGATTTATTGGACCGACATTATTTAATCAGGATGATTAGAATCATTTTTCGTGTCCATAAATAGCCATCCTGAGTTTGTGTGTGTGTGTGTGTTATTTTTGGAAGATTAATTATATTTAATCTGTGTTGTTGTTCTGTTGTTTCCAATTAAAGAAATTCAAACATACTTGCCAAAAGCTGTGACAGAAGACCGCGTGTGTTTGCGTGCAGATAAAAAGTTGATAAATTAACATCCACATCTTGTCGTCATCATAATCGCCGTCATCATCACTATAACCGCATTGTGAATGATTCATTGTTGATTCAAATCGTGTGAGAACATTCGGTGACGTCCCTGTGTGTGTGTGTGTGTTTGTTTGTTTGCCGGGTCTATCACTCAGGCAACTGTGGGGATGAGTGCAGTCAAGTCTGATGGATGGCACGCACACACAAGTATAGATCAGTGCTGCATCAGTGTGTATGTGCATCTCCAGGAGAAGACTTGTCGGCGTGTTTGTTTGCGTGAAACACTGATTAACGCCGGAGCAATCAACAGCGTCTTGAACTAACAGACAGATACAGAGCGAGCAGGCGTGTGACCATACGTGGCCCATTAAGCCGCAATCAAACTTCCCTTTCCTGTTTAGTATTCCTGAAGAATTACAGCCACAGAGCAGAGACTTGGATAAAAAAGCTGCAGGGATAAATTGAACAGGACAGAAGAGAGATAAAAAAAAATGTATATAGGTTAATGTAGATCCATAGAGGCTTATCTTAAAGCTTGTAATGATTTATTACAGCTGACGGCTGACACAAGGCTACATTAGCCACAACGGGAATATCAAACACAAATCTCTGTTCAGTCAAAGTTGCAAAGTGTGCAATCAACACATTGTAACTTTGTAACTTAGAGCCCAAGATACGATCAGCCACCATAAGTATGCAACACTTTACTGCACCAACTCGAACACCGACAACTATTTTACTGATTTTGGTGCAATTGGATCATATTTTATGGAGGAAACGTTTTCTGGTTTTCTCTTTTGGATCACTAGAAATATGAGGGGCCTGTGTCATGCCAGATATGGAGCTGGTAATGTAACTGGGCTCACCTGCCTCTATGGACATAATGACAAAGAAGAAAACACCAAAGCAGAATTTAACGGAGTAGAGAACAAGAGGGGAGTGACCGATCAAGATCCTGCCGGACAAGAGGAGGTCTGGGACTGATTTTTAGTCGTTGGTGAGAGCTTGGTGAAATCCCTGGGGCATTCCTAGGCCAAAAGGGTGATATACTCCTTAAAGCAGTTTCTGGGTTTGCCTTGGGGTCTCGTCCCAGTTGGACGTGCCCAAACACCTCCAAAGAAAGGCACCCTGGCGTCATCCTAAGCAGATATCCGAACCACCTCCTCCTTTCAACGGGACAGAGCAGCAGCTCTACTCCAAGCTTTCTCCGAGATGTCCGAGCTTATATCTGTGACCATATTCTTTCGGTTACTACCCAAGCTAATACAAAGCTAAATCATCATCAGACAAAAGCCGATGGGTTCTGTAATTGCATTTCGACCAGTGTGTTCCACCTCTTTTACTGCATACTCAAACGTGACTGGTCAATGCTACTTAAACTACAAATGAAACGTGTCCCTTGACTACTGATTGTGCATTCATATGCAGATATATGTTTATAGAGATTACTGAAGCTCTTGACCTGTCATTGATCCACACTTTTGACCATTGATTCATCTTCTTATCCTCCTATCTGTCAATAAATGTTGATAGACCAATAGGTGAATGCCATGTAGTCAAAGGAACTGTGTTTAAATGTTATTTGTGCTTTCTAGTCATTTAATATGATACCACCTTTTAGGAGAAGGTCCAGATAAAATACATCAGTGTTGATAAGGTTGAAAAAAGTCAGAATACATGGAAATTCGACTGGTGAAACTATTGTACCATACACAAAACTCAAATATAACTCTAACTCAATACAGTTTCTGCCTGTCAAGATAACATCAGCGTGGAATCTGTGTTTCTGCTGTCAAGCTCCTAAAATGCAACATACTTTCCTCCCGGGCAAATCTGTTTGGCTCGTATGCTGTCCACTGTTTGCACCCAAACTCAGCTAATCAAAATGTTTTCACAGACAAACACAAAATGACCACATGGGACATTGACTGATAACCGACTATGAATCACCAACTGACGCCAAAACATCTGCTGACAATCGATGACAAATGTCATGAAAACAGCCTCGTCAAGGTTTTAATATTTGGGTGCAAACTAGACTTTTAGTGGCTCTAAGCAATATTTGTACAATAATTCTGGGTCAAATGACTATGTGTAATGTAAATGTTTGGACGCATCACTGTTGTAGTCAAGTCCAAGTAAACCGAAACAAGGTCATGACAAAGTCCAGAGTGTATCGAGACCAGGAAAGGAACGAGACTTTGAGTGGTTGTGTCTAAGGCCGAGGCATTGTGAGACCAAGTCAAGACCAGGACCAGACAGTATATAGAAGTCACAAATGTGGGGACTGGAAAGTATTACTGTCAGTGAAAACTACAAAGGCCAGATCTCATTTACTATTAACACTGTGATCAGTTGTGTGATGAAGATATTTTGAGGTACACAATAAGAAACAAAACTCTCCTTTGCGGTTGGACCTGGCTGAAATGTTGTAGGCAGACGGCCTTCCTTTAATTTAATGTTTTGACTCAACATTGGAATAGAAATTCAATACACAGCCTACCACGTAACAACCCGACATCCTGTTAAACAAACGTGGGCGTTGATGCAGAATCCTGGCAGGGATATTGTAAGCAAGAACAGCAGTTGATAGCTAGTATGATATCACAATTATCAAGTCGGCATCCTCCAGCTCATGTATAACTCGCAATATTACAGTGCAATGTCTCAGAGAAGCAATAATTATTTCAATAATTGCATCATGACATGCTGCATGTCACAGTGTACTGGCAACAGCTGCTGAGTGGGTGGGTGGTTCGGATTCCTGAGATCGGGGGTAGAAATCTACAGCAAAGGTTGCTTACATTTACATTGGGTGAGATTTACAGGCATCTCTCTGTCTTTTCATGATTAAAGTAAAAAGGTGTAAAGAACCAAATCAACATAAGCACTTGTAGCACATTGGAGCATCTGATACTGTACTGAACAGACGTTACTGGATGATGAATATGTATATGTATAACCCTAACGATACCTCGAGCAAACTTGTGCCTTTTCTTTGAGAAATGACATATTTAACGACTTATGGTCCCCAGAGGATGATTTCTAATGATTTATGTGATCTCTTGACTTTTCATCTAGCACCTCCAAAAGCCATCGATGGTCCCCAGAAGATGAATCCTATTGACTTTGGTGATCCCATGACCTTTCCTCTGGTATAACAATGTTGGTGTGCTTACATAAATTACTAAGCACGGACATGGTAAACATTGCCTGCTGAATATGATGATTGAACATTGATGAGAATACCCTAAGTATGATGTTGTCCACCTACGTCGTGTTGTTGGTGGAGGCTGAAATCTCACAGGCAGATATAACAAAAGCTGCATGAAAAAAACTGGAAGTATCTGCGTCCCTAGATACTAGGTTAGTGTGAAAATACATCTGATTTGGGTGAACTGACACAAAGATGTGTTTCACAGTATCTTTTTGTTTTCTAAGGTGTGTCTGCCATCTATATTAAGGTGTGTTTTGTGGCCTGTTTTGTTTTCTATGTGGTGAGTAGAGGTTCAGTTGTCCTGCTCACTGATATAGTGAGCTGTCTAGGAGAGACTGATTAAGATGAAAAGTATGTGTACATACATAAATGTTCGATTGCTTGGTGAAAACCTACCGTAGAGGATGTTGATTAGGGAGATCGGCATGACCAAGATGCCGACAAGCATGTCTGCCACCGCCAGTGACCTCAGGAAGAAGTTGGTCGCGTTTTGGAGCTTCTTCTCCAGCGACACTGCCAAGATCACCAGGATATTGCCTCCGATCGTCAGTGCGATGATGACAAGTATAAGTAGTGCTGGCCAGTTTTTCTCTTTCATCACAGCCCTGGTGACAGACTCCTGGGTAAAATTGTCCAGACCACCACTCATGGCTGCCGCACCTCCACCAACGCTGCTTCCAAGCCCTATCCCCCATGGCAGACTTTGGTTAAGGTCCAGGGGATTGTTGCTTGGCCAAGCCATTCGACCTCCAACCTCTAGGGAAGAAGTGGTGGTGCTAAACCCGCCAAGAAGAGCCCTCGCTGGACCTCCCATCCCAAAGAGAGACTCTTACCCTTTTGGTGGAACGAGGAGGTTTTAATTCACCTTCTTCACCAGCAAAGGGAAGAAGAAGGTGGAGAGGGATGCACTCCGCATCGAGAGAGTTATCAAAGAGTTTTGAAGTGTGGATTCAACAGAACACCAATATTCAGTACAGACTGATGAACACAGGATCTGGGGAACAGGGAAAACCAGGGAGGAAGCAACCTTGGAGATGGGGAGTGACAGGGAAGAGGGGATTGGGAAGAACTAGCTACAAGTGTTTTGATTATATTCCAATAAAGTCTCGTTAGCTGCAAACAGCCTCAAATTGTTCCCTGTAGTTTGAATCTCCCATCTCTTGCCAACGAGTCATTGGCGATGAGTTCTCAATGTGTACGTGAGCCAAGACGTCCTGTATTGCTCTGTGGTGTTCAGTCACATCCACCTCTTGGGAGCTTAAGAGTTTCTAATTTAGAGCTGAAAATTAGTTTACTCATATCCATGGCTGCTGCTGCCTGCAAGCTGCGGGAAGCCTGCTCCAGAGTATCAGTCAGTTCTAATATCTGCATTCAACTGATGACAACCTGATGTGGTTGGATGCATCCGAGGTGTTCCAAGAGGGTTTTCTTCTTTCAGGTCAGAGTTGATGACGAGTTTGATCTGTTGAAGGAAACAAAAAGATCAGATTAAGAAAAAGATTTTGAACTTTTAAACTGTTTTCACAATTTGTATCGACTTGTGCTTTGTCTCTATTTCCGTACCTCCATGCTTACAGACAAATCAGTGTTGAATTCACACGTTTAGCGTTGTTTATGTTAGTATACTGGGTAATATTGCAATTTGGCAAAGATGACTAAGCGGTAAATGTTACGATTGTCAATTGCACAATGGTCGTACTTGAACTGTACCCTGCTGAAATTAGCGCATTACGCTGGAAGTGTACAATGTGTACTACACAGAAGTGTACCAGGCTGTTTATTTCTGCTGTGAAGTTGGACATTTGAACATGGGGACTTATGGAGACTGACTCACTTCTGGAGCCAGCCTCAAGAGGACGTTTGAGGAACTGCAGTTTTTGGCACTTCCGCATTGGCTTCACTTCCCAACCACAGAGGTTGCCACTTGGTACTGAGGCACAGCTCTTGTCTTTCATCATCAATTCAATCAATCAAACCTTCCTGTCTTAAGATCTTAACATCTATGCATGCATTGATCTTTCCAACCTTCATTTACCCTCCTTTATTCCTTTGAATCATTCATCCTATTTTCCGTCATCCATCCTTTCTTTGCAGCTTTTGTGGATCCATCTTCAATTCATTGCTTTCCTTGCTTTCCTTCCTTCCTTCTCTTTAAATCTTACCTTCCACCTTCCCTGCATTTCTTCCACCCACTCCAAACATCCATTAACTCAGCCACTCAGTTCTTTCCTTTTTTGTTCCTTTCTTCCTTTACCAGAATAATTTATGGTATCATCTGCACTGTAATAAAATGTGTGTGTGAGAGAACGCCAACCAGCGTCAAACTCAGTCATTTAAAATAAACTCCAGGAGATAAAACGAAACAGAAGCTTTTGATGTTTACACTCTAAGATCGCGGTGTGCTTGCAAAAGTTCTGGCGGTCCTCTCGATTTAACCTTGGCACTCAGGCGGCTTGGTGATTTAGTACCTCATAAACGTCTTCAAGGATATGTGAAGGAGTCAGAGAATACTGTACGTATATAAATATGTGTGTGTGAGAGAGTGTGTGTGTGTGCACGTATGTCTTTGCATGACCTTCCTTCCTGCAAGACGCATCGAGATATTTTTCAGGCTGTGTGGTTTAAGAATGAAAAGTGAATGGGTGTTTACTTATTTGTATGTGTGTGCCTCAGTCCATATGTGTGTGTGTGTGATTGAGATAAAAAGGCAGCACATCCCTTTGGCAGACTCAGGCCTCCAGCTGAGATAGTTTAGTGGGCGGTGAGGAGTCTATGAGGAGCACAATGAGCACTCTGAATGTGTGTGTACACATTTTTCTCATTGCTATAAACACAATGATAAAAAAAAATCCAGCCTGTGTTGGCATCTTAACATTTGTATTGTTTAACGTGAATCTGTTGTGTCTCCATATGTGTGTGTGTATTCATTCGTCTGTTGTGCTTTTGTTTGTTTAAATGACAGCTTGTGCATAAATTAATTGTCTAGGTGTTGTTGTGTGTAAACAGAATACCTAATTCAGATAAAATGATAATGAAATAATAAAACACGTTGCCTCCAAAACAAACCAGGTGGGGAATATCCTGCATTCAACTTAAAGGTCCAGTGTTCTAACAAGTCACTGTCCAGCTGTTGTTTGTCAAGAAATATCTATGTCTGAAGGATGGATGGTGGACTCCCTTTGCATGGAGATAAATCGATGTTCGTCAACAGACAGACAACAGACGTCAGCTGTCTCTGGTTTTGTACAGGTGTACAGAGGACCACAACAGGACCCCATAATACAGAAGAAGAAGCTAGTCTTTCTAGTCGAGTAATTTGTAATGGAAGGAATGTTATCAATTTTTACAAGTTCTGAGAAGATGATTATCAGGTTAAAAGAAGTCTGACAGGTTGAGGTGTGAACCGAAACACTTTTTACGTCCAACAATAAACCCCAGTCTCCTAACTCAGTCTCAGAGTATCCAAACTGCCTCTCCAACTACCAGTCCACGCTCCATACTGGCCACCCTCCGGTTCCCAAAGCCACTTCCCCGTGGACTGAGCTACCGCCAATAAATTAATACTGCGCCAGGACAAATCCAGTTTTCAGAAACAGGAAGCTCACACCATAATCAGCAGCCTCTATATCTTTAGCTGGTTAACAGAGGCTGCAAACCGTGCTTTCGATCAGCATGCATTGATTATTTGTCTCAGCTAAGTCTACTCAACACGGAGTCAATAAAACGTTGGAGCACCGTGGATGAAATCAGAGCCTTTAATGAGATAAATGTATTTTAAATAATGGTAGAAACATCAGTGAACGTGTGGTTTACAAATCTAAATGGAATAAATGTGATAATGTGTGTGTGTGCATTTAATCACCTCTGCACTGCTCAGTGTGTCAGGCTGCTTTGTATCTCGTCCTCTCAGGGCGAGTATCAACATACACCCTTGAAAATAAAGGTTCAAGTTGGTCATGGTGATGTAATAGAGGAACTTTTTTGGTTTCTTCAAAGAACCAGATGCTGCAAAGGGTCGACTTAAAGAACCAGCAATCAGTATAACAAATAATGTTTAAAAGGACCGAAGACATAAAAAAGGTTCTTCATGGCACTAAAGTGCTGCAATGAGTTCCCCAAAGAACCTTAAACAGTAAAAAGATAAAGATAAGAAGAAGTAAACATAAAGGTTCAAGTTAGAACCTAAAGTGGTTCTTCATGTTGATGCCATAGGGGAATTTTTTTTTTTGGTTCTGCAAGGAACCTTTTAGACATTGGTTCTTCAAAGAACCAGTTGCTGCAAATGGTCGACCTAAAGAACCAGTGAGCAATTTTGTTTTTTTTAATAAAGGAAAGAAAGTTTATTAGACATGAAAAAGTTGCACCAAAGTGCTGCCAACTGTGACTTAAAGAACTCTTTTTTGCATTCAGTTCCCCAGAGAACCTCAACCCACACCAAAAGGTTCCCAAGGTTGAAAAGGTTCTCCAGGGAACATATCAAGAACTAGTTTTTCTTCACATATGCACCCCTAAAAATAAAACTTTTTCAGTTCTGCACCTATCGGTTCTTTAAAGAACCATTTATTACAAAGTTCTTTCCAGAATTTATTATAAATAGTATAATATAACAATAGTAGAGCATAATCTTTAAGTAAAATAACCTTATTTGGCAAAAAAGAGTTCTTAAGGATAAAAAGGTTCGCCAGAACCAGTTTTTCTGAGAGTGTAGTTCACAGGAGACTAAACAGCACTGCAGGCGAACCATTTAACCGGTCTGATAAAGCAACAATACATCAGAGAGAGAGGAGAGGAGGGAGGTGAAGAAGAAGAAACTGAGAGTCACCCAAAGTTTAACCAACCCTTCGTCTCCACAGGACGGTAATTTGTTATTCTCAGAATAATTGACTAACAGTTTGAGACTTAAAGCTGGCATGAAAACACACTAACCAGTCACGTCATCCGTGGATTATAATAATTGGTGTTGTGACTGTAAAAACATCCCCTGCCCCTCTTTTCTTAGAGAGTTACGGATACGAGTTAAAGCACAGATGTCGCCACGCTGCCGCTTTTCACCGCGGGGACGAATTGTTGCTGCACTTTCTGCTCCGCGAGATAAAACAGCGGAGGGTGGCCGTGAAATCAGAAGCATCCTCGTGAAGGCAAAGAACGCTAGCTGCTTTTTTTTTTTTTTTGGTGTGGTTTGATGCTTAATTAACATTCACAAGGGTTTATATTAGATATTCACAAACACCAGCAGATAGGAATGTTGGTGAATTATTAAATAGCAACTTCCAACAATACAGAGATTATCTTTTTCTCACACATTTGGCTTTATAGGACGAAATAAATAGAATTTATTTATAGTTTATTTGTAAGCTGCCTCACCTTTATTGAGTTGTTTTGAACCAAACTCATGGAAGGGCTTTATTGTCTGTATTGAAGGGATGTATCTATGTGGTTTTCAAAGAAGTTATGCTCGCATGAACGTGTATTTAGGAGGGATATTGGCTTACCACAAGTCTTTATTTGGTTCTAATAATCACTGGTTTTATATATGAAAGTGTTGTTAAAATGAAATGTTGCTTTAAAGGTAACAGCAGCTTGATTTACAGACTCAACTTTTCTCAACAGTTTCTACCTGCTACCTCCAAGACGAGCCTTTCCTTGCAGTGGTAAGAGACTGTAAACATCATAAATTATAGATCCGTGGTTTTCATTTCTTTGTCTGTTTGGATAGCACTCACACTAACCGCTGTAATAAATAAATAAACTTCAAGTGCCCAGATAGAGCCCACACATAATGGTTTCAACCACAAAAAGTTGAATGATATATACTGTAGCGATGTATCTTCTTCAGCCACAAAAGCTAAGACAACAATACAGTGATCAAAAAAAGCCTTTATAGGAAGGGATGTGCTGCAACGTGAGAACAACTTTGAAGCTCCTTGGGTCAGAAATATTGAGTATTTGCAGGTGTTACTTAAAGAAAAAAGAAAATGGGTGCAACAACAAAGAGAAATGTGAAACATTGTCATCCCACCGTCAGGAAATCGGTCACTTACTTCTCCTCGCCTCCCGATCGATGTGCCTGACCTTTGCCAGCGTTTTCCATTACCGCCGGTGGTGACCCTCTCTGGCGGCGGCGTTATCTCGCTGTTTGTCTCCCGCTGTATCAAACCCTCTGTCATCTGTCACTCCACACCTCCGGAGCGAGGGATCAGCATCATCCATCTGCCTACGGAGGAAGAAGAAAAAAAAAAGACTTGATGCTCTTTTGTGAAAAATTTCAGGTCAGAAGTGACGGAAAACCACAGTGGCTCCTACACACACCCACACACACTAAGAACAAGAACAAATGAATGTACTATTAATCTTCTTTCATCCAGCACAATGAATAAACATCCTCATGATCACATGGTTAGATAAGATAGAATATGTTTGGTGATGCTTCATTGCCAAACCAACGAGTGTCTGTTGGAGATCAGAAGTCTTGAGTCTAAGCCAAATCTTAAATCTCGACCTCTCTTTCAACACCTGAATACAGCGAAGTATTTATCGGGAATTACGAGAGTGGTGTCACGTTCCTCTTAAAGTCTGGCTCTACAGAAGCCAGACCAGTTTAGACGGGTTTAAGACGTTATCGTAGTGCAAGGTCACGAAGAGTTTTCTGGCACCGTGAAAGAAAGACAAACAGGAGGTGGCTATGGGAGAGAAAAACAGCTGACATGCTTTTTAATACATTTCTACAAGCACATGTCAATAAGTTTTTCATTACAAGTTAAAGAGTTCTTAAAAAGAAGATTTAAAAAATGTCGTAAACATGTTTAAACATGTTTATTTCTGCTGTGAAGTTGGTCATTTGAACATGGGGACTTATGGAGACTGACGTTTGAGGAACCGCAGTTTTTGTCAGGTTGCCACTTGGTTTGGTCACAAATCACAACACTGTACAAATAACTTAGATGGTTTTTACATTTACAGCCGGTCTTGGGGGGTCCCCTGATCCCCTGAATTTGTCTGAACAAAACATCACAGGAACGTCTCCGAGAGCTGTTGAGATATTTGAGTCAGGATCCAAGAAGCTAAACTGTGAACATTTCCTCCTGAGCAGCATGTTTTGGTTGGAAACATCAAATCAATTAACCAAAAGTTCTGTTTCCTGCACCTCTAACAGCGCCCTGATCGAACTGCACAAAACCTGATGAAACATTCAGCAGTTTAAATCTCTTCACTTTTGGATTCTGGGTCAATATTACATCGCTACCAAGACGTTAAGCTGAAACCAATGGAATATAGATGTGCTGGAGGAAGTCCGGAAGCCGCCGTTAAAAGGTCCAGTGTGTAACATTCAAAGGGTTTCATGAGCGTTTAATTACCTGTAAATAACATTTGCTACGTTTATGTTACCATAGAAAGACACTTTTATTACTGTCCTCTTCCACGGACTCCGCCAAACCAAACACTGACTCTACGGTACATAGGATCATTAAGCCACTGTGATTTCTTCTTTATGCTTGAAACAAGAGCGTGAGGTGTATTCAGTCGGCTGCATTCTGACCACTAGATGCCACTAAATTCTACACACTGGACCATTGAAGCTTCACTTTCCTGCTTTATGTTTAATCTTTTACCAATTTCCTGTTTCCTTCCTCATTCTTCCTTTCCTTTCCTTGATCCTTCTGTCCTCCCTTCTTAACTTCTGACCTCCTCGGCCTCCAACCTCCCTCCCTCTTCCTCTCATTCTTTCGATCGCAGCGATCCATTAACATTCTTCTTCTATCCATCACGTCCGTCCGTTTGTCTCGCTTTGCCATCATCATTTGTATCTTTTCTCTGTCTGTCTGTCTCTCTGCGGCGCCCGAAGGCTTGTCTTTCTTCTCCGCCTCCCCGTCTTTGGCTTTGTACGTGTCACTTGACTGACTTAAGCGACGCTCTATTCTCCGTTGTGTCTCAGAGCCAACGCGCCGCGATCTGTTATCTGTCTGCACAGTTTTACACGCTGCATCGTAATGCCTTCGACACGCCGACACGTCCGGGGCTGCATCACTGCAGACGTTCAGCTCACTTCATTGTTCACAGCAGATCACAGACATAATATCTTTGAGTTGCACCATCGTGCACCCACCCTCCTCTTTGCATCTGACACACAAACACACACAGATGGAGGGATTATGTGGTATCACATTTGCGGTGCAGCTCTGTGTTAATGGCTTTACATAATCCAGCAAAGAATATACTTAACCGCTTTGACTCTTTAAACATCCCACCGCCTGCCTCTCTCTGTCTACTCACATCTAACAGCCCCGGCTAACAAACGGAGCTAACGGCAGCTACAGTTGGCAGCAGTTTACTTCTCTGTCCATCAGGAAGCTGTTTCACTGCCTTCAACTTTCATGTTTTAGTGTCGTAGCATGTAGAATGTAAAATGTAGTAGCTAAAGAGACAGATATTTCACTCAGGAGTCGGTGGAGACCAAAAACAGAGCTAAAAGACAACGAAGAGGCCACATACACAACTCTGAAATCTATTTCAGACTCGATAAATCACAGAGAGTTGAGGCAAATCAGTCAGAGGGAAAAACAGGAAATGTTTCCTCCTTCCTTTCATCAAAATCAGTGAGATACCGGTGGTGTGTGACTGAAATGAGAGTAGTAACATTACATATTAAGACACAAGCGACAAATTTCCTCAACTGGGGGTCCTCCAGTTAATTTTAAAAGGACATATTGATATTTAATTGGTGCCCTTAAGTTCAATAGCTGGTGTGTAATTTGTATTTGCAACCCTGCGGGGAATAAAACGGACTGATGGAGGTGAGCAGAGAAATGGGGGAACAACGTCACTCAGGGTCCGATTAAGGTGAGTTAATGAAACGGAAGCGTTTTCCACTGCTATCAGCGCTACGTGTACGGAAAATGAACAACCACACTCCTCCCCAAAACAGAATGCAGAACCACCTCAACCGTACGTTACGCACGCCACGTCAGCAGGACGAAACTCATAGGTTACATGAATGGCCTCTCGGCTTATTTAATAAGAAACCCCCCCCCCCCCCCCCCCCCCCCCCCCCCCCCCCCCCCCCTAGTTAATCACTCAACTGAGAGAGAGAGAGAAGCAGATACTGTAAAGAATGAATAAAACACAAAGGGAAGAGGGCTTCAGTGAACATGAAATAGGAATCTTGGAAGCATCTTCCTGTCGAAGGAGATTAATAAACTACAGATACAAAGAGACAGACGGCAGATTACGCCGAATTTAGAAATGTCAAGAAAGAAGATGCAAGATTGAAAAAAAAAAAGAAAAAAGGTAAACTTCATGATTGTCATCATAATTTAATTCCAGTTGCTTAAAGGTCAGCTTATGTATAAAAGTAGAGTGCAATATGATCTATTATCGAAAGGCTGCTGTGAATATGCATGAAGCAGAGAGAGGTCGTGGCCGGTAAAAAACATTTCAGAATTTAAAAATAAAATAAAATTAGTCTGCTCCGAGTCATCATTTATTTAAGTCGCACGTTTATAAATAATTTATTCATTGACCAAAAACAAGTCTACGCTTCAATGAAAGTAAGTGTGTTTGAGGAAATTGGACTGAGACTTTCTAATTTGAAATGTTAAGATACTGTTTGTAATATGAAGAAGTTAGATCAGTGTATTTTTTAAGAAATTCAGGCAGTAGCTTGGAGACCCAACAGTACAGTGAGGTAAACTGCAGCCAACTGTAGCTGCTGTTAGCTCAGTTTGTTAGCCGGGCTCCCTGGACTGGAGTGTTAGTGTTTGTTCCGAAGGTGTTTTTGGACCACCGGGAAGGCGATTTCAGGTGCAGGGCGTAAGGGAGCGGAGCTGATGTCATGGCAGAACCGGAGCTGGGCGAGCAGGATACGCAGCGTGCCTCAGTGCTAACCCATTTTTCAGATTAGCCGGGATGGCCACCACACTCTGGACATGAAGTCTGGAAGACGTCACTGATACTACCTCCACGTGTTGCTACACAAAACATCTGTAACTTATGTTAGTTGAACCTGTCCTTGTTGTGACATGACAATTTCCTTCTGCTTATCCGAGGTCGGATCACGTTGGCAGCAGGTTTAGCAGGGCGTTTCAGTCGTCTTTCTCGCCAGTAACACATTCCTGCTCCTCTGTGGGATCCCGTGACTTCTTTAGAGGCTTCCCTCTAAAGAGTTCTGGGTATTATCCGGGGATACCTTCCCAGTTGGACACGTCCAGAACACCTCCAAAGGAAGGCACCCAGGAGGCATCCTGATCAGATGCCCGGACCACCTCAGCTGGCTCCTTTCACCGCAAAACTGAGCTAAACTCATGGTTAAAGCTGACGGAGAACACGGAAAAAACCTGTTACATCTTCCATTTCTTGACTTTCCTGCAGTAGTTTTATGTTGTCTCTCTTGTCTCACTTGACTTGTCACCGTTACAGCCTGGTATCTTCTTCACTGCCTCTATCTTTGCCAATAAATCAACGCACCTACCTTATTTTCGCTTTAATTAAAAGTTGACACTCCAGTAATAAAAGAGGAGGCTCCTCTGTGCACAAAACACTTTCTGCTCTACACCAACTCTTTTGTCTGTGTTTATGTGTGTGTGTATATTTATTCTCCGCCCTCCTGCTGTCAAAAAATTCCATTAAAGCAGAGCTGATGTGTCAACAGCAAGATCAAAAGCGCAACAACAACTGGGGCTCTGGGTGGGGTGAAATACAAGCGATCAGAAAGAAATTTTAACCTTAAAAATGATTTTTCTCGTTGATTTATGTGCTGCTCAGCCAACAGTTCCTCTTAACTACAGAGTCCTGAAGGAAGCCAGAGCTAAAACCTCTCCTCAAGAGCATATCGGTGTCACTGGTTCACCAACTCTGCTCAGGTTTTTATGTATTTTGTATTTCTGAGGGCCTCGGCATTCAAGAGTTAAAGAATGAATGAATCTTCCCTCTTGTCCTCACACAAGCAAACCCACCAGATGGTTTAGGATATTTCTGTGTTGAGACATGCAGGTTAACTGGTTAATTAATTCATTAATTATCTTGTACACACACACCCACACAGGTCACATGTTTACTGATTCAAGATTTCTCAGGACTGCGTGGGGTGACTCGTCGATGTCTGTTAAAACAAGTTAGACCTTTATCGTTCTCAATGGCAGGTTGATTTTTGCCCAAACTTGTGCCTTTAAATCTTTTAACCCCAAACTAAGCTTAACCGAAGCAATCAGTAGTTTTCCTCTTCTCGAATTGTAGTAAGTAAAAGGCAGTGGCCCCCCCCGCCCATGGGAACCATATGTTGACTAACACTGTGGAAATGAAGAGACAGGTCGATAAGTTGATTTCACACCACTGGGACAAAAAAGGAGTAAAGAGAAAAAGCATGAAACGAAATGAAGATGTGGGGTGAGGGTAATAATAATGCCTCATGTGTCAACATGTCAGCTCCTGCTGGTGATTGAACCAATCGGAATTAAATACATTAGGGAACATAAACATAATACATTTCACATTACAGGTTTACTAAATGTTGATCTAAGCGCCGAGGTGCTCCGAGAATGGTCGAAGTTGCCATAACGTTGTTGCAGTCATTCAATGAAAATGTTTGTGATGTGAGGTGACGAGATGGTAATAACAGAGAGAAATATGCCAACACCCTGTGAGTTTCAAGCTGTTTGAAGAAGATCTATAGGAACCAGAGTGTCATGGTTACGCTTGGCTCGTTGAGCCAAATAAATCATTAAATAAACAAGCAAATCATAATCTGTTGTCACGTATTACTGTCAATAAGCAGAACTTGTAGAACTGTTGTATAAATAATAAATACATTTCACCATATCACACTCGAGGTCATGCTGTTATCTTGAATATCAGCACGGCTGTGATTCGGTTGTAGGTACAAGACTGCAGACTGTTCAAATATTCATAAAGGCCAATGAAGTCATAATAAATGGTGTCTTATCATACCCACTTATGTCATAACTAGGTTAAGTTTGAACTTTTTGCGTTCATCTCGCAGGTCAAAGACGCGTTCCAGCTGGCCCCCATAATTCCCATAATGCTCGGCTTTCCATCCCAGGAATGTACAGCACTTTTCCTGCTGACTACATGTACAGCACACCAGATGGTGTCCAGTTGTGGCTTATGCACATACTGAACATGTAATTTGTCTTCATGCATGTGTGTGCACTCAAATCTGAGTGTTTATACAATGGGTTTTTTCATCAAAGCAATCTGATTGGTCAAACCAACATCCCAACGGCTAGTTGCATTTTATTGGCTGCTCTGTCAGCTCTTCCGATCAGCAATTGACCTTTTATTGTTAATATACATTAACACATGTTTTATTTATCATAAACAATTTCTGGCCTGCTATGTGTGTGTCTCTCTTTGTGAGTCACTCATTTATCCAGAAAGTAGTACCAACCAAGTACCAATTATCTCCACCCTTACTGATAATCTAAGAAATCAGTCTAAATAATCTCTGAACATAAAGGTCGAATTCTTCCTAAAATCCTCATTGGATTGTGCTGGAAGTCAGAGATTATCTGACAGTATTTTGTGTGACTTGACTTGTTAAGTACATAGACTCCCAGCGACAATACTGATCCAATCACATAAACAATGAGCTGCGATTAAACCTCGCGGGCAGCAAGTCTAATAACACAGAATGAGGCTCTGAAAGCCAAATGAAATATTGAACATTTCTGCATAAAAGCAAACCACACTGAATTAAAGCAAACAGTGGGTTGGTTTGGATACAGCAGACTGTAAAATGGTAAAAACATCGAATTCATGTGAAAGCCAAGGACATTAATAGTTCTCACTCCATCCATCATTATCTAACCCCCTGAACTTTACAGAAAATCCATCATGGGTCCTACATCTGTTAGGGCTACTTAGGTTTTAATGGTAATTAAACATTACGTAAAGACTTTAGGGACAAGGCACAGATGGTAATCATAAACTGGTAAATGCATGTACACACATTAGCATCCAGCAATGCATACTTAAACAAAGTTAAATGTCCACATGGGAGATTCTGAAGCATTTTACGTATTAATTACATGTTTTAACCGTGCTAAGATGACGCACATCTTGGCTTACATAACTTTCAATTCAACGCAAGGTGAGGCAAGAAGTCCTTGGCTTTCATTGAGTGAGAACATAATCAACAATGAAATATGTCCACAGTCTGTGTGCAAGTTTGTGTTTTTGCACAATTGTTCCAAAGAGTCCAAAGAAAGCTTTTCTGTCAAGCAAAGTACAACGATAAAAGCTATTTGATATAAAAACTTACATATAAATATAAATATATAAATGTGTGTGTGTGTACTTAATGTGTATGTGCGTGTTCATACAGGAACCTGGATAATCCAATTTCTCTTTCCTCTATGGTTTCAGTCTCTTAGGCTCCATTTGTCTTCTGTACGTCTTTTCTTTCAACCTTCTCTTCTCTTGCTTCTTTTTGTATTCTTGTTCATTCCTTTCCAATCACCTTTGTTTCTTTTCCATCACTTTCTTATTCTCAGCCTTGTAGTAAAAATGTACTTCTTTGCAGATGACATTCTTCTTTGTAGAATCAAACAGAGCTTAAACAAACAACCTTGTTTTTTAGTTCTGAAGCTTCAAGGTTTTTCTTTTCCTTAATGTAACTTGTGCTAAGATTTTTTCATTCTTTTCCAAGGGCAAGAATGAACATTGAGTCTCGGCTATGACAGAGAGGTTTCAGTGCCATAAAAACAAACTAGAAACATCCCAGTTATATAAATTTTTGCATCAAAGCATCTTGTGTGACGCAGAATTAAACCTAAAGATTCAGTACATTATTGGCCATAGACATGGGTAGATTTATGGTCTCCACCACTGACTGAAAAAATATGGATACTTAGTGTGATCATTTTTTGAAGACTCAGATTTGGGACTAACATTTATGTTGTAGCATCTTGTGAGAGACATATTAAAGGCAATAAACTGACATGAAATTAAAGAATAAATAAGAGTGAAGAATACAGACTAAGAGAAAAATGTAGTGAGAAGACATGAGTCGTCTTTTTGCCAGAACTGCTGTCAAGGTGCTCTTTGCCCTTGAGTGGGCAGCGACACACTCCTCCATCTCTCTTGCCTTCTCCTTCTCAATCCATCCATCCATCTCTCCCGTGCCTCCCAGTAAATTTTAAGTGGAGGAGAAGAACTGAAGAGCAGACACTGGAGGGGGGGAAGTGACACATCTTGCCCTCTCCCTCTTGCTCTAGATATTTATAACTCCATCCATCCCCCCACCACCTTTTTTTCCCTCCAACCTCACACTCACTTCATCCTTTGCCATCGACCTGCCTCTTATGTGGTTTATATAGAAAATGTTTTGACAGCACAAGCAGTGTCTCGGGGGTAAAACTCTTAAATTTTGGCACTCTGACGTATTAAAAAAAGTCTTAAATCCATACAGGAAGGTCAAAATGTTTAACCATGCACTGACAACAGATTTGTTGATAGATATGTTCAGTCGTCAATATAAGCATATGGGTTTC